>JAVJGG010000090.1:33792984-33815877 GCA_035590195.1 Aviceda cuculoides
GAGGGGGGTCGGGGGCGGCCGTCGGGGCCCCCGGGCAGCGCGGCCGGGCTGCGGCTCCGGGGCTGGGCTCGGCTGGTGGGGCTGGGGGTCCCGCTGCCCTCGGGAAAGAGCGGGTGTGTGTGTGTGTGTGTCTGTGCTGGGGGCTGCCCTGCCTTGTGCCCCGGGTGGGGTGGGGGAAGCCGGGTCGGGGGTGTAAGCCCCCCTCTCTTCCCCTGTGTCGGGCACCTGAGAGCTTTGGGTGCCCTGGAGGGCCCTTGCTTGGGCGCCGGGGGCAGCGGTGGTGTCCCGTGGTGGGCTGGTTCAGCTCCAGTCCCCCTCTGCCAGCCTAAGGCCTCCCAAATGCGCGGGGTCTCCTCTCTTCCCGGGAGAGCGCAGGCTGCGTGGGTGCCCCTGGCAGCCTCCCCTGCCCGCCCTGGGCACCCAGGGTTGTGGGTTGTCTCCCTGCACCCAGTCCCCACTTTCTGTGGGTCTGGGTGCCGCTCCTAAGTTTGGTCCCTGCCTGGGTGTTGCTGATGGCAGTGATGAATGAGTGGTCCCCAAAATCAGGGTTTGTTTGCCTTGTTCCCGCAGCTCTCCCAGCTGCTCTTGCATTGCAGAATGTGCGTGTCGGTGCTTGTGACTCCTGCTGGTGCTCTGCAAGGCTGGAGGGGGGCCAGGGATAACTCTCCCCCATGATCCTGATCAGACAAGTGCTACTCGTACCCCCGACCACCCTGCCTTCCCCCATGGGCTGCATCCCCCTGGGTGGGTGATCTCATCCCGCTCATGGCGTTGAAGCGAAGCCTGGCTTGGCCCCATGCTGCAGATGGGGAGGTCTGGGCTCAGGATGCCGTGGGATGTGGTGACACTCTTGGCTGGTCTGGATCCATGGCCGGGGCTGTTTGGCAGATGAGGCACAGATTACGGAAGGTACTGTCAGCGAGATGAGACACATGTTCACAGACTCGGCTGCTGCTGCTGCTGGCATCTTTGGCAAGACTGGGGCATAGCTACCACCCGTTGAGTAATTAGAAACTGAGTGCCATCTACATGGGAGTGTCTTCTGGAGGGGTTGCCTCCAGCTCCTTCTCCCCAAAATGTTTGTGCTGCATTGCTGGCACATAGCAGCAGCGGGGTGCCAGGGAATTGAGGACTGGGGTCACTCCAGTTGGCTTTTATGGGGGTCTCTCTGCAAAGTGGCTTTCCAGTGGGTACAGCACAGGCGGGCATGGCAGAGCCGCAGGGCAGGTCTTGGCACTGGTATGGCAGGAGGGCTGCGCTCCCCTGGATGTGCGTCTACAGGTTTGGGAGGTGGAGGAGATGGTTGTGGCAGCAGGCTGTCCCCTGGCACCGAGCTCCCCTCTGGTCTCTGCTTCTGCCTGGCTGTTTCCTTGCTCCTTGGTGGTCCTGGAGTACCTGGAAAGTTTGTTTGCTGTTGTTCAGGATGCATTTGCATCCCTTGAGCACCTGAGGGTTTCCTTCTCCTCTGCTGGCACACAGGGCAGCGTAAGCCTTTCCCCAGTGAAAAGCTGAATGAGAGTGTGGCCCGTCCCTGTTGCACCTGGGCATCTATTTTGGACAGGCGACAGGTTGATGCTGAGGTGCAGAGTCTCCCTTGGGTTTACCCATGCTGCCGAGAGCACTGATGATCTGAGCATGTGTGGGGGGGATGTCCTGACCGGTGGTGCCTCGGACCCCCTGCAAATAGGACTGTCCCCGTGGCCGTGTGAGGCTGAAGCCCCCCGCGCCCCATCCCCAGTGTGGTTGAGTCAATGTACCCACCCACTGCATCCAGTGCGTGAGTCACAGGCTTTTCATACACTGGTGTGAATCACTCACAGCCACACTGATGACTTTGGTGACAGCTGAAAAGAGGAAATGATCCCCCCACCTCTCCCCTATCACCACTACTGCTGCCACTGGGCTCCTTGCTCACAGTGACCCAAGAAAACTTCTGTGAGTGGCACCCTGCTGATGGCAGCTGGAGTTTTTGCTGACTTTGTGCATCCGTGGTTGGGCTGGTCCACGGATGCCACCGAGGATGCTCATGGCTGAAATGGATGGGTGGACAATGGGGCGATGCAGCCTGGAGGAAGGCTCTTCTGCCTTGGTGCTAAGGGGGGTCTGCTTGCTAGATTGGGGTGAGCCTGGTGGTGTGCTGAGCCACCCCTTGGTTCTTCCCTCAGGGTAAGGGCGCATTTTGGGACAGTTTTCCCAAGGTTGTTCCACTTTCTGCCTCTGTCTTTCTGGGACCGTGTGTGGAGACCTGGAGACCCGTCCAGGCAACCTGCTCTTCCCTCTCCCCCAGCTTGCTGGGGTGCAGCAGGACTGTCTGAGCCCCAGCGCGAGCAGCTGGCAATGAGCAAGAGCTGGCAGGAAAAAAGCCAGATCCCCCCCATGGCTTCAGCTGCTCCTCTCCCCGGTGCTGCTGTCTGGCAGATGGTGGTGGCCAGCAGCTCGGCTGGTGGCTGGGATGCTCTTTGCTCCCCTGCCAGAAGCTGAGGCTGTGTCTCCGCTGGCCCTCCTGGGGCCGGAGGTAACTGTTTTAACACAGGGAAGATGCTTGATAATTAACCTCCCCAGGGATCACCGTCTGTCGCCTTCCTGGCCCTGCCGGAGAGAGCCCAGAGCAGGGAGCTGGAGGAGGCTGGGGGCACTGCCCGCTCGGGCAGGGGAGCGGGGCAATCCCGCGTCCCTCACCACCAGGTACACTCTCACTAGTGGAGTATCCCTGTGTCCCCACGCAAGCAGTGCAGCTGGGGTAGGGGCATATTAAAGAAATCCAGCGCCTTACACCTCTGCAGAGCTGCAGGAAGGCACAGGCCAAGAGTGCGTCGCACAGGCTTCCCGGGCGCCTTCCAGGTCCCAGCCTGCCCCTTGGCCGTCTCCCGCATCTTTTCCCTGCCGCTTTGCTTTATCACTGCCTGTTGCTTTTGCAAAAGCTCTTCCTGCCCCTCCCTCCCAGTGCAGGCTCCCCACCAGCATGTCCCCTCCTTCCTTCCTGCTCCCCGCGGCTGAAATGAAGTGCTGGAGTATTTCAGGGATGTCAAAACATACCATTAGTCACAGCCGTGAGGCCTCGTGCCTGGGGAGAGGCTGCTGAGCTCTCTGTCAGGCTGAGGAATGAGCAGGGCGGGCAGGAGCTGGAGGATGGGGGGCGAAGGCTCGGCAGCAGCCCGGCAAAGGCTTTGGGGTTTCTCCCTTTCTGCTATCTCTGGCATCATCCTGACTTTGCTCTGAGCAGCGGCTTGGATCGGAGCTTTCCTGGCATCAATTATTCAACAATTCCTCCGTGATGTTGAGATGCGACATCTGCAAAATGAGGGGGCTAGGTCCCCCCCTGCTTTGCTGGAGGATTCTCCCTAAAAATATTATGCCAAGGCCAAGGGGACCCTCCAACTGTGTCCAGCTCCTGTGTTAGTTATTGGCTCAAAAAGGGTGTTTTCCTCCTCTTCAGCACAGGGAGGTGTTGCCTTTAGCGCTTTCCATGCTGGGTTACATGTGCCCTACCTCCGAGGACACCCCTTGTGGATTTAAATAAAATATTGGGTTTCCCAGGCAGTTTTTTAAACGAGGCAGCACAGGCACTGAAAAACCTGCTCACTGCAGAGGCGCAGAGCCCTATTGCCCTGCTCACCATCCACAGGTACCTGTGCTTCCTAGCCTGGCTCAGGTTTGTTCTTCTATTTCTTTGATAGCAAATTATTTCATTTAGTGAGCATGGAATGGGGGATCCTGTTAAAAACACACTGAGCTCCTGGTGTAGAGCACCTGTGTGATGGCATGGGCAAGATGCTGGAGCCTGATTTCTGCTTCCCTTGCTTAGCCAGGTGGCAGAAAACTCGAAGTTGTCAAGCTCCCTATGGAAGGGGTTGAGCTTCATCTCCCCCTGTTATTCTCTGAGGACTGCTGCCTATAAATAAGCACCAAACCAGCTGGAAAGGTGCCTTAAAGCATGGAGGTGTAGACAGGCCTGGGTGATGACGAGCCTTACCCCTGCGAGCAGATCCCTGGAGAGGGCCAATTAAGCTGTGGCTAATATTTTGATGAAGCTTTCTGGTTCAGCAAAGCGTTTGCATTTCCCCTGCCTTGTTTTTCCAAGCTGCAAGGCAGAAGATGGGCTTTAACCTGTTGTTACCCTCAGTGCGGTGAGGGGTCCATCTGTTTCGTGCCCTCCAAGTGGGACCAGTGCGAGTGCTTTTAGGAAACTGGTCCACGCTGGGCAGCTTGTTTGATGTTGACACATTCTTGAGGCACCATGCATGATTTTTAGGGATGGGTGCTGGAGGGTGAAGGGCTCTGTGCAACGTGGCACCCTTAGCAAAGAGCCTTGGAGAGCGTGCCTGCTCCCCAAAACCAGGGCAGTGTGCAGGCAGGCTGCCTGTGCCGCCCTGCCTGCCACAGGGGTGCGAGTCTCGCTGGGAGCGGTGGTTCGTGTGGTGGGAGCGTGTGGGCACAGCTCCAGAGAGAAAGCCCGGCTCCGGTCTGCTCTCAGGGCATGGATCCAATCCCTGCGGCGGGTGGGAAAAATGCAAGCTTCTCCTCTCCAGCCCTACGGCATCTGCTCCGCAAAGCCGGCATGCATTCACTGAGGCTTCCTGAGCAGGGCTGGAAAATAAGACCCAGTTTAAAATTAAGCAAACTGGGTCCTTCAAGGAAAGAAGCACCTCTTCTGCATGTTTCCGTGGCCTGGATGAGCCCTGTGGTGGACCAGGGTGGCTACTTCCAAGCTGGCTGTGTGGTGAGTTTTAATTGAAATCTTGTGTGCCGACTGTGCCTGAGAAAATCAGGCTGTAACTAATGGGAGTTGCTCAAGATGGTGGCTAATTACCATGATTTACTGAGCAACAGTTTGGGTGACTCTTCCTCCTGCTCTACGCTCTGCCAATCATCCCAGCCCCCGGGGAGCGGCTGCAGCAGCCGGGGCAGGATGGCACCCTGCGTACCTGGGGGTTCGGGGAGGAGGGTGGGAGATGGTGCCCAGCCCCCTGGCAGCGGGGCAGTCTGTCTGGCCATTGCTGCTGCTCTGCTTTCTGAATAAATAGGGTTTTTGCTCTCTGGAGGCAGCTGATGAAGGGGGCATCTGTGCTGTGGGCATGGCTGGAGCTGGGACCTCTCCTGAGGAGTGATATCGGGTGAGAAACTCCATCTTAAAAGTGTGAGTTGAGGTGTGAGGGACATGCTGGGAAATGGGGTCCAGCCCTTGAGTTTTCCCCATCCTGTCCTCCTCTGAAGGATTTTTCCCTCTTGTTGGGTCCCCCCTTCATTTCTGCCACATCAGACAACAGCTTTGGCTGTTTGATCAGCAGCTTACTAAGCAACCTTAAAAAAACCTGTTTACAAAACACATCTCTGCTGATGCTAAGTGAGTCTGGTTCTGTGGGCTGCTGCTCCCCAGCTCTGCTCAAAATGTGTCACTTGCACCGATGGTTATTTTTAGAGCCAAGGTTTGCAAAATGCAAAGGCTGGGCAGGTTTTTCCAGGGTGCCAGATTCCTGGGAGGAGGAAGCAGGGACTGGGGTGATCTCTCACTCTGTTGCCGGTGCATGGCGACTGTCGCTTTCACCAGCGTCCTCTGGTGAGATGATGCTCACATGCCTTTTCCTGTCTACATGGGGATTTATAAATCCTTTATGTGCCTTTCCTCTGGTCCTCCTTGCTTTGTGTTCAGTGATATTCCTGCCTCCCTACTCCATCTTTGGTGGCCGGTGCTTCCCCAGAGGCTGCTCCAGGTCCCCGGTCTCTCTGCCCCTCTCCTTGCCTGCACCTCTTGTGTTTCTGCTCCAGGAGCTGAGGACCCTGCCTGCTGCTGCCTGCTCTGCTGGCGGTGTGAGCTCAGGCTGGGCCAGGGTGAACGTTTGGGTGCAAACAGCCGGGGAGGCAGTGGGAAGGAGGTGGGGAATACAGCCCCTCTGCTCCCTGGGGCAGCTGGGCTGTCTCCAAGTTCAGTGTTGGGATGGAAAGGCGGCAGGAATGGGTTGGATGTTGGCCCTGTTCCCTCCCCAGCTGCTCTGGGGCTGGACGGGTGCAGCTGACCCTGTGCTTATGGGGCCCAGCAGCTGTGGGAAGCTGGTCCTGGCCGGAGAGCGTTGCTTCATCCCCGTTCACCTTCACGCTTGTCTGTGCATCTCCTCTACCCTCTTCCGACCCAGGCTGGAAAGCCATCGATCTTGCATCCTAAACCCTAACCCTGGCCTACTGCCTGGCTTCTCGTAAACCCTCTCTCGCTTGCTTGGTACCTCCTGGGGCAGGAGCCGGTGTGGGGAGCGGGGCTGGGCTCCTCTCCAGTGTCAAAAGTGCCGCTGGGTCTTGAAGCACTTTGTGATCGGGGGGCAGTGTCATGGGGAAACGTGGGATGCCCTTGAATGTCTGCTCGTGCATTGGGGTGATGCTGAGCAAGGAAAGGAGGAAGACGGCTCCTCATGGTGCACCTTGGTGGCCCGGGGAGTCCACGGGCATCCTGTGCGTTGGACCAGTGCATCGCAGTGTGGTCTGGTGGCCAGGCACACAGACAGCGGTTTGGTTGAAGTTGAAATGCTTCTGTGGAGTGAAGCTGGTTTGCATCAGGCAAATTCACAAGAACACGAAAAAGGGGTAAGGAGAGGGTGGAAGCTTTGAAAACACCTGAATTTGATGTCATGTGTTGGAATAGGAAGTTGAAGGTTTGAAGGCTTTAGGTTTGAAAGCCATTTTTAAAATCTGGTAGTGTTTTTCTTCTGGTGGATGTGATATAAAAAGCAAAATTGAAATGAAGTGTGTCTGGTGTGTTGGAGTAGACAGCAGTTTCCACCAGCTACAAATGACTTTTTTCTCCCTGCCCCCCCCCCCCCTTCTTTTGGCACTTTTTCCCCCATCAGCTTCT
This sequence comes from Aviceda cuculoides, assembly GCA_035590195.1. NCBI lineage: Eukaryota > Metazoa > Chordata > Aves > Accipitriformes > Accipitridae > Aviceda > Aviceda cuculoides. The sequence goes on from JAVJGG010000090.1 coordinate 33,799,826, forward strand.
GGAGTCAATGCTTTCTCTGTCTCTCCCACCCCATGCGTGGCTCCCCCCCTGCACCATGGGCTGGCAGTGCTGGCTGTGTGTTATTAAAGGTCTGGAAGGGAGAATTTCTCACCCTGCTGCAGGCTTTTACCCTTCTCCTAGTAAGTTATGGCAATGCACGTATATTAGCCTTAGTCCTTGCTCTCGTGCAGGACCTTTAGAGAGGTGTTGCTCCTCTCCCAGCACCACATGGACAGATTACAGCTGGACACGGAGCTGGGCAGTGGGGATGCTGCAGCTTGCGCTGCCTGCTTTCTTTTCCAGTACCTGTTTCCAGCCAAGTGCCCAAACTTACTCAGTCACTCGCATGTCTCACTCGATTTACTTGTGACTGTCGTGACTTTTGTTTAGTCACTTTATCTGTTTTGCTCATGCAGAAAGCTGTTAGTGTTGCTGGGAGGGTTTATTAGCCTCAAAGCTGTCACCTGTTTCCTACTTGTTATTCCAGGTAGTTAATTTCTCCCTGCTCCTTGAGAGCTGGAGCTTGTTTTCCCTGTGATTCCCTTTGGAGGAAGGCAGTTTTCCAGTCGCTGCCCTGGAGAGGGCTGCTGGGAGATGGAGAGGGCTTTGGTGTGCCTGGGGATGGGGCTGCGACTCAGACCCACCGCTCTCCATTGTCGGGATTTCTGGGTCACTTGAGCTCGTTTGGAGCAAACAAACACTGCAATATGAATTAATGTTTTAATTATCTCGGCCTCTTCCCCAAGGGCTGTTCTCTTTGTTTTTAATTTTGGAAAGTTCTTATAGGCAATCTCGTTCTTCTCCTCCTCCTATCATCCGTACCGTGCAGCTCACCCCAGGAAGCAAGCCGAAGGTGTGGATGCTTTCCCTGGCATAAAACATGAAGCGCTGCCGGGGGCTGCGGAGCTGCTCCCAGAGAGCAGGCGGGTAGCTCGGGCACTGATCCCACCAGGGCTCCTGCCACAGCCTCCGCACGCCAAAACAGGCGAGTTTCTTGTCCCAGGCTTTCAGAAGAGGCGTTGGGTAATGAGATGGGGAGCTCCTGCATTGTGGATCTCCTAAAGCAGCTTCTCCCAGGCGTGCAGGTGGTGGAAGAGAGCGTGATGCTTTAACCTGAGCGTCTTGAAGGTGTTACCAGCTGCTTTCGTAAAGGTGGAACTTTGTATGCATTAGATCTGTAACTGTCAGGGGTGCGGGTGCTGCTGGGGTGCTCTGTGGCCCGGGGAATGGCATGCAAGGTGCAGAGGATGGGGGCAATTCCTGGGGCTGATGAAGACTGTCATTTCTGCACCGAAGTGAGGAAGGGGGTCAGTTCTCAGCAGCACTGTGCTTCCTCTGCTGGGGGGGAACATGGCCAGGGGAGAGGGCTCTGGGGCACTGCTGCTTGTTTCTCTGTGCCTGGAAGAGGGGGAGGAAGGAAAGCACGTGTGTGTACACATATGTGTGATATTCCAGCCCTGTCATCTTCAGAGGAGTATTCTACCTGCAGTGCCAGTGCAGGAGAGCTGGGCTGAGGTGGTGAGAAGAAAGGTGGAAGCTGCTCTGTTGGATCAAATAAGTATTTTATTAATAAAAGGCTTATGCTGTGATTGGAGTGCCCTGCAGAAGGAGCAGTGTCGCGTCAAAGTGAGGATTTAAATGCTTTTAAAAAACCCAAGATGGATAGATATGAGAGAGCAACTTATGGTGTTTTCATCTCATTCTATTATTTATCAGTTCCCTTAATAATTCAGTCTGGTGTTGTGTTTTTTTTTTTTTTTTTTTTTGTTTTTTGGGTTTTTTTTTTGTTTTTAAACATTAGAGGAGACCAGACTTGGCAAATAAGTGAAATGTGGCTCCTGGAGCTACGCAGTAAGCACTTGAGACTTCACATTTCTCCCTTCTAGGTGATACTGGATTCTTGCTATTGGAGAACATGAGTACCCTGCAGCAGGAACTGATCACCCCATCTCATGCTCTTGTAGCACATTGATATTAGTGTTGCTTTATGGGATTGCGTTGAGAAATGCTTACATCTCCCCAGGTGAAGCTGCTTTGCTGTGGTGATCTAACTTGCACTGGCACGGTGTGGTGGGAAGGTCTCTTGGTTCACAAGTGCAAATGGAGGTCTCATCTGTATGGTGATATTCGGGTGTGTAAAATGAGGATTGAGGGAGATCTTTGAGCGTCGACCTTCCCATCCCCTACCTTGACATGGGGCTCCTCTAGCAGAGGCTTGACTGGGTGGATGTAGTCAACAGAAATAGGTGCTACCCGTGTGATGCTGGCACCTTCGTGCACGTCCTGCACTGCTGCCATTAAATCACTGGGGCTGCCGGCAGCTATTGCAGTGCATCACTGGGAGGAGAAGACAAATAACCTCCCTTGGGCTGTGCGTGGTTCTCAGCACAATATATAAAATCTGTCTTGAGGAGTGTTTAATGTGTTTCCAAAGGGCTGTGGTGTATGGGTGGCTTGAAAAGGTCTGCTTGCATGCTGGTTGCATTAGATGTCTTGGATTTTAGCTCCTCTTCTTCCCTTTTTTTGGGGACTCTAGTTTTGCGGATTCAAGGGTTGAATGCTGCTGGCTCTGCGCTGCTCTATCTTGCTGTTTCCTCCAGCAAAGGAGATGCAAACATTGAATTGGGATATAGAAATAGGTAAAAATTTTGATTTGTGATTAAAAAAAGAAAAAAGTGAAAACCATTATTTCTTCTTGTATTCACATTTTTAGGTCTGTCTCTGCTTTCAGAAACTTCTGGGCCAAAGAGGGACTGGAGGGAGGGCTGGAAGACACTTGTGGTGGAGTCCTGTTTTGGCTGGGGTGCAGTATATTCTGGCGGCCTCTCAGTGATGCTTGGTGTGGTCGAGGATGCTCTTGCCTCTATTTCATCATCTTGATGGCAAACGACTGCACTTCTTCCCATCTTTTCTCCAAACTCGCGGTTTTCTAGATCGTGCTTGTTTTCTGCACTCTACAGTAAGCCAGCATCTTCCTTGGTATGTGTGTTTTCCCCGAGGCCTCTGTGGCTGGGGTTGCTTTGGGGATTGTCACACACTGCAGGATTGCATCTCTCTAGCAGGGTGCATGGGGCTGGGCCAGCCCTTCCTCTTGAGAGCGCTGAATTTTCCCTGATTTCCTGTCTCCAGGCCCCAGGGTTTTAAAAAAGAACCTAAACATCACTAGATTTGCAGAATCCCTCAGGCACACAGGAGTGGATTGGGATGGCAGCCTGTCCCTGGCTCTGCGGGGTGGGGGACCTGGGGGCTGAGCTTTGGTCGGAGCATCCCCGCACTGGGGCTGGACCGGTTTGGATGCTGCAGCTGGGGTGGAGCGGGGTGGTGGGTGGCACCACCGTGACCCTCTCCCAGCCCGGGATGGTGCACGCCGGTGGGGATGGGTGGGCGAGATGCATGGAGAAACCCTGCGAAGAAGAGGGGGGAGAGCTTGCTCCAGCCAAAACGCTGCCGCTCGGCCGCCCACTCGTGCCTGCCTGTGCTGCTGGGGGGCCGTCTCCCTCCCCGGTGCGGGACGGGTGTTAGTCATACGCTGCTGGTGTTAGTCACGTCGGGAAGCGTGCCGGGGCCAAGGTGACGATGCCCGTGCGAGCTTGGAGAGTCATAGGTAGAGCCTATTTTTAACAAGGATAGCTTTGGATCCAGGGGGGATTTATCGATCCTGGTGTGGCAGCTGGCACAAGGTCCCAGGAAGCCACCATGGTCGGGTGAGCCATGGCAGGAGCTGCAGGAGACGTGGGTGATGCAGCACGAGGTGAGCGTCTGTGGGCTTTCCTCTCCTGCACCCCGTGAGCATGCCAGGGCCATGCTGCAGCCGTGAGGCCGGCTGGGGTGAGGGGCTCGCTGCCCAAGGCTTTCCTGAATGGAAAACTTATAGCTGGGTTGGAGCTGGCCCTGGGGATGCTGAGGAGCATCAGTAACTCCATACAGGTTTGGCTGGTGGGTTTGAGCCCCTTGTTCACCGCCGTGCACTGCTGTGACCGGGTGCTTGGCGTGGGAGTGGGCCTGAGCCCTGTGCATCCCTGCATGTCACCTTGGGGAATGCAGCGGTCCCCGGGGTGAAGCACAGCAGCAAGGATGAGTGAAATCCAGCCAGGTCCTGTTGGGTTTAGGGTGAGACCTTGTCCCTCCTGCTAGCCCTGGATAAGTCCCTTTAGGTGACGGCCTGGTGGCTGGACCTTTGCCACTCTCCCAGGCAGCGTGGGGCTGGCCCGTGTTCCTGTGCCCTGCTTGGACCCGAGGACGAAGGTACAGGATTTACTTCTTAAGCAACAAGCTGCTGAAGTGGATGCTGAATATGAAAGCAGCAGCAAGAGACCATGGTTAGTGTCCTTTTGAAAGGAAACACAATAGCTATCTGTAATGGAATTTTTTTTTTAATTTTTTTTTATTTTCCCTTCTTCCTTTTGACTTAATAATTTGGTATTTGCAGTGCGGGGAGTTTCTGGGAGATGGCATGAGGCTTCCTTTACTATGGTGGTTTTTTTTTTCCCTTGCTACAGTAGCTTTAGAAATTCATCATCACTGCTCTGGTTTTGGGCTTTTTTTTCCTCTGGCATATGGAAGTAGCAAGCTTGGAATAAATGTGATCCGTTAGCCGTTTCAAGCAGGCTGTACATACATGGTGCTCCATGTCTTGCAGCAGACTGGGATTTTTAGAAATGCCCTATATTGGCCTCACATTAAAGCTCCTGGGGGCTGTGGAGAACACCCGAGCCTCTTTAGAGGATGCATTGCTTGGTGTGTTGCATCATTGGTCAAAACCTACTCGAGGGGTTAGGCTGGGCAGTGGGGTCTCTGCCCATAGCACTGCTTCCTGGGCTCCAGATGTGCTGGGCCACATCTGGACCAAGCAGCCCACCATAGCCATGCGCTTAGCGCTGTGGTCCTCATCCAAATTGCTTGCTTTGATTTTCAAATCGGATGGGAAAGCTTGTAGGTAAAAGAAACTTGACCCAGAGACATTGGCTCAGCTCCTGGCCATTTGCTGGGCAGCGTGGGAGACCCCCAGCTCTTGGCAGCAGGGTGAATACCTGGGCTTGCTCTTGGACCCACACCAGGCTACAGGTGATTCAACACTTTGGCTGGCAAGAGCCTAAAACCACTGTGGACTATTCTTGCCTCCAAGAAGTTTCTCCAGAGGGGTAACTTGGGTGCCAAGGCTGTGCTGAGTCTTGTGTCTAGAAATCCCTTGGAGGCTGTGTATGGTTTGCAACCAACCTTGCCTCCCCAGCACCATGGGGATGCTGAATGCTTGGAAAGTTCTTCACAGACGGCTTGACAACTTCTTTGTGCACTTGCTTGTGTCAACGAGCTTCGCTGCTGAATTTCCAAGGCCGGGTTTTCTGTACAAAATAAAAATGAGCATGGTGGAAATGAGCCACAGGGGTGAGCAGGGAGGGGGAGCCCGGGGAAGGGTGTGGGTGAGAGTGGGTTCTCTGGCAGCCTGATCTGCAGTCGGCGTTGGGTGACGCAGGGTGTCTCGGAAGGTGCAGGAAGGGTGAATACTGGGAGTGCTGCAGATGTGTATCCCCAGCGAGTGGCTTGTCCTGCACGGGGTGAGGTGCAGGCTGTGTGTGCATGGATGGGGAGATGTCCCGAGGGTGTGTGGGATGTGCCTGGGATGCGACTCATTCCGTGGGGTGTCTGTGCTGGTCTGAACTTGGCCAGAAAAGGGGATGGCCGACCTGTAGGAGTAGTTTTGGCTTGAAGGTGCTCAGTGTTTTGGCTCAGGAGTGTTTTTGGAGGAGGGATGGGACATGTTTACGTCCTGGTGTTCAACTGCTGCTTCCTCAATGAGGGATTGTGTCCTAACACAGGAAGGGAAGGGGAAGAGGCAACAGCAAAGGGCTGGACACAAAAACCTCCTTCCTCCCTGTCAGGGTGCTAGAGTTGTTTCACCCGGAGGCTTTAGACAAGAAAAAGGACCAGGACAGATCAGTTGCCTTAACCTATTTTCCTGGATCCCAGTGAAGGTTATGACTTGAGCATCACTTGCAGAGGGGGTGACAAGCTGAGTGTTGTTTGCTGGGGGTGGTGGTGCTGGGTAGCTGTGGGTCAGAGCCTGCGAGGAGCTCTTGGAGCTGGGGGAGGCCAGAAGCTTGGTCCTGGCAGCCACTGCTTTAGGGGAAGCCTCGGTTTTGCTGGAGGGCCCAGGTCCCGACTGCAGTGCTGACCCCTGTGGAGGATACACTGGGTGCTCTCCGAGACGGAGGATCCCATCTGGATGCTCACAGGCTTTAAGCATCTTCTGTTTTCAGCTGGGGACTGTAATAACTTGCTGGCCCTGTTTGCAGGGGCCGTCTGACCTGTTGCGGTCAGAGGGAATGGTGTAAAACCCAAGGAAGCACAAATGTTGTATTCCCGGATGGGGATTCTGTGCTAGTGTATGGTGTGATGGGGTTTTAATACAGCCCCAGAAAGACCAACTTTCTGGGCACTGGAGGAAGGCTGGAGCCCTTGGAAGCAGTTCTTTTGGCAGTGAACACAAAAAAGGTTTAAACCAAGAAAATGACTTAGTCTAAACTCTAAATGTTGTATGGGAGTTGTGTGTCTGCTCCAGCCTGGGAAGGGTGGATGTGTCAGCGTGATACCCTCCTGGGAGGGATGAATTTTGGTTGCTGCCACTTGGAGGGATGGAGGCAGGAGGCTGGGGACCATGAAGGATGATTTCTTGGATTGCTCCAGCTTGCTTGAATGTCTTGCTGGTGCTCTGAAGCCTGCTGGCAGACGGTGGATGGCTGGCATGGGAAAATCAATGGCACACTATTTAGGAAGGAGCGAGTGGGCAATAGGAGAGAAGGGGGAGTGATGCTGCTAGAAATAGCACTGCCTGTTTCTGAGTTGCTGAGGTTCTGAAAGCAAATGGTCTCCGCTGGTGTCCAGCATGAGCGTGCACGGGGAGCAGTGCCGAATTACATGGCAGCACCGGACGGCCGTGCCATGCCGGAGGAGAAACCCCCAGGCGGCTGCAGGCTGAGTGACATACGCCAGCAGTCTCGCGCTGCTGGTCCTCAGCCATCCTCGAGATGTCTAAAAATTACAGATGGCAGTTTCCTAGTGTAAAAAGAGCTGTGTGCCACCCGCGGAAGAGTCTCGTCTGCCTTCCTGGAGGCAAGAGAGGGATGGATGGGGGGGCCACTATTAGCAGCCGCTTGCGCGCTGTTGCAACGTGATTGCTGATGTTTGCAAATATGGTAAAGTCCAAGCTCCAAGCACACACGCTGCTGTAAAAGGGCCAATTTCGTAATAGAGTTATGAGCTAATTCAGCTGTCGGGCATTGTTTCAGTAGAGAGATGGGGCTGACAAGTGAAGCAGTCAGCTTGGGGCAGAGCAAAGCTACTTCTAGCTCTGTGCCTGGTCTGGCTGCTCAGCCAGGACTGCAGAGAATGATGGGCTGGACTGGTGTGCATCTTAAGAAATAGAAGAATGGTGCAAGAAATAGGATGTACATTGCTCTTTCCCTGCTGGACCTTCCTAGACTCTGGCTATCGGCAGCGCAGAGCTTGGCAATTGCAGCTAGGCTGTTATTCCTGGCTGTGCCTGCCCTTCTCTCCTCTACAAATTAGTCTCATCCTTATTTTGAGCTCATTTGCACTGCGCTTAAGTGTCCCACAAAGCAGCTATCTGGCAGGAAGGTTGCTTTGGTGTAAATTATTCCCAGTAACGTGCTTCAGAGGGATGAAACAGCAGCGATGAAATAACGCCACAAATAAAGAGAAGGGGAGGAAAGCGCAGTATTAACAGCTTGATGCCAGCAATTGTAGCAAATGTAAAAGAAGGGGAAGCAGAGCTGGATGAGCTCTTGTTGAAAGAAGAAACGTTTCGAGGAGAGGAGGCCTGACGATAGGGCAGTGGTGTTGATCCCAAAGGGAGGTGCTGGAATTGCTGGTGTGAAGGAAGCAAGGCAGACAGTGGGTGATAAGCACCCTTGTTGCTGGGGTTTGAAGGGAGAATTGGCACCAGGATGGGGGGCAAAGCTGCATTGCTGGAGAGGGAGGAGGCTACCCACGGTGGCTGGCGTCCAGCTGGGGGTGTCTGTAAGAGCAATGCCTAAAAAATGTCGTGCTCTGTGTCTGTCCTCTTGGCTGGGTGGTTTCCAGAAGCACTAATCTTTCACTTGGCACCTTAGTGAAGCAGTTGGGCTGGGCTTAGCCCGTAGCTCCCCGCCGGGTCCGGGAGCACGGCTGCCTTTAGGAGCTGTCAGGAAGCATCCAGGCTTTCCTGAGGGATTTGGTGGTGTCCCCTGAGGAGGAGATGGGCCCTTGGGGCTTCCTGGGTGTGTGCGCATTGGGTGGGAGGTGAGGACTGGGCGCTTGCTGAGCCAGGTTATTAGTCCTGGTGGAAAAAGCAGGATTGCTGAAATGTTCTTTTTAGCCCCCTGCAAATATTTATTTGTTTTCCTCCCATCTCCCATACTGCAGGAGACTGGGGAGAAACTGGGCTCAGGGGATGAGCTCTGTGTGTGTGTGGCAGCTTGGAGTGGTTGAGGGTGGCAGGGACAGGTGAGGATGAGGAAGGACAGGGGCTGGTCCAGGCTTTTGCGCCTGAGCAGCTGAGTGTCCTGGGACATGCTTTCCTACACAGCAGGGAAGCTGGTTGCTGGCTAAAGGGTCCTCAAGGCCTCGTATGTGCATCTGTTACGCTGACAGGCAAGAAATGCCTTTTGTTGTCCATTTATCCTGACCCAGATCAAGCCAGGATAAGGTAAAATGCAAATCCGCTTGGTTCTCTGCGGTGTGCAAGGTAAACAGGGAAGGGTTACAGAAGACCTGGGTGAAGGAGCGAAAGGAAAACCTGCCTTTCCTCCTCTGAGGTTGAACCAGGAAGGTCGTGCTCTGTTTACCCAGCCATTTGCGGTCTGCCCTATCCTTGTGCTTGCAGCTGGAGCTGCTGGTCAGGACCTCGCAGCGGAGGATGCATAGCATGCTTTCTTCTCCTAGTCTTCAGCATGGCAGGACGGACTTATTCTCTATCCCCTTCTTCACAGTGCAATTTGTGCGAGAGACTTTTTTTTTTTTTTCCACAAACAATAAGACCTTTTCAGTGAGTCTTTGTACATAATGAGAACAAAAGTAAGAAGAATAAAGCCTGCCGTCGCTCACCTTTAAAGCATCCCTTTGTTTTAACCTCTCAAGGGTGCTGTGACTCCTTGTGCCAGGAATCTGATGTTTGCATGATCGTATAATTGCCGTTGCAGGTCTATTAAGTAATGACACACATTGTGGTTTGTGAGTCACCTTAGCCAAGGCACTGTTGGAAATGAGAACTTCTCCCTGGCTTTGCCAGGTTAAACAAGAATTTTGTTGTTATTTTTGTTAAGTTTCCTGGCTGGAGGGAAGAAGGGCAGTCCAAAAGAGCTACTGCTGAGCCCGGTGGAGGTGAAAGGCAAGAGGGAACCCAAAAGGCTGGCATGGGAGATGGCCACGGGATGCTGTCCTGCGATGCTGTAGTCCGAGCTGTCCATGTGTCATTCCTGCCCCATCGCAGCAGGCAGTTCCTGGCTAAGCCAGACACTTCTGGAAAAGCCGTAAGCTGTAGCATGAAGCCAGAACCAGGGCATATGCTGTCAATACCTGGGATGCATTAGGTGCCATTCAGACCCCTGACCAAGCAGCTCCTGGGTCTCATGGTCCATCTTGGGATCACATGTGTTCAGCCTGCCTTGGCACGAGGGATCAAACTTTTCCCGGGGCAGTGCTCAGGAAGCCTGGATGCCTCACGGCTCCCTGTTTTTCCTTCTGTATTTACGTCAAATCCTCTTTGCATCCGTGGTTTCAAGCCGACCTGGGTTTCTGATCTCCTACATCAAAAGCAATGCCCTGTCTCAGCCCCTTCCTCTGTGCTGCCTCGTTTCAGGTGCCCCAGAGCCAGGAGCAAGGGCTGGGCTGTCTTCTGCCAGCAGTGCTTCCCAGAGACGGGTCTATTTAGTTATTAAAGCCTTTTCTTTCTCTGTTGCACAGCAACTTCTAACACACCCTGGCTTGTGCTGGCAGCTCTTGCTCCCCTCTATACCTTGGCAATTCTTGCCGCTGCTTTTGGGCTGAGAGCGGTGGAGACTGGTGCTGAACCCCAGTGTCGCTTGGGGTCACTTGTCCTCTTTGAAACGAGCTAACTTCAGCTGAGGGATGCGGAGATGCTGTTCTCGTGTCCGCGGCTGGGCAAGGGGATGGTTTCGAGGCCTGTGAGCTCAGGGCTGTTTCCATGCTTGCACTTTTATGTTGGCGCTGGCTGGCTGCCCTGCATTGCAGGAATGACAGGCAGCCCAGGAGGATCATTGTGCCTTTCTGAGGAAAACCTCCTCGCGGTGGGAGCCAGAGGGAGGAGGGCAGCGTGGCCCCAAAGGGGCAACAGCCTGCGCTCTTGTGCAGGAGCAGAGTTGCATTCCTGGAGGGTGGCCCGGTGATCACAGCTGGAAATTATCTTAAGTAGTCCTGGCTCTGCCCTTCTTTGGAAAGCAAACTCCTAAGGGCATGCTCTCTGGCTATGTGTACATATAGCTCCAAGCACTGCTGGTTTCTAGACAAGGCTGTTGCATAGATCACAGCTTGCTTTCCTCTCCCCAATTATTTCTATTGCCAGGCTCGGTCCCATGCTGTTTGCAGACCAGCGGTGCTGTGCCAGGCGAGCCTAGAGTCTAGTGCTCGCTTGCCTACCGGAGTGATACCTCTCCCCTTGGCCCTGCTTGGGGGAAGAGCTTGTACAAGGAAGGGGAATGCCAAGCTGTGCCGAGCATCGTCCCGCGTTCCCCATCTCTGTCCACAGCTGATAGCACGTGTGCTCTCAGTTCTGCCTGTGTGTGTTTTCTCTGGGGAGAGCTGGGATGCTGGTGGGGGTCGGCACTGGTGTGGGGCTGGTATTGGCGGTGGCAGGTTGCAGGCGTGATGGGCATGCGACGAGGCATGCCTTGCCTTGAGAGGCAGAAACATCTGCCTGTCTGGCACTGAGGGGCGCAGGAAGAGGTGAAGAGGTGAGATGGTCTCAAAGGTGATGCTGGAAGAAATTTGGGCGTTGGGTTGTTTGTCAGGATGGGTGTTCCCAAGCACCGGGACACCTTGCTGTCCATGTCTGGTGCTACCCCATCACTGAAATCCCTACATTGAGCCAGTCAGAGCCCTGTCTCTCGCTGCCACCCCAGCAACACCATGCCCGCCCCTGGCCGTGCCCTGAAAGCATCCTCGGGGCTGGGGCTCACTGCCTGCAGCCAGCCCCGGGGCTGGGGGTCCTGCTCCGCGGCAGTCTCTGCATCTCCTATCTCTCTGTGCCAGAGATGGAGGGCTGATTTCTTTGACGTACATTTATATAAATAATAGTGGGGTTGTTTAACAGTTGCTCTTAAAGGAGAGATGAGATAATTTCATGTTTTGATATTATTAAAGCTGATTCCCCTGGGAGCGATGCTCTGCAGGAGGACTCCCTTGCCCAGGGGCTGTGCTACCCCACTGCTGGCATGGGCAGAGCCCTCGCACCCACCCCGGGCTCGCTGCCCTTTGAGATGCCTCCTAGTTGGGACAGGGTCCGAGCAGCAGCCTGGCCCTATCCAGGCTCAGCGCAGCTTTTCCCAGGAAGCGGGCTCTGCCGCTGGAGCATCATGCCAGTTGTGAAAACCCTGGTGTGGCAGAACAAAAGCTGTTTCCCAGATAAGAGGTTGTCTGATGTCTGGTACCGGAGCATCTCCTGGCCTGAAGCAGCCCCTCGGTATTTGGAGCTGTGCTCTGTCCTCCATCTGATCTTTGCAGTCATTCCTGGGGTCTTTGTTGCCGTGTCTTGGCACAGTGAAGGCCCCAAAAATAGTTTATTATACATGAATGTGTGATGAGAAATGAATGTTTCTTGAGAAACGAGCCAAGTGCCCTGCTTTGATGGCACTATGTCTCTCTGCCCCAAGCACACTGGTGTGTGCGGTGCTGCTTTCCCCTGGATCTCCTGTACTGGGATGTTTGACTCAGTCCTTTCACCTGCACCTTTTGCTGAGCATAGGAATAGGTCTGTGCAAGGAGCCCTTGCCTGGAAATATCACTTTTTTTTTTCCTTTTCTTTCCTTCCCTTCCCACCTTGCTTATATCTCTGTTACTGGTGTACAAAGCTCCCAAGCATGGGACACAGTACTGGCTCTTGCTGGGTACCAGGTGCACACCGGGGATGCTGGGACCAGCTCTTCCCAGCAGAGCTGCTGCAAACCTGCCGGTGGTGGGGTCTACGGGAGGGGGGGTTTAATCCAGCAAACTTTTCCCCAGTAACAAATGACTTGACTAAAAATAGCTCACCCTCGCCAGCTGGCTCCCGCAGCCGCTGTGCCTTCACAGACCCAGCCGCCGCATTCGGTGCAAGCCGGAGGAGCCGGAGGAGTGTGTGTGGGGGGGTCCGGAGCCAGTCCGAGCAGGGCTCGCCCACCATGGCATCCGTGCCGCTGCGAGGGGAAGTGCATGTGATGGGAGAGGAAAAGGCCACGAGGATGAATCAGTTGCTCTCGCAGCCCATCTGTCTCTGTTTGCAGGGGCCCCACGCTGAATTTCTTCCTAGCGCTCTGAGGTTTAGTGCTCTGCTTAGCTGCACTGCATGAGCTCTCCTTTTCCCCTTGAGCAGGGACTAATAATTAGCAGCTTGGGGTAAGCACGGCTCAGCAGAGAGGGGCAGATGGTATTTGATTGTCCTAAAAACCAAGTGGCCTGCATGGCCCAGGAGAGGCAGGTTAGCAAACTGGAGGGAAGGGGTGGCAGGGGATGGATCTGGAGCATCCCTGTGCCCCAGGAAGGATGGAGTGGAGCTGAGATGTCTGAGCATGTGAGTTCCCAGGGAGACCAGCCAAGCTCGGGGAAGAGACATCCCATGTGGGCTGGTGATGTGGAGAAACCCTGCCTGGCTCGGGCTGTCCCTGAGATGCTTGGGGGCAGCATCCTAGATGCTCTCCTACATATGTACACATCTTCCAGAGGGGTTTGCTCTTGTCTCTTGTGCTCTCTTCTTGCTCGTTCAGGAGAGAGGAGGGACACTTGCTCACAAGGGGAAGCAGGAGCATCAGAGCAGCTTCTCGCTCTGATGCTGCTGTTGAAATCGTCCCCCAAATCCCCAGGGAAGGCTGATGGGCCATGGTCAGAGGGCTCTGGCAGGTTTGCCGCTTGTTGCGTACAGCGCAGCCAGGGTTTGTCCATCCCGGGCTGAGGCCTCGTGTCCTCTCCAGGAAGATGTCTGTGCCTCCCTGCTCGCCCAGGGCTCATGGCAGGGCTGGAGCTCAGCGCTGCGGTGCTGGACCCTTGGGCTGCTGGGGGAAGCTCAGCCCCTACCAGCCAGCACAGCATTAAGCCTTTCTGCTTTAACTCCGGGGGTTTTGGGGAAAGTTATTCAGATAATGGAAGCAAAGAGCTCACCCAGTGCCTTAAGTGCTGAGTGTAGTTATTACCGTAATACGTAGTTACTTGGCTAAAGGCTTGATTGCTGCTGTTGTAACACAAACACATACACAGAGGAAACCCCTAAAAGGAATTTCCTCTTTGTAGGTCAGTGGTGCTGCTGGGAACCTGCTTCTCACTGCAGCTCTTTATTAGTTAATCGCTAGAAGAAAAAAAACAAAGTATGGTGTGAGAGTCCAGGGTCTCCTGCCTGCAGAGGCTGTGTTCCCCAGCTGTGGCATGCGGTTTGGGTTGAGCTAACGGGGTTGAGCCACTTGGCAATGTGTGGTCATCTCTCGAGGATGCTGCAGAGGACCTGTGTGTGTGTCTCTTCTTCCGTCACTTGTCCCCTGGTGCAGAGGTCTTGAAAAGGCTGTTCTTGGTGGTTTGTGGGGTGGGACGCTGTCGTGGGTTGTGTCCCATTTCAACCCAGGTTGACGTACAGGCTAAGGGGCAAGAGTTGCTCGCTGCGCTGTCCCTGTTTTGCTGTGGCAATCCCACCGTGGCAGGGGATGGATGGATGCTGGGTGTGATCTCTCTAATGAGATCCCTGTTAGACAGGGTTGAGCTCTGGCTGTGCATCATCACAGCTGGGTGGTCCATGTCCTCAGGTGTCCCCCAGGTTGTGCTGGGAGCATCGTGCTGCTCCTGGCCACTGTGCAGGTGAAAGCATAAGTGCCAGTGTTTTCACAGCTGAATATCCACACTCTAATTCAGTTTGACTGCTCCCAGTGCCCTGTGGCCATGGTTTTATCTAGATGACTTCTCTGCTTCTGGAGCAAACAGTAAATTTCCTGACTCTTATTACTTTTAGACCGATATTTGGGAGATAAGAGCCTCTAAAAACTTCATTTTCTGGTATTGGAAGCCTTCTATGTGTCACAACAGCAGCTGTTCCTTGGCTCTCCTGTATCAAATGCAGCCAAATGCACTGTTTCTGTGCAGTGATGTCCTCTGCTTTTGGTGCAGTTGGGTGATCAGGGGGCAGTGGGGGCTGCCTGGGGCCACGTGCAGCTCTGTGCCATGCTCTCGCCACATCCCGGCCGTGCAACCGGGGGTATGGACAGCGAGCATCAGCCGGAGTCACCCATGGGAAACCACGTGTGGTACCATGGTGGGGTCAGATAGGTGGATACACTGTTTTCTTTTGCTTTTTTAAAAATTATTTATTGTCATTAACAGAGCTGCGGAGCCATCTTCTGCCCAGCTGTTAACAGGGAGCTGTGTGGCAAACCTGGGTTTATTCCCATGCAAAGGCTGATTTGCAGCTGGAAGGGTTCAGGGGCACTGATACACTCCCAAGTTGTATGTTATTAAGCAAACCTGGTGTGGAGGCAGGGCTGCCGGCCAGCTCTGTGGTCCCAGCTCCAGCCGTGGCCTGTTCCTGGCACATACCGAGCCGTGGGTTTCCTACAATGGGATCAGAAAATAACTTTGTATTTGCAAAATTGGCCACGTGTTGGCTTGCCCTAGGTTTCCCTTTTGTGGGAGGCAGGGCTGGTGTTTAATTCGGCGTCTGCTGTTTACATGAACAAATGTGGTGTTTTTCTCACTAATTCAGATTTTGTGTAAAAATAAAGTGGGTTTGTTTTCGGTGTAAGGGGGGTGACCAAAGGCTAAAAGATGGGCAGATGCCCTGGTGTCAGATGCTTCATACGTGCACGTGCCATCCCGCGAGCACCCTCGTTAGCGCGTAGCCTCATCAGCTTTCCTTAACAAAATGTTCTGGCATCCTCTCTTCTCTGCTTGTCACTTCTCCGGAGGGAACGTGGCTTGTTCTGCTGGCAGCGTGAGCCCTGTTTGCTTAGGCGGAGACAGAGCTAATTATTTCTATTTATTTCCTCAAACTTTCTCAGTGTTTCATTTGAGGGCTCTGCTTGAGCTTTTTTACTTATCTCCAAGCCTGGGAGTCACCGGTGTCCCTGGAGCAAGCCTGGTGGGAGATGCACTGGTAGGCATCAGGAGAGCTGGTGTCTATGTGGATGCCGGACCTGTCCTCGTTTGCTCTTAGCTAACTGTCCTCAGGGCTCTGCTTGCAGCCATGCCATGGCTGAAACCTGGAGTGCTCATGCTTGGTATGCAAGAAAGCCTCCCATCCTTCCCAAGGAAGCGCTCAGGGAAGAAACAGGGCTGCAGAATGGTGGTTTGGTTGTTGTTTGTTTTCTTCTTCTGTTGTTCGTTTTTTTTTTTTAAAAACCCAAAACAACTCACACCCCAAAAAATCAATGCACAACCCCCCCCAATACAAACCAAAAAAAAGTCCCCAAGCCCCCTCCAAAACCTGGCGTGGCTGGATGAGGAGTTAAACTTTAGCAGGGGAGGGTTGAAAATGAGCAAAGCAGTGTGAGAAGGAAAGACGTAGGTTAGGAAAATGAGAAATTGTAAAGGTACTGTTGTGGTTTAACCCCAGCCAGCAACTAAGCACCACGCAGCCACTCGCTCACCTCCGTCACAGTGGGATGGGGGAGAGAATCAGAAGGGTAAGAGTGAGAAAACTCATGGGCTGAGATAAAGACAGTTTAACAGGTAAAGCAAAAGCTGTGCACGCAAGCAAAGCAGAACGAGGAATTCATTCACCAGGTCCCATGGGCAGGCAGGTGTTCACCCGTCTCCAGGGAAGCAGGGCTCCATCACGGGTAACGGTTACTTGGGGAAGACAAATGCCA
>JAVJGG010000090.1:33837517-33967003 GCA_035590195.1 Aviceda cuculoides
GTGGCTCTGGAGTCTGGCTGCCGCCTCCCTGCAGCAGAGGGGAAGATGCTGAAAACCTCTGGCTGTGCCCTACAGGCTGGCGTAGGGGACCACAGTTTATCCCAGGGATCCCTCTCTTAGGGCTGGGTGGAGAGTGCAGATCCTCCTGCTCCTTCCCCTGCTTCTCCATCCTTTCATACACCCCTGCAAGCTTCTCTCCCTTCCCACCCTCCCTGTGGGTGCCCCTGGGTGCTCTGGCTGGTGCCCAGCACAGCAGCGTGCAGCTCCCCATCAGCCTGGGCTCAGCACCCTGCTGTCTCTGAGACCCTTCCTGGGCTTTGCCCTCACGGAGGAGCCAAGCCTGAAAACTTCAGCGTGGCCACGCTTTGGCTTTAGGACCCTCCCCGTGCCGTTTTCTGCAGTGGTGATTACATGCAGCTCTTGCCGCTGCTGCTTTCTATCCCTGCAACTTGTTGGTTAACTTGCCGGCTCCTCCGGCAGGCGCGGGAGAGCTTGCCCCGGTGCCAAGCAGCAACGCCTTGGTCTGGTGCAACAGGTACCTTAGGGAAACCCTCTGGCGAGATGCAGGGATGCAGGACACAGGACAGGTCACCCACCCTGCTGAGCATCACTGGGAGAATAGTTCCTTTGCAGCTCCAGCACGTCAGGTTGAGCCTCTGCCAGGCAGGAGCTGGTCCTAGCTGGGGAGCCACAAAGCCCCCAGACTTGGGGGGGGGGTGACCTAGGGGTGAAGGGGCAGCTCAGGGGGGCTTGTTTTCCTGTGGTATCCCTAAGTCTGCCTCTGCTGGCAGCGCCCGCTGGGTGGGTGGCTGCAGGAGCGTCGGTGCGGTAGTGAGGATGGGGACGCGGCAGCTCAGCTCAGAGCCCTGCAGGGCAGCGGCCGGGGCAGCCTGCCTGCATTTCCAGAATATGCCAAATTATTCATGTGCTTTTTCAGCATGGTGTGGGAGGGCCCTCGCCCCTTCGGCTTTCATTTAAAGCAAGAAGGAGCTGGGGTGCTGCCGCTAGCCTGGCACTCCCTGCGTGGGCTGGGGTCCCGTGCCGGTGTGATGTCTCATCTCCAGGCAGCCGCTGTCTCCTAGAGACTAGAGCTTCACCACCGCATGGTAAAAACTCCCCAGCATTATTCTTTCCTAGAATTTGCAATGCATGAGGGAGATGGGCTTATTTTATTTTTTTTTTTTTCTCAGAAGTAAGTGACATATCCCCATGTGAGTGCTGGGAATGGGTGTGCTCCAGGCGCGGGAGCTGAGCATCCCTGACTGTCCCCCGCCTGCTGCCATCTCTTTCTAAGAAACTCGTCCACCCCAGGGCTCCTCTGCACTGCTTGAGCTCTCGAGGGCTTGGGGATGGACAAGGCTTTTTGGTGATGACTTTGGTGAGGTTGGCCAGGCAAGTTGTTCCCATCCTTGTAGTTGTAGCCTGGCACGCGCAGCCAGTGCCTTTTGGTACAGCCAGGGAAAACGCGTGAGCATCTCAGCTGCCTGGCTCGGAGCCCGTGGCATCACTCCTGGGCGAAGGCGAGGGTGGTTTGGGGAGGTGAGCATTGGATCTTGGCCACAATCAATGAGAGCTGCTGGCCTCGGGTGGGAGATGGGCTGGTCCCGGCACTGCGGGCACTGAGGAAAGCCAAGGGGGCTGGGGTGGAGTGTGGGGAGGAGTGGAGGCTCTTCTTCATCCAGCTCCAGTTGACTAGGTAATAGGGCTAAAAATAACTGGTGATTCAGGCCTGTATATCTGCTGGGTAACTGTATAATTATAACCAGCAGCCTCTGCAGTTTGGCTTCCCAGTGTAAATAGGGATGATGCATGGAGGGGAAGAAGGAGAAATATGAGAAACTGGGATTGGGATACAGCTCTGTGGGGAGATGAGTCTTTGCCGAGTTCCTTGCTGGAAAGCCCAGTGCATTACCTCCGCTGGAGCTGCTCTTATTACTGGTCCTGCCCAAAATGTGAGGCAGCTGCTGTTTTGGCTGTAGGAACATCTACTCCTCTTCTCCTTCAGAAACACAGCCTCATCCTGCCTGCTCTTCTTTTGCTGATGGCCAGGCCTTTAGCCCTGATTTCATTTGTTTGGCTGCCTGGAAAGCTGCAATTCAGTTAGCACATGAGATGGGCGGTGGCTCATCTATATCTGCTCCGTTCTTCATCTGCTTAATCACATTTGACCTGGATAAGATCCCTCTCCTGCCCCAGAAAGGCCAGATGACATTGTGTGGCTCTGGCTCTCTCCCCAAGGACAGCCTTCAGCTGCAGGAGCACACTGGCCACTGTACCTGTCCCCCTGGTTTGGCAGGGGAGAGGGATGTCCATCAGTCTCCTGGGGACCTTGTTGTTCCCTACAGCGAGGGCTTTCTCCTATCTCAGCCCCTTTGAGGACCAAATCTGGCGTTGGGCTGGCCAAGAGCAGCTGGGGTATTTGTAAAGCCCTAGTGCGCATCACCGGTTCAACACGCAGGGGGATTTTGCTCCGTGGAATGCACACCCGTGTATGCCTGAACTGTTTTGCTCATGATGACTCCCACTTCGACCCGGGCATCTCTGATGCTGCGTGGGTGCTGCCCCTCAGAGACCCTGGCAGTGTTATGACCCACCTGGGAAAGCATCTTCTGCACCTTTGCTTTTGCCCAGCCAAGATTTTGTCAGGTTTCGCCTCCCTGTGGGAAGAGCTGTGCCATGTCGTGCCATCCTTGGGCAGCTCCCTCCTTGTGCTACCCAAGAACATCTCTTTTTTCCTTCAAGGCTGTTTTCTGTGCCCTTCATTCATCAGATTTTAAAATGTTTTTTTTCTTGGGGAGGGGCGAGTAGGTGTAATGGCAGGTCCATCTTTTTGACAGCCGGGGAGAGTGAGGCTGCCTGTCAGATGGTGAATTTAAACAGAGGCAGCTGTTGTCATGGTGACGCCAAGTTGCATCCTGTTGCTGTGGCAACCAAAGTTAAAAAACTGATGTTAAGGCAGGAAAATCACATGATGTGGTTCTTTTTTGTTTAGGAAAAAAAAAGGGGGGGGAGGAGGAGAGAAGAGAGATTTGATTTCTAGTTTTTAAGCCCAGGGTGAGGTGGGGGAGAAGGAGACGCTTCTCCACGGAGCTGTTTGCACGTGGCAGGCAGGCACCCCGCATCCCCACCGGAGCAGCAGCAGTGCGGGCAGCTCTGCCCCGGCCGGTTCCTGGCTGGCACTGCCTTTGGTTTAGCCCCTGGTGGAGACCAGACCACCACGTTTTGGAGTCATAAGCAGCAACATCTCAACTGGGAGCGGAACCTCCCCAGCTGAGGCATATCTGTGCAGTGAGATTTAGGCAGGCTGAGCATCTTGCCAGGGTGCTCCCTGTGAGCTGTGCAGGGACACAAGCACAACCCCAAGCCCACGCTTGCTCTCCTGAGCCTGTTTTGCTGTGCGTAATGGACGTGCGGGAGCTGGCTCACATTCAACGTGTGGTGGGAGGATTTGGGGTCTGTTGGCACCTTGTCTCTCCAGACATCACTTTCTGTCAACTCCAGCAAAGCACGGATGGGCTGGGAGTGCTGGGTGGTGGGACACAGGGATGGGGATCAGCCCTGAGGGGTCGTGGCTCTGTGACTGCTTGAGGGCACTGGATAGCCTTATCTGCTGGGGGAAGATCTCCTGTGTCCTTGGGGACAAGCCAGAGAGGTGCTGTAGGGCTGGGGAACACCAGAGTTGAATTAGGACTGCTCATGGTCTTTTTTCCACTTGGCGTTTTGTGTTTCTCTTGGAAAAGAGCCTTGGAGAGGAGGTGCTCACTTTTCTACTGGGGTGTGGAGCTGAGAGGAGGGGGTCGGGGCATCCCAGGGATGGGGTTATTGAAGGATGGGGATATCTTTCTTCCTGTCACACCATGTCTGGGGGGTGGCAGGCAGTACTGGTGGGGTTGGGACCAGCAACATGAAGTCCACAGATGTAGGAACTGAAGCTCCCTCTCACTGATGCCTAGGGAGCAGGGAAAGCCCCTCAGTGCAGCAGGTCCCGGGGGAAGCCTGAGGAGTGGTGGGAAATAGAGACTTAAGTTTCTAGGAGATGTTGGACCTAGGCTGGGTGATGCAGGCAGGGTGAGGGTTAAATCGTTCCTGCCTTTCTTGCTGGCTCTCTGAGGTGGGCTTCCCCAAGAGCCCTTTCAGAGATATCCATGTTGCCTCACTCCTCTGGCTCTTCTGCTCCTTCCCCACCTGTCTGCCCAGGAGTGGGGAGAAGGCACAGTCACCGAAGTGAAGAGATGGAGGGGAGCTCTCCGCAGGTCCCGGCCCTTGCCCGTATCCGCAGAGGGATTTATCTCATACCCAGCTGCTTGGGGAGGTTGCATCAATGTGCCATTAGCACCATAAATCCATCTTCAGGGCTTGGAGGTGGGCACAACTCCCTGCGTTAGCAATATAGATGTTCTGGGTGGGCTGGTTTTGGGTTGGGGGGGAAGGTGAAGAGGGGGGTCACAGCTGGAGGCAAGGATCCACTGGTGGCTGGACATCTCCCTGGTGCTCCCTGCCAGCTCCCGCCAGACCCACCAAGAAGCTCCAGCTCCAGGCATGGGGTTAGCCCACAGTGCCTGCTCCAGGTGGGCTGAGGCAGGCATTTGGGGTGGGGGGTCCACATGGCCTGAGGGCACCTTCCCCACCTCAAACGCTCTGGGAAATGTGGAGCTGCAGGTGTGGTGTGCACTGGGATCGGCCGAGTTGCTAAGGAAACAAGTCAACGGTGCAGGGGAGAGAGCGTTGGGTAAAGGAGATAAATCAATAAGAAAACCTATTTTTATCGGCTCCCTAATGATCCTCCAGGAGAAGCCAGACGAAGGAGGAGGAGAAGACGGGAGGGAGACGGACTTTCATTACTGGGCTTGGAGGGAGGCAAGTGCTACTCTGCATTTTGGGTGACTGGAAGGTTGTGTAATTAGACATCTAATGAGGGAGGAAACAAAGGAGTGATAGAGTTTTGTCTGGTGGGTTCCAGCCCTGAGCTGGGAGGATGCTTGCTTGGCAGAAGTGAAGTGTGTAGATAAAATTTCCCCAGTGCAGCCAGATGTTTCTTCTGTCCCTTGGGGAGGGTTTTCTTACCCTTGGTCTCTCAAAACCTGGCACAGCTGGAGCTATGGGGCTTGTTTCCTCGGGTTTGGTGCCTTGCAGCTCTCACCCAGCTCCAGATGCAAAAATCCAGGCTTGGGTCCTCAGAGAACAGGGCCAGCAGGGTTTGGAGAGTCACTTTTGGCAACAACCTCGTGCTTAGGTCACTGCTTGGGGCAGCAATTGCCCTGTTTCCCTTAGGCTTGCTATCTGCTGACCCACGTGCCACGTGCTTGCCGGAGGTGGAGTGGGGACGTGGTCCCGTGCTGGGGCTGTGACAGATGTGCATTGTCCTTGTGCTGTCAAGCCACATGTTGGAACTAGCAAGGAAATATAGGGGCGAAATGAGCCATTAGAGGTGGTTCTGAGCCCCCCAGCCACTGCTGGGCAGGGCTCCCGTGCCGCTGGCTTTGGAAAATTTGGGATTTTCCCACCTGGGTGTTTCCCCCGTGGGACTAGTGGCTGCAGGAAGAAGGAGGCAGTGCTAAATGCCCGGCGTGGTGGGGAGGAGTGCAGTATGCTCGGGGTTAGCTGTGCTGGGGCGGACAGACGGACTTGCTGCGCCGTTCCCACACTTCTCATCTAGGCAAATGTGCCTAGCGCCTGGGGAGCTGGCTGCGCCGCCCTACTAACACGCTGTTTTCTTTTAAGCCTGTGCTAATTGCTTGCAGACTTTCAGGAAAATGAAACAAAAAGACCCCAAATAGGGTGGTGGCTTGGGGCCAAGTGCCGTGGTCTGCATATCAGCTGAAGTGCACGGCCAGAGGTGGGAAAGGTGGAAAGTATGTGGCTTTTGTGGGAGCCATGCAATGAAATCCTCAGAGGATTTCAGCCTCAGGATATTCAGCCTCAGAGGAAAACTTTTGGGTTCTGGCCTCCCCCCGCGCACAGGGAGCTGCTCATGATTCGTGCCCGGCTGGCACTGAGGTCTGAGCCCGCAGCAGTCATCCCTGCAGCGGTCTGTCTTTTGGTTTGCCTTTAACTTAGCAACCATTAATTTCACTGAGTGGCCTTTTAAATGCCTTGGCTGAAATCTCTTCTGGCTCTTCTCCTGACAGGGCTAAATACATCCCAGCTCCCGCAGGCTCTCCTTGGCTGCCCCTCCTGGCCAGCTCTCCGGGGACGGGCTCCGATGCCCAGCCCCGCTCCCACCTTGCCCGTGTGCCGCAGCGTGCACAGGGTCTCTGCTGCTGAGGTTGCTGCCGCCGGGGTCACTTCATGGTTTCCAGTTTCTCATGCTTGTTGCCAGCACTGGGATGTCTTCTCTTGCCTATGGGTTCAGGGCCACTGGTTTAAAACATCTCGCTGTAGTTGCCGGCTTCTGCAGCCAAAAGGCAAGGTTGCAAAAGAGAATATCATCCCTTTTCCTGGGGGTGATGGCACGGGCATTTGGCACCTCCTGGCCTGAGTGGCGTGAACCTGAAACTCCTGGGTCTAGAGAAGCCCAGCGTGGTGGGGAAGGGCTCAGCCGGGACGCTGGTCCCCATGCTGGCTTGGGATGGTGGGAGCGTGGATGATTTCTTTATGGGCAAATCCATTCCAGGTGGGATCACTTCCCCTTTCCACAGACACGAGCCTTGGGAAGGTGGCAGTCCCCTCCCAGGGTGGCCACTGATGCCAGTGGTGACAGTAATATAGCTGTGGGTTTTTGGCATGGAGGGAGTGGAGAAGGAGTGTCCTGCCTGCTGGTGAATCTCACCTCATTTTGTTATTGAGGACAACAGGGCTTTTATTGCAAAGATGTGGTAAAGATGGATGGGAAGTCTGAAAGATGTGGCCATCCTGTCACTTGGAAGTGCTTTGTTTTCAGGGCTTGGCGGTGGGCCAGGCAGGAGGAGGGAGCTCCACACCCCCACCTCTCTCCCAGCAGCTCCTGTGAATCTAAAGGCAGGAGGAGGCTGAGTTTGGGGTGTTTTCCTGGGTGTCAGCCTGCCCTTTCCTCCACCTCCCCTCCCTGCTCACTTAGGTCCTCAGATGCCAGCATCTGCTGCCACTTGTTCTGGCATGGGGTTGCTCCCAGAGAAGGGTGTGTAAGCCCTAGATGTGGCTGTAGGATTTAGAATACTTGCAAGGGTCCAGCCAGATCCGGTTGGTAAGGTGCTGCTACCCCTCGGGGTGTCGCTGAAGCATGGCTGAGTTGGGGTGTCTCCATAGGGAGTTTCCATCCTGCCTGAACTGAAGCTCAGACCCAGGAGCCATCCGTGTCGAGTTCCAAATGCTCACCCTGGTGCTCTGCAGCTCCCAGCGCTGCCTGGGCTCACCCTGCCACTCGCCAGCTGCTTGGCAGGGGACCCTTGGTTCCCAGGGCACATCCACCTTGCCAGTGTGGGGCACAGGGTGGGCTGGTGTAGGTCAGATCCCCAGGACCTGCTAGGGATGTCTCATCCTCCTCGGGCCGTGCAGATGGTCCCTCTCACAGGGATGCTTTGGGACCAGGGCTGCTGATAGATAGCCTGTGACACCCCCCTTCCCCCAAACCCCACCTCCTGCAGCTTCATGATGGAAGAGAGAAGGCAAGCAGCAGGGCCATGGCATGCAGGGATGTCCCAGCTCCAGCCACCAGCATGCCATGCCAGGGAGAGCCTCCCTGACACTGACAGGGACCATGCCAGACCCTCTTCCAGACGAAGCCCAGCGTGGTCAGAGCCTGGCTGTCTATCTTCATACTTGTGTCCATCTTCTGGGCTCTCACCACAAGCAGCATGTCTCTCCCAAGGGAGTTCACAGCCCAGCAAAGGCTGTTGGTTAACATCCTGGGAACTTGGGAAGGAGGTGATGAGGCTCAGTAAGCCTCCAGTGAGGAAGGTCTTAGGGACTCTCAGTTCTCTTGTCACCTCTCTCATTTCCAGACAGCACTAGGATGGGCTTTCCCCCTCCTGCCCAGGAGCAGCGGGACGTGAAAACTGGGCTCTGTGTGTGCATGTTCCTGTGGGGAAAGCGGTGGTGGTGGCTAAACAGCAGGTGAAATGAAGGGTGGGCAGGGGTGGGCTGGCGGGCTGGGGACATCATCCACCTCTTCTCTGCTCCTTAACTCCCCTCCACTCCCTTCGAGTACATGATCCTGGCGACCATCATTGCCAACTGCATTGTGCTGGCCCTCGAGCAGCACCTCCCTGAGGATGACAAGACGCCCATGTCCCGGAGATTAGTAAGTACCCCGCATCCATCCCGTTCCACCCTGCGTCAGGGGGGTCTGGCGGATGAGCAGGGGCATCAGCCGAGGGGAACAACCCTGTCCTACCAGCCAATTTCTTCTGATTTTAGGGTGGTAGGGCAGGAGGTTTCCTCTGGGACCAGCTCCTCCAGCCTTCCTGGGGCTGTCATCACATACTCCTCCTCCATGGAAAGGGTTCAGAAAGGTTTAAGCCCCTTAAAAAGTAGGGTAGGGAAGGGGCACTGGGCAACTTGAGTGGGTCACAACCACCCTCTTTTTATTTGCAAGGTCGATGCTGGCTGAGGAAGGGCTGGGAGAGGTCCCAAACGAGAGGATGGGGCTGGGAAGGGTGGGATGGGACATGAGTTGGGTCAATGTGAAATGGCTGGTGCTGTTTGCCCAGTCTCCTCCTCTCACTGTGTCACTGGTTCCCCTCTGGCAGGAGAAGACAGAGCCCTACTTCATCGGGATTTTCTGCTTCGAGGCTGGGATTAAGATTGTGGCTCTGGGGTTCGTTTTCCACAAGGGCTCATATCTGCGCAATGGCTGGAACGTCATGGACTTCATCGTTGTCCTCAGCGGGTGAGTTGGGGCCGTTGGTGGGGTTGGGCAGCTGGGCATGGGGCCTCGTCCCAGTGGGGACACAAGCTCTAGGATATGGGGCAAGGCCCTGGTTTGCTGTTGTCGCTGGTGTTTCTTCATCGCAACGAGAGAGGGGAGGATGCTTCCCTGTGCTGGAGGCTCCTGCGTCAGCTTTGCTGTGGGCAGCTGATGGTGGGACAAGGTTCCCCATAGGGCGAGGAGGGCTGACTCTGAGGCCATCATGTCTAGCTGTCCTCAGCTGGTGTCCTGGAATTTGTCACCCATCTGGGCATGGGGCGAGGTGAGGATGAGGTAGGAGCATGGCCCGATAAGCATCTGGACATGGTCTGGGAGAGGTTTTGGTCAAACCCTCATGGGGAGGGAGAAAACCTCTTCTCTTGCCTTCCCAAGCACTTTCCAGCCTTGGCCTGGTGCTGGGTGTTTGGGAATGAGGTCTGGGTGGAGCCATGTTCCCAGGTGATGCTCGCTCAGCATCCCAATGTGCAGCAGTAATACTGGGGGTGGTAGCACAGAGAGCTTCACGGGTGCTGGTTGTGTCACTGGTGGTGTCACCTGCCAGGGACATGGCCCAGATTTGAGTCCTGCTTGCAGTGCGATGGGCCGTGCCGGTGACATAGAAACGAGCAGGGGCATTTTTGCCTTAGCCAACACTGCCAACCAGCTTGAGCAGAAGTCCCCAGGGTGACCCCCCTGGGCCCCTCACTGTGTGGGGGACAGGTGGGTGCCTGCAGTGACTGGGGGGCCCTGGGGAAGGGGTGTCTGGATTTGTGTGCCGATAGCAACGTCACATTCGGAGGAGCCGGTTTGATGCGTACAAACAGATGGTGCCTGTGGATCTCTGAGCACTTTGTGAGCTCTGCTGGGTGCAGAGCAGCTGCAGGGCCGGCCGGGAAACTGAGGCATGGGAGCGAGATACCTGGGCTTTCTCCCGAGTTGCTTGCTGCACAGTCCTGTCTCTTGGCTTGCAGGGTGGTGGCACCACATGGGACATGACATCCGTTTGGGTGTTCAGAGGAGGAAGGGTCCTGTGTCCGGTGCTGCCAGGGATGTGGTGATGGGTGCTGCTTGTCCATGGGGGAGAGCTGCAGGTTGGGACCGTGCTTGAGAGAAGGCTTGAGGAGAACACAACCAGGAATGTTTGACTCCTTCGGTCCAGGGCGGACCTGAATGGCCTCGCTGGTGAATAGGACCTCGTCTGACTGTGAAGGCAGGGTGTCGGTGTGCTGGTAGTGGAGTGATGCTTCTCGGTGGGCAGCAAACAGGCTGCCTGTGGGCAGCACAGCCATCGCACAGGATGGTGCTGGATCTTCTGCATCTGCAAAGTGACTCTCAGGGGAGGGCTCTGTGGCCAGGCAGGCTTGCTGCTGCAGGGAGAGTGGCTGGGCACAGCTCCTGGGCTGGGCAAAGGTGGTCACTCCCCTGGTCACCTCCCTGGGGACAACGTGGGACACGTGTCACACCTGGTAGCAACACGAGGGGACGTCTCGGGTCACTGTGCAGCTGCAGTGCTGGGCTGAGTGTGCAGAAAGCAGCCAGGTGGCTGGGAAATGCCCATCGGCCGTCTCCTGGCCCGGGCATCCTTTGGGGCCTGGGCCAAGGGGAAGCGCTGGGCTGGGGGGGGGGGTTTGCTGCGGACCTCTCTCTGCCCTCCCCGCGGCTCCGTGTGAGCTGACTGTAACCGAGCCGGTGCTGAGTCAGCGCTCGGCAATTACTCACTCACGAAAGCCTCGCCAGCTCCTTTCGGTGCCGTGCCAGGCCGTGCCGTGTGCCAGGGAATCAGTTGTCCGTGAAGGACCGTTAACGCCATGCCGGCCGCCCTGCCGGGATGTGCCCAGGTCCCCCTGACACTGCCGGTTATGGGGCGCAGCCCTCCGGGGTCTGCTTCACCACCATCACCCCCCTTGCATCCTGATGTTTGCTCTGGCAAGATGAAACCCTTTCCAAGAAATGCCCAGTTAGCCGCCAGCTTTGCCTCAGCAGTGCTGGTGCCTGCTGCCACCGGCTTACCGGGCTTCCAGGGTGGATTCTGTTGTATGATGTGTGGAGTAGGCAACCCACAGATTTTCATCCAGGACCGGTTTTGGGGAGGATCGGGTCACTGGGGGATCAGCTGGACCAGGTCATGGGCTCCTCTGTGCCGTTCAGCTCTTGCTTTTGCTGTGCGGTGCTGTCAAAGCTGTTGTTCTTCAGCACCACGGTTGCACCTCCCTTGCAAGAAACTCTTGCCTGTTTGATCTGCTGAATTATTGGCAAATTTCTTCAGCAAATAATCCTCGGCTGGCAAATGACTTGCAAACAGCTTGTGGGAGAGGGTTTGCACTTGGCGGTTCATGCTGTGTCGGTTGCGTAAGGCGTGGTGAAGTCTGCACGGGGGACGTGTGCGGGCGACCGGCAGGTTCAGGATCATCTTTGCAGACTAAAACTTTATGCTTGATTAATATGTGAGTGTCTGGACAGAGACTATTGAGCTTGGGAGAATTAATGGTTGTTGGGATTTTGTTGTGACTTAGCAAGAGGCAGTGGCTGTGGTGGAGGGGATGTTGTGGTATAGGGTATAGGGTAGCGCTCACCTTGGGATGTGCTGACTGGTTTGGGATGCTGATGCATCCCATGGTGATGGACCAGAGAGGATATCCATACCTATGCCAGGATCCATCCCTGATGGACCCAGAGAGACCCTCCAGCATCATGCTCACTGGCTCTTGTTGCTCCAAGGGTAACACAGGATATTACTCTTCCTTTCTGGACTTATTTTTTGCCATATATCTGATGGGAGAGGTGCTTAATGCAGTTGGCATCATGGCCCCAGATGCCATGCCGGGGTTTCCATGAGCACTGGGATATCCTGGGCACTCTCTCCCTCGTGTAAATTAGCCTAACGAGGGGCTACTGCCATGAGCGGACTCCTGGGACCCCCATGCAGGAATGGATGGCACTGACTTGGGTTCAACCGGTGTTTGCTTCTTGTGTCAATAAATCTGGATTTTTCATCTCAGTGGAAATCAACGCCCACCTAAAACTCCCTGATGCTAGAGCTTCCATTGGGGAACTAATAGTCACATTTGTAAACCCGCTCTGTTTATAACCTGTGGTTTCCAAATCATCATTGTTGCCTGAAAAAAACAGCCTGTTCTCCCTCAGCTAAAAGTATTTTTATCTGAAAACGTGCATAAAATACCTTCACTCGTTCTGAGGTGGAGCCAGGGAGGGGAATGTCTGTGTTTCCCCTGGGGCTTGGGGATGCTCACCTTGCCCATGCATGAACCAGAGCTGGCTGGGCGCGCAGCTGGACTCGTGACCTGCTCCATGCAGCATGTCCTGGACCAAAAAAGGGGATAACTGCTCAGAAATGGTCAGAAACGGCATCGGGAACATGGTGACCTCTTAATCCGTGGTCCTGAGAGGGAGAGGTTGAAGGACATTCAGCCATCAGCCACTGGAGCATCAGCTCCCTGCTCCCCAAGTGCCATTAGTGCAACGAATAGAGATCAGGGATCCTAATCAAGCTTGCCTTGTCGTACACCATATTTGAAGGAGTTTGTGGGAAAAAAAGGGTTAAACTCCCTCTGCAAATATCCAGGTGGGTGTGTGCTTCACACACTCCAATGCCTGAGCATCATAGCACCCTTGGCTTTCTTTATAGCAGTTGCAGTGGTAATACAATAACACATTACGTGAGAGGTGAAGGGGTGGGGGAACACTTCTAACAATGAGAAAAAATCAAAATGGAAATCAAAAGGCCCTTGTGAAGTTGTGCTGCTCAGGAGCCAGGGAAGCAGCCGCTGTAAAACCAGGATAAATACACCAGGGTCACTAAAAGGAAGAGCTGGCGTCAGGGTTTTTCAGAGGGTTTAATAACAGCCGCTACACCTGGATGCCTTTTGTGAAGCCCTTGGGCACTGTGGTTTTCATTAAGGGATTTTGTGGGGTGGAGCGTGGCCAAGGAAAGGCAGGAATGAATGATCACCGGCAGTGCCTGCTGTACCCTTAGCAAACCCAGAGCTGACCGGACAGGCACCAGCCTGTGCCGGAGGAGTAAAGCCTGGCTCTCCAAGCCAGGACAGCTGGCCTGAAAACCAAAGTCCTCTCCCTGCAAAGGCAAGCAGCAGTCGTGAGCCTGGCCTCTTCCTCTGCCCTCCCTGTGAAATCCTGTGCACACCCATGCCCTGATTTTTTGGCTGTGGCTGGGCTGAAGCAGGAGAGAGTGGTTCCTAGCAGACAGCTTTCCTCTTTGCTGCAGGATTGCGATGTGAGCATGGGGACGAGAAGGGCAGGTTGTTGCTCTTGGTGGTGCTGCCTGGATTTTGAGATGACTGCCCTGGAAAGTGCCCGGTGCCCTTTTTGCAGTTCCCCTGAGCTCCTGCATGGGAGAGATGAGGATGCTTTGCCCTCTGGTATTCAGCGCACCTTGTGCAACCTAAGTTCTGCATGTCTTAGGTGGTCTTTTTGGTCTCAGAGGTCCAGAGATGGGGGGGGAGGGTCCTTGAACCGGTGCTGGCAGCAGCTCTGTATGGGAATATTCATATGCTGCGTCCCCTCGTGGTTTAGGGTGCCGGCCCCCAGCAGCGTGCCTGGCACCCCATGCATGTGCAAGAGCACACACAGGTGCATGTGCACACCCGAGCTGGGAACACGCTCTTCCCCCGGTGCTGACACCTGTGTTTTCCTAACTGAGGGACTACAGTGGACCTCCAGGCAAGGAAGCTTGGTGGAGTGAATATGAGGCTTGGAGAAGAGTTAAATTGGAGCACAAGTGCAGCACCCCAGCACGATTATTCTGCTGGAGCTTGTACCGTTGCAAAGAGTGTTGTCCTATACAATAAACCAGTGAAGAGACAGCCCCTAGTCCAAAAGCGGAGCAAAGCTTTGATCACACCAGACAAGACTTTTTTTCCCTCTTCCCTTCTTTTCCTTTCATGAATGGTGCTGGTCTCTAACCTGATGTCTGCCCCATCTCCTACCCCCTTCCCAGCTCTTTCCTTCCAGGACAATTAGTAAAGTGTTTGGTCTTTCGTTTGGATGAATAATTAATTCCCCAGCATTGTGAATGATTCATGTGCCATATGCCACAGCAACGGGACGTGCCTGACATCGGCACCTCGTACAAAGGGCAGTGCCGTTTCCCCGGCCCGGCGAGGGGATGGGAAGGGTGATGAGGGAAAAGGCTTCATGCTGCTGGGGATGGGTGTTGGGGCAGGGGGATGGAGGGACCTCCAGGCAGGCAGACCCACGGCTCTGGCTTTGGGGGAGATGGGCACCCTGCCTTCCCCCGATGCAGGATCCGGCCCACGTGCTGCTCACGCGCTTCGCTCCGTCCTTCCCGGCTTCTCTTCCCCGGCGGTTGGTTTCCCGCAGCCGCTGCGCTGCGGAGTGAGTCAGTCCCTCCCACGCGGCTGCTGGTCCCCGGGGACATCGCCTCCCCTCCCAGGCACCCCTCCACCCCGTGCGCTCCTCGGGGGCTCCTTCCGCAGCCCCGACATCCTTGCAGAGCTCCCGGGCTGGGGCGAAGCCCTCGTCCTCCCGTGGGGGTAAAGCCTTGGGCCAAGCTGCAAAGTCTCCATGTGCCATTTCTTTGCGCTGCCATGGACCTCGCTCCGGGAGAGGAGTTGCGGGGTGAAAGCCTGGCTCGAGGGAAGGGGGAAAGGGGTTATTTTCCACCACATCCTCACATGAGAATGTGGTATCACCCCCCATCCCTGGGGTCTCGGACCTCACCTTTGGCATGAGTTGAGACAGCTCCTGCCGTGGTACGTGGTCACCTGTGCTGTGTTCCTCTTTGTGGGGCCAGCTCTCCAGCCTCCTGGCAATGACTTTAAGTTTCCATCAGGTCCCATTTGTGCAAACAGTTTCACCAGCATCCCCACCCCCCTCTGCCAAATCCTGCATCCACCGAGAGGCGTCGCAGGGGCCGCAGGTGGGAGGGAGGTGTGGGGTTTGGCCGGCTCGCAGGGTGCAGAGGGGATGGTCCCTCACACACCAAATCCTAGGGGCTTCTCCAGGAAGAGGTGGCCTTAGGGGATCATTTTGTCCCCCAGACCAAAGGCTGGTGAAGGCCGATTTTGTTGTTCACCCTCATCACACCTTGCAGGGAGTTGTTGGTGCCCAGTTCAGGGCTCTCAAAGCAGCCAGGAAAGATGGGATCAGCAGCTTTGCAGCAGTGCAATCCACTTGTGTCATGGCCCCGAAACCTAGAAAGAGAAAGTGAAGATGGTGGAGGCTTTGAGGTTGCTTTGAACTGTGCTGAGGGCAGGATTTGGACCTGCTCTCCCTGTCCCTTGGCGTCCCCAAAGCAGGACCACTGTGCTCTGCTGGGGCATCCTCAGGGTGGGCAACCCGATCCCGCTGGCCCTGCCTCGAGTGGAGTTTGGACCCAAGAGCCTGGAGTACATCCTGCTACTCGCGATGCTCTCTGCAGAGAGGGGAGGGATTGGTTCACCAGCAGAAAAGGGCAAGAATGGGGTAAATTCATCAGGTAACTTACTTTCTGTGAGCCGTTTGACCAGCGTATTAATTATGAAGTAGTCTCCCTCACAGAGTCAGGTGGCAGTGCAAGCCTTCAGGGGCCTTTCCACTTAATTATAAATATTAATTCGCGCGTCAGCCAGCCAGCCAGCCAGCCAGCCAGCACCCTCCCTGTCCCAGATTTTGAGCTGAGATTAGTCTGTCTCAGCCGATCCCTCCCTTCACCCAGCACACCCCAGAGCTGCCCTTTGCTGGAACGGCTTGTCTGCATGTGCCTCTGCAGCAGTCCCTGAGGGAAATGGTCGAGGGATGCTTGGTTTGGGCTGGGGGGATGAATCGAGGGTCAATCCGATCATCTAGGTGTTCAGCCTTTGCTTGGGGTTCTTGGTACGAAGACCTTTGTGACATGTCCTGAGCTGTGTGGGCTGTCCCCAGGGGCTGAGGCTTCAGGGCTGCTGGTGCAGCTCCCGATGGGATGATGGGGATGGGAGCGGGTGCCATGCACAGCCCCTGGCACGGGCAGCGGAGGCATGGTGTGTGCTGTAGTGTGTGATAGTGCCCGAATTTGGTGCTGGCTCTGTGCTAATAAAAAGGCTTTTGCGTGGGCAGGGTCATGGAGCATCGCTCATGGTTTGTTCTGCTAAGTCCCAAAGAGCAGAGAGTCATTGAAAATGTGATTATTCTTTTTTTTTTTTTTTTTTTTGCCCCCCTGGGAAAAGAAATCCATAGGTGCGGGTCTTCAGGTGAGGTGAGGGCATGCCCTTTGCTCAGCTGCTGCGAGCTGGAGTGGTGCCCGAGGGCTGAGCATGGCTCTGCCGGCAGCCAGCCCCAAAGCCTGCAGGTGCGGCGGGCCCAGCTGGAGCTCGCCCTTCGCTCCGGAGCCTGTAAATAAATAAAATAAAATAATCATCCTGGTTGCAAACACAAAGCATTGGATTTTTTTTTTTCTTTTCTTTTTTTCCCGAAAGCATGTTTTTGTCTGCCAATGATTGCTCACTATTCAATTATACTTTGGGGGATTAGCATATATTTCCCATCCTGCCTCCTCTCTCATTTGCATTCTTCCCATAGCTCCTCTCTGCTCTTTTCTCCACCTGAAGTCTCTCTTCCCCCTTTCCTCTGAAGAAGTAAAACTAACCCCTTTGCCTGGGTGACCTATAAAAACGCCTTCACTTTTTTTTCCCCCCTTCTTTTTTTCTCCAGTACATATGATGAAAAGCATGAGATCATTGGGATTTTTATAGCCCAATCTGGCAGCTTTTTCAAATAACTTGGATGGTGAGATGTAATTTTAGTTTGGGTCCTTGCCTAAAAATAAAGAATAATTATTAGCACGTCAGACGTGGATATTGTAAGTGTTCGAAAAGGATTTAAATTGTTCTACAGATACTAGAGCTGCCGCCCTGTGTCAGCACAAAGGTCTGTCACTGCCCAAGTCTCACCTCTGTGCTGCGCATCCTGAGGAGCTATAAGAAACCTTAACGTGTGTCAATAAATAAATGAGAAATAGGTCGCGCTGGGTGATACAGATGGGTCTCTGCAAAAAAAAAAAAAAAGAAAAAAAAGGCATGCTTAGAGGGTTAATAACGGATTGACAGGTGAGATGCTGAACTCCAAAGCGGGAAGGTATGTTTCGAGCATTGTATTTATTATTGGTGGTAACGTGGTGATGGTGTCTGTGCGTCCTAGAGAACCCTGGCTGTTGGGGAGAGGTGATGTGTGTTATTTAGAGCCACTGAAGGGCTTGGGAAGGGCAGATAGAAGCCATCCTTGCATGCCTGGAAGCTTGCTTGGCCTTTTTCAGCCACCTCAATTGGT
Source organism: Aviceda cuculoides (assembly GCA_035590195.1). Classification (NCBI taxonomy): domain Eukaryota; kingdom Metazoa; phylum Chordata; class Aves; order Accipitriformes; family Accipitridae; genus Aviceda; species Aviceda cuculoides. Next base: position 33,854,625 of record JAVJGG010000090.1, read on the forward strand.
CTAAAAATGGCCCAGGGCTGCTCAGACCCTGCTCGGAGGCTCTGGGATGGATGGGTTTGCCGGCAGAAGCTCCAGGAGCGCCTGCTCCCAGTGCATCCGCCCTCGCCGGGAGCCGTGGCTGTGCCTGCAAAAGGATGCAGAGGCACCGATTTTGTAGTGGTGGGTCATCTTTCTGTTGTCGGTCAGGAGACACGTCTGCAGTACCACCACCTTGCTCCGGTGATCTGTCCAAACCTCCTTCCAAAAGAGCTCGTGATGTCCCTTGTCCCCCAGTGAGGACAAGGAGCATGTCACCTTGCCACAGAGGAGTCCCATTCTTAGCAGCTAATTTAGAGCGCTGGGAAGTAGTGCCCTGAAATCGCCTGAACCTTGCCTGAAGGCTCGGCGCGGCGGCTCCTGAGCCCTTCAAACAAATCTGGGTTAGCGGAGGATTTTGCAGCCAGGGTGCTCTGCTGCCCTCAGCTGTGATGGGTGGCCGGTGATGGTCCTGCCTGAGGGAGGAGATGTGCGGTGTGGCTGGGAGCAGTGGCGGCTCCACCTCCATCACTCTGCCCGGCTCCGTAGGACCATGGCTTGTGCTTCTCCGTGGTGGTAGGAGAGAGCTGTTGATCCTGTGCTGCTGCCAGGAGCCTTCCAGCTGGCTTTTCATGGTGCTGGGCTTGCACTGGTGAGCCCTCGGGAGAAGGGCTGGAGCCTGTGTCCAGCCCAGGAGCAGCCCCGGTCTCCTGGAGATGCTTGGCCCCGGCTGGAGTCAGCGCAGGGGCTGCAAATGCCTTTTCCCCATCCCTTTGGGAGGCTGCTTGGACACCAGATATCAGGATGCGAGGAGCAAAAGCCGAAGGAGGGTCTCGGGGTGTCCAAAGTGGTGTTGGGTGCACTGTGACCTCTCCACCGGTGTTTTGGGGAGCGCTGGGTTACCCTGCTCTCGCTGGCAGGTTGCATGAAAGAAATGAAAGCACTTGTGCTCTTCTCTCTTCCATGTGCTGCTGAGTGGCCATGCTTTATCATACTTAACTGATTTTGATCTTACAACCGATTTAACAATGCAGCTCTCCACAGCCTCTGGGTGCTCCTGACTTAATTAAGTCCCTTTTCTGCTCTCCAGTCAGCTCCATGGGTAGTGGGGGCTGGTCACGGGCTGGGGCACGGGGGAAAGGGAAAGTGCCATCAAGGGTAAAAGGTCCCTGTGCATACTGGGGATAAGCAGCCCGATACACGAGGAGTTGTGGGTGATGCTGGGGCGATGCATCCCATCTGCTGCTGGGGCCAGGCTTTGCAGCTGACCCCTTGTGCTGGGGCAGAGAGGAAGAGGAGGCTAAGAAAAGGAGTTGAAACAACCTGGTCTGCTGATGTGAGAGCATTTCTGCTGCTGGGTATCCTAGGAAACCCAGCCGCCTTTCTGGAGGGGTAGGTTGGTACCTGCCGTACCTCAGGGAGATGGGGAGAGAAAGAGTGCTAATTGCTCAGCGCGCCAGTGAGCTGCTCTGGCCTGTAATTAGATGAATTAGTGGAACAATGACCCAATTTCCCTTGTTTTTTGGATTGCTGCAAACAGCCCTGAGGTTGCTGCCTCCTTCTGTCCCGCTCTCCTCCCCGTCCCCTCCTCTCCCATCCCCTGCTCCTCCACTGCAACCCTCCCTCCTCCTCCTCGCCCAGCACCTGGGGACCGAGCCCAGATGGGAGAGGAGGCCACAAGCTCCGGCACCACCGTCTGTGCTCCTGCAGCTCTGCCAGCATCTCCGAGCTGCACCATCCCCATCCCCCCAGCAAGTACAGGGGCCTGGAGTATTTCCACTGCTGGACTTGGTGTGCACCAGCTCCCTTCTGCCCCAATTTGTTTTCCAGAGATGGGTTTGAAAAAATCTTTGTGTTTTAAAAGAAAACCTCTGGAGTCCTTCCTGTGCCTGCTGGTTGCCTTCCAAGGTCATCAAACTTACATTACTATAGGTTTTTGGATGCGTGTGGGGTTCTTGGCTCCTTCCCATCAATCCCAGAGGTGGGGCTCCAAGGAAGCTCAGGTTTTGGAAAAAGCCAGAGCAGCTGATGGCTGGAGGGCCTGCCAGGGGAGCATAGGTGACCATCAGGGGAGAGATCCCCATCTCTGGGGCACTATCTGTGGTCTATGTGCCACCCGCCTGGAAGGGAGGTTAAACCCATGCGGCTGTGATGAGCATGGTGTCGGCAGTGTTGAGACCCCAGAGTGCAACTGCGTGGCACAGGTGATGGCCAGCGCTGCGGCGTGGGGCTGTCCCCAGCCATCCTGGCATGTGGGGGGCATCGATGGGGGGCTGCCAGGGCTTGGTGGCCCATGGGTGGCTTTGGCTAACCATAATGGCCCATGAGCTTTGGTGCCGGCATCAACAAGGGCTTGCTGGCATGTGGGCTCTGCTAGGTGTTGAGTCTCTGTACCTGCCCAGGGACATGGTCTTCCTTGTGACTTCCCCCAGCCTGGCGTGAGAACGTGGGTCTTGGCACTGGGGTGGCCGAGGTCTTTGCCCAGGATAACTCCGCTCTCTCCCTGTCTGCCCACAGCATCCTCGCCACTGCTGGGACACACTTCAACACCCATGTGGACCTGCGGACGCTGCGGGCCGTGCGCGTGCTCAGGCCTCTGAAGCTCGTCTCAGGCATTCCCAGTAAGTTGGATGCTCCTGGTCCTCCTCCTGGGGTGTCTGCATCCATCCCTGATGTCCTTCAGAGTGAGAGGGGTCCTCGTGCCACCTCAGGGATGTAGGGTGAAATCAGGGAAGAGGGAGACAAACCTCCCCATGTAGCAGGAGCTCTAGGATGGCAGCATTTGGTGTCCCTGGGTGGCATTTCCCCCTGCCCAGCCCGCTCTGTGCTGGCACAAGGCTGGGCTCCGTGGCTCGCTGAGACCCGCCGTCGGCTCCGCTTCCCTGGCCAGAAGGCAGTGGGTGGATCCTTTCAGGACTGAGGTTTATTCAGGGCAGTTTTCAGGTTTTTGCAGGATTTCATCTACTGGCACAGGGATAAATAAAGAAACTAGGCTGCTGCTGGCAACGGTCTTCCCGCCCCTCCTGCCCTGGGCACTGGCTAGGTGGTGTGCTGGATCTGTGCCTTGGGGGCAACGAGGGGGACAGTTGCACAGGCCATCCCACCAAGTCCAGGTGGGACAAGGACAGGCAGGACACCAGCGAGGGGACCAAATCCATAAACCAGCCCTCCTGGAGCCTTGCTCTGTAGTCTGGCCCTCTCTGCTCCCCCTGGGATGGTGTTTTCCTCCGTGGTCCTCAGCTACCCAAAGGGATCCTCCCCAGCTGCCCAAAGGGATCCTCCAGACAGTGCTGGCCTCTTGCATCTGTCTAAAGACTGTCTGTCCTCTCTGCTTACTGTCCTCCTCTTGCCAGAGGTGGGATGGACATGCCCCAGGCAGGGGATTTGCATCACTGTACTGAGCTGTTCTCTTTCTTTTCCCTCCCAGGCCTGCAGATTGTGCTGAAATCCATCATGAAGGCCATGGTGCCTCTCCTCCAGATCGGCTTGCTGCTCTTTTTTGCTATCCTCATGTTTGCCATCATTGGCCTGGAGTTTTACAGCGGGAAGCTGCACCGAGCCTGCTACACAAACAATTCAGGTGGGGAGAAAGGCTCTGCACCCATTTTGCATCCTGCGGGTGGAAAACAGTTGGGACAAGTGCATGTTGCTATGATGGGAAGCCCAGGGCTGAGAAGATCATGCATTTTGCTTTGTGCATACCAGGCATCACCAGGTCATGTTCAGGATGTCCCAATTTCTTATGGGAGCAGTTTGTGTGCAGCCAGGGCTAGTCCTAGCAGGGTCGCCTGCTCTGCCCCAAGCCTATCTGCTTTCGGGCTCTTCCCTTTGCCTGTCCCTTGCCTCTCTCTTACCTCTGCCTCCTTTGGCTTTCCACTGTGTGCTTGCAGGTGAACTAGAGGAGCTGGACCCCCCCCATCCCTGTGGGGTGCAGGGTTGCCCCCCAGGCTACGAATGCCGGGAGTGGATCGGTCCCAATGATGGGATCACGCAGTTCGACAACATCCTCTTTGCTGTGTTGACCGTCTTCCAGTGCATCACCATGGAAGGGTGGACCACAGTCCTGTACAATGTGAGTAGCGCTGTTCTAGGGTCTCTTTGGGCAGCTGGGGATGGGGATGGGGAGCCGGAGCTGGCATTTCTGTGTCCTGGAGCTCTGTGAGATGCTGAGTTTCCTTCATGATGGAGATGGGGTCAGTCCATCCCATCTGGGCAGGGGATGGGGAATAAAGAGGTGTGTGTTACACGTCTCTGGGCAAAGGGAGCTCTAAGGGCTTTGGGTCTCATCTCTGGGCTGCTTGTGCAACCCGTTGCAGAGAGCAAAACCTTGCGGTCATGGGCTGCAGCAAGCTTCCTGCACGAGGGCTGTCCCTGGAGAGCAGGGAGGTATCCTTCCTTCCCTCCTCCTTCTCCTCCTGTGCTCCCTGGGCAGCTTTGTAAGAGCGGACGTGGTTTCCGGGCGCTGCGCATCCGCTCTCCCTGCAGACCAGGCAGCGAATGTGCCTGCATCCCTGCGGTGGCCTTGGGAAGCCCCGGAGCTGGGCTCAGACCCCCTCCCTGGGGCAGGGGCAGTGTTCTGGTGTGCTACAGGGAGCTGGGATCTTTGGTGTTTGTGCTGCAAATACCTATCAGTGCTGATGGAGCAGGGAAAAGGCTGGGCTGAGTTCCTGTGGTTTGCAGTGGCTTGAAGTTGCTGATGCCCAAGTGCTTGGGGTGCCCAGGGAGCAACCTGGGGGCAAAGCTGGAAGCAGAAAAAAAAACTACAGGCGATCACAAAGCGCTATATCTTTGTGGGTGATTGGCCTTATACGTACGTTTTAGTTTATGGGCTAGAAGCAACCATGCCAGTTCTGTTCCCAGCCTAATTTCAGCATCAATTTTGGCGTCATTGCACCGGGAATGTTTTTATACCCTGGTTCCCATAGCGCCTGGAGATTTGCAGAGTGGCATTGCTCTGTGGGAGGCAAATTGGATGGTTTGTGATGGGGAAACATGCTTTGGTAGTTACTTTGTTGTGAGCAGAAAGGCTGGTTTTGAACCCCAGGCGAAGGCACCATGCTGCCAGCGTTGCTCGGTCCATCCCAGGGTCCTTCTGGGGGTGCAGGTTGGCGTGCACGGGCAGACTGACCATGAAACCTAGACTGGGGTAGAAAGGGGAGAGTTTATGGCAAGGGCTTGACCTTACCATGAGAATTTGGTTTTTCTCTTCCTAAAGGAGATGGCGGTGTCAGGATCTTGCCGCTTCAGTGGGGGAATTAGGCAGGATTGAACCACCTGGGTGTTCAGACTGAAAAAAGACCATTTCTTGGCTGCTTCTGGTGTATCAATGGGATTAGAGACTTAACTACAGCGCCTGTTGCCCAGGCATAACTGAGTGTAGCAGCAAAGGCGATGTCTCCTGCCTGGCAGTGTGGTTCCCCTACCTTTAGTGCAGCCGGGCAGCTGCTGCCTGCTCACACCACTGGCCTGCAGCCTGTGCGTGCCAGCGCTGCCCGCGCCTGGCAGCAGCAACCTGTCCCGCACCTTGTTTCTTGTGTTAATGACCATCTCTCTGCAAAAGCCAGGGGCTGCTTCCATCGGTGTTCCCCGTGTTCCCTCCTCCCCATCCTTTGCTGCCTGCAGCACTTAGCAGCAGCATTCCCTATGCTAGAGCCCCGGTTGCGGTACTCGAAGAGCCCGGTGAGCTACACAGATGGGCAATTTATGGTCTGATCAACCTCGAGCATTTGTACTGGCAGTTCCTGAGAAAGTCTGATCTCCTGCTGTTTGGGATGTCCTTACTGGGAAGGCTGGAGCCGATCTGTTCGGTGGGATTTGCTGATCCACCATCTGGATCTTGCTGGGGGGTAAGGATGGGAGATACTGCTGGGAGCACTGAAAACCACACTCGGCAGGACCTACCCTGCCAGATCCCCTGTTTACCACCGCAGCTGCTAAATCAGGGGCTCACCGGGACACTTGGGAGGCCACAGCCCCGTTATCCAAATAGTCTTCCCAGCACCAGTGACAATGCCGGGCAGACACGCACTGTCACGGTGTCCCCAATGGCCTGGACCATAAGGTGCCTCCCTTTCCCGCTCCTCTGCAAAGAACCAGCTAGTACTTACCTATAATGGAAAGCATTAGGGACCTTCCTTGGCTTTTAATTGAATGAGGGTTGGGGCATTGGTATAGTAAAATGCTGCTGATTCACTTTGGGAGGCGGCGAGGGATGTACACTGTTCTGAGCACTGTTGAGCTGTGCCTCTCGCCCTCCCTGGGGACAGTGGCTGTCTTGCAGGGTGCCTCTAGGCTGCAAAGGCTATGGGTGCTCGGTCTTTTTGCTGCTTGGAGGCAGCAAAATGGGCTTCTGCCTATTTTTTAATAGAAAAGTGAGGCATACACTTGGGGATTGCAGTCCCCAGGGGATGCTGGAGGAGGGCTGGACAGGGGTGGAAAGCCACTGGGATGCTCTGCCATCATCTTCATCACTCAGTGCAGCAAATCAGAGCAGGCTCCTGCTGCTAACCAGCATGGACCTTGCCCAGTGCATGTCCCGGGATTGGGGGGATCGGTGGTGGATACTCAGCTTTCCCACCGGAATAAAGTGATGGGAGGCTGTGTTCTTGCAGGTTAATGCCACAGAGGAGAGGGAGATCACAGGAAAACCACTTTAGCAATCTCTCAAAGAAATTGCTTACTATAGCATTCCCCTGTGTAACTGTATCATGATTTTAAGATCCATTTTTCTGCAATTTTAGTGTGTCTGGAAGCATGGTTCTCAGAATTTGTAGATAGCATCACAGAAAGCTAATCAGTCCCATGGTGCTTTCCACGTGTGTTTTTTTCATGGGTGTGATTGCCTTTCTCATTGTTTTCATCAGCCTTGCCTGTGTAAAATGCTGTTTTGCTAGGTAGAAATCACAGTATGGATTAAAAAAAAAAAAGAAAAAGCTTTAAACTGTGGGGCATTATGGCTTTTCCAGTTCCAGTCCCTGGGAGTCTGAAGGACTTTGATTTCTTTTAGAGGGGAGTTTCAGCTTTGTGGCTTCTCTGGCCGTCTCTGCAGTCCAAAACAGGGGCTAAGGAGTTTTTTGCTTTTCTTCTTATACTGGAGCAGATGCCCCTTCCCCGGGCTGGCTCGAGACCAAACCTGATTTCTGTAGGGACCAGAGGGAAATATAGTGCTGGAAAAGAGGCTCACCGTCCTACTTCTCTGCCTCTGCAGACTTGCCAGCACGGGGCAGGGACTGGGTTGCAGTTTTGTCATTAAACAGTGATGCTGGGGTCTGGAGGAGTGGCTGGGCTGGCGAGGGGCTGCTGGTGTGTGCCACGGGGCTGGCCGGACACGGCACAGGCACTCGGTGGTGCTGGCAGCTTTATATGCTCAGCCTGGCTCCCCTGGTCCCAGAGAGCAATCAGGAGAGGAGTTTGAAATCGGTATTTCCTCTGAAACACCAACTCGAAAGGCTGTATTTATCCACCAAGATTATTTGCTTTGCCATTTGGAAGCGCTCAGCCACTGTACTTGCAGGTAGTGAGGAGGAGCCCGGCTTGCCAGGAGCTGCCACTCTCCTCTTCTCCCCACGCTGCCTGGAGCTGACATGGGAAGAAAAACACCGTCGGCCAGCGTGTGCTGGGGCCGTGGGCTGGCCTGGTGGGCTCTGCAGGGAGAGGGGTCAGCGCTGCCTGTCCCGCCTGGGTCCCTGGCCCGGAGCATTGCTCTGTGCTCTCTGGAGCAGCAGGAGCGGGTACACCAGCCATGCAGCACGGGAACTGCAGCCCCCAGTCAGGAACTGGGTAGTCCAGGACAAACAAAACCACCAGTGCATGGAGAAAGCTGCTGTTTATAGCTGTGGGAGCCATGCAAACATGGATGGATGCAGGCAGGGGAGCCAGGGCTGCCTGCTTCTCCTGCCAGTGTGGCTCACGGGGTCTGAGGCTGCCAGGAGGTGCAAGCGGTTGCGGTTGCAAGTGGTTGCTGAGGTTGCATGTGGTTGCGGGGGGGGCACAGGTACAAATGTGGGCATGTGTCTGGCCATGACCCAGGGCATCCTCTGCTCACGCTGGGAGAGGCTCCAAGTGCTTCACAAATGCAGCATGGCCGGTGCAGAGGACCAGAGCCTGCTGTGCAGGGAAAACCTGTTCCCCTGCGTGGATCTGGCTGTCAGGTTGAACTCCTGATCCTGATGTTGTGACCCCAGTAAAGTCCCGAGAGTCGAAGTAAACTACAGACAGGCAGGAGTGCCTGCACAGGAGTGATAACCAAGCCATAGCCAGGTCATGCAAAGAGCCAACTTGACTTTGCATAGGGCCATGGCTGTTAGCAACGATGGGTAAAAACGTTTGCCTCCTAGGCACAAGCATTACAGCAGGGCTGGAAGAGCAGCCGTGCTGCTAATAAAAAATGCATGGCAAGGCCTAGTGGGAGCTAGCCGGCCACAGCTGCTTGCTATAAACCCAGAAGCCCTCTCATGGTGCAAGGGATTGGGACTGTAGGGAAGCAGGAGGGCGAAAAGGTACAGGGAGCCTTAGGAGATGCTGGGGCTGGGTGCTAGGGGCGGGTGCTTTTGCAGCAGGAGGAAAGCATTTCTTGGGGGAAAGAGAATCAAGTCCTCGGCAGCTTCCAAAACACCTACCGAAAGGCAGAGGTTGTGGGCAGATCTGTGTGCTATAGCCTCAGGAGAGATGGGGTGTGCAGGTCTTGCAGCCCCGTGCAAAGCTGAACAGCCGCCTGCAAACAGCCAGGCGGTTGCTAACGCGCTGGTTAGGTGCGAAGCGCGAGCCACGCGTGTGGAGCCCGGCAGCAGAGACTCTGCAAGAGCCGCTGTAAAAGACGAGGTGCTGCAAGGAAGGGGGTTTGCAGCAAGTGTGACTCAACCGCCACGTGCTTCCAGCACACCCGAGGTGCTGCTGCGGCTGGGAGGGTGCAAGGGGAGGACACCCTGCGGGAGCGCTGGAGCCCAGCGCTGCCCCGGTGTTCGGGATCGCCTCTAAATGTGGGGTGCAAAAGGGCCGAGATGAATCTCACCATGTGCAAGATGAGTCTCACCACGTGCAGAGGTCGGGGTTTCTCGCCGCTGGGTGCGGGGCTGGTTTTGACCATGGAGCACCAAACCAGAGATCTTCTGCTGGAGCCTGGTTTTCAAATGTGGTGAAACATCCATCCTTTTTGAAATGGGGACTGTTCAGGCAGCCCTGATTTGGGGTGCTGGGAAAGGGAGTTGTGTTAAATCACTGGCCGTGATGAAGTACATGGATCGGAGATGGGTGCGAGGCTCAGCTGTTCTGCTCCCTGCCAGGTCCCCAGTTGCACTAGCTGAGTGGCCTTGGAGGGGCTCAGAGGAGGTATCTGTTGCAAAGCAGTTATTTTTCTGGGTGCATGTGTACAAAATTGCGCATTGCTGGTTGGCATAAATTCCCAGGGTGTCACAGTCGTGCCTTGGGATGCTCAGCACTCAGCTGCTCTCCCCGAAGCATCTATGTGTGAACAGTGTGAGTGGGACCTGAGCATCATGCAGGTCTGGGTGGGTTTCTCCTCTTGCCTTTTGGAGAGTGAGGGCAGTGCCTGGCTTTATGTGGGGCAGCCAGGGGCCAGCAGAATGAGTGACTTGACCAGAGAGGAGTTTGCTCCTGTTGGGGTTTGCTTGGATCTGGAGCTGAGCTGGGAAACCTCCCTGAGCCCTGGTGCTTCCAGGAGCTGCTGCAGCTCCTTTGCACATCGATGCCTGTCCCCTGGGGTCCCTGCTCCCAAAATGAGAGCTACAGTGGTGCTGGCCAGATGCCGAGGGTCGTAGGGACTCTGCAGCAAGGGCCAGTGGTGCAAAGACTCCAAAACAGCACCTGCCCTGACACCACGGTGATGGGCAGAGCACTGGAGGAGCTCAGTACAGCAGTGGTCCCACAGCTGGGGGCTAAGCCTGCCCTGCTGCTCCTTCGGGCACTGGGGAGGGTGAAGCTGGGAGTGCGATGGGTGATGGTGGCTCCCAGCAAGGAGCGGGCCTGGCTAGAGATGATCTCAGGGGGGAGGCTGGAGAGCGGAGGGGATGGGAGGGATGGGGAAAGAGGGAAACCACTTGGCTTTTTAGCCCTCTGTGCCCTGGGATGATGCCAGGTTCTCAAGCTGGAATGCTTGCAAAGGGAAAAGGAGTCCCTTCTTGTGTGTTTTAAATTAAAACACAACACACAAAAAATATCCTGTCAGGGAGGTATGAAAATTTAATCAACACCCAGTGCTCTTAGCAGCTCGGTAGCAAGTACAGATCTTAATGCCTGTGTAGCTATTCCTGGCGGCTCCCGGCCGTGCAGGCGAAGCAGGGTGTGCTGTGTGCTGGGGGGGGGACGGGGGCTGCCAAAATGTCCCCAGCACTCATGGCACTGCAGGACAGAGCTCCTTCCTGCTTCTTCCTCTGAAACGTTAAATGCTGAGTCTTTTAAGTGAGGACTTCAGAGAGCCTTCAAGTTCCACTCCAAAGGTTTAAAACCTTCCTAACTTTTCAGAAAAAGAGCTGGTTTTCCCCAAATGGCTCCTGTTGGTGCCCGAGCCGGCAGCTCACGTGCTGCTAGCCGTGGGTGCTGGAGCCCATCCCCAACTGGCACGTACGTGGCAGCCAGCCTGCTTTACCCTCTTCTCCCTTTGGAAGAAACGGCTCTTTCTCCACACTCAGCAAAGCCAGACCCTTGCCAGCTTGCCAAATGTTCTTGGCTTTTTTTTTTTTTTCCCCCCCTTTTCCCTCTGTGTGTGTGCTGAAATGACACAGCAAGAAACAAACCGAGTCTGCTGGATCCCCAGCTTTGCAGGCATGTTCTGTCAAAAGCTCCCTGCCCACACCCTCCTCCCTGCCCGCATGGGAAAGTCTCACTCCTAGACCGTCTGCCGGCAGGAGTCGGGAAGCCGAGGGGCCAGCGGAGGCACCGATGCTCCGGCACCGATACTCCAGCACTGCCCAACAACTCCTGGCTCAAGGAGAGGAGGTGGCAGGGGGTCTCGGTGCTGCCTGGCCCCTGCTGCTCGTCTTCATTAAGCCCAGGGTCTGTAATTTCATTAGAGGGTTTGGTGCTGGAAATTGCGCCAGCGAGGCTTTGCAAACCTGTTTCCGTGCCTGTGTGTCTGTGCACGTGCTGCTCTGCATCAGGGCTGGATTGTGGGAGTATTGGGGTGAATTGGGGTCCTTGAGCGAGGTTGCACATGGGTCTGTTGCCCCAGAGCATCGCAGCTGGAGCTGGGGCCGTTCCTCCATTTAGGAAACATATCATGGGGCCCGAACTGCCTCTGCGGGCTTGCAGCATGCTCGAAACAAAGCAGGGATCCAGTCTGACAGTCACCAAGCCCCATTGAAAAAACAACCCCAAAGGTGATCCCATGAAAACCGTGCCCCGCTGCAGCATGCAGGCTCTGGGTCCAACCGGAGAGGGCAGTGGTACTGGCATGTGTCCCAGCCCGATGATGTGGATCCGGTCTGGGAACGTTGGCACTGCCTTAGCTGAGCGCTGGGTCTAACGAAGGCTGTGGAGCTTTGCAAATACTCCATCAGGAAAAGTTCATCCTGCCAGCGGGGTGGTTAGGGGGGTGCCTTCATCTGGGGCTGGGGAAGGCACAGGAAGGGTCCGGGCAGGGGGAAGGGGGGGTTTGGGAGCAGAGGTGGGGGCAGACAGGGGGGTCACAGCGAGGGATGGCTGCAGGGAGAGGAGGAGGAGGAGGCATGCCTGGGGACAGGGTCTGCAGGTGGATGCTGGGGCATCTGAGTGTGATTTCTTGGTGGATCAGAGGAGAGCAGAGCAAGAACTGGTCTCTGTGCCCAAATCAGATGCTTTGAAAACTTGATTTTTAGTACCGCTTCTAGCAATGCATTTTCTACATTCCGTTTAGAAAACAGAAAAATGAAATATATTGGGGTTTTTCCTGTTTCCCCACTCGTTCCCCTTCCCCTTCCCTACACATGCACAGGCACAAGCATTCCCATGCACCTCGGGCTTTGCTGAGCTTGGTGCACCCCTCTGAAGGGACTCCTGCCTGCTGCCTGCCCCTGGCACCCCAGAGCACCCCGGGGCCAGCGACAGGCAGCGCTGCAGGCAGGGCATCGGGCAGGAGGTGCCCACCCTGCCTGGACACCCCGATATGTGGCCGTGGCAGGATGCGTCCTGCCGCGGGCCAGCCCCGGCCCTGCAAAGGAAATGTACCAATTTCCTCATTAACCTGATTTGGGAAAGCAAAACATTTTCATTCAGATCTTGTCCAGCACCGGGGTCGCTGATGGATGCCAGGCAGGGCTGGCAGGGAGTGAAGCATGGCCCTGCATGCAGGAGATCAAATTACTGCTATTAAAGGGAAGAAAGAGATCTGTTACTGTGCTGAGGAGAGCAGCAGCGGGTGTCAAGGTCTTGAGGGAACTGCTTAGGGCAAGGAATCTGCTGTAAGGTATTTTTTTGAAGGTTTTTTTTCCCCCTACTTTTTGCTGGGGTATGGAGATTTTGAGGCTGTTCCTTCTGGCCTGCACGTGTGTCTCAGCTGGATGCAGCAGTGGTTTGCAGGGAGGAGCAGGTCAGGGACTGTGGAGGTGATGCTGTGGGGATGGCATTAGCCGTGGCAGGGACACGGTGGGTGTCACCACCAGGCAAAGACCATCGCGACTTGCTGAGCCAAGGATTTGGCATTCGAATCATGGAAGCTGTGGTGGCTTTGCACTCACTGTCCCGGCAGGTCTGCTCTGCCCCAACGCCAGGCAGCAAGCCCCTGAGGAGTGCTGGAGAAGGCAAGCACAGCACCCAGGGCAAAGCCGTCTGAGATCCTGGCTTTCCCCATCATCCCCAAACCCCATTGCTAGGCTTGGAGCCAGACCTCTCCTGCCCAGTCACGGTGGTTGTGATGGTTTGGTCACCCTGTTAAAGCCTGCCTGCAATGCAGACAAAGCCGTGGGTCCCTGTAGGAGCTCTCCGTGGGGTCGGAGATCCCTGGCAGAGAACCATGATGAGAGCAGGATGGGGCCACCCATGCTGCTGGATGGAGGTCCCATGGATTTCCCCCCTGCCCCCGTAGCGCAGCGCTGCTGTATCCCTCGAGCACGTCACAGCCAGTTGGTTACAGTAATGAATGTATATTACCCCAATCTAATTATATGCCGTTTTGGTCTGGTTTCAGACAGAAACCACAGAAACTCTCTCCTAATGCAGATGGATTTTGAGAGGGGGCCTGACTGCCTACAGGGCATCGGTGTGTGCCGTTGGTGTTGGCCAAGCTGGACGCAGAGGTCTCCAGGAGACGTCTCCTGCTGGGAAGGGGCAGAAAGCTCCCCTCATCTCCAGGGAAAGCCTGAAGTGTGAGACCAGCCCTGTTACAAGACACTGTAGAATCAACAAGGGTGGATTGCTGTGTGAATGAAGTCCAGTGGCTCCCCATGTCCTGTTGCTCCCCAAATGAGTTGGGTGCCCACAGGCTCGGTCCTCAGCTCCCCTCCCCAAGCTAGTGGGCAATAAGTGGCTATTAAAGGCACCCTGCACAGGCAGAACAAGCTTTCTGTTTATTTTTAGGTAGGAGAGATTGAATTTGTGGGGTTTTTTGTGGGTTTTTCCCCCCCCTTCCCCTATAGCAAAGAAATCCTAAAGTTTCCCATGCAAGTGCAGCCCGAGGGAGGGTACGTGTGGGCTGCGAGCTTGTGCTTTGCATTTGACTTGGGTATATATTTAGATTTCTTTAGATTTCTGGCCCCCCGAGTGAGACCTGCTTTTGCAGCTCCCTGTGCCTTTTCCCGCCCTTTGAAAAAAAAAAAAAACTAAACCCAAAAAACCAACACAAGAGCTGCTGAAAGAATAAGCCTGTGCCAGGGGTTGAGAAGCAGGAGCTGATGAGGGCTCCTTCACCGGGTAGGGAGCCACCATGCCGGCTCCATTAGCCCACGTGGGTCCTGCTCCCATGCCTTGGTGGTGTCATTTATAGGATTGGAGGCTTTGCTGGCAGCAGGACAGGTTGTGTCCAAGATGTGAATGTGGTGGTTCGGCTCCGGCTGGGAGTCTCCACGGACACCTTGGCATGAGAAACACCCCTGGGTGCATTAGTCCCTTGGGGAAACTGTGGCTCTTTAGTCTTCACCGACAAGCTCACATTGGTTGTGTTGGTGTCTCGGGTATGCCTGGAGGCAGTAGCAAAAGTGTTTCTTGGTCTGGTGGCCATGAGAGAGTTTGGGGGGTGGTGGTTTATGTTGGTGGGGTGCTTAATTTAAAGGTGGTTGTCTTAAAGGGAATAGAAGAAGCAGCAAAGATCAGGCATCAGGTAGCTCCTCCATTTCCCAAAGAGCTTGGGTGAGCAATGGTACCTGATCTGGTGCACAGGGAGCCAGGAATTTCTTCATTAAAGGAATTACAGTGTTTGTGTAATTTGTGGATTAAACTTCCTGCATCTACGCTGACTTCTGCACATGACAACCTCCTGCAAAGGGGGAAAACCTATGGGAAGGCACAGTAGGCCAAGGTGATGAACCACTGCCTACAGAAATATATTAAGAACAAATGATGCCCCAAAGGGATTGGAAGAGGGGCTGCTCAGTCAAGACAACTATGTCTTGGTGCCAAAGAAGTTGGGAAGTGCTATGGGAGCCACCAAAAGTCATGTTGACACAGACCTCATGAAGGATGCTCAAAGGGGTGGTGAGCAATTCCCCACCTCTGCAGATGGAAGCAAGGCACGGTGAAGTGATGGCTGGGGAGATTTGGGCACGGATGGATATTTCACCCCAGCTATTGGTCAACACAAAGACAGAGGCAACAAAAGGCTGGATAACAGGAACGAGGACACGGCCATGAGTGCAGCCAATGTGGAAGCCAAGCACTGAGACCATTGCACCCATCAGCCCGGCACTCAGGATGGTTTCCCCCTCCCCGTGCTTGGAGGGAGCTGGCACATGAAATGGCAGGTCTGGTAACAAGTATTTTTAACAACTCCATCGAGTTGGGGGAGGCACCATCTGACTGGAGAATAGCGAATGCAATGCCTATATTTAAAAGCGGGGGGAGGAGGGGAAAAAAAATAAGGCAGGCAGGAATAGGACTGTAAGCCTGACCTCGATCGCATGCCATTTTGGAACAGATTTGGAAGGCAAAAGAGGAAAATGAATCATGGGTTTGCCAAAGGTAGGTCACTCCGGGCTAGCCTGGCATCGGAGACCTGGAAATGTGTAGAACTGCTTTTTGTAGTAAAGCTTTTGCTATGGGAAAGTGTTAATGAAGAGGAGAAGAGGGGAAGGAGAAGTGAGGCTGGCAGGGAAAGGAGCGGTGTCGGGATGGAGCTGGGTGGCATTGAGGGGACGTAGTGGCTAGCGGTGACCAGTGGGGCTCCTCAAGGATGAGTCATGGGCTTTCCTGCTTCCAGAATCAGCTGCCTTCCTGGAGCTGAGGGTACGGAGGCTGCCATCCCAGGCTAGAGGAGCTTGAGGGCTGGAGGAAGAGATGTGGGATGCAGTGAGAAATGGAAAACCATGTGCTTGTTGAGGAACAGTACAGATATCTCGTAGGAGCCCAGGTCTTGCTGATTGGGAAGTAGCAGGAGGAGGGGATGAACGAGTGACCGCAGGGTGACCGCGGGCCAGCCGTGCCCTGGAGGAGGAGGGAGGTTTGTAGGCAGGATGGGAAAGTCTTGGTAGCATCGTGCAGGGATGGAGTGGGACCCATCAGAATTGCTCACTTGGGTCTTCTGTGTCCAAGCAAGATGAACTGAGCCTGGACTGGAGCAGGGTAGGGGCTACTAGATAAAGTAGGGAGGGAGAGACAGTCATGGCTAGCAATGGAGAGGCTGGGGATGGCCATGATAGCTATCTATAAATACATCAGGATAGGAAACGGGAAGGAGAGGAGCTATTTCAGCCAAAGGCCAATGCTGGCAAAAGAACAGAGTGGTACATAGAATGACCACAAATAAATTTAGGCTGAAAATTAGAGCAGTTCTAATGAGCATCTGCTTGAGGAGCCTTCCGGTGGGAATAGTGAGTTTTTAAGGTAGAGTTGACATAGTCTGGGGGAGATAGTGTGACACAAGGGGGTCTGGACGCAGCAACTCCCTGAGACAGTGGCAGTCCATGTCCTCCTTCCAGGCAAACCACTGGCCTCCAGCTGGGGAGCACGATGTGTGTCAGAGCATTGTGGTTGACAGGACACATGGCCAGGCATGGCAGGTCCTTTAGTTTCCTGGGCAGACGTGCTTCAGCTTTGGGAGTGCAGAGATGGGAATACATCCACTTCTCTGTCTGTATGCACTCTCGCTGTTCTGTGTGCTTATGTCCTGCTGTGTTGGATGCTTTGTGGTCATGCTCTCCTCCACAGACTAGAGAAGCAGGGGAAGATGCAGAGCTTGTGAAATGCCAAGCCCCTCATGTTTTCCAAACAAGCCCCCGTGCCCCCCTGGCTGGGACTTCTGCAGCCTAGGTGCTGCAAAGGTACTGGAGCAATTCTTCCAGCAACTTGGGGAATACAAGGTCAAATGTTGGCAGTCAGAGTGGCCGAGCAGGTACCAGCTGACAGGCTGAAGTGGCTGCAGCCTGATTGGGCATCACCAGCTCCTGGTTTTGTAGGAAACATTGGGATGTGCAGTGGGAAATTTCATCTTGGGGCTGGGGGGCTGTGGCAAAACTGGCACTGGCCAAGGGACCCATGTGGCTGCTCAGAGCGGGACTGTTCCTGGGGCCACTGGCCTTGTCCTGGGTGGCTGGGACCACCCCCGAGCTCACTCTGGCCAGTGGTGTGTCCTTGGGTACATAGGGTCCATGGCCACAGCTCCCCATCCCCTCCCCTGCCTCAGCAGTGCCCCTCCTGGAGCTGCTGGCTGCTAGTAGTCCCAGACATGTAACCCCCCAAAACCCTAAAACCTGTCTAATCCCCTTTATCTCCACCCCTATGGCAGCTGGGTACCCAAATGCACATGGAAGTCGGGATCGCAGACAGCCTGTCCCATCGGGGTGCCGCCAGCCCCTGCTTCAGGTTTCCCGGCTGCAAATCCCCAGTGCCACCAGTTTTGGCCGTGTCCACAAAACACTGTGGGAAGAGGTGATCTGGGTGCTGCTGCTGGCATTGCTGGCTGATAATCCCCATCTCCCACTCCATCTCCTGCTGAGCATTGCTGGAAGATGCCTTCTTCACCTGTAGGAAATGAGCTCATTTGTTTTGCATCCTCTGTGCTAAGGACCTTGGGGGAAGCCTGTGGT
The DNA here is from genome assembly GCA_035590195.1 of Aviceda cuculoides. Classification (NCBI taxonomy): domain Eukaryota; kingdom Metazoa; phylum Chordata; class Aves; order Accipitriformes; family Accipitridae; genus Aviceda; species Aviceda cuculoides. The sequence continues at coordinate 33,871,805 of JAVJGG010000090.1, forward strand.
TTTTGGGCAGGAGCCAGTTTCAAAGGCGAGCGATCCTGGCATGGGTGGCAGGTATCCAATGACATCTTGGCAGGGGGCTGAAGACCAGCCGAGCTTGGTCTGAGGGCTGCACAATGCCTTGAAGACTAATGCCATGGCAAATGGTGCTGTTAGAGCAGAGCATGGTGGCCTGGGTGTCTCTTGAAGGTGGTGATAAATGTTGGCTGTATGGGATCCCCATGCATCATTCCCACCTCCCTCCGCTCGCTTCTCCCATGGTGCTGAGGAAAGGGGCTGGTGGTGGACCGGGGCTCTTGAAAGAGTAGGACCTTGAGAAGACATGTGCGTTTCCCCCGGTGCTGAAGGAGGAGGGCAGTGAGTCCTTCCAGATGCTTTCCCCAACCTCAAAGTCTCTGTTGCTGCTGTGTGCCAGGCGCTCCTCGGCACTGGGGTCTCTGCCCACGGCATCCCCCTCCCGGTGCTGCGGTCAGTGCCTGCAGCAGGATGTGCTGGTGTCACCATTCCTGCCTCGGGCTCAGTGTCAGGGTGGTGGGGATGCCCAGCTGAGGTTCCTGCTGGCACCTTGGTCACTGGAGGAAGACTCCAGCACGGTGGCTTTCCCTCCCCCTCGGAGATGAGCTTCTCCCCTTGTAGAGCCTCATTTTGGCTCCTGCGCTGGCCGACCGGTAGACGTGGTGCCAATGACTCAGTTGAAGATGAGGGCTTAATTAGCATGGGGAGAGGGGGGAAGAGAGAGAAAAGAGAAAGAGTCTTTCATTGCAACAAGATTGATACCACCTCCTCCAGACAGTCACGTTCTGCCGCATCACCCTCCAGCCCAGTGTCATGTGCGCCGTGCCTGACACTGGAGGACAAATGGGGCCTGGGAAGTGGCTGTGAGGTACAGAGGGGCACCGCTTTATTAAAAGCCTCAGTGAATAAATGTCTGGAGGTATTGAGCAGGGCTTGCCAGCAGCCTTTTTAGCTGTCGGGCTTTGGCCTGCGGTTAGAGCTCCCCTTCGCTCTCAGCTCCTTGGGGTTGGGGTAATGCATCCGGGGCGGGAGGATGTCTGCAAGGTATTAGCAATGATGCCATCAGCAAAATGTCCATTTGAAGGTGTGGGGCTTGCCTGCACGAGCCCCTTTCCTGCTGTGCATGGAAACACAAGCATCGGCTGCCTCTTCTTTAGCCACCAGCTTCCCTGGCTCTAAGGCACCTTATAAATCTTTCCCTCTTAACCTGTGCTGTGCTCGGCAGGTACCGCTGCTGTGGGGCTGCTTTGCACTGTCTTGGTGGGATGCGCAGGGGAGCACTGAATCAAGCTGCTGGGGGAGGTACACTCAGGGTGGCCCCCGCACCCTCAGCACCCAAATTTTGGGCTGCAGGGCCTTGCACCTCCAACTATAGAACTATCTCACAGCCCCTGCATCCCTGAAGGGATGGTAGGAGGCGGCAGAGGAGAGCAGTCCTGCCTGATGAGGACTGGAGACCGCGAACGAAAGCGTGGCTGGGGCAGGATGCCGAGGGGCATCAGGCACCGCTGATCGGGAGCTCCCCTGCAGACATGCCTGTACAGGCAGCACCTGGTGCCCGTCAAGGCTCAGCGGGCATGGCCACATCACCCCGAGGAGCCTGGTGTGGTCAGCCTGGAGGGAGACTCTCCACCGTGCTGAAGCTAATGCACCCTCCCTCTGCCCTGCGTGCTGGTGTCGAAGATAACATCATACGTGTTTTTTCTTTCCCCTCTAGACCAATGATGCCTTAGGAGCCACCTGGAACTGGCTGTACTTCATCCCCCTCATCATCATTGGATCCTTCTTTGTCCTCAACCTTGTCCTGGGAGTGCTGTCGGGGTAAGCGAGATGCCGTCCTTCCCCTCCAGGCTATGCCCGTCGCATGTCTCTGAGCCCCGAGGTTGGCCCCTGGTACTGCCGTGCCCCCCCGGACCCCAGTAGCTCATTCTCCCCATGTCTTCCACGCCTGCCCACCCCACAGCAAGGGATCGCTCCCTGGCTCTACTTAGCTCCTTTGGTGCCCAGGGAGCCGGGGAAGGGGCATCCTTGAAGATGCTTTCTTGTTGTTTCACCTTGCTGAAGAGCTCATGGTTTTGGTCGCCTGTGAGAAATGGTCAGTGTCAATCTTCTGGCTGCTTGGGACCTGCCGGAGAGAGATATGGAGGGAGCGGGCCTTATGGAAATATTTTTTGAGCCCAGAATGCGTTTGTAGTGGGGTGTGCATTTGCTGGCTGATGGAGTGTGGTGCGCGTGCGTTGGGATGGGTTTGGGACAGGCGTGGGAGCCATGTGGGGCACCTCCATGCTGTGCGGGCCATGGTCGGGAGGATGTGCCCAGTGTCAGTGGGGGATACACGCTGGTGAGGGTAGGGGTGCCTGGGGTGCATGTGGACAAGATGGGGACATAGGGACAGCACAACTGTCCCCGTTCTGCTCTTCCCAGGGGAAAGGAGGTTTTAATCCAAGCCATTAAGCTGGGTTTGGAGAGAAAAAGGCTTCTTGTCTCCATGACAATGAACTGTGGTTGCGTCAGCACATCCTCAACTGCTGGCAGGGTTTAGTGCAAGGAGAGGGCATGCCTTCTCCTGCACTGGGGATGTGGGCTCCTCTGCCCTTGCCACAAGTGGCAGTCAGGACCCCGTGCCCAGCAGCAGGTAATATTTTCCTAATTGCGCATCATAGCAAAAAAAAAAAAGCCACTGTAGCACTGGTTTGGCCACCTGGTGGAAAGCCCTTAGATGTAAGGATCAATGTGGAGACTAGCCCTGGTCCTCTCTGTCACTGTCCTAAGTGTCCCCGTGAGTTCAGGTGTGATGGTGGTGGCTTCAGGAGTGCTTCTGGAGTGGCAGGCTGGGCTTCAGAGTCTGTTGGTGGGTTGAATTTCCCCAGCTCTTAGTCTGGGGTCTGGATGAGTCCAGGGGTTCTGGGGATAGGCTGCAGGAAGGGCTTCACACTGCCTTGCAGGGAGGGAGCTCTTATGGAGGATGAAGACATCCAATCAGTGTTGGGTGGCTTTTGAATTTCTTGTGCCACATCCAGCTTGGGGATTTGAGTGAAGTCCAGCTGGGTGCCAGTGTCAAGCAGGAGCTTTCCTACAAAAGCCCAGAGAAGGAAAGTTAGGAAGCTCAGGGCTAGGCAGCTGGAAAAGCCCCTTACTGCGGTGTTGAATTGTGCCAATGCAGTGTGTTGTGTGGACACTGAGGCTTTTGGTGATGGTGTGATGCTGAAAGCAGCCTGGGGATGCAGCAAGGTAGCACCGCTCTGGCCTGCAAGGCAGCCACTGGCAGGAGGACCGCGGGGTGGCTGGTGGGATGCCCAGCCCGTGCCCTCGTCCGTGCTTGGTGCTTGCATGTGCCGGGACCGCACAAGGCAGCTGTTCCCGCACCCACCGAATTGGATGCAGTTGTCTAGGGCTCTCCCCAGGCGCCGGCTGGCATTTCGACTGTTTGTTTATCGCTAATAGGGTTTGTACTGGGGAAGGATGCAAGTGGGTGGGTGGCCTAATTGGCAATGGAGATGCTCTCGTGGCGTGCCAGATACCTAGGGAAAAGCACGACTGCTCAGCTCCCTGGAGGGCTGAGCGAGGTGAGTGGAGGCAGCAAGCTGGGCTCTGCCACCCGATGGCAAGGCCACCACGCATGCCCTCCTGCCTGGCCACGGCCACAGACATCCTCTGCGGCTCAGTGGATGCTGTACCTCGGCGGTGGTGAGGCATCCTCTTGGCAAAGCTGCTGCCGGAGCCGCGGAGGGGTGCGACGCGAGGCGGGAGAAGGTACCTCTACGAGCAAACAATGCACATCCTTGAGTGCAATAAGAAGGGCTTCATTCCTCGCTTTGCTTCCTTAGTTTTTATTGGTTTTAACACTTCTCACAATCCTCTTGTGCTGGAAGAGAGCACTTGTCTCTGCTGTGGGAGGGGAAGGGTGACCTTTCCATCCCCCAGCCTCTGAGCTGGATGAGCAGGCAGGGTCTGGCTGGATCCCCCTGCACACCCCGTGGCTGGGCTGAGCTGCGAGGGGAAGGTCACTCTGGGGATGAGCTCCATGGAAACACCTCCATGCGAAGGAAACTTTTCCCCAGCGTTACAGCACTGCTTTGGGGGAGAACGGGCAGCTGTGCCCAGTTAGCTGAAATCGTGGTCACTCTGTTAATTCGGGGCACAGCGGTGAGCAGCGAGCCCTGGTAGCCTGCTTGCAGAAACCTGGCCCCACATTGCTTGCAAACTGCACCATCTGCACCGGCGAATAACGAGGTCTGCTCGGGATTTTCAGCCTTCTCAAAGTTCACACTCACGAGCTGCCGCAGAACTGCCTCTCTGCCCTCGCTTCATCTTGGCAGTGGTTTTCTTTGGGGAAACAATCAAACACCCGAGGCAGGTCCTGAATGTGAAGAGGCTGCAGCAGGACATTTGTATGTTTAACTTGCCACCATCAGAAGTTTGCCAGAGCCCAGATTTAGCAATCTTCTGGTAGCAATGCACATCTCTCCCTACAGTCAGTTCCCCAACTGTTAAGCTGAGGCATGACCTCCGTGATGTAAACAGCCTGGATCCATCTGCTCCTAAGCACAAAGTATGTGGGAGAGGAAAAGAAATTATTTCCATCATACTGAGGCTCCTCAGTTTTTCTCTCTAAATACTAACACGCACACATGTACTGGAATTGCATGCAACGCTATTAAGAGGAGATGGAGTCGCTCCAGGCAGGGGCTTGGAAAGCCAGTTCTTCTGGGGCTTTGGCATTTATTACTGTGTCTATTAACTTTCCCCTTCTATGGGTGCAATTACGGATCAATTAATTCTAACTGAAAGCAGGAAAGAAAAAAAAAATTGGCCATGTTCCTCTTTGAGAGCAGGTATGAAGCCCAAGGAGATGTGACTGCTCAGCTTTTAAAGCTACAGAAGCTACCGAAATAATCCTGGCAGCAGAGAGTCAGTGGGAGCAAGCGAGGATGGAGCTAAATCAGCTAAAATGCCTTGTTTTCTGCCACGTGGCAGCCGGTGGATTTGGGAGCTCGGGAAGATGCTGAGACTCATATCAAGGCTTGCAAGCTGCCGACCTGCGGCCTGAGGTTGGTGTCAGCCAGCACCCTGCTGCGGTGGGGCAGGGTGCACCTGCAGCTCTGCACCTCTTCCCAGGGAGAACCGCTGTAGTACGGAGAGAGAATCACATGCTGCAGGAGGGGAAGCAGGGGTGGACAGGACCTCCTCCTCCCACCCTGCGGCTGATGGTCCGTTGTGTGCGATGCCCTGTGGTCAGTTGGCTCTGGGTCAGGGGGATGCAGAAGTTGCATGTGCCCCATGTCGGAGATTTACAAAGGTCTGCTCTCCTTTCTTTATGAAATGTTTTGGGTCGGGTTTTTTTTTCCTTTTTTTGGCTCAGCTGTTTCTCATATAAAAGAATTTGGATCTGTGTTCAGGCTGCATCTCCAGAGCAGCAGAGACCTGGTGAGAGCCATGCTGCCCCATCCCTGCCACCTGTGGCACGCATGGTGCTGCAGTGGCAGTAATGACCACAGCTCACCACTGCTCCTTTCCTAACCACTGCAGAGGTCCTGCCTGCTTTGCCCCTCCTGGCATGAAGACTTATGTCTAGCTTGTTGCTGGGAGAAAGAAGATGAAAGAGTGAAGATAAAAAATAAGCCGTGCTTGGAGGTATAACATTGAGAACTCATGCAGAGTTTCTGATACCAGGCAGGATGTGTTTTGACTCTTCCATCTCCCTTTCCCCAGCCCCTGCAGATAAAGTCTGGTTTGCAGTTGCCCTCCACCATTCATTGCAGCATCTGTCCTCCTGTTGAGGGCTGGTAGACTCCTTTCCCGTAACCGGTCTCATATTTCCAGCCCCTTTCCAGCGTGACAAAGCTACTATAATCACTGGTATTCATGGTCTGCAGCAATAGCTGAGTGAGTGCAGAGTGGAAGGGGATGCTGCCTGACTTGGGAAGGCTGGGTCGTTGGGTCTGCCAAGGAGAGGACCTCTGGAAGCTGCTGGCAGAGCAAGAAGTTGAGCACGATGGCAAGAAAAATGAAATCCATCTGCCTTGTACCAAACAAGAGAGTAATTTAAATCCTCCTAATTGCTTCCACTCATCCTGGTGATGTTAAGTCTTTTCTCCCTTTAAGTCTTTTCTGCCCCCCACCCCCAGCTCTTGCACTAAGCCTTTGAAAGAAACGACTAATGTTATAATTAAAGGATCAATTTGGCAAGATTTCTTTGTCTTAAGATCTTCTTTCTTTCAGGTTGGGTTAACGCTGCATTCCCAGTCTCCGGAGAGTTTTCTTCAGCTCCTTCAGGAGCCTTCTGTACCATCTCTGAAATCTTTTCACTTCACTTAATTTGAATTTCTTTCCCATCCAATTTTGAGGCATAACAAACGATGAATAAAATTAAGTTTTATAGCAATTAATAATACGGGCGTTGAAGGAACAAGTGTACATTTTCAATGGAGGCAGGGTTTTTTTTGCTGGCTCTATACAAAACCTGGGCCCCGTGCACTTGAGTTGGATCAGGTGGTTTGAAGCCAAAAACACTGGGAAGAGGATTAATGTCTCGGAGGTAGGTGGTTTGTGGATGGGAAAGTGGGGAGACATGTCTCCACAATGCAGGAAGGCTTGTGGGTAGATCGTGAGGGATAGCAAGGTGCCAACAAACATGCATGAGAAATATTGCATTGGAAGTATGAAAGCTTGGAAGCATCGTTGTTGGGTTTTTTTCTTTAATGGTTGTAGCATCTCAGGGAGTGGCTCAGATGAGATGTAAAATGGCTGTGCCCGTTGTGTTTTTGGGGATTCACTAGCTGGAACCACTTTTGAATGGAGGTGTGGGTGTAACGGGGAGGGGGCCTCTGATGCCTCCTGCCAGGTCCCCCAGCACCACCATGGGATGCACACTGGTTGGGCCACGTTTGGCAAGAAATGGCCACGTTTGTCTCTTTGTTCTGGGGAAGCTCTTGTGTCATCGACATGGTCTTTGAACATGAGTAAAGCAAAGGAGCCTTTGAGATCTTCATCTATATTCATCAGCCAGGTGGGCATCCATATTCAATGAGTGCCTCTCTGCCTTGCTCCGCTGTACCACCTTTCTGCGGAGAGCCTCCAAGCCCTTTGCAAACAAGCTTCCTGACAAGAGACGCGCGTGTCTGGTGTGCCGTATTCCCCGGTGTTACAGGGAATAGCGACTCCTCTTACAGCCAGCCGGACAGGATAAAAAAAAATCCACAACAAAGAGACGACTCAGTGACTTTGCCCTTTTATTTCTCTTTGCAAATTATTTGCCAGCGTGTCCCAACTGCTTCAGATTTGCTCTTATTTGTGCCTTCTTGCGAATCTGCTCTGTGGACTGCCCATTGTCTGAGGACTGTGGGTGAAAAGGCTCATTTATGATCGTCTTGACAAAACACTCGGCAGATAGTTCTTGCTCACAGATTGCTTTTGGAGTTGTTTGTTCCAGAGCGTTGTCATTTCCGTCATCCTGATTAATGACAGCAATCATGTGGCCATGGCTGCACCTCTTTGACTTGGTGGATGGCTCTGGAGATGCCCAGTTCCTCCATGACCAAATCCATCCTTGCAGGGGGGTGCTGGGCACTCCTGTTGGGTGAAGTAGACAGGATGCCCCAAATGAATCACATAGCATTATCAGTTCTTTGTACATCGTAGGCGGCTGTTTGTTTGTTTTGCAGTGGTGGAGTGACATATCTAGCAGTTCCATTGTGGGTTTCACACTTGATGTTTGGTTCTGAATTCATTGTATTTGTGCATTGAAGGTGTCTATTAGAGTGCTTGCAAGTTTCTGGGAAGTTAACATGATGAAATGTTGAAAATTGGTGATTTTCTTCCATGCTGTAACTCACCTGCAGTACTGGCCATGCACCTTTTATGTGCAGATCGCTGTCACTTGCAAACGGGGACTATAAAACTGTTCTCCGCTTACAGAGGGTAGAAACTGGAGCATAGGAGGGAAGGGGAGGAGTGACATTTTCCCAGCGCTGCATGAGCCAGTGGGAGTGATTGCGAACAAAGCCCGGGGCTCTTGAAGCAGTGAAGCTGCACTGCTCATACCAGCCCTGCCTGATAAGAGTGGAATAAAATCCAGAGCTTCCATCTCTGCTTCTTGCTGCTGGGGCTACCAGACCCTCCACCACCTCTCTGTAGCTTTCTTGCAGCGTGGGTTGACCATGCTATCACTGCCTTTGGTGCAACATTGCAAACAATAGAATTCTCTGAGCAATGGGGGTAGAGATGCAAACCTCAGTGTTATTACTCTTGGAAAAATGTTGAAACGGAGACTCTACAACTGGAATGTCGGTGGCTCCCTTCTCCCGGTAATATCTATCCTCTTTGTCATTTATTTTTCTCTACTTCAAAACAATAAGCTCTCCAAACTGTTGGCTGCTCTGAGCCCAGCCCAAGTACTGTTGAAAACCTGTCTTTTTTTAAAAGGTCACAGCAGGGTTGAGCTGAACACAAAGCAAGTGTCCATGCACGCTTTTCTCACTTTGTTCATGGAGTACTTCTTATTCTTGGAGAGCATACATGAAGTGTGTGGGGAGGGGCTGATCCCACCCTGAAATGCAGAGGCTGGACTGGACACCTGCGTCTCTGCTAGGTTCCATTGGTAAGGGACAGGCTTTGCAGCAAGGAACAGCTGATGCCCACCCATGTTCCCAAGTGATGGGTGAGCCTGCTCTTGGATGAATGAGAGCCTGTTGACTGAAGCTAACTGTAGATGAGAAACAGGGATTACTGGAGAGAAGAGGGGAAGTATTTAAAGTCCTTGCTGTTCTGTGGGCTGTGTTCCCCATCAGCAGATGCAAAGTCTGAGTTCTCTTGTGTTTCTCACTGCTTTGAGTCATTTCAGTGTCTCCATTGCTGCTCTGACTCTCCATCAAACACCAATTATTTGAATTCTTGAACTTCATCTTCATGGCTGCCCAAAGCTTGGACTCGAGAGATCCCATAACAGATGGGATCTGGCCAATGGAGACCCTGTCCCTGCTGCTTTGGGCTCTACATGGAGCCACAATGGCCCATATATCTTTGAGGAACTAGCTTATAAAAGGAGCTCTTTAGTGCTGGGGGTCTCAGCTTTGCTTCTGGTGGCTCCTCATCTGGAGCCACTCTGTCCTCTCCCCACTTATGGATACAGTTTCCCATTTGGGCTGCTTTCTCCCTGTGTATTCATGTTGTCATTTCCTGTCCCTTCTGCCTCTATTTTTGTTCACTTCTCCTGTTAGCGTGGCATGTCAATGTGAACTAGCATGACGAGGTCTTTCTGAATTGTTCATGCTGCTTGGTATCAATCCTGTCTAATACAAGCCCCTTTAGGACCTGGTAGAAGTGACAGACATCAGCAAGAACCTATAATACAATCTGATTTAAATCAGTCATAAAATCATAGGATACCAGGTTGGAAGGGACCTCAAGGACCATCCGGTCCAACCTTTCTTGGCAAAAGCATGCTCTAGACAAGATGGCCCAGCACTCTGTCCAGCTGAATCTTAAAAGTGTCCAATGTTGGGAAACCTACCACTTCCCTGGGGAGATTATTGCAATGGCTGATTGTTCTAATTGTGAAAAATTTTCTTCTTCTGTCCAATTGGAGTCTCCAGGATTAACTTGTACCCATTAGCCCCATCTTTTCCATGTGACTCCTTGTGAAAAGGGAGTGTTCATCTTCTTTGTAGCCACCCTTTAAATACTGGAACATGGTGATAAGGCCTCCCCTAAGCCTTCTTTTCTTAAGGCTGAACAAACCTAGTTGTCTCAGCCTTTCCTCATATGCCAGGCTTCCCAGTCCTTTGATCATCTTTGTCGCCCTTCTCTGGACCCTCTCCAGCCTGTCCACATCTTTTTTGTATAGTGGGGACCAAAACTGAACACAGTATTCCAGGTGTGGCCCGACAAGCGCTGAGTAGAGTGGGATAATGACTTCTTTGTCTCTACTGGTGATGCTCTTGTTGATGCAACCCACCATCCCTTTGGCTTTCTTTGCCGCAGCAGCACACGCTGTTCACTTGTATTGAGCTTGTTGTCCACCAGGACCCCCAGGTCTCTTTCCACAGAGCTGCTCCCCAGCCAGGTAGATCCCAGCCTGTGCTGCTCTCCTGGGTTATGTTTTCCCAGGTGCAAGACCTTACCCTTGTCCTTGTTGAACTTCATAAGGTTCTTGTTAGCCCACTCTTCCAGCCTACCCAGGTCTTCCTGCAGGGTGGCTCTCCCTTCCGAGGTGTCCACTTCCCCACTCAGTTTTGTATCATCAGCAAACTTCATCAGGATACACTTGAACCCATCATCCAAATCACTTACAAAGATATTAAACAGCGTTGGGCCCAATATCGATCCCTGGGGGAACCCACTTGTGACAGGTTGCCAGTTTGAAAAGGAGCTATTTACCACCACCCTCTGGGTGCAGCCTGTCAGGCAGTTCCCCACCCACCACACAGACCACTTGTCTAGACCGTAACACATCAGTTTCTCTAGGAGGACGCTGTGGGAAACCGTATTGAAAGCCTTGGAGAAATTCAGGTAGACAATCACAAGCTTTCTCCAAGGTAGAAGGTAACCATCAGCATCTGCCCCCTCTTAACTGGGACAGTGATGTAATGGGTAATCTCAGGGCTGGTATCTCCCAGCTCCTTCCTGTTTTACCATTCGATGTCGCCAACAGCTTGTCAGATTTTCATTCCCCAACTCGTGTGTCTGCCGGTGCTCTATAAATGTGCTCTCTTTAGCATCGTCAGCTGTACGCTCCGCTTCTTGCTGCAGCTTTGTCACAACACGGCGAACACGTAACTGTTGCCAAAGTACACGGGGATGATCAAAAGCTAATGACCACCGCTAAAAGGGAATACAAGAAATAGGATGTTTCTGTTTTCCTTTTTTATATTCTTCCTTTTCACCAGTTAGTGCTTCATGGGAAGACTTTCTTGAGGCAGTCCAGCTTTGTTAAGGAATCTTAGAATCATAGAATAGTTTGGGTTGGAAGGGACCTTTAAAGGTCACCTAGTCCAACCCCCGTGCAATGAGCAGGGACATCTTCAACTAGAAGAGATTGCTCAGAGCCCCGTCCAACCTGACCTTGCATCTTCTCTGACTACTTCTGGCAATTCAAGTGAACTTAAGTCGAGCAATTACCCTTACCCAAAAAACTTGTTGCCTCCTTCAAAGCAGACCTGTGAAGCACATCTTCCCTCTGCAGAGGTTTTTGTACCCCTTTTGGACACCCTGCTCTAGCCTTTGCTGTTGGTTCAGTGCAATAATCCCAGTCTGCAATGGGAGTTCTGCTGTGCCTGCTTGCCGCTGTTTAAGTTGAAGCACCAGGTTACAGACTGCACAGTTAGTTCAACAGTCTTACTTTAGTTCCTTTACACCTCTTGGGTAAATACCATCTGATCCCCCAGGTTTGCAACTGTCTCATCCGTGTTTTCCAAACCGTCTGTTGTCAGTTCTGTCCCATAACCTTCTCTGACACCCTCCTGGAGTCGAAGGCGGTTTTTCCTCAAATTGTGGTGCTCAGACCTGAAGCGGAGCCATGAGCTGAGACCTTGCGAGTGCTGAGGAGGGCAGCAGTATTACCTGATGTGTTACAGATGGTGTTCCTTGTTATACATCCCATTATATATGTTTTTTTCACGGCAGCATGGTACTGCTGCCTCATCCTCAGTATGTAATCCAATATTTCTCCTCTTCCCATCCCATCCTTTCTGCTGCCTCATATTGTTTTCAGACCCATTTGGTAACTGGTTTGTTGGAGGTGTCTTTAACGGTGGCAAAAGGTGACAAATTGATGTGTTTGAAGGTGGTTGGCTTGTTGTTTCAAAGCATGGAAGACACGATATTGATGTGATCAGTGCTATATACCCACTCTGGACTCAAAGAAGCTCCAAAAGGAGAAAAGTGGGTTGCAGTGTCTGTGATATTTTTCTTCTTAACTGGTTTTTGTTTGTTGGTTTTCTTGTGGTTGTTTTTTTTTTGTTTTTTTTTTTTTTTTGTTTGTTGGTTGGTTTGTTGTTTTTTTTGTGTTTGCGGATTTTTTTTGGTTTTTTGTTTGTTTGTTTGTTTGTTTTTTGTTTTTTTTTTTCAAAAAAGGGGGCTCATTTTCAAGCTGGATGCTTCCACATGGGTTCTTCTCCCATTAAAACCAGGCCTGGGCTCTCCAGTCCTTTCAGCAGAACGTGACAGTGTAGTAAAAGCATCGCTGCCCTGGTGTGAGCGAGGGTGCCGGGGCCTGGGGGCGAAGGCGGCCGAGCACAGCGGTGTCCCCCAAGGTCTCCTGCCAGGAGCAGACATGCTCTCAGGCTGCACGAGGGGAATGCCAAGGCTGTAGAGGAGAATTTGCAGGCAGAGGAGGAGCGAACCATCTGTGCTCCAATTGCCCCAGCAGGCTGGGCATGGCGTGCGGATGGATGGTGCCCTTGCGTGCAGGAGGACAGATGGCACGCTGCTCCCCAGCTCCCACCGCGACCTTCAGTGCTCGCCTTCATCGCTCGCTGCGTGCCTTTGGCTTTATGAGCCTGGATGGAGAAGGGCTGCAATGACACTGGATCGGCACGAGTGGAGCTCAGCTGTCGTGGGTGGATGTTTTCGTGCTGGAGGCACCAGGATTTGGGGCCAGGAGACCCAGGTGGACAAGCAGAGGTGTTGCCGGTGGGGACCATGCTATCTGCTGGGGTCCTCTGAGCCCCCTTGCAGGGACCCCATGGGGCGGCCCAGCCCTGGGCTCTTTGCAAGGCAAAACTGGGCCATCCCTGTCAATGTAACCCAGACATGCCAGGGAGCAGAGCCCTTCAATGGGAAGCAGGCGCCTGGCTCTCTTGGTGATGCGATGCTGCCCTGCCTGTGACTTGGAGCCTTCCCAAGTGGCTGTCAGTCACCGTCGCTGGCCCTGTTCTCACTCACATACAGTATTATCTCTACCCGCTGCTGCAAATTGGCTCTGAGCAATCCTTGATCTGTCAGCATCGCCTACCCACTCTCAGATGTCACCAGCCCCCGCTGCTGCCCTGCTTGGTAACGTGTCTCTCTGAAATGTAATAATTCATTAAGTTGAGCTTAACGCCCCCCCCCCCCCCCGCCACCCCTTACTCCTTCTAATGGACAAAAGCAATTAAGCTCCATTAGGGATCAAGCGTGTGGGAAGTGTCTCCCTCAGAGACACTGCCGCAGCTGCACAGGCCTTGTCCCTGCATGAGAGTGGCACCAGCTTCTCACAAATTAGGGCTCTGTGAGCAAATGGTTGGGTAGAGGGAAATGGTGCTTGATGAGGGGGACGCTGGAAAAGATGCTCCCTTTCCCTCTTCCAGGAAAAGGTGATTTGAGGCTCAGCTGGTCCTCCCGGGTGGGTTTCATTGTGGACACATGATGTGTCTTCTCTTGCCATGCAGCAAAAGGAGGCACTAGCCTCGGCAGAGGAGGAGCTGGAAGACAGAGGGATGGGCAAGCAGGAGGAAGCAGAGGGGGGCCAGATTCCCAGCTGGTGTAAATCAGAGGAAGCTTTCCAGGTGCTCCCAGTTGCAGAATATATCTTCAGGGTCTGGCTGGCAAAAGTTTTGCCACGGTGCTGGCTGTCATGGGGTTATGGCCCATGGGGCAGAAGTTCAGCACACGGGAGGACCAGTGGACCAAACCAGAGGGAGGGAGGGAAGTTTCCTGCTAACTCCGGCTGCAGATGGCATCTTCTTATTTCTTGACATCCCAAATTTCCTAACAAAGGCTGGTGAGGGGTGATGGCACAGCCAAAATGGTCCTGCCTTTCTTCCAGCTAGGGCAAGGAGGGGGTTTGGCATGGCATGCCCAAAACAGAGTGGGTTTCGCTGTTGGCTGTGGGAGGTCCTTCCTTCTCCCCCGTCTCCTCCCGCCCTCCTTCCCTCCACTTAGGCTTCTTTTCTCTTCCTTGCCTTTTGTTCTCTCCCCCTTCCCTGCCCTAGGAAGAAAGTCTCATTGCAGTCTGAAAGCCAGCGATGGAGGGGGAGAGTCATTTGATGCTTAATGCCAGAACGGCAGGAAACTTCACCTTCCTGGGGTGGAATTAAAAATGCTTCAATTGTCTGGGGATCTTAAACAAGAGATGCAAGGAACATTCAGGGCTTTTCACACAAACATGCACATACACACGCACGCGCGCGCGCAAGCCCACACAGCATTAAGGGCGTAATAGCTCAGCTGGGGTAATGCACTTGAACTCTTTCTGCAGCAGACAGACCAGTTCTTTCAGTTCTTTTTACTATTTTTTTTTTTGAGGCTGGAGATTGCTGCTAGTCTCCAGGGAGAGAGACGTTTGTCTTGCAGAGAGAACAGTGCCATTTGTTCTTTGTAATCATGCTTCCCTCGGAGCTCCCTGGGACCGGGAGGGGGCTGAGGGCACGAGCTGGGTTCCTCCATGCAGCTGGGACTCTGTGGCCACTGGGGCTCGAGGACGGGATGGGGAGCTGCAGCCAGCAGATTGCATCCCCCTGATGTTGTTGCAAGGAAGGAAGGGTGTGCTGGGGGGGTGTCTGGAGTGAGAAATGCTCCCTGTTTGCAAATGTGATCATCAGTAGAAGTATAACGTGCGGGTTGAGATGCCCCAGGTACATGGCGTGTGTGAGCGTGGGGTATGGGACCTCCTGGAAGCAGGTCCAGCAGTGTCATCTTACATATAACCTCTGGCGTGGGTGGGAGGTTGCCTGCAGTGCCACCCCTACGTTTCCTGCCAAATATTTCCATTTCTCTGTTTGTGTGTGATGGCCTTTGCACACATGCTTATGGCTTCGGGTGCTTCTTCATACAGGGTGGGTGAAAAACTTGCAGGGCTCTTCTGCATATGGCCACAGTTGTGCATAAACCAGAAGGCAGACCATGCTTACGAGCATGGTCTTGTGTTTTAACTGCGTGTGAGAAGGTGTATATAGCCCTAGCTGCATATGGGTGTCTTTGCACAGCTCTGGGCTGGGCTATAGGTAAAACTGTATGTCTTATGTACTGAAGAGTGTGTTTATGTGTGTGCTCAGGGGTGCATGTGAGCACGTGGATGCTAGTACATCTGCGCACCGCGTGTGTTAGAGGCTGTGAGAGCAGTGGACACAGCGTTAGCTCTTGCCAGTGTTGCTCAGTGTTTGACATGCCCTTGCCTGCACAGATCCTGTGCGGTGCTGCCTGCCCTCCTGCCCACTGCAGAGCTGTGCCAAGCTGTTGTCCTTCTCTGGACTGGTCATAACACTTAGACAGTTCGCATGAGACACTAAAGTCCAGAGAAGGACAACAGGGATGTCTCAAGTCCTGGAAAAATACTCCAAGGAGAGGCTGGAAAGAAAAAGGATTCAGAGGAGGAGATAAAGGTGGGGGACAGGACCTGCCCTCTTCCATCCCCTTCTTGCCTCCCCACGGTGCCTGGTTTTTATTCCCTGACGAGAGACACAGAACCTGAGCTGGTTCTGGAGTCAGGTGGCACTGGGAGCATCCTCCCTGAACAGCAGTGGCTCCCAGCTGGGGCACGCAGGCCTGAGCGGCCGAGCAGCAGGTTTGCTCATGTGCCTTTCCCCCATGCCTTTCCTCCTGCAAAGAAGCCTCTCCTCCTCTCTGCTCATTCACCCATCCCCTGGCCACGCTTTGGCTGGGGATGGCCGTGCACCTCCCCACCATGAACCAGCAGCCCTTGACTTGTGTTCGCCCTTGGTCCCTGCCTCCCCTCCCGGCCCCGCGGTGCCCCAGGCCCCTGTGCACCCCGCTGCCCCCCAGCTCTGCTCTCACCACCCACCTCTGCCCTTCCCCAGGGAGTTTGCCAAAGAGCGTGAGCGAGTGGAGAATCGCCGAGCCTTCATGAAGCTGCGGCGGCAGCAGCAGATCGAGCGGGAGCTCAACGGATACCGGGCCTGGATAGACAAAGCGGGTAAAGGCTGGTGGGCCGGCGGGGCTCCCAGGGAGGGTGGTGCGTGCTGAACGGTGCTGGTCAAGCAGAATGGTGGGGATGGGAAAGGATCCCTGAGCATCATCCAGTGCAACTCTGAAGTTGCATGAGTGCTCACATGGTGGTGTTGGGTGCATGGGTGAGCTCAGCCCCAGATGGTGTGATGGTCTGGCCAGGCTGCAAGCAAGGACATGGCCACCAGCTGATGAAACCACATGTTCTGTGGCACGAAACTATCATATTTTAAACGAGGCATATTACATCTCCAGGGGAGGCTGTAAGCATCACGGCTGTGAGCTTTGCTCTGTGACGATTTCTTTTCTTTTGATATTTGCTGGAGTCCGCTGCAGTGGCGGGCAATGGGAAAGCAGAGCAGTGAATGTTGTCAGTGGTTTTCCAGCTAAACCTGCTCCTGGAGCAGTCTGAAGGAGATGCACTCACTAGTTCCCACCTTGGGGCTCCTGGACCTGGGCAAGGGCTGGGGGTGGTGGCGGTTTCCGTGCTTCCTGCTGACACCCAGCCACGCATGACAGCCTGTGGGTGCTGGTCCCCAAACTGCCAACAGCCTGTGTCTTTGCTTGTCCCTCAAGGGGGTCAGGTCAGTGCATTCAGCTCTGGGAAGGGAAGATTTACACTTTCATCTAGCATTCAGACTTGAAAAAGGATGGGTATCTTGAAACGAGCCTTGAGCCCCAGACCTCAGCTTTAGTGCTGGGTTGCCATGTTGAGCCCCAGGCCTGTCTATGATGTTCAGCTTCTTTAGTGGGGTTAATTACAGTGGAGGAAGAAGGCTTGATTACAAGCGATTTTTCTTTCTGATGCAATGTGTGGTAGCTTGCGCTTGCCACCCTCCAGAATTTGCTTTTGGACACTTAACCAAAGAATACTTGATGAGTTTGCAACCTAGAGCAACCACCTCCAGGCTGTGCAAAGTGCTTAGGTACAAGGCAGTGAGATCTGATGTGTTCGGCCAATGGTTTCTTGTCTCCTGATGCTGAACTGTGTGTTTTGTGTAGAGGAAGTCATGCTGGCTGAAGAGAATAAAAATGCTGGGACCTCAGCCTTAGAAGGTAAGACAAGCAATGCTCTGCCTAAAAATCCACCTGCGCTTCTGCCTGCCTGCCTGTAGCTGGAGGTTGAAACCCTCCAGCTGTGATGGGAGGTCTGGGGATGCCCCAGTGGGGTCTGCAGCCCAAGAGAGGGGTGTGGGGAGGTGGATTGACAGCATAACGCCTGAGAGAACGTGGAGGCCAGGAGGTGTCTGGTCCCACACAAGAGGTAGCTCTGGACTAGGGTCACGTGGGTATCTCCGTCCTGTTACCAGACCTGAGTTAGCTAAGTACTGATCACCAGATTCTGGTCCAATGAGCTGGCTACTGGTAGAGTTGGGCCACCGTGGCGCCAACGTCCATTTCTTTTCCTTTCCCAGTGCTCAGGCGAGCCACCATCAAAAGGAACCGGACGGATGCCATGAACCGTGACTCAAGTGATGAGCACTGTGTCGATATCTCCTCCGTGGGCGAGCGGAGGCTGGCGCAGAGAAGACCTCTTCATCCAACCTTGGGTCAGTGCAGTTTGGAGCTTGCTTCCCCAAAACCTCTGCCAGGGTCACACCCATCACCTGGAGACTGTCACAGATCAGCCATCTCTGCTAGTTTGGCAGCAAAGGGGGCAAACCACCTGCTGCCCCCTCTGTCGCATAAAAACTGTCTGGATGAGTCGTGTCCCACAGGAGCAGTGTCTGTGAGCCATCTGTCCTGTCTCACGTTGCAGCGAAGGCTGGAGCACCCAAATCCTTCTCTCACTTTGACCGGACCACCCAACTCCTTCTCCCCGCTCTTTTCCCTTAGGTAACCCCTTGAGTCACTCTGGCCTCAAAGGCGCCAGAGTGGACGGTGCCTCCTACTTACGGCATAAGGAGCGACTCCTGCGCATCTCCGTTCGCCACATGGTGAAATCCCAGGTCTTCTACTGGATTGTCTTGAGCCTGGTGGCTCTCAACACTGCCTGTGTGGCCATCGTCCATCACAACCAGCCAGCCTGGCTCACCCACTTCCTCTGTGAGTCTCTGGGCTTTGTGTAGGTGTGAGAGCACTGTGTGGGCACACAAAACCTCCTGCAACCTTCTTATTTCCAGCAGCCGGAGGTCGCAGTGTGCCCTCGCTCCTTGCCCCAGGGCATGTGGGGATGAATCCCACCAGAGTCATGCTGGTACGGACCTGGGTGGGGAATAACCTGAACTATGTTCACTGTTGATAACAAAGGACTGTGTACAGCCATTTAATTCCACTTTGCCCTTGGCCCTGTGGCCATTGATGGCTGTCTCAGCCCTGTGAGCAAACGTGAAGGAGTTTTACTGGCCTTATGCCCCTCAGGTCCGATGTGTTGGTCAAGAGAGAGAAACAGACTGAAGGTCTCAGTTGGGTTTATCCCAAAATTGTGAACAGTGGTGATGGAAAGCTTGCTGGAGATCCATCTTTGAATGCCTACAAGCAATTGCTGGAAAGGCATAAGTTTGCAGGGGTGGGGCTGGTCATGGGAGAGCTATTTGGTTAAAGTTTTGGTGCAGAGCATGGCATGGAAATCCCAAGCTTGAAACCAGTTACTGGAACGTTCCCAGGCCCACTGTGGGCCATGGTACAAGGTCAGGTCTTGGAGGCAGTACAACCATGTCTATTCTAGCATGGTGCTAACTACAGAGCAGCGTGGTCAACCCCATGGCAGCCGTGTGTTACTCCTGAGCTGCTGCAGTAGGGACAGTGCTGCTTTCTCAGCTGTGTTATTCATACTCACCTTGAAAATGTCCCTGTCAAGCACCAGGCCTGCCCATATCTGCATTAGCATGCTCAGGCCTGCTGGGATCCCAGCATGCCATGGTGTGGTGTGGCAGCTGGTCATGGTGAGAAGCATCTTTTGGACAAGGTGAAAAGCCAGACTCTTGCCTGCTAACGTTCATGAAATAGCTGGAGAAGCTTTTCACCAGCTCTTGGCTGTTCGGCTTGGTTACCCTGGCCAAGTTCCAGCCGTGCAATGATTTAAATCCAGGTTGCTAATGTTCCCCTACAGTGTCATGTGGTTAATGTCTTTGCAGATGCCTTGACCACTGTCATATAATGCTAAAGAGCTGCTCTCCTCCATCCTGGCCATCTCTGGTCCTCTCAAAGCCCTGGGACACTGTGGTGCACCTACTCTGAAAGATTAACTTGTGGGGTTGGTGCTCTGTTATATACAATTTAGGTCCTCGTAGACAAGATTCCCTCATCTCACACACTGGCCTGAGAGAGCGGGGCGAAGAAGTGTGGTCCTTGACTTGTCCCATCTCTGCAGTGTGCTATGTGGGCTACAGGTGGATGTATGCAGGTTGCTCCTCACAGCTCAGCACACTGAGGGTAGTGCATCTGGGTTTTCTCTTTCAGACTATGCAGAGTTCCTGTTTCTTGGGCTCTTCCTCCTGGAGATGTCCTTAAAGATGTACGGGATGGGGCCGCGCCTTTACTTCCATTCTTCCTTCAACTGCTTCGACTGTGGGGTAAGTGGCCCCAGACACGCTGTGGGTGTGTGAGGAGATGTTTGGCAGGTGTCTGCAGTGCAAGGCACCAAGGGGGAGAAGAATGGAGGGCCCGTGGAGTGGGCAGGGGAACCCTTTCTGCCGGGACAGCCTGCCCGTGCCAGACGGAGACACCAGGTCTTGGGCAGGGTGTTGGGTGCCTCATCTTCAGGCACGTGAGGGTTTCCTGCAACAGCCCATCCTGAGCCTGTCTTTGACTCATGGTTGTGTCTGCTTCTCAGGTCACAGTGGGAAGCATCTTTGAAGTGGTTTGGGCTATCTTCAGGCCAGGAACCTCTTTTGGGATCAGTGTCCTACGAGCTCTTCGTCTCCTGCGAATATTTAAAATAACCAAGTATGTTACAACTGTCTGTGCCTGTCAGCCTTCATCTTGGGCTGCGGCTGCAGCCCAGATCCAGTCACTCCTGCTCTCCTGTTAGCATCACTGGGAGTGCTCCAGCACTGTCTTTGTTTTCTAGATACTGGGCATCCCTGAGGAATCTGGTGGTCTCACTGATGAGCTCCATGAAGTCTATTATCAGCCTGCTTTTCCTCCTCTTCCTCTTCATTGTAGTCTTTGCACTGCTGGGAATGCAGCTCTTTGGAGGCAGGTAGGTTGTTTTAAGTCTGGGGAAAAGGAATTTCTTTGCGTTAAAGCCCTCTTAGGTGCCTAGGAAGACTGTATCTTTGCCCCTCAGCCTGCTGCTAACAGTGGTACCTCCCCCATACAAAAGTCCCTGCTCGGGCAGGTGCCTTGGGCTGTGTGGGTCCTTCTGGCCAGGACACCTTTTGGGTTCTGGCACCAAATGCTCAGGAGACCTTCCTTAAAGTGGGGAAAGGTCCTCCTAAGCACAAGAGAGCTGATAGCACAGCAGTCAGGAGGTTGATGACCTTGATACTCCAGCCTATTCATGTCCTCCCGGTTCCACTTCCAGGTTTAACTTCATCGATGGGACACCATCAGCCAACTTCGACACTTTCCCCGCAGCCATCATGACAGTGTTCCAGGTAGGAGCTGAGCTGCAAGGGGACACAACCAAAGGGATTTGGGACTCTCTGCTTACTCCCCTCCTGGCTGGAAGGGGCTCTTTAAACCAAATGAGTTCCCCTCCATCAGCTGTTAGGATATAACTCACTTCTTCCCTCTCCTCCCGTATAACAAAGCAGATGACAAGAGATGGAAACTCTTCCACCTCCATTATGCAAGGTGGAAGAGTTTTCAAACTCTTCTGAAGAGACCTAAATCCTCAGCAGTGTCCAGCATCACCTCCCTCAAGTGCTGCAGCTGTAGAGCTGGGTTATCCACTGCACAGGGTCTATGTGCTTGGCTCCTGCGCATTGGTGGGATAGATCAAGGGGGCTGTCTAGGTGACAAGAGGGTGTGGGTGACAGAGCTGATGGCTTGCTTTCCTACAGATCCTGACAGGTGAGGACTGGAACGAGGTGATGTACAACGGCATCCGCTCCCAGGGAGGCGTTCGCTCAGGCATGTGGTCCTCCATCTATTTCATCGTCCTCACCTTGTTTGGAAACTGTATCCACCTGGCTGCTGTGTTTTTAGTGGAGACAACCCCATCTCATCTCCTTCTCTGGGGGCACCCCCCTCCCCACCCACTGCTCCTTCCTCTTCTCCCAGTTGAGGGAGTCCCATCACACGTGTGGCAGCCCTGGATATCCCAAACGCAGAGAAGGAGCTGTCTGGAGATGCATTGAGGGCTGTATATATGGGATGGGTGAGAAGTTTGTCCCTTTGGCTGCTCCTCACTGAGCTGGTGAGGAGCTGTCAGGGCCACCCTCCTTTGGTGGCTGCAGACACCCATGTCCTTAACATATGCCTTGTGCATCCTTAGCTGCTCACAGATACTCTGCTGAACGTGTTCTTGGCCATCGCGGTGGACAACCTGGCCAATGCTCAGGAGCTCACCAAGGTACGTTCTGGTTGCTTCTTTTTCTTCTCTTGCTGGTGTGAAGATAGTGAAGGATGGGGCCAGCAGGAAAGGCACTGGGAGCACCACCTGTGACTGTCCTCACTCTAGAACTGGGGCCACCTTGTCCCTGAGCTCAGCCTGCCTTGAAAAAGAGGTCAGGACAAATTGGAAATGGTGCCTCTTCCTCCAGGAGGGTACACAGGGTGTTCCCCTGAAACACAAAGCCAGTTAGACTTTGATTCAGGAAAGTGCTTAAACCTGCTGATCTCATGTCTCTCCAGGAACACCCCCACTTCCCATAAAGTGTGCCTTTACTGTTTCTCCACTTAAGTCCCCAGTTTTGTTTGCCTCCAGTCAGATTGAGATAACCCTCATCTGCCTGATGGGGTCTGATGCAGGGATGGTTATTTGCCCGAGCACTCTGGAGATGCGGAGTGGGAAGCGCTTTCCAGCGATGTCAGTATTTATTCCCCATCTGCCCATAGGGCAGTGGACATGATTTAGGATGCAATTTAGCATGGTGCTTGAGAGGTTATTGGGCTTAGCTTGTTTTTAAGACCATGCAGGGAAATATTTGGGGAATGCTAAATTGTTGGGGCACCATCTGGATAACGGTGAGTAGGCAAGAGCTGCAAGGGTCATTGCTGCTCCTTGGAGGGGACCAGCGATCCTGTGGTGCCCATTTTTTTTGCAGAGCCAGTGCCTGTTACTCAGGTCCTTGGGGTTTACTGAGAGGCTTCCATGCTGGTGTAAATCTGACCCGTTAGCAGTGAACAAAATGGGGCATGGTGCTCGTTTGCCTGAGGGGTGTGTGTGGGGGTCCCTGTCCTCCCTCAGTGGGTGCAGGTGGCACTTGCAGGGGCTGCTGGCTGCCGCTGGGGTGAGAGGGGTGGGAGAGCCCCGTGGCATACCAGCAGCGTCAATTAAGGGAGCGCTGAGTTTTTGAAAAGGCTGAATGCACGCTAATGACTCCTAATGACATTTTTTGCTCTGGAGACACAACCACACTCATTAAAGCAATACGGTCTCTGCTGGGGTCATTCATGGATGCCTTGCCTCCCACTCCATTCGGGGGGATGCCTGTCTCGCCCCTGTGGCTGTGAAGAAGGGAAGGCTGAGCTGGTCTACGCCGTCTGGGGCTGTTCTAGCGTGCACAGCCCGGCTCTTGCCTGGAGTGGGCTGGGTTCACTTATTTCGGTAGTGCTGACGCCTTCAGTAAGATCTGGTGTAGTGGGGAATTTGCGTCCCCATAGCACAAGGAAAATAAAGGCTGTCTCTGGAAATACAGGTCCCCCTTTCTCCCACACTCCTTGGCATCCAAGAGACCCCCGTGTACCCTTCGCTGCTTCTGATGGCTGCACCTTCCCTTGAAACGCCAGCATCCCACTAAGCAGCTCCCCTTTTTTCCTCCACAGGATGAGCAGGAGGAAGAGGAGGCCTTTAACCAGAAGCACGCCCTTCAGAAAGCCAAAGAAGTCAGCCCCATGTCTGCCCCAAACATGCCTGCTATCGAGTGAGTGACCCCCACCACCACTACCCCAGTGCCCCCTCCCTGAGCCCAGTGGGGCTTCTTAGCAGGGTGGATGGAGAGCTGAAACAGAGCCTGGCACAGCTGGTTATGGGGCTGCCGCAAGAAAAAGAGGTCCCTTCCTCTCTGGGTGTCTTTCTGAGGATGGACGGAGATCTAGGAACGTGCTCCCCCTGAGCAGCAGTGCCTTCGGAGAGGTGCCGGAGCAGGGATTAGGTCACCCCGCAGGACCTGGTGCTGCCCACCTCTGCCCCAAGCAGCAGCTTCAGTGCTTGGGCATGGCAGAAATACACTAAAAGAGGCTTTCTGCCCCAAAAGTACAGCTCAAATGCTGCAGGCTGCTGCTAGGGGTGGGGAAGGAGGCTGGGGAGGAGGAAGGTATCTCAAGTTTTTCTTGAGGAGGGGTGATATTTGTTCCCAGGGAGTGTTTCTTCGTGGCAGAGCTGCGGGAGAGCAGCCAGGGCTGGGGGAGAAGGGATCAGCAGTGTCACAAGTCTCCCCCGGGCTCCTTCCCTGGTAGCGAATGCAGTTCTGAGAGATGGAGAAGGTTTGCAAAACCACGTTTGATTGTACAGAAATTTGATTTGGGCAAGAAAAAAAGCCCCAAGCCACATAAACCCCTGGCACGGTGTTAAGGAGCCTTGCGTCTGCGTTTCAGCAGAAGAAAATTCTGTTTTTTCCTTTCTAGATGCCTTTTTTCCCTTTATTTTGTGGCATCATATGGTCTAAATCACATAAAACTTTCAAAGTCAACATTGGAATGAGGCGTTTTGATTTGTTTCCCAAAACAGTACATTTCAGTATGGCTGAAAGGATTTTTTTTTTTTCTTTTTTTTATAGAATCCCTTCCCAGGGAATTTTAGGTTTCATTATGCTTTGAAACCCAGCCAAGCTCATACACGGCAGAATCTCTTGCAGATTTGCCGAGAGAAACCGCTGTCTTCAGGCGAGCACTGATCTGAGGAGGGGGTTGGAGGCAGCATTAGGAACGGCCCCCTCCCTGGCTTGGCAGCAGTGGGATGCGATGGTCCCCCATCCTGCATGCGTGACCTGTGGTTTTAGGGGCAGCAGGAGCTGGGGCTACTTAAAAGCCCCACCTGGTCTCCCAGCAGCCGCAGATATCCCCCTGGTTTGGGGGTGATGGGATGTTTGTAATAAATCTGTGCCTGGTCAAGTACTGGGGGGGGCAGTTATGGGAGAGATGGTAGAGTCTGTGTGTTGTGACTGTCTCTGGCTACAGGTGGGAACATGTTCGACAAAGCAAGGGAATAGAGGGATTTAGGCTGCAGAAGAGGCTGGAGGCTGGACAGATAGGAGAGAGGAAGAGCGGCAGATGGACTATATTAGGGCGCTAAAGGATTTGCCCACACTACATATCCCTGCTAGAGTTTTCTAGCCATTGTCAGATATAGCTGGTTAGGAAAACAGATCTCTTTAACCTTATGTTGTTGTAGCGGCATTGAAATGGGAAGGTATTGATATTCTCAGATCTTTTTTCCAGCTCCTCCCCCTCATCAGGATGGATAGTGTCAGGGGCAGGGAAGGGAGTGTGATGCCGTGGGGGCAACCACCTTCAGTACAGTATCAGGTCTGATGTGCTTTTGGTGGTGCTACATTGATGCCAGCAGGTGGGGAGGGACAGAGGGGACATCACGACAAGGGACAAGCCAGAGCAGAGCCGGTACCGAAGGGCTCTCGGAAACTCAGAGCGGTGAAGCCGAGCCGGTCTCAGTGTTTGGGTGTGCGCAGACACAGATGGCTTCATTTCTATGTGGGTACTCAGCGCAGGCAGGTTTGGTACACACGTTCCTGCCTGCAGAGAGGTCCGGTGGTGCTCGGGGATGAGTGCTCCCACGTGGCCAGGTTGGTGTGGGCGGCTGCAGTGCCGATCGGAGTATTGTATTTGTACATGAGTGCCGTTGGTGCAGATGGCTCGGAGCTGTTTGACGAGTGGGTGGCCAGATGGACGCATGCGGATGCTGTCATGTGTGGTGCCTAACGTGGCGTGTGGATGCATTTGAAGGCTCGGCCACTTGCTGCAGGGATGGCGGCGGGCGCCTGCAACTCGCTCTCTGCCTTGAGCGTGGCACCGGGCTGTTCCCGTGCGTGTGGCCGTAAGGAGGCCGTAAGGACGCAATGACCAGCGTGACTCACCCAGGGGGCTGAGGGTATCGTTGCACTCGCAGGATGGCAGCGAGATGCGCCCTGTCTCACTGGCGTGAGTTCTGCCTGCACATGGGTGCTTGGTCCCGTGTGGCTGGAGTATATTCGCTTGCATGTCCTGCACACACACAGGGCAATTGGAAAAAGCAAACCCTGTAAGTCACTGCATGCACATTTGCATAGGCTCGTGGCTGTTTGCTTGGAGCTGTGTGTATCTGAATCTTTTCTGTGCTGATACAAAGGATAAAGCCTTGAATCTCCCCAGCTGCCTGAAGTCGGTGGGGGTAAAGGGCACTGACAGCCCTGTTAAGCTTCCCTGTGTCAGGGCCACTAAGATGACAGGGGCTCTGTGGCATCTCAGCCCTGGGCTTTTCCTTGCTTTTGCTGGGGAGCTTCACGTTCCCCTCTGTGGTCTCAGGGCAGCAGCTACCCACGGCGACGGCTCTGAGCAGCTCGGGGCTGGCCTGACGCATCGCTTCCTCCTGCAAATTGCCATGCGTTGTTCGGGAGAAGTGAATTTGGAGCAGTTTGAAAGAGCTGTTAAATATCCAAGGATGTAACGGGGCCTCTGAGGGGCTGCAGCCTGCCCTGCTCTCCCCGTGCTGCTGCTGCACGGCTGGCCGCCGCAGGGAAGGCTCCGTGGCCCCCCCAGAATGAATCGCAGCGCCTGAGTGTGAGCGCAGGCAGCCCTGCAGGCAACTCATTGCTGGTGTGCAAGCACGTACATGCGTGCAGGGGGTTCACTGCTGGCTGTTGCACGCCGGCATCCCAGCAGCCGATAGGCAAAGAGATGCTGGCTGCCCGGGGTGGGGGGCCACCTCTCTGCGTTGCCCCCACGAGCCGAAAGAGGGGTGAAGGGGGGCTTGAACCCGTTTGTTTTTCCTCCCCAGAAGAGACAGGCGAAGGAGACACCACATGTCGATGTGGGAGCCACGCAGCAGCCACCTGTATGTGGGCCGTGGGGTCGCGTGTCGTCTGTGGCTCCTGTGCTTTCTGTGCGTCCGCGGGGCCGGGGCGCTCACCGCTCCCCTCCGACCTCCTCGGCCGGAGCCGGGGGGTCGTGTGTGCGTGTGTGCGCACCTGTACTCAGTGTGCTCCTTTGCACCCCTGTTCGTGCGCGTGTGCGCGTGCCTTTGTGGATTTGTGCGTGCAGTCGTGGTTTTGTGTGCGCCCAACCTCCTCGTGCGTGTGCCGTGCCGTGCAGTACATGCGTGTCAGTGCGTGCCGTTGTCCGTGGATGTGCAGTCGTGTGTGCTCGGGGTGGGGGGTGAGCAGTGTATGTACATGTGTGTGCTCGTGGGTGTTTCCGTGTGCCTAGGTGTGTTGGGAAGGGCATGTCTGTTTTCTCCAGGGTGTTTGTGTGCGTGTTTATGGCACTGCAAAAGTTTCATGGTATAGCTTAGTCCTCCCTAGAGCAGACCTGCAGGAACACAGAGAAGCCCAGTACAGCTCCTTTCCCTGCAGACAGCTGAAACCGCTGCTCCCCAAGCCTCGGGGCAGCCTTCCTGCCTGGGATGTGCTGGGCGAGAGGCTGTCCCGGCCGAGCGTAGCTAAGCACAGGGAGGGAGGGGACCTCCTGTGCCCGACGACGTTCTCCATTGCAAATGTCTCGGAGGGCCGTCTCTCATTGAGAAAGGCAGGTCTTGGACCTGGCATCTTTTCCCCTCTTACTCACTGTCCCCATCCCATCAGGACTGCCAGCCTTGCCAGCAAGCTGGCTTTTGTGTCAGAGTCCCTGACACCATCATTTGTACTGTTAGGGCAGTGCCACTCCGAAAAGGAGCCCAGCTCCAAGGAGCTGGCGATGCAAAGACATGCCCAGTACAAGGAGAGATCCCCGGCTGCAGTGAGAGGGCATTGCCCATATTTAAGAAGGTGTCCCCAGGCAAGAGGAAAGTGGTCACCACCTGTCTGGGATAGGGCAAGGTAGGGTGCTGGCTGCTCCCAGCAAGCTGGCCATGCTGCCCAAAAGGTTCAGGGCAGCCGTGGGGCTGCTGAGGCTGGTCCTCCATTAGCCTGATACCTTCTAAAGGGGCAGAAGTACAGTCTTAGCCCCATTTCCAGCCCCTACCAGCACCAGAGGGATGCTGGAGGGCTGGGGACAAAGCAGGAGCCCAGCCAGTAGCCCTGGGGATGGCATTTCCTTCTCCCTGGGATTCCCAAATTAAATCAAGGGTGGGTGCTTCACCAGGGGGGCAGCCGGGATGCCGACCCCTTGCTGTCCCCCGTTGCAGGCGGGAGCGTCGCCGGCGGCACCACATGTCGGTGTGGGAGCAGCGCACCAGCCAGCTGCGCCGGCACATGCAGATGTCCAGCCAGGAGGGCATCAACAAGGATGAGCCAGCCCTCATCAACCCCCATGCCAGCATCTTCCGCAGGAAGAAACCGGGGGACGGCGTCGCCCTGGAGAAATGCGCCGAGGAGCAGGGCGGCAAGGGCGAGCGGCCGCCAGCCGAGGGACCCGAGCAGCCGGCCCCGGGAGCCAACCCCGGTGGTGGTGAGGACAGGAGGAGCCCATCGCCCCGGGCCAAGCGAGACAAGGAGTCATGGCACCAGAAATCGTGCCATGGGAACTGTGAGCCGGGTGAGCAGGATGGGGCAGGAGGCAGCATCGAGGATAGGGCCAGGATGAGGCAGAGCCAGCGGCGCAGCCGGCACCGCAGAGCCCGGATGGAGGGGAAGGAGCCAGCTGGTGCCCTGGGGAGCCGCTCAGCCAGCCAGGAGATGGGTCTTGAGGAGGCCAGCCCCACAGAGGGGGCGCAGGATGGGGACCGTTGCAGGGATGCAGCCGCAGCAGAGGCACTGATTCAGGGGGAGCCGGAGGCGAGCGGGGAGCCTGGCAGGTTGGTACCTGGGGAGGGCATCTTACAGTTCTCACAGCTCCTTGCCCTCTCCCCTTATCTTCTCACGCCTCTTTTTCTACCACGTCTCTCCTGCAGGACAAATGGGGTCCCTGCCAGCGATGCCGAGCTGGTTGGGACCACTGAGGAGGGGAGCCTCCCACAAGCAGTACCCGAGGCTCCCCGGGGGAAGACGGGCAGCCTGACGGAGCAGGACTGTAGCAGCCTGGACACCAGTGAGCAAGCGCTGCTGGAGGCCAGCCGCACCGTCAGCCGGAGCGAGCCCGACCTCTCCTCCA
Source organism: Aviceda cuculoides (assembly GCA_035590195.1). NCBI lineage: Eukaryota > Metazoa > Chordata > Aves > Accipitriformes > Accipitridae > Aviceda > Aviceda cuculoides. Next base: position 33,899,990 of record JAVJGG010000090.1, read on the forward strand.
TCACCCCCAACACCGAGAAGGCCACAGAGAGCACCACCATCATGATCGATGTCCACGACTCCGCTGTGGTACAGAGTGAGGACCTGTCTCTCTTTCCTGAGCCCCTCTCCCGGCCCTCAGGGACCCTGTGGGGATGGAAAGCTGCTTGCACAGCTTTTCCTATCCACATCCATCAACTGGGGAGGCTTTCCTTGCTGCTTCTTGCAGCACGTCCCTCCAGCACCCCAGTTTTGCAGGGAAACCTGAACGCGATGCTGATGTGCCACCATCCCCTGGGGAGCTTCTCCCTTTCTCACCTCCTTCCCACCCGCCCCTTTGCCTGATCCCTCCTTCTCCTTTCCTCTCCGCTTGGGCAAAACACTTGCATCCCTTGTTTTTCCTAACACATCCACAGCCTCCGCCCAGCTCGCTGCTGCTCAAACCCCTTAACAGCATCCTCGCTGTCAAGGTGAGCCGCTCTAAATGGTGTTATTAATTAAACAGCACAGCGAAAGCTGACCTTGTTAAAACTCCTTTCGTCTGCTTCATCCTGGCAGCTCATGTCTTTTCTTCCCTTCTGGTTCCTTTCCCTGTAATGGCACGGGGATGCAAAGCAGAAACCAGGGGGGTTGCACATGCCCAGGTGGCAGGGACACCCCAGGGTGCTGTTTGGGTGCAAGGCCGGGCAAAGGCTCTCGCTTTCCTGCAGTTAGCAACAAGACAGATGGTGAAGCCAGCCCCTTAAAGGAGGCTGAGACCAAAGAAGACGAGGCAGAGATGGAGAAGAAGAAGCGGAAGAAGGAGAAAAGCGAGACGGGCAAAGCGATGGTGCCACACAGCTCCATGTTCATCTTCAGCACCACCAACCCGTGAGACATTTTTTGGACTGTAGGAGCCCGGGGCTGGGGAGGGCTGCAAGAAGGACCCCTAGCCATCACTGAAGACAGGGGATCCCTTTGGGAAGGGGGCTGAATATGTCCCAAACAGCCTGGATAACCAGCCACGGTGTTCCCCAAGCCCTGGCAGTGCTCTCTGTCTGTGCCAGCCACACTCATGGTTTTCTGTCCCAACTGCTGATTGCTAGCTATGATTTTTATTCAATGCTTGTTACCTTTTTCTGCAGTTTTCTGCTCCCCTGTAGCTCTTTCCCAGCTCCAGCAGCCTGGAAGAATAAACACCCCAGTTTCTGAGGGTGGCTGGCTGTGGGCTGTCTGGGGGGTCGCGATGGCCAAGCAAAGGGGTCAGCAAGCCCAAAGCACCCTTGGGCTCCCTTGTTTTGCTCCCCAGGCTTTGCTGCCCATCTTTCTGCTCTGGAAACTGGTGATGTGGGGTGGGTTTTGCACGTGGGCCATGCCTGGGGCATGCCAGGGGCTCACGGGTTGGGGTGCGGGCTGTCTCCCTGCAGGGTGCGGAGGGCTTGCCACTACATCGTGAACCTGCGCTACTTCGAGATGTGCATCCTCCTGGTGATAGCCGCCAGCAGCATCGCCCTCGCGGCGGAGGATCCCGTCCTCACCAACTCCGACCGCAACAAAGTGATTGCAAACCTCCCCTGCTCCCCCCATCCCACAGGCAGAGGTCCTGTAGGATTTTAGCTTCTGTGGTGGGGCACATGTGGAACACGGATCAGGGCAGCCGGTGACAGTGCTTGCTCCGCACCGTGGGGTCTGACTTCTTCCACATCACCTTCCTTTATAAAACCTGGAAATCCCTGTCAGCCTCCCACATGCAGGGTTTAGAGCCTGGGGAGCAGACTAGGGTGCCTTGTCAATAGTAAAGTAGCTTAAACTGGGGAGATGCTGATGTGCACAGGGACTGGTATGGGGGAGCATGATTCCGGTTTGCAGCATGATTTCAGATCCACTTGCACCATGCATGGGAAATGTTTCTCTTCTGCCTTCGCAGGCTGGGTTTATGGCTCTCCTGCTCTTAGGGAAGAGGCTGGGTTTGGGGCAAGCAAACCAACCCTCTGTCTGCACCTGAGCCAGGCGAGTCCTGGTGTGGGGTGGTAATGGGGTCTGGGTGGGCACCAACGAGCCCGTTTGCTTGGCAGTGGCTGCAGAGCACCCGTGCCCTCTCTTTGCAGGTCCTGAGGTATTTCGACTACGTCTTCACTGGCGTCTTCACCTTTGAGATGGTTATCAAGGTAAGAGGCCTTGCAGGCTGGCTGTGCTGGGGATGCTCTGTCCAACGGTGTTCTTGCAGTGGGTGGGAAATAGCTCAGTTTTTTCGGCTCTGGTCCTAAATTTGGATGATGGAGACTTTAAAGCCTGGTTCTTAGTGCTGGGAGTTGAGAGTGCTCAGCACTGCTTTTATCAGTCTCCAGGCTCCCAAAAGATGATGCTCCTTGATACATAACTGGGGTGCAGGGACAGGTCTGCTGCTCCCCAGTGATGTCCCTGTCCCCAGCACATCCCACCTGCAGCTGCTTCCACTTGATGTCCGAGCTGCTCATTCTCTTCCTGCTTTTTCTCACCATTCCCCCCCTGCAGATGATTGATCAGGGCTTGATCCTGCAGGACGGCTCCTACTTCCGAGACCTCTGGAACATCCTGGATTTCATTGTGGTGGTGGGAGCGCTGGTGGCTTTTGCCTTGGCGTAAGTGGCCGTCGTTATTATCAGCTCCTTGCCTTCCCTTGGCTGGGGTGGGAGGAGGATGCAACTGTGTGATACGGCTACTAGACCCTGATATTTTTTTTTAATTTCTCTATACTCTTCTGCTCTGTTTCTGGGATGGCTCCTGGCAGGGGTGCATGGCTGCTCCAGAGATGTATTTCTCCTTGTTTGTCGAATGCTGGTGAGCAAGCAGGCAGGGGGCAAGGCAAAGAAACCTGGAGATGGTAGGAAGAGGTTGGTGGTTAAAGTGGACTTGAAAGAGGGCAGAAGGGGCTGTTAGAGAGGGAAAAAGACCCAAGGGTGACAGAGCTGGAGTTATACACCTGCTACTCATCCAGGGGCTCACAGAGATGGCAAAAGCAGCAGCCTGCCAGGTGGAGCTGCTCTCCAAACATGTTTGTGCTGGAAATGGTACCCCTGGCCAGTGGCTTTTCCTCTGCTCCAAGGGGGAGCATTGCCTCAGAGCCCTGCAGGAATGGGGATGCGGCCAGTAGGGTTTGTGCCCGCATCTTCTGCAGCATCATGCCGAGGGCAGGGTGCTGCATGCTTGCTCTGCAGCACCTTCCTGCTGAGCATTGCCTTGCGGTTGGGCTCTGGTACCAAGGTTGTGGCACCTGCAGGTGGGTCCTCCTCCACAGAGAGACTTGATGTCTGTGGTGCCCATGCCATGGAGGGGAGAAGCATCCAGGGATGACTTTAATGCTGCTCTGCCCTCCTCTGTGCTGCCGGCTGGGGCAGGTAGTGTGGTGTGAGCATGAGGAGGCATGCACTGGCACCCAGAGAGCGGGCAAGGGGCACCCTCTGGTCCCTGGGGCCGTGATGCCCTGTCAGTGCCCAAGGAGGGAGAAGAGAGGAGATGCTGTGGGTTTGTCATGCTGTTGTTGTCTCTTTGTGCCTTTGACACTGGCAGTGGTGGTGTTAGTGCTGGTGAGAGGGGAGGGCCTGGCAGCCGCGCAGACTGGAGCCCTGTCCTTGTCCACAGCTCAGGTACCATGCAAGGCTCTTGCAGTGGCTGGGTCTGAGCCCCAAGGCTGCTTGATGGATTACAGCCCATAATCCATTCCTCCCATCTAATACCTGGCTGGGCAGCAGCTCCTTCCCCTTGCTCCCACCCATTGGCACCCTCCCCAGTCAGTTGCTTTTGCCTTCCTCACCCTCCTCACCCCTGTGCTCACCCAGTGCTTTCAGCCGCTGCTCTCTCCTTGGGAAGAGCATGCGAGAATTCAGTTCGCTCGGAGCGGGGATGAACCAGCCCCTGGGCAGGGTGGGGGGCTGACTGTAGACCCTGGCATGGGGAAGGGGTGTAGGGCAGATCCACTGGCTCTGAGCCCCCAGAAGGCCACCCAGGCCACCATGAGGATGGATTGAGCATCTCTGCGGTCTGCCTGATCCCCCACTCTGCGAGGGCAGCCCCTCAGAGCATGTCTGGGGGGTTCAAGGGCATCAACAGCCTGAAGATGTGCTGGATGGTTTGAGGGGCTTTAGGGGAGGACAGGGGAGCCTTTTCCTTCCAAGTCATCTTTCATCAAGACTTTTTGATGGCTGAAGGACCATAGCTTGATGGCTCAGCCTGCTCCTGGGTGGACAGGTGTCCTCACTGCCGCTGACAGTACCACAACTGGTGATGGGCCCCCACCCTCCAAAGGTGACACAGTTCGTGGAGCTGGCAGGATCCCTGCCTGCCAGCACTGAGCACACAGGGAAGATGCTGTGCCCTATCCAACACCTCCTGCCACCTGCCTGCCTCCACCCAGCCTCCCGAGGGAAGGATGGGTCCCTTTGGGCACAGGGCAGCTGAATTCTCAAGGGCGAGCACCCCCATTGGCTGTGGCACTGAACCCCCTCTCACGGAGAGGGCTGTTACATCTCCACATATGTTTGCAGCAAGCATCTATGTTGCCTGCCCACTCTTGTAGCCATAGCTGAATAGATACTGAGACGCTTGTGTTGTGGATGATGGCTCTATAACATAAACCTGCAGGATTGTCTCTCTCCCCCATGTGTGAGAGTGGCTCCTGCTGGAGGAGATGATCTCATGGCTTTGAGGGTGAAAACAAAGGAACCACAGCAATTTCTAATGGGTTTATACATTATAAAGCATTTATAAGAACACCTGCCTCTTTCCTCGGCAGCCCGTCGCCGCTGTGGCCCCAGGAGCCGCAGGATGTTTGCCAGCTATATATGTCCCAACCTGCCGCCCTCCGTCCCTCCCTCGTGGTCTTGAGAGGAAAACTCTGGTGGTGATGTCTGAATCCCTCTCCTTTTCATCTCCCTCCATGAGCTCTTTGATGTGGGGCCAGGGGGGGTTGTGACCTCCCTCTCCCCTGCCTTGCCTCCATGGCGCTGGGTGGGCAAAGTGATGCCCACGGAGCGGGTGCGGCAATTATGTGGCTGAGAGTGGCTGGTGACCAGGTCCAGAACTTCCCAGTTGAAGAAGTGCCGGGACATGCCATGCCATTCAGGTTTTCTGCCCCTTTTGCCTCCCCTCTGTGGTTTAGTTTTCCTGCGGGCAACCTGGCTAGCTGTGGGCGCAACAGGAGGTCCCTGAGCTGGTCCAGTGGTGCTACCATCATCTGCTGGCTGTCAGTGCCACATCAAAATCACCAACGAGCAAGTGTCTACTCATAAAGCCGTGTCACCGTGTGCCGTTGTAGCTTACCCATTGCCCCCTCAGAGCCTGTACATCCTGAACGAAAGGTTATCTTGGCTCATCCGTAGCTCTCCACGTGGAAAGCGAATACGTCAATCCAAATGCAGCCTAAATAAAAAGCCAATATAAAACCGTAAATCTCCAAAGAGTTCAAATTAAATTAGCTGAAATAACCAGAACCGTAACTAAAGACCCTCCTCACTTTTGCCTTCCATGGCACCCTCCAAGGAGGCATTGCACAGAGGATCGGCGCTCACTTGCAGCTTTGCAGAGCTGCCAAGAGGCAGAGATGCCTATGCCTGTGGGCTTGCTGCAGCGGGAAATGCTGAGTGGTGGAAGGGTTGGTGGAAAGGTTGAGTGGTCAGTGCGTAGCCCTCATCATCTCACCTGGTGAGCAAGGGCAGGAGTTTCTCCACCCCAAGGTACCCAGCAGAGGTGCCTCTTTGCTGAGCAGCATCTCCTCGTGCCCATCGACACCAGTGTCTGGAAGCAAGAGGGACCCTTACACACTGCAAAATAACCTGGTGTGAGGCTGGTCAGGATGGAGGTCTGATATCCCATCACAGAAGTGCTACAGAGTTAAACTATCACCTTTTCAACACACCTTCTACCTGTCTCACTAAGATGCAGCCAGAGTCTGGGGTTATTTTTATGGTTTTTATGAAATGTTTTGCTTGGTAGGCTTTGCCCCGGCACTGAGTGCTCTGCGTGCGCATGACAGGGACTCAGGTCAAGCAAGGATGGAGGTTTGGTTTGGAGCTAGGGACCTTGTAGACCACCTCGGCTTGTCTGAGAGTGAGTTCTGCTGGGCTGCAGGAAATCCAGTGCTGCAGCTCGGGCTCTTAATCAGTGGATTTCTTGATGGAGGTGATTTAGCAGAGTTAGCCTGTTTGGATGGGAACTGTTGTGGTTTTGCAGGTAGGTTCCCTTGGAGGCACCAAAAGCAGGTTGGGGCTGAACCTTGAGGTCCCTCCCTGATTCCTGGCCAAGGAGGACCACGTGCCCACCTGCTGTCACCCACTGTCCCGCTCTCCGTGGGTTCTTCTTGCAGCAGAGGTTTCACTATACACCCCCCTTCCCAAAACCTCCATCAGGGAGGGCAGGGGCTGGCGGCTCACTGGATGAGTCTCTCCCTGGAGATAAGCCCATCCTGGAGGACACAACATGGTCTACTCATCGTGCCTTTCAACCGAAGTGTGGGGTGACGGATTGCTGCCCGAGAGGCTGCAGTCGTCCCTGTGCAGCTGCCCCGATGCTTTTCTTACCTTCTTCTTTCTTCTTTCTTTTTCCCTCTCTCTGTTGGTGCGGTTTGGTGGCTGCTGGGCTGGATCGCCGACAGGAATGCTTTGGGGTAACTATGCCATTCGGGTTGCTGTGGGGTGCCGCCCTGGGGAGCACAAGGGGGACAGGCGCAGGCGAGTGTCCGTCTGTCTGACGCCTGTGCTGACCCTTAGCTGTGTTTGCAGAGACTGGAGCGTGCTGCTCTGCATGTACCCCTGCACTGCCCCAGGATGCATTAAAGGTGGTGTGCTCTGGGAAAGTGCAGAAGGGATTTTCTTTGCAAGCAATGCAATTCCTTGCCTTCAAAGGAGGGTGCCTTCATTGCAGCTATCAGTGTCTGTGCAGTACTCTGAGAGAGCGTGAAGCACGCCCAAGGGAGCAGGGGAAAGCCGTGTCCGCTGCAGAGCTGAAGGCTCTGCCCCGGTGGGAGCTTTGCCTGCACTGAAGAGCTGTAGGGACTACAGCCCCCACATCCTCCGAGGACATGGGATGTGGTTCATGCCAAGCTCAGGGGCCTGAGGAGAGCTCAGCCTTGGCTGTAGGCACAGCAAGGCCAGGCTTTTCTCCTGGTGTTATCCAGACCTACATCCATATATGTGTTAGATCCCAAGGAAATCCACAGGAGGTTTCTTGAGGTTTGAAGTGGTCCCTCCTCAGCAGATGTAAACCATTGCAGTTGAGTTGCCCGTGGTGGCAGCTGGCACCAGCTGAGTGCTGCCCTAAATCCTCACCCCAGCCCTGAGCCAGATGTCCCAGCTGCTTACCCAGGTGCTGACACTGAGCAAAACAGGAGGTGGGAGGTGCAAAGTGAGTCCTGGGGCTGTTTGTACAGTTGCTTCCCATGCATTTGTAGGGCTGTGCTCCTAGGGAGGACTATTAATTAGTGGTTTTGTTTACATCTTTTAATGATTAAGCCCATTATTGTGCTACCTGTTGCATTAATCCTTGCAAAGGAGCTGTGTAATTTGGAGTGTCTGTTGCTGTAAGTCACTTCCTTGACATTTTTTGATGGTGTCCAGTGGATACAAACTGTGCCAACTTCACCAGGACCTCTCTGCTCCATCCTGGGTTCCAGCATGGCTTTAATTAAAAGACAAGAAAAAAAACCTGGTATTGTGGTTGGGATTAATCACCACGTTCAAGAAATGAGGGTCATGTGGGGTCTTAGTGCTGCTTTTGTAAATAATCCTAATAGTAAGCTCTGCCCTCCCTCAGCTGAATTGAGCTGGAGACAAGTGCAGTTCTGATATGGAGAGGGAAGAGAGAGCTGAGATGTTCTGAGATGGAAGACCAGGCTGACCCAGTTGGGTAGCACTGATGGGATAAGGCAGAAAGCTGTAAGAGACAGCATTTGTGCAGAGAAACCAAGCACAGAGCATGTGCTGCCCTAAGTGAAAGTGAGGACCACGAATCTTGAGTTTAAACCAGGATGGAAAACCCTTGGTGAGAGACCTGTGTGTAGACCCCATTGACTGCATCTCCCTCATTTTATTGTGAATTCCTTGCAGCCAATAGCAATGGAAGAAAACAATTTGCAGTGGTGGCCTTTTGCAAGCCCCATCTGCAAATGGCACATGCCTGCACTAGGGAAGCGAACCTCCATGGCTCTGTTGAGCGGCATGGCCTGGGGACACGATGGAGGGCAGCGTGCCACAGCACCCTTCGGGCAGCTGCCCTTGCTCGGGCAGAGCGTCGTGTCGCCTGCCCCAGCCCTGGCATGTTGCTGCTTTCCACGATGAGGGGATGCATTAAGCTTGCTGCTCCCCAGCGAAGGGGAAAGGTGCTAATCCCGAGGAGGAGAGCATTGCTTTATTTTTCATCTCCGCCAGCTGTCAGCGCGTGTGTTGGAGGAGACTCGTTTAGGCGGGCTGAGCGCTCAGCAGTCACACGTTTGTGAGTGCTGGCCCCCACAATGGCATGTGGCCCTCCTGTTCCCATCCTCACGCATGCTGGGGGGGGGTGTTGTCAGCTGTTGAAAACCCCTGAGCATCCAGCCCCGGGTCTGCAAGGTTATTGTCTCTCCGTTTCATTTTTGGGTGCATGTGCCTCCCTCCAACACGGTAGGACCAACAAGGGCCGGGATATCAAGACCATCAAGTCTCTCCGTGTGCTACGGGTCTTGAGGCCTCTGAAAACCATCAAGCGGCTGCCCAAGCTGAAGGTAATGATCCCCATCTCCTGCCTTACACCTGTCTCCTCCAGCATGGACCAGTGGGTGCAAGGACCACATGCATTGATTTGCTCATGAGCAATGAACAGGTAGTTTTCAAAGCATTTCCTGTGTTTTAGGAGCCCCGTTTTCAAACACAATGCCCTTCAAGATGCTTCGTAACTGGAGGTGCAGTGAGTTATTAAAAGCAAGCCTGGATCTCTGCAAGGTGTCAGAGTTAGTTCCTCTGCCAGGGAAAGCGGGGCTGGAGTGGACACGAGGCAGCAAAGCCCAGATGCTCTCCTGATAAAATAGGCTGCCTTGGCTTTGGAAGACCTCAAATCTCTTTCCAAAGTTCATTACCTTACCCACCAGAGCAGTTTGCAAACAACTCAGGATTTTGTGTGCTGTGCTGTCATGGTGTTGCACCAGAGGGGGATTTCCCATCTGAATAGAGGGATTATTTATGCAGCACAAGTAGGATTATGGATTTCCCTACCTTAGCCACTGGGGTATAGAGCCAGAAAGGAGTAAGAGACCAAGAAAGCCCCGAGGTTTTTTCACAAGGCGATATTTGGCTGATGGATGAGGCCCAGGGTGGCACCCCGGAGACATGACTTTTGGCCCCAGCTGTTTCTCCCAATCAGTGGGTGGATTCAGACCATGTCAGCTCATTTCTGGACACTTCTATCTTCAGCATGAAGCAGGGATAAGGACATTCCTCTCTTTTTTAAAGTGCTGTGAGAACTAGGGCTGAGAGCACAGACCTAAGGAGGTGCTGCTATTGCGGGCAGAGGTATTTGCTCTGCCTTGTTATCGAGGGTGATGTGAAACAAAGTGTTTACTAATCAGTCTTGAGTGCTGCTAATTACATCATTGGGGCCGTCCCCTGTCTGCTGCCCTGGTTGCAGAGAACATTGGAGGATATAAATATCCATCCCTGCTGCTGGCTCAGGGGCTGCTTGGTGTCCGTGTGTGTGCTGCGGGGTACTCCAGGTGTTAAACTTGCTTATAAAATAGCCCTTTGCCTGGGAGAAGGCCCAGCTCTTTTCTCCTTTCCACCCCAGGAGTGGGAAGTGTCTTTCCCTATGGTAGTCTTGAGGAAGGTTTTGGTCCTGCCCTTTGCCAAGGCTGACGGTTCCCCAAGGTGAGCTATGCCCTCTCCTCCAGGCCGTCTTTGATTGCGTGGTGACTTCCCTCAAGAATGTCTTCAACATCCTCATTGTCTACAAGCTCTTCATGTTCATCTTTGCTGTCATTGCCGTCCAGCTCTTCAAGGGGAAGTTTTTCTACTGCACTGACAGCTCTAAGGACACAGAGAAGGACTGCATGTAGGTGCCCTGTTCAGTAGGTCCGATGCTGCTGACACTTCTGGCAAAGGCAGGGTGCTGGGTAGTGTCATCTTTGGGTTCCCAGTCAAGTCCTTGGTCACGACTCACTCTTGGCTGTAGTCTCTTGGGGTGGACAGCATGGGCTGAGTCCTGTCCCCATTGCTGTGTTAGCACTGTGCATCTTTGCATGGGGTGTGGGATGCAGAGCCCTGTATTTTGCTCCTGTTCTCTTTCCTCCTTCTCTCTTACCTTTTGCTTTCCCCTTCTCTCCTTCCCCCCAGTTGTTATCCAGCTTCTCCCTATTTCTCCCTCCAGCACTGCAGGAGGAGAGGTGCCCTCCGCCACCGCACACGCACGCAGCCCCCAGGGCTTAAAACCACTGTCCCATAATCTGGCAGTGAAAAAAAGAAGGTCACTGCTGTCTCCCAACCTTGCAGAGGGAACTACGTGGACCACGAGAAGAACAAGATGGAAGTGAAGTGCCGGGAATGGAAACGCCATGAGTTTCACTACGACAATATCATCTGGGCTTTGCTCACCCTGTTCACAGTCTCCACTGGCGAGGGTTGGCCCCAGTGAGTATTCTGCTCCATCTATCCCCCTTGAATTAGGGTGGGCATGTCCCCACTGGGGTGGTTGCGTTAATAACTGGCTACAGCCAGGCAGAGCTGAGAGAGAAACTGCTGGGTAGGGAGGAGGAGAGGAAGGACAAGAGATTATGTCAGAACAAAAGAGCTTTAGCCCCCATATGAGGCTGGGACCGTGGCTGGGGTTAGCTTCTTCCTTAAGGAGTGAATGATGGATACTCCCTTCTCCTGTGTGGCCTTGAGGTATATCTTAGCTCAAGTTTAGAGATGACCATAGGACTAGCCCTCTGTTCATGCTCATGTGAGCTTGGGCAATTTTTTCTCTGTATGTGGAGCACTGGAAAATGTATTTTCCATCAAGGGCACAGGCAAAGCACCGTAAAACAAGCTGTAGCAACTTAGAAGTGTTGTCCTTGTAAAGCAGATTAAGATAGAGGTTTATCTTATCATTGTTACACCTGTGGACAGAGCTGGCTGTACAAAGTGGGTCCCGTGAGAAGTGCTGCGTGGTGGCAGTCCTGATGGGCATATCTCTGGTTGCTTTTCTTCACCTGTCTGCCCACAGGGTGCTGCAGCATTCAGTGGACGTAACGGAGGAGGACCGCGGGCCCAGCCGCAGCAACCGCATGGAGATGTCCATTTTTTATGTTGTCTATTTTGTGGTCTTCCCTTTCTTCTTCGTCAACATTTTCGTGGCTCTCATCATCATTACGTTCCAAGAGCAAGGAGACAAAATGATGGAGGAGTGCAGTCTGGAGAAGAATGAGGTACAGTCTGGGGAGGGGGAAAGAGGACATTTCCATGGGTTTTCTGCAGTTTGGGAGCTTAGAGCTCCCTAGATGTTGAAAAGGTGTAAGAAACCTGTGAGCCACCTGCCTGCCCACCCCATGAAGGAAAGAAGTGTGGCAGCCACCGTCCCCCACGTTACCATCAGCCAGGGTCTGATGCATGTTGTTTTATTCCAGAGGGCCTGTATTGACTTTGCCATCAGCGCCAAACCCCTCACGCGGTACATGCCCCAGAACCGGCACACCTTCCAGTACCGGGTCTGGCACTTTGTGGTCTCCCCATCCTTTGAGTACACCATCATGGCCATGATAGCATTGAACACCGTGGTGCTGATGATGAAGGTGAGCCGGTCAGAGTGAGCCTGTCCTGCTTGGGCCAGTGGGGAGAAGGAGATCGGTCAGGATGGGACCAGGGGGTATTTTGGTTGTTTCTAGGAGATACTTTGAGACAGAGTCTGAGCATGTGTTCCCTTGGCATAGTTGCTTGAAACACCACATGCCCCAAACTGGAGGTGAGATCTTCCCTAAACAAGCTGGCCCAAACAATCTGAACCTCTTAACTACTGCAGAAAGATCTGGATTTACTCTGTGCTTCCTTCTTAGAAGGAGTGGCAGCTGTCCTGGGAGAGGGGTGGAGAGGGAAAGGAGGAGATGGTCTTGAGGCACCTAGGGCAAGGAACATGGACCATCGCAGGTCTTCCTGGGGACATTCATCAGCCAAGAGGCTGGCAGGCCCCTTCCTGGCTAGCAATATCTCTCTCTGTCCATCAGTACTACTCTGCTCCATACACCTATGAGCTGGCTCTGAAGTACTTGAACATCGCGTTCACCATGGTGTTCTCCTTGGAGTGCGTCCTCAAGATCATTGCTTTCGGCTTCCTGGTGAGTGGCTGCTCCTGTTCTTGGTGAAGGTGTTAATTTCGATGTTGGCAGCACACAGATCACAGAGGGAAGGTGTTAATAATGTGAGGTTGTTGCTATTTATTTTGGGTCCCAGCCTGAGAGCTGCTTTTAGGTTGGAATTGCTCCTTTGGTTCTCATTAAAGTTCCCACTGCTGGATGCTGGTGGTGGAAGCCACACCATTGCTTTACTTTTTGCTGTGTTTCTACGGCACTCTGGTGCCTTGACCATGTAAGGGCTGTGCTGCCGCTCCGCTAAAGCCAACTGCTGCTGCAGTCATGCTGGTGGCTGCAGTCCCTTGTCCCTGGGAGCCATGAGATGCTAGTGCATTGCTGTCCTTGGGCTCTATCAGTCAGACCAGACCTGACCAGCAGTGAGACCTCCCTGCCTAATTCACAGTCCTCAAGTCCCCAGCTGCTCATTTAAGATTTGAAGCCACAGATTGCCTTTTCTTCAGCTGCTCTTTGCTGCTTATAAGCAACTGTCGGATTTGCTCTTTTATAGTTTCTTTCCTGTTTCTAACCCATACTGGGAGATGAGGTCCACTAGCAGGAGGGTTTCTAGCCACCCTTCTCACTCCCAGCGGCACCAGCCATGGTCAAGTCTGGTCTTGCACCAGCTGCTGCACAAACAGCAGGGGCTGAGGTGGGTTCGGGTGCCCACAAAGAGGAGGGCAAAGCAGACTCATGGCTGTGAGGGTCGGCATGATGAGCTGTTGTAGCCTGACCAGGGCTGACTGTGGCCACTTCTCCTGCTCCTGTTCACCAGGGTGGCCTGTGGGATGCATGAGTCATCTCCCAGGAGAAGCTGCTCACTGCAGACACGCTCACGTCTGTCACCGTCTCAGACGCAGGACGGTGCTCCTGACCGTGGCTGCATACAAATAGGTGGCAAGGTCGTTGCTGCCGCCGTCCATGAGCAGCCTTGGCCCATGGCCCAGTGCCCTTCAGACCTGCCATCCCTGAGCTCAACTCCATGTTTCCTCTCTCCTTGCTTTTGCAGAATTATTTCCGGGACACCTGGAACATCTTTGACTTCATCACCGTCATTGGCAGCATTACAGAGATCATCCTGACGGACACCAAGGTGAAGCAGGGGCTGGGAGCAGCGGGACGTACCGCTGCGGGGTGGGGGGCTCCCGCCTCCCTCTGACCCTCTCATCTCCTCCCAGCTGGTGAACACCAGCAGCTTCAACATGAGCTTCCTGAAGCTCTTCCGGGCTGCTCGGCTCATCAAGCTGCTGCGCCAGGGTTACACCATCCGCATCCTGCTCTGGACGTTTGTGCAGTCCTTCAAGGTAAGACACATGTGCCCTGGTCTCCTCCCAGCCCAGGGTGCTGGGGGGCTGCTCCCAAATGCAGGCTGTTCCTGAGGTCTTGCTGGCTTGCAGGAGAGATGGATCGGCACAGCTTACCTGCTCGCTGTGCTATTTGTACTCCTCTGGAGCTGGACCTGTGGTAAGTGAGATGACTCATCTGCTTCTTTTGCAGGCCCTCCCCTACGTCTGCCTCTTGATTGCCATGCTTTTCTTCATCTACGCGATCATTGGGATGCAGGTGAGCACAGACATCTCAGTGTGCATCCCTCTGGCACGGACAGGCTGGACCAGCACGTCCTCAGCATTATGCACAGCAGCCAGCCTTGTGCCTGCCTGTCATTGCTTCACTCAGTCACGGTGTCCCAGAAGGTCCCGAGGGTGGAACAGCTTTTTTGGCAGCTGCAGAGCCGCATGCCCTGGGGGACCTGCCATGGGCTTGTTCAGTCAAGCTCCACAACTGCTTTCCCAACTTGTACCCTTAGAGATGTGGCCCTGGGGACTCAGTTGGGCATCCTGTGTGGCAGCCACTTTCAAATCATCACCCCTTCGTTTAGAAATTACACCCTATCTCCAAATCCCTAGCAGCCCCCAGAGATTGATTTCATGCCTGAGGGACCTGGTGAGCAGCCTTCTGCCTTTCCAGTCCAAATGGCTGGATCATAGCGGTGATCCAGCCCACTGTCCACCTTGTCCCTCTGTGGAGGGTTTATGTTGTAGCCATGCTGCTGATGGTCTGCTTGGGCTCTCATGCTTAGGAACCTGCAATGACCTACCAGATGGTGGGAGGTCTGCAGAGCATGGGAAAAGTGAGCTTTCCAGGCTTCACCTGGTAAATAAGAAGCACGTGAGCTAACACCCTCAGCTCCACATGTGCCGCAGGGCTGGCTCGGTTCTGCGATGACTAAATCCCACGCTGAAGATCTGACAAAGCATCTTCGACGACGAATGCTTGGGATCTGGAGCTGCCCGATGAGCGAGCTGCCTCAGTACCCTATGCCATTGCCTGACGTGTGCCACCAGGACAGGCAGATTTTGGGGAGGCAGCAGGCAGCGCGGTGGCCCCCCACTCGGGCTGCTTGGCAGCGCTGGTGTTTAGTCTCTTCCACCCCCTCTCTCCCTTCCCGAGAGTCCCGTGGCTGGTTTTGGCCGCTCTGTCCTACACACCTCAGCACCGGCTCCAGGTGTTCTCCACGCTAAACAACCGCCAACTGACTCAGCCCCCCTCCCTGCTGTGTGATAGTATTTGATTTATTTTATTTTTTTTTTAACACCATTGTGAACAAATCCCCGAGCAGTAAAGTCTGTAGGCGTTATTTGAGCAAAATAGCTGGAGGCAGAAAATATTCTACAATTACACATTCCAAAAAACCTGTACAGGGAAAAAATACTCTGCAGTTAGTGTATTTTTAGGTTCACGGAAAGTGGAATAAATATTCAACAGTAATAACAGCACATTTTTCCTATTTGAGGCACTTTACGAACATTCATTATGTCCTACCATGGCCTTGGCTGTGGGTCATTATTAGGATATTGTCCATGTTTGGGGCTTCATTGCCTCTTTCGGCCCTGGGGACAGTAGTCCCAGGTGTCTGGCTGTCCGTAGTGGATTAGTGGTCTGTCTGTCCCTCCCTCACTGTGCCCTTCCCCACCCTGTTTGTACTGCTGTGCCTGACCTCAGCATCATGGAGTATTTCTCCACCAAGGGAAAAGCTCCCGGGAGTTTCCAGGAATGTGACCCAGCACCCACCCAGGGTGGTGTGACTTGTCCCTGTGCCTCCAGCATGCTCAGGACCACTGGGTGCCATGCAGTGCTCGGATGCTGCCTGTAGCGCGGCAGAGGAATGGATGTGGAGCGGTTGGACTTGGTTGATCCCAGGTCCTTTGTGTTCCTGTTTCCATGGCAGCTCAGCCTCTCGAAGCCTTTGCTGCCCACTGCAAATCCCTGCTGAGGAGAGGAGAGTCTCCTTCCCTAATGGCTGCTCAGAGCCAGCTCCTTGCCATGCTGGGGTGCTTTTCCATGGGGGATTGCACAGAGAGGGGGGGACGTCAGCTGCTTTGGGGGCTGGCTGCACTGCGGGTGATGGACCTGGGACAAGATCGGTCCCTGTGGCACAGGGGTGTGTGCCTGTGAGCCAAGGTGAACGTGCAGCCAGTTCCCCAACCACTGAGGAAGTTATTCTTGCCTGAATAACTGAGACTTTTTTCTCCCTCCCATAGGTTTTTGGCAATATCAAACTAGATGAGGAAAGCCACATTAATCGGCACAACAACTTCCGCAGCTTCCTGGGTTCCCTCATGCTCCTCTTCAGGTAAGTAACCATAAAAAACTCCTTTGGCAGCATTTTTGGGTGCAGGCATGCCAGGAACCAGGCTAGGCAGGTTCTCGATACAGGCTGTTTGGCGGAGATCAGTTTTTGGTGCTAGAGAGCAGCTGGGCAACACATGACCACGAGAGCTCAGGAACCCCATTTTTTCCCCCACCTTGCCCCCAAAAGGACATCTGTCTCCCAGCTCTTTGGACCAGCTGGCTGGGGAAAGTTGGCCCCATGTGCCAGGAGCTACACCCTGGCATGGCTTCACTTGTGTGGGTCCAGCTTGGTCACTGCTCACCCAGTGTCTTGCTCCTCTGTGTGCCGGAGATGTGCTTAATTTGGGTAGGGGGTTGCACAGCTTCTTGTGAGGCTTCTCCTGGGGACATCCTACCCCGGCTCCATCCCGTGCAACCATGAGCTGCTGAGCATGGCTGTGTTGGGCGCAGGAGTGCCACTGGAGAGGCATGGCAGGAGATCATGCTGTCCTGCCTGGAGGGCAAAGGCTGTGAGCCGGACACTACAGCGACGTCCGGGCAGAATGAAAACGAGCACTGCGGCACTGACCTGGCCTACGTGTACTTCGTTTCCTTCATCTTCTTCTGCTCTTTCTTGGTGAGTTCCTCCTCCCTGAGAGACCTGGGCATCCCTCTCATCAGCCCCCCAACCTGTACCCCTGCCATAAGGTCATCAGCGATCTTCCATTTTCCCACGACTACCCTTCCTTCTCTCTCTCTCTTTCCCTTCCCTTCTCTGCTCTCTCCCCCTCTACTTTCCTTTCTCTCTGCCTTTTTTCCTTTCATTTAGATGCTCAACCTGTTTGTGGCAGTCATCATGGACAATTTTGAATACCTGACTCGGGATTCCTCCATCCTGGGACCTCACCATCTAGATGAGTTTGTCCGGATCTGGGCAGAGTATGACAGAGCAGCGTGGTATGTAGCCAGCTCCTTCTCTCCTGAGCAATCTCTCTGAGCTGGTTTTAAACAGGCATCTCTCTGTTCTGCTATTGAAAACCAGCTGCAGTGCCAGGACAGTCAAGGAAGGGCTGCTCTCACTTGCAGTCGTTACAAGGGCAGCAGCTGGTTCCTACAAAGCCTGGTGGCACAGGCATCTTAGGTGATGTTCACGGTTTGCCATGGTGTTTATCCTGAGTGCTGGACGTTCCTGCTTTTTCTCTCCTCCCCGGCCAGTGGGCAGGTCCCTCTCAGCCTCCTTCCCTGTCCCCATGCGCCCAGCCGGGTGCCTCTGCCTTGAGACTGGCTCTGTCGCCTGGTCCCCAGCACCCACAGCTCCCTGTCAGAGCAGGGCTGAGTGTGGCTTGTTCCCAGCAATGGGGAGATGCTGGGGATATGCTGGGCTTCTGGCAAGTCACATATGATGGGTCTTAATGGGTTTGGGGAATTGTGTTCTTACGCTGGCCAGCCTGCTCACCCCTCTAGAGATGGGAGGACTTTGTTACCTGCACTCATGCCCTTGCTGATGAAGACCCCAGTGAACAGGGCTCCCGTTTCCAGGCAGCAGGCTGTTCCCCGCAATGGGATGGGTTCAAAGCGGTCGTGCATACCCTGGGTGGCCAGGCTTTGGCTCTGATTCTGCTGCTGCTGCAGAGGACTTGCCCTCTGCCACTTCTCCCAGAACGGTCTGGAGCATCCCTAGGGCAGTGTGGAGCCCTCAGCAGCTCTGGGAGCATGTTTGCCTTCCACTCAGGCCCAGCACCGTGAGGGTGACTTGCGTGGCCCCTTCCTCCCTCCCCCAGCCCAGCGACAGCCTCTTTGGAGCCACCACCCACCACCGCTGTGCCCGGGAGTGTGGGCGATCTTAGCTTGAGAGCCCTTGGCAGCCACACACGCTCTCTTTGGGGACTCTTTGCCTCCACTGCTAATGTCCTGCCCCTCAAGAGACCAGCTCTAGACAAGACTTTTTTTTATACCTAATATCGTCAGCTCCTGGCATAATTTCCTCCACCATTTCTGTCCAACCCTGTGCAGCTCAGTGCTGGCCAGGTTCCTCCCCACGTGGCCTCCTCCAGCCCTCTTGCTTCTGTGCAAGGTCCCCATGGGCAGGTGGGTTTGCTTGTTAGTGGGCAACTGTGCCTTGTGCAAGGGGGAGAGGTCAGTGTGGTGAGTAGATGTCCTGATGGACAACTAGAGAAGGGAGAGGAGGTGAGAGCAGTGAAACATCCAGCTGCTTAGTGTGGGGCTTCTCACCCATGGCTTTTGGGAAGGATTTCTTCATACCAGGCACTTCATTCACTCTTGCCCCCCGTGTTGGTGGCCTGGGACAGTCACTGAAAAAGCATGCCTGAACTGTCCTATCAATGCCATGTA
The DNA here is from genome assembly GCA_035590195.1 of Aviceda cuculoides. NCBI lineage: Eukaryota > Metazoa > Chordata > Aves > Accipitriformes > Accipitridae > Aviceda > Aviceda cuculoides. The sequence goes on from JAVJGG010000090.1 coordinate 33,918,230, forward strand.
CCCCTCTCATTTCTGAGCAAGCCATGCTGTTTCATCATGATATGTAGCCAGTGGTTAGGGGACATGCGCAGGAGCCAGTGGTGCTGGGCCTGTGGGGGCAGTCCTGGCCCCCATTGCTGGGTGAGGAATGGGTGAGTACATCTGAACAAGTCCCACCACCTGAGCGGGGCAGCAGTTCTGCATCCTGACACAGGGACCATCACATGAAGGTCTCGTGGGGAGACCGCCCAGCACCAGGGGGGGTCGGGAGTGGGTTTTGCCAAGATGGTTGGGTTAGCTCTGGCCAGCGATGGAGAGGGGATGGGAGAAGAGCAAGAAGAAACCAGAGGCAAAAGGGCCGGGTAGGATGGTAACACTGTTCTTTGCCTCCTCACATGGTTTCCCTCCAGGCTTGTCTAAGGATGCCCAGGAGGCTGCAGCATGCTGCACCTCAGCACTTCCACCCCACACGGTCCTGCTTCCCAAAGGGCTCTGGTCTGGAGTGGAGTGGGGAGCTCAGCTTCTGATGGCCCCTGCACCCTCTCCTGCCAGCTCTCCGCCTCAACTGCTTTGTTATTTCAGCCAGTGCAGGAGGGATATGGGCCGTATCCTGTGATGACTGCACCCGGGTCTGGGGAGATGTGCTTCTGTGGGCGAGAAGGGATGTGCGTATGGGAGGGTTTGCTTCGAATAATGTGTACCCTTGGCAGAGCATGGTCTGGTGGTCGGAGCACAAGACTGGACCGTGAAAGACCGAGGTGCTAGTGCCACAGCCACCAGTCACCAGCTGGTCACATTATCTCTCCCTGTCTCAGGTTCCTCAGATATTGGAGATACAAGTGACTCAGCTGCCAACCTCTCTGGGACCTTGTGAGGACCAGAGAGTTGGCCATGCGAGGGCAGGCTCTCTGGTGGTGTGATGGGTCACAGTTCCATCAAAAGGGCTCGTGGTGGCTAGAACCCAACCAAGCTGCAGGCTCACCCCGTCTGAAATCCCAGCCCTCTCCCACCAGGCGTAGGCGGCCAGGGGCACGATGAGGAAGGGTGACGGGGTGGTGTTCACTGCCAAAACTGTCCTTCTCAGGGTCAAGATGGGTGAGGTATGAGCTGACTCATGGTGGAGAAGGCAGTAGCTGACGCTCACAGCTTTCCCCTCTCTGGGTCTGACAGAGCCAGAAGAAGAGCCATGTGCCCCCAGGGCTCTTGCCCCACCGATGGTCCCAGCAGCCCCTGGTTAAGCTCTCCATCCTCCCCTCCACCCTCTCAGTGTCCTATTAACCCACCTGTGCTTCCTTTGCAGCGGCAGGATCTCGTATAAGGATATGTACAAATTAGTACGGGTGATCTCGCCTCCTCTGGGCCTAGGAGAGAACTGCCCCTACAGGGTGGCGTGCAAGGTTTGCCTCCCAGTCCTCCGCCACAACCTGGCCACGGGACGCACCATCCACCCCTCCTTCCCCTCGCTCCACCGCCACCGCGCCTCCCGAGGGAACCCTGACGTTGCTTTCCTTCGAGTTTAAAGAGGTCCGCGGCCTCCCAGAGCCAGCAGCTGTCCCCCTCGAGGGGAGGCATGAGTGGGGCCAGGGAGGGGGCTCAGAGCCTCCTGGGGTGGGTTTCAACAAATTGCGTCCCCCAGCCAGACCCCTGCCCCAGCTTCGTTGGTGCAGAGAGCCCCTGAAGAGTGCTGGGCCAAATACCACCATCCCTGCTTGGGTTCTCAAAGTGCCCTCACGCGGGAGCAGGAGTTTTTTGCGGGGCTTAGATGTGGTTTGCTCCTGGGGAGGGAAGCGGGGAGCAAAGGCAGGAGGATACTGGGGGCTTTGCCGTTGTTTTGGAGAGTGAGGACTGAGGGGAGGCCAGGGAGACCAGGGTGACCCCTCTTCCTGGGGGACGCTGTGCTGTGCCCAAGAGACTCTTCCTCAACTGTGGCACTTGGAGGACACATGACCATGTCTCTGGGGAGCAGGACTCTTGCTAGTCTTGCCCTTAGCTTGCTGGACCTGTGTGGGAGGTGGTGGCACCTGGGCATCTCTCCGGAGCTCAACAGCTCCTTTCCTTCTGCTTGAGCCAAGGTCCCAGCTGCTGACCGTGAGTCCATGGCAACAATTTGGTCTCCTTGTGTCTCTCTGACTTGCACAGGGTTTTTTTAATTTTATTTTGGGGTGACAGTTGAGCAAAATCCTGCACCTGCTGCCTTCTCCGAGGTGCCATGATGCCTATGTCTGTGTTCATGGCATGAAAGGATGAACCACAGAACTTGCTCTTCCCTCTGCATCCCTCACAGCATCTGAGGAGATGTATGAGGGAAGCTCAGATGCCCCCGGTCCTTGGTCTTGGCTCTGCAGAGGAAGAGGGTTCCTTGCTGCAGCATGGTGTAGCCACCACATTATTCTCGCCACATCAGAGATACTTCTTCCATCCCTGGAAGGGGTCTGTCACCCTCCACAGCTGGTTGTGGGGATGATGCACACATTTGAAATCTTGAAGTAGACCACCAGCAGTAAAGCAGAGGAAGCAAAACAAGGCCTGGATGCTCAGTCATCTCATTTATGAAGAGGTATTTAGGGATAGGAGATTTCTTGCAAGAATCTCAGATGGCTCATCTGTTCAAGGAGGGGCTCCTTGCAGGCTTTCCACTCTTCTCTGTTGCATGTCTGGCAAAGGATGGCAGCTTTGCTGAGGACACTTGCTCAGGTCCCTGCAGACAGAAGACACCTTCGGGAGAAATTTCTAGCCTTTCTCAACTGATGTCAGGGCTTCACTGGCAAATGCTGCTCTCCTAAGCTAGATCACTTGGTGCTCAGAAGGGTACCTGCAAGGCTTCCTGGGAAGAGGGAGCTCTGCAGCAGTCTGGGCTTTGTGCTGACTCTGTGGGATGGACAGAGCAGTGAAGATGGATAAACTCAAGGAGAGGTGGAGGCAGAGTGAGATCAGCTTCTGTTGTCATGTGAGGGAGAACATCCCCATCTCTTCCTTGTGTTACCTCACTCTCCTCCTCCCTGTGTGTGGGGTATTTCAAGGACATGAGAGATTTTCAGGGATTCCTACTGCCCTGGAACAATTCCCAAAAGGCAACTGATGAAGAAAGAAAACCCATGTGGTCGTTGCATCTTGCCACCATGGTCCAGATCCCAAAATGCCAACCCAACTTGCTCACCTTTCAGTTTGATGAGCCTGCCCTGCACATCACAGTGCACAGGTTCAGCTTCCTGGACCCCACACCCCTATCCTGCTAGGCAATGCGACGACGGTGACTTGCAGAAACAAACGCCAACATGTTTATGGAGCGGTGGACAGCCTGCTCTAGAAAAGATGGTGCTTGGGCAAATTCGGGATGCTGCACAGGGGTGCAGCATTGTTCGGAAGCATACCTGCTAGGCCATCCACAGGCGGACTAACAAAGGGGCATTCATGCAGGAAGACTTTGTGTGGAAGTCCAGCAAGCTCTGGCCTTATGCTGGGGAGAGCAAGTCTTGTAATCGCATCTTGCTGCGACTGCATCCTGGCAGCCAGCTCCACTCCTTGGGGCTATCTCTGCCTTTCTTCAACCCATCTGCTTCTGGCAGTCATGCAAAAGTGAGCCAAGAAGGTGGCATTCCGTTTGCCCCCTAAAAGTAGCCCTTGAGATGGACATGGGTCAGGCAAATGCTCCAGGGACATTCATGTCCCTGTGGAGATCTCCTGTTACTGGATCTACTTTCACAACACTTGCTATTCTGGTGCTCTGTTCCTAACAGCCTGGTACGGCACAGTACTTACTTATTTCCTAACCACATGAGAGCAGATGTCCCCCAGATTTCCTCCTCTGTTACTCACAGGATTCTCTCAGAGCACCAGGACTGAGCCATTACTGCCTGGTGGTTTTACAGGCCACCCTATGCCATAGCCACAGGGCACACCTCCGTCCAGACACAAGACAGATGGCCAGATCTCCCATCAAGGATGTGCCTGTGCTGGGACCAGCTCTTGGGAGCCATCCTGTTCAGAGGGATGACATTGCACATGCCTTCCTGTGCTTCACTCCAAGTAGATGCGGTTTCTGGGCACTGCTGTGCTGCTCAAAACACTTTGAGATCTCTGCTCTGAGAAGCAGCAAAGTGTGTGTCCTGTCTGTGAGAACAGCACAGTCCTTGTGCAGTCCTTCTTGGTTACTGATGCAAACTCTTCCTTTCACAGGAATCCATTCCTCCTTCATCGTGCAGAGAATCTCTGTATGAAAGACAGTGTTTGACGTGTGCTGGGTACACTAAAATCCCCCCTGCCAGGAAGGGTGGGTGGAAGATCACCGTCTTGCTTCCTTTTTGCACAAAGTTCTTGAGCATGAAAATTTTGAAGTCAACTTCTGCCCATCAGACACCTCGAGTCAATGCACATCCAGCTCTGCCAAGACACTGCTTATAGACTCCTGAACCTGGATATTTCCTCTTGATCATCCCACTTAATAGTCTCCAGTGTTATCAATCCTTTTTCCAAACTATTTAGGTGTGTCAGGTCTCAAAGGGGGGTTGTCTTGCCCAGCCTGTTCTGTGCCTGCACCCCAAACAGCTCCCGTTGTGGGTCGTCACCGTCTGTAGTTCACATCTGAAATGTCAGGACTTATCTTGGTGGGGGCCTCTTTGGCCAGGGGTCTGCTTCCAAAGCAGTGGTACCCCCTGAGAAGAGGAGATATACCTTCTTCTCCCCTTTACACACTGCTCTGAGCACATGGTTAGGAAAGAGGCCAAAATCCCGTGGGGAGTGCTTAATTTTTCAGCAGCGCCCTCTCTTCCAGGCCATCCCAGCTGAAACGGGTTCCGCTCCAGCAGCACCCTCCCAGCCCAGCTGTAAGGGTCGATGCCTTTGCTGTTGTGAGGTTGCCCTTTCCCATTAACCATGCTGAACGTTGCAGTGCAGGACAGAAGCCTGGCACGAGGGGAAGAAGAGGTGGCCAAGCCCAGGATCCCTGGGAGATGTACTTGAGCGGCCTCCTGGATGTGCAGAGAGGGAGATGCAGCCCAAATATCTCAGCCTGGCAGAGGGCTCAAGGCGTCATCAGGTGGCCCATTTTTGGTAGCGTTCCTCACCGCAGCAGTCCTAGGCAGGTCCTTACAGAGCAGAGGAGCGCGAGGTGGGGATTCTGTCCTAGCTGCCTCCCTTGGGAAACCCAAACGAACCCCAATGTTGGAAGGCCCAAACAGCTGCCTCTGCTGAGACTCTTTAAACTCCAACCTGGTGGAACTTGCAGCCGCATGTGGGAGAGAGCCAGGGCGGGAGCATGGCATGTACAACTTTTTATCCCGGTTTTATTTTTTCAGCCAATTCAGCATGCCTTTTGCACTGGTGCATGGTGGGAAAGTGGTCCATCCGCAGAGCCAGACGGAAGCAACTGGGCATCTTCCTTTGACAAGTGACCCTGGCCCACTGCCTTCTATGCAAGATGCTGCCTCCCAATTGCATAGACCTTATGAGCTGGGGATACACAGCCTTCAGGCTATGGGTTAGGTGGCAATGCAAAGCAATACCCAGGCCCGTCCACCCCCCCCCTCCCTGGGAGGGAATATGCTACGGAGGCCACAGAGCACTGTGGTGCAAACCACCGTTATCTCAAATAACCCATGGCTTGAGCGCCGTGTATCTGATTTATACCACTCGCACACAGCCCTGGAACCTGTGGGACAAGCTGGGGGCTGCTGGAGGGCTTTAGGAAAGGGGTCGAGACCAGAGGACTCCCAGACTGCTAGCTAGACAGGTGCTTGAGGCCAGCAGCAGAGAGGAGAGGGGTGAGTTGCTTTCTGCCAGCATTCCTGGGTCTGTGTGAGCAGTGCTATAAATCCACATCAGGACAGTCTCTCATGTATGATTTGCCTTGATTAACGGGTTTCCTGTTCTTTTCCTGTTTGTCCGTTTGTTTTTTCTCTCCTGTTTTCCTGTACTATTTTTGTTTGTATGTTTTTCTGCTCTCTGGGAATGCCTCCTCTCTCTCTGCATCTCCCTCCCTCCCCTTCCCCCTTCATGAGCAGTGGCCGAATCCATTACACTGAGATGTATGAAATGCTGACTCTTATGTCACCACCGCTAGGCCTCGGCAAGAGATGTCCTTCCAAAGTGGCCTATAAGGTAGATCAACCCTTCCTTCTATGGGGGCTAGAGCTGAGCAGGAGCCTGAGCTCAAGGGAGCTGGGGGAGGTTGGGCTGGGGGGAGCCGGGGAGGCACTGGGGGCATCCAACATGTGTTTAGCTCGCTCCTGAGGAGCCTGGTGTGCTCAGAAGAGTCCTGGCCACTCTGGCTGGTCTCCACTGCCCATGCATGTGACGCTGCCATGGTCACTCGCAAGCCCAGGGACCTCTGGGGTGGAAGACCCCAGTGGAAGAGGAGGGGCAGGGTCAGCAATAGTGTGGAAGGGGGAGGGTTGGAGAAGATGAGGTGAGAAGCAACCCTGTAGCAATTAGGTGAGATGTCCTTAGGAGCTCACTGACCCAAGCTTGTTCCCCGGGCTTGGACCCATCCTTGTCCCGGCCAGCACAGAAACAGGGCTAAAGCCCATGGAGATGGGAAGCAGGTGGGCAGCAAGGACATATCCTGTAGGAGCAGCTCTGCAGAGTGTGAGGAGCCAGGCGCATCAGCACAAGCTATCCCAAGGATGGCTTGTGGAAGGCAAAGCCAGGTGCCTTCAAAAGATGTCTCTGAGTTTTACCCCCTTGTTCCTCCTGCGGCGGTGGCTGGCAGTTGGCTCACGGCGCAGGCACAGTGAGCTCCCAGCTGTGTAGGCATGGAGCAGGAGCACGGGAAGCCCTGAAGGACGTGGGGTGGGAGCTGCGTGGCTTTGCTGAGGGCAGCAGCTGCTAGGACAAGACCTGGAGCTACAGAGCAATGTGTTGCTCAGGTCTGGAGCAAACTGAAGCTTTTCTTGGCCACGGGCTGCTGCCCGCAGCCCTTTCAGCAGCAATCAGGGCTAGCAAAGTGGGGATTTCTGCACACTTGCAAAAGCACTGCCACCCTCTCCAGCTCTCAAGTATTTGTTCACGCATGCATACATCCACCACCACACTTTTCCAGGAGAAAAAGGGAGGCTTGAAGGCAGGGAAAGGACATGAGAAGCTGGGTGAAAAGGAATGGGCAGGGAAGGGATGACCCAAGGTATTCACAAAGCAAAATATACTCTCTGGAAAGTGGATCTGGTCACTTCAGTTTGCACCCCACCTGCCCAGAGTGGGGAAGGAGCATGGCGTGTCTAACCTGCCTTGGTTGCCCTTCTCTCTTTCCTTCTGCACTTTTTCTACCCCTCCTTCCCTTCCCCACCCTTGGATAATTTGGACCCTGTGCATGTGCTGGCAAACTTCATCTCTGAAAGACGCAAAAAGGGAGCGCCAGGATGTAGCATGCTAGAGGAATCCAGCTAATCTGAAGTCCCTGAAGGTTAGGGACCCTCCTCTCCCCTGCCCCAGGTGGGAAGGGTTGAGAGCTGGAAAGCCAAACCACCCGGGAACGGAAACCTGAGCCCCCTCTCCCCTTCCCGAGCATTTCCCATGCCTGCATCCCTGATGGATCAGGCGTGTCTTCCCAAAAGTGCTGGGAGGTGCTGTGGCAGCCCCGGTGCCGTGGGGAAGGGGGCTCAGGGGCCATTCCTGGGGTGCAGGAGGAGCCCTGGAAGGCAGTGAGCCGGTGTCCTGGGGTGGAAGGAGCCGGGGGGGGGGTGGGGTGATCCTCGCCCTTCTTTTTTGGCTGTGCTGTTTTGACACTCTTTGTTGCTTTTTATTTTTTAATTTTTATTTATTTTTCCCTTTTGTTTAATGTTTAATTTCTTTTCCTCCAGCCTGGTCGATGTGTTTTTCGATATTGTTTTCCGTCCGCTGTTTTCTTCTCTCTCTTGCGCAGAGACTGGTGCTGATGAACATGCCCGTGGCTGAGGACATGACGGTCCATTTTACCTCCACCTTGATGGCGCTGATACGCACGGCCTTGGACATCAAAATTGCCAAAGGTAAGGTTGGTGGGGTACCAAGGGGACAGAGCCAGGCGGGTTTCAGAGTGACCAGCACCCATCTTTTGGGCAGGCTGAGGACATCACAGCCAAATTGAGTTTGGCTGCCCAGAGCCTGGCACGTGGATGGAAGTGATTACCTTGAACAGGTCTCTCTCTATAAAAAATCTATTTCTTTAGGGAAGAGGTGGCCAGTTTTCCACTAGAAGCCACTCCTAGAGAACCGAAACAGCTTGATGTCCACTGTGTAAAGGGGGAGAGAGAGAATTCCCCTTCCTCCCCATGTACAAAACCAAACCACGGAGGGAAAAGATCACATGTCCTGGGCTTCCTAAGGCTGGGGAACAGAAATCTCTCTCTCAGAGAAGATAAAATGTTCAGAGCAGGAAAACCTGCTTTGTTGTTGCTGGAAATGTTCTGATCGATCAGATCAAAAACTTTCTGCAGAAGCATGCCATTTTCAATAAAACATCCCCTGGGAACAGCTCAGCTATTGGAAGAAAACCCAACTCAGGGAAAGATATCGGCAAAAACCCAGTGCTGAGACAGCTCCTTGGGTTCAAGCTCCTCTAGATAAAGCAGAGATTCAAACCTGGGTCTCCTACAGCTCAGCAGAGCTGCCCCAGGCTCGGGTGTCTGCGCCTCACGTGTTGACAGTTCCCTTTGAGCCTGGGTCTTCCTAAGCTCAGCAAGGCCCTTCATCGCTGGCCAGAGAGCTCTGCTCTCCTTGCACAGCATCACCAAGTATTTAAGGATTTCGACCAAGTGGAGCTGCTCTTTCACCAGCACATGATCTGCTCACCAGAAAAGAGAAAGTGGGGCAGCAGCAGGTGTGTGTGGGCTGGAGTAGGATTGGAGCCACAGAGACGGACCCAAGGCAAAGCTTGAAGATGGCAGCTTTGAGTGGGAGGGCAGGGGATGGGGAGATGGAGGCACATATGGAAGGGATGGTAGGAAAGTTTCCCTGAAAGAGCAGGAGACCAGGCTCGCTGATGCAAGATGGCCCTCCCAGCCCAGAGAGAGATGGTTGCTGCTTGTGAACCTCACGTCAGGATGGCAAAGGGATGTTTTCAGGTGGATCCTGGTGCTAGGTCTTGATGTACATGGGCCATTTTTTTTTCCCCCGCTGTTCAAGGTGGTGCAGATTGGCAGCAGTTAGACTCTGAGCTTCAAAAGGAGATCCTGACCATTTGGCCTCACCTGTCCCAGAAGATGCTTGACCTTTTGGTACCCATGCCAAAAAGTGAGTCTCTGTGGGGGCTGTCACCACTGCCAAGTTTCCATCATACCTGCAGCAGCTTCTTCCCAAAGGGAGTTGGGGACCGGTCAGACACATCCCCAGCTGGGGGGAGAATTGGGAAAAGGGGTTGTATTGCTACAGGCTGGCTTCTGCCTTCCTCTGCCTAGCTGCTTGGGAACCCTCTTGAAAAACACCCAGTTTGCAGTGATCTACTCCTGCCACGCCCAGAGTCTCCTGTAAATCATCTCTGGAGCATAAAAGGCAGGAGGCTGAGCATCGCTTGCTCCGTTACATATGATGATGTGATGAAGATACGTGTCTTGGTGGTTTATGATGATGCTTTCAAGCTATCTCCATCCATTTTATCTCCACGTGGAGTGTCTGGGTGTTGAACAGAGTTTGAGGGTCATAAGAGTATCCCACAGCAAGGCTTGTCCCGAGATCAGCACTGGTTAACACACAAGTGTCCCCACTTTGTTCCCTCTTATGCTCTCAGCCTCTGACCTGACTGTTGGCAAAATATATGCAGCCATGATGATCATGGACTACTACAAGCAGAGCAAAGCGAAGAAGCAGCGGCAGCAGCTGGAGGAGCAGGTGAGGCTCAGCAAGGGCATGTGGTGGGCAGGACGGGGTTGTTCAGAGCACCCTCGCTGCTTCTTACCACGTCCCAACCAAATGTGCAGCCAGCTGCACGGGATGCAGCTGAGGGATGAGAATGGTGGTACAGGTTGGGCTTTGGTGAATACAAGACACACATATGTGCATCCTCAGCACCCAACAGTGAACATGAGCATGCTATCAGCTTCCCAAGTGGCAGGGACTTGGTTGGAGAAGCACTGGATGTTCACTCGCATTTTCTACAGGCTCAAGTTCTTCCTTTCCTCAATACAGAAAAATGCCCCCATGTTCCAGCGCATGGAGCCGTCCTCCTTGCCACAGGAAATCATCTCGAACGCGAAGGCTCTGCCTTACCTCCAGCAAGACACGCTCTCAGGCCTGTGAGTATTGCCCTGAGAAGAAGGGAGGTGGTCCTGTCACTTTTCTGTTCCTGCAGCCTTCGTTTTGTTCTCTGGAGCTGGTACTGGGATGCACAGAGGGTTAAAGAGCTGCTGAGAGCAGGGGAAACACAGTCCAGAGCAGAAAGCTCCCGGCACAAAGCTTTTGCAGGATTCCAGGTAGCTGGTGTGCATCAGCATCACCAACAGCAGCAACTAAGGGAGATGGCCAGGTGACTGCATGGATGCTTTTCTTGCAGGACCATCCCAGCACTAAGTGCAAACTCTGTTACCTAGGAGGGTCTGGGATGGAGCCGAACCTCAGGAGCAGTTGAGCAGCAGGTCCCAGGGTGGTACAGGGTCCGTGGAGGATGCCACCACCCTGGCTGGTGGGAATGAGATGGTGGGAGTTGCTGGCACTGCACTTGGGATGTGCCCCTGCTGCCATGGGACCTGGGGCACTGGTGTCCTCTCCTGCCTGGGCACAGCTTCAGCTCTCCAAGGAACATGATGTTTGCCCTGGAGGTCTTGACAGCCTGGGGGGCAAGCACAGGGGCTCCCCAGCTCTGAGCTGCTGAAGAGGTGATGCCCAGTGACAGCAGCAACTGGCTTGTGGCCTCCCTGAAGCTGGACCATCTTTGCAGGAGCAGCCGGAGTGGGTTCCCCTCGCTGAGCCCACTCTCACCGCAGGAGATCTTCCAGCTGGCGTGCATGGATCCAGCCCATGGGCAGTTCCAGGAGCACCAGTCTCTGGTAAAGTCACACACTGCCTGGCAGGCACTTGCCTGCGGTCCCAGCAGGGATGCTGGTGGGCACGGGGAGGAATGGGGCTGCAGGCATGGTGGTGAAACGCTGCTCCCTGCCCCTCCGCGAGCACAGCGGAGGAATGGCAATTGCTGGGTGACGCACGGATCCAAAGCAGGGGACAATCGTCCCCAGGTGTCCCCCAGCTGGGGCTCTGGCCCCTCATTGCTGTCCGGGCACTGGGGACACAGCCATCCCTGGACTAGCCCTGGCCGGTGGGGCCAGGCAGTGGCAAGTGCTTTTGGGGTGAGAGCTGTGACTGGGGTCCGATGTCCTGCAGTAAAATATCCTTCTCTTCACAGGCTGCTCTTTTTTCCACTAAGCACTCATTTCAGTGGGTTACCCCATGCTGAGTGATGGTACCTGATGTTTTCGGATTCATGTTCATTTTGTTGTCGGTGCTGGTGTCCCCAGTCCCAAACTGAGTTGTCAAACTGTCTCAAACAGGAGCACACCCCTCTGGCCTCACACACATGCCGGCCAGCAGCAGCAGTGTCTGTCTGTGTGTGTGTGTGTATATATACATATCTCTATATATCTCTCCATGTCTGTGTGTGTGCGTTTGCGCACCACCCCGACATTTGTCGGATGCAGTGTTGTACCACTGTGCATCTCCAGCCCGGTCCGTGTCCCCGGGGTCTGTAGTACTCTGTGTGAGCTGTGTACCGCGCAGGCAGGCGGCCCCTGCCCCGGCCACCCCGACCATGGCACCGTCCTGGCGGTGGGGAGGTGGCAGATGAGACTCCCCCTCCTCATAAAGTCACCTTCTAGCAGATCTCCAGGGTCACTCCCTGCCCATCTCCTTGACACCACGTCCTGTACACAAGAGTCCCCTAAATTGGGAATTAACCAAAGCACAAAGGTGCCACAGGTGGCATGCTATCTTTTAATGGGGATGTGGCCAGAAAGCCTTTAAAGCAGAGTCAGAGAGAAAAATCCCATATGTTTGTCCCCTTCTGGCAAAAGGAGAAGGAGTTAAAGCCGGGGCAGTCAGGGCATCACCAGATCTAGGCAGGGTTTCCACTGCCACTGAAGAGGTGGAAGATGAATTGGCCATCAGGCAAGCCTGAAGCACCACATCTGGGCTCACCTGCGATGGATTGTGAATCGGAGATTATTTTTCAGTGGCGACGTGATGGATGATATGTTTGAGACTCCCTTTTTGACCCACTTAAATTCTGCCCCCGGTTGAGCAAGCAGGGCTGTCCTCTGCAAACAGGGCAGAAGCAGCGTGCTGCCCTGCTCCAACCCCATCCCAAGAGCTTGGCTGTGTGTTTATTTTCAGGAGCCAGAGGTTAGGGAGTTTCAAAGAGTGCAGCCCTCTAACCGTGGCAGCTACCTTCCCGTGGACACTCAGGACCATGCTGTCTCTGGGAGGGCCTCCTCCATGCCTCGTCTCACTGTGGATCCCCAGGTAAAACCAAGCAAAGCCCCCATGGGTGCCGGGTCCAAGCAAAGCCTACCAGGTAACACTGGGGCTTCTCTCTGCACTGAGCAAGTCCCACGGCTTTCCCAGTGCCCCGATACAGGAGCATCTCCCCATCTTTGGGGTGCTGCACAAGTAGGAGAGCTGCTGTTCCCCTACATGGGGGACACTGGCAGCAGAAAGCAACCAGAGGAATCGATCTCCTGGCTCATGTGGGAGGTCCACGGTGGAGCAGGGCCACGCTGGGAGGTTGCAGCATCCCCCCTGCAGTGGGACACCCCTCCTTTCCTCCAGCCTCAGGTGCTGGCTGAGGTTCGAGGAGTCCTAGCCCGACTGTCAGATGATCTCCCAGGTGATGAAAGGCCTTTTCCTTCCTTTTCTGTTGTCCCAATGCACACGCTTCTCCGTCTGTCCAGGGGAACCCGGGCCACATCTCACCTCCTCGTTTGTCTGCCTGGTTTCTCTGTTGTTTTGTCTTGTACTCAGCCTCCACCAAGACTCAGATGCTCTTATGGGGTTCGGTTTTGCTGTGAAGTCTCTGGGTCTGCTTTCTCACAGAGGTCCCAGTGCTGGTGCTGGTGTGACATGTTGTGGCACTTTGGAGGGGTGTGAAGAGGAAGGGAGGCTTTGCCTCGTGGGCTTTATTGACCATTTGGCAGCAGGGGAGATGATCAGAAGGAGGGGATGGAGAAGAAAGGGTACAGTGTGAGGAGAGGAGACAGGGAGAATGGCCCAAGGCTGCAGAGGAAAAAGCTGCTAGAATAAAGCAAAGGCAAATATAGGAGGGGGTGATGTTTTCTACAAAACGTGTGAGAAGACAAGCTAGAAGGAGGGGAGAAAGTAAAAAGGAGAAGCACGGAAGGGAGAAAGGAGATGAGAAGGATGATAAAACAACAGCATGAGTGGGGAGAGAGGATGCGGGAATAAAGGAGGACCAAGGAAGACCAGCGCTGCCACTGGAAAAGTTGCAGCAGCCAGGAAAATAAACACCAAGTGAGAGGCACTGGAGGATCCTCCCTCTCTCAATGATTTCTTCTTCGATGTCTCTGCTCCACTCCAGTCCTGTTTTCAAGGTGGGGAGGGATGCTGAGACAGCCTGGGGGGCAATAGCCTGGTACCCTCTGTGTCCCCACACCCGGGATGGGGTGCTGCTGCTCTTCCCCCGACACGCAGCACGTTGGCTTGAATCACAGTCGCTGGCTTTGCTTGTGGAGCACCGTTCCCAGCTGGCTGGGGCAGGGGAGCTCACAAGCACAAAAGCTAAACCCCACTTTTCTCCCACCCTGATTTGTGCAGAGATTATCTGGGGGGGGGGCTGTGCTTGGGCTGGCCATCCCCCCACCCTGAATCTCCCCATCCAGGAGGCTGGCATGACAGTGAGAAACCGGTAATTGCTTGACCACCATCCCCCCCAGCCCTGACCAGAGCTAACTCCCTCCCCGGCCGGCCGGGGTTGCTTGCAGGTGGTGACAGACACCAGCTCGATGCGGCGATCGTTTTCCACCATCCGGGACAAGCGCACCAACAGCTCCTGGCTGGATGAGTTCTCCATGGAGCGCAGCAGCGACAACACCTACAAGTCCCGCCGACGCAGCTACCACTCCTCGCTCCAGCTCTCCGCCCGGCGCCTCAACGCTGACACGGGTGAGCAAGGGCAGGTGGCCCCATCCCACACCAATGCCAACCCCCCCCCAGCTGAGAACCCCCAGCTCCTGAGGAGGGGACGGTGGGGACTGACAGGGATGTCCTGTAGGCCACCGGTCCGACGGGCATCGCTCGGGCGGCAGGGAGCGGGGCCGATCCAAAGAGCGCAAGCACTTGTTGTCCCCTGATATCTCCCGCTGCAACTCTGAGGAGAGGAGTCCCCAGGCACACGACGACTCGCCGGAGCGGCGGCGCGAGTCCCGGTCACCCAGCGAGGGCAGGTCACAGACACCCAACAGGCAGGTGGGTGACAAAAACCCCTTCCTAAGCATAAAGGGAGGTGTAGAAAAAGCTGCTTGCCAAAACTGAGAAGATAAGCCCCAACTCCAGGAGCTCTGTCTCTCCTCCCTACGGTGGCACCTCCGTGTCCCCTGTGAGCTGAGCAGGTTGGGGCTGCTCAGGCACCCTGCAGAGCATTTGGGGAGAGGGGTGGATCTCCACACTGATCCTTGCACCGCTGGCATCCGCTCCCTGCCAAGGTCGAGGTGTCCCAGTTACACAAGCCTGGAGATGCCAGTGCTTGAGCGTGCTTGAAGCCCATGGAGAAGCTGCCCATAGAGATCAGCAGCTGGCGAGCCATTAGCTCTTACCGCAGCGGGTTTGTGGGTGCTTTTTACTTCTGACGACCAAGAGCAGACAACATCCTCATCGCTAGAGCAGACCCCGAGGCAGGGATGGGGCAGGCAAGGGTGCAGCGAGGCCTCATCCAAGCAGGAGGATGCTCCAGGAAGCCCAGGCTCAGGGTGGGGGGGAGCGGGTGCACGGCGCTGCCCGCCGCCCCTGTATTCCCCAGCGTGTCTTGGTGCGTTGCAGGGAACGGGCTCCCTGAGCGAAAGCTCCATCCCCTCCATCTCGGACACCAGCACCCCCCGGCGAGGCCGCCGCCAGCTCCCGCCGGTGCCCCCCAAGCCGCGTCCCCTCCTTTCCTACGCCTCCATGCTGCGGCACGCCGGAGACACCTCGCCGCCCGCCGAGGAGAGCGAGGGGGGGTCTCCGCTCCTCTCCTCCACCCTGGAGCCCAACGCCGCCGGCCTGACCGAGTCTTCCAGCTCCCCGGCGGGCAAGCAGAGCCGACAGTCCACGCCGCAACGTTACATCTCGGAGCCCTACCTGGCCCTGCACGACGACTCGCACGCCTCAGACTGCGGTGAGGAGGAGACGCTCACCTTCGAGGCGGCCGTCGCCACCAGCCTCGGCCGCTCCAACACCATCGGCTCGGCCCCGCCGCTGCGGCACAGCTGGCAGATGCCCAACGGGCACTACCGGCGGCGGAGGCGAGGGGCAGGGCAGGGCGTGATGTGCGGGGCCAGCATCGACGTGCTCAGCGACACCGAGGAAGACGACAAGTGCTAGAAGCTGCCCCCCACCCCGCCCCATCTCGGCTCCCCCCCAGCCCCGCCGCCGCCGCCCTGCCCCTCTCCAATGCATGCTCTTCGCCACGCCTGGGAATGAAACAAAACCAAAACCAAGTGCAGGGGGAAAGGAGAAAACCAAACCTACCGGAACGGAGGGGGAAAAACAAAAAGAAAAGAAAAAAAAAAAAGTCTTTGTGCAAAAAAAAAATTAAAATCTGTCGACTTTCATTTATTATTATCACTTTTTTTTTCTGCACAGAGAAGCATTTGATGGGCGGCGGAGCGGCCCGGCCGAGCGCGCATGCTGGGGGGCGAGTGAGAGCCCCCCCGGACGCGGCCCCGCTCCCGGCCCCGAGCGGGACCCCCGGGAAGGCTCATCTTGATGGTTTTCTGCTCCCCGAGGCCAGAGAGTCCCAGCGAGGGGGTACCAGGGGCCCCCTTTGCTCTGTCACTCGGGCTTGTGCTGCTGTGGCTTTGAATTTCCTTCCCCGAGGGTCTCATCCAGCCCGCAAATGGGGCAAGGTGTGATGGCGGGGTGTGGGGGGCCGAGGGGTCGGGGTGCACCAGGCAGACCAGAGCAGCTCTGCCTGCCGGGATGGGGCAAAACCGAAGCCAACTGGTTTGGACTGGGGCAGGCGGGAGCAGGGCGGGGGGACTGAGTGCTGCCAAATGTATCCTGTCTCCCACCAACATATATTTATTTATATATGGAGAACTCTAGGTGTGCCTCTGTGTGTATATACGGTATGTGTGTGTATATATATTTATATGCTGTATATATAAAGATATACACATACATGGATTTGTTTTAGTCATCTGACAATGCTGGGGAGCCCCTTGGGGTTTTTACTACCCGCACCCTGTTTGGCGGGGGCAGGACCAAGCCTCCCCCGGGGTGGGGGGCTGCTGTGCACCCGTCGCTGTAGCAGAGCATTGGGAACGTCACCCCGCTCCCCTTGCCCCGTTCCAGATGTTTCCAGCGGTGAGAATTGCATTTTCTCCATTAGAGGTGGCCGTGGCGAGGGGTTGTCGGGCAGCTCTGCTGCCAGCTGTGCAGAGCGGTGCCCGCAGGAGCGGGATGCCCAAGGGATGAGGATGGGGCTGGGGGTATGGCTTGCTCGGCACCGAGGGGGTGACGACAAACCTCTCAGAGGCCTCTTTGCTGTGTTTTCCCAGGAAAAGAAGATTCCCATGTCCGCAGGGGAGAGAAGATGTTGTGCGTGCGTGCGTGACGGTACCCTAAGATCTGTCCTCCCAGCAGAGGAGCCCGGCTTCGGCACCTCCCCTGCCTCGGTTTCCCCTGCAGCCGTGGCCCCTGCCTGCTCCCGGGGCCTGGCACTCCCTTCAGAGGGGGGCTGCCATGGGGGTGGCTGGGTTTGCAAACCCCATGGCCCTGGCACAGGGGCATGTGGGTGTCCAAGAGCCAGCAGGGCTTTGGGAGAGGAGCATGGTCCGGGGGGTGAGCAAGGTGGCTCGTGCCTCCTGCAAATACTGAAAATGCAGTACAGGGCCACTTTCCAGCGCCGGTCTTTAATTAATCTGGTGATTATGTGCTGTCAGCTCTAATGATCTGCACGCACCCTCCGATGTGGGTGCAATGCTTTGCCTGTCAGCCCAGGGAGATGCTGGTGGCCTTATGGTGATGGGTGGCTCACCCTGGTGATCGCTGGCATGTTTCTGCTGTAAGTCGTGTCCATCATCAGCCTGAGCGTGGCTCTGGGGAGCCGGATGGTGCTGTGCCATTGGAGCCTCAGGGAAGGGCTTGCTCCGTGGACTGGGGATCTGGTCAGGGTGGTTGAACCAGGCATGGCCATGTGTGTGGAGACGGGATGTGGCCTTCAGCCCGCTGGGCTGGGCAGGAGGAGGCGACGCAGCCCTTGTCCTGCCCTTCCTCCTCCCCATGGCTTTGCTCTACTGCGGGTTGTTGTGGTCTGGGTCCTCGGGGCTGTTCTCTAGCCCCTCTGGCTGGCTGACCATCAGCTCTGGCGGGGCTCTGCGTTGGTCCTGGGTAACTCGTGTCTTCTCTCAACCAAAAGATGCTACGGGCACAAACTGCCCCACTCCTGCATGTGCAGATCAGCCCCTGCCCCGATCACTTTGTGAGCTTCCCCAGAGGAGCTCTGCTTTGCAAGAAGCAAATCCCAGCAGCTCCAAAGGCTGCCTGCTCCTGGGCTCAGTCCTGGAGCAAAACCCCTCTTTCTAATGGCCAAGCTGCCCTCTGCGCACCCAAGGAGCAGGTTTTGCTTAGAGGGCCAAAACGTCCTACTGCCTTGATCGGTCCTTGCTGGTGGGTGGCACCGCTGCTGTCCCTGCTTGCCCCATGCTTCCTAAACAGACACTTCCAGCTGCCAAAGGATCCAAAAATTTCCCAGGAAGCCTTCTCCTTCACTTTGGTTCAGCCTCTGCATACCCCGTCTAGGTGCTTGGGGGCAAGCTGTGCCCCATGCAGCTGTGGGGAAGGTGCCTGCTGCTGGTTGGTGTCATGGGCATCTCCTGTCTCCTTTTGCGTATCGCCTGTTCCCTTCCAGCCATCCATGAGCAGTTCGTGGCTTCAACCTGAAGCTGCCGGAGCATTGGTCCCTGTGCCGGAGTTTGGGGGACCCAGGCCTGACGGGCAGCATGGGACCACGTCGGGGCCAAGGCCAGGAACGCGGTGATGCTGAGGGCCGAGGGACACGATGCCTTACGTGCTCTAAATATAGGTGCTGGCATCGTCTACTTCTAAATGCAGAAAGGTGTCTGACAATACGCTGGCTCTGAGTAACAGCCCGCGGGGAGGTGAGGAGGTGGCTTCTTGTGTCTGTGCCTAGTAGGTGGGAGGGAGAGAGGGATGCTCTCAAAGCAGGGGCACGTTTCTTGTGGATTTCAAGCTTTGGGCATTTTTCTTTCCTTGGCCCCAGTATGGGGCCAGCAAGAGGTATGCGGCAATGATCTGCAGTAGAGGTACAGGCCGGGGCAGAGCCCCTCGGGGTGCACCTGCGTGTGGCAAGGGGCTGCAGCATCTGAACCTGAGCTTTTTGGCATATAAGACCTGTGCTTTACTAACGTACAGAAACCATATGAAGCAAACCAGAGCCCCCTTTTTTTCCCGGGGGGGGGGGGCAAAAATGGCCCATTCCTGTCTCTCCTGCAATAGCAGCAGTCCTGCTCCTGCAGTGGGAGGGCAGGCAGGGACCCGTGGTGACAAGGTGGCACCTCCAAAGCATGTCTCTGAAACCAAAAACAACCCCCAGGAGAACCACATAAAAGACTACACTGAGGGGCAGGAAAAACAGTCCCGAGGAGCCGTTGCAGTCTGTGTCTCACTTTTCAAGGCACTGGACTTGCTTTGCTGCTGTATGATCTCTCCTCCGTGGCTTTTTGGAGACCTCCTTCACCTCCTGGACACCGGGGATCTGCCACTGCCCTCACCGTCAGTGGCTGCTGGCTGTGCTTGACCATGGGAGGGAAGGGTGAGAAAAGGGGGGAATGTGTTTCAACCTCTGCCTGCACAGGGCAAGCCCCTGCCCAGGCATGAATTCACCAGTAGCATACAACTAGTTCCCCAGTTTTGTGCTGGGACTGGGCTTGAAGCCCTGCAAAGCTCCTGGAGCGACCGTGGAGGGTATGCGGGGAGGTGAGACAGCCCCGGAGCACAGAGCCCCGCTGTCCCCTCCAGGCTGGCTGTCCCAGCCTCATCCTCCTGTCCTCCCATGAGGCCCCAGAGGGCAGAGCCCGCCGGTGTGGGGCTGGCAGCTCCTGGGGCCAAGGGAGAGTGGCTGGGAGATGCTCTGCCTTCATTCCTCAGGCACTGGGGTGGGATGTTGTAACATAACACGCTCCTTTGGACCCAAACAGGGAACTGAACCGACTGACAGCGACGTACAACTTCCATGTTTTTTGTCAAAAGGAAAGAAAAATAAAACCTTGTTGTAAAGAACTGCTGCAGACCCCGTTTCATTGGCACCCCCTCCCCGTGCTGGGGCTGCGGGGACCCCGGGTAAAATGCTGGATCCCTGCAAATGGTCCCCGTGGCAGGGAGGGGGGTGGCACACAGCCTGTGCTGGGCAGCCCCATCACACGGGATGGCGTGTTCCCCAGCGTGGGTACAGGGGTCATCCCCTGCCAGTGCATCCTGATGGTCCCCAGGGGAGGGGCTGTGAAGGAGAAAGGCAGGGAGCAAGGGTGGGAAGGGTTGTCATCCCGGGGTGGCTGTGGCTTGTGCCTGGCTACTTCCAGACACGTTGGCTGGGGGGGCACAGGGGGTCTGGGGGCACCAGGGGGGTCAGGAGCCTGAGGAGTTATTAACAGTGGCGCTGCAGCAAAATGGCTAGGTGCAGCGCAGAGCATCATGGCAACATCGTATTGCTGGAGAAATGCAAGGGAGCACCAGCCTGTAAACCGAGGGCTTGGAAAACCTGCTGGGGTCTAGGGATTTGGGGATTCAAGCAGCTTGGCCACCCCTCCATGCCTGCGCCTGGGAGATGTCAAGTGGATTCAGATGCTGTTGCCTGGTCCAAAGCTCACTGGTGAGTTGTCAAGCAAAGATGCTGAAGTCAGGTCTTATATTTCTTTTTTTGCGGAGCTGTCTAAAGCACAAAAAGTTCAGCAGACAGAGGCAAGTCAGCAGCCTGTGGCAGTCTGCAGGCTGAGCACGGATGACAGGGATATTTTATGGCTTTTCAACAGGACTCTTTTTCTTTCCTGGTGATGGCCAGGTGCTGTGCCAAGAACAGCTCAGGGAAGGATGAAGGCAATTGCTCTGCTCATCTGGACCACTTTGAGTCGAGCTTACCCTGTGTGTCTCTCTCACGTTGCTGCCCCTCTCCACATGGTGCCACCATGGACCAAGCCCAAACGTCGTGACCTATAGGAACTGGCTTTATGTCGCCCTTCACTTTGTGCGTCTTTGCCTTTATTTCCTAAATGCTGTCAGGTTTGGTTTTCCATTCTTTGGCTCATGAAGTGCTAAAAAGCATGTTTTTAATAAGAAGCATACAGTTCCTTAGGGACATTGCCCTGGAGATGGCCCAGCTTTGAGTGCACTTGCCCAGGCGATGGATGGAGTGACAGCCAGGGGCCGGAGGCAAAGCCCAGCATTTTTCAGGCTGGGAAGCACATTCCCATTTTACAGCCAAAAAAGTGATCTGCATCCCTGACTGTGGGGAAGGCTCTGCAGGGTAGTGATGCCTTCTTCATTGCTGAGGGCTTTGCACCAGCGCTGGAAGCAGTTTAAGGAGAGCACCTCCTGTGTGGGCCAGAAGTCCTGCATTAACATTTTTTTGAAGTGAGTGTCTTAGGTATGAACTGCCCCAAAGTCTTTGAAAGCGGGACTGAGTGCGCAGGTCTGTGATGGATGTTCCACGGAGCCCTGCCTGGGAGGCTGGTGCCAGGATGAGTGATGGATGTAGCTAGCCGAGTGCTTAACCTCCTCTGCCGCCTTTCCCCAAATCCCCCTAATATATCTGGGGCTGTGAAAAAGATACCCAGAGCAACTCAGGGATGGCAGAGCTTCACCCTAGCAAGGGAAACTGGTGCTGCAAAACGGGGAGCCTTTGCTGTCGGAGAGCCAGTGCTCTGCCTGGCAGGCGCAGAGGCTAAAAAAAGCCCCTTGACAAATGGAACAGAAAGGTTAAAATTATCTGTACATCATCTGAATAACAATGGCAATGCAGATTGTACCTGCTTATAATAGCTCCAGGAGACAGGGGATAAATTGGGAACAAAAGTACCCCAGAAACAGATGCTGTTGGCGTGTGGCTGGCAGAAGTGCTGGGTCTGCTCCTCCTCACCGGGGCTTGGGGAGCTGCGGGGAACGGGGCCACCAGAAGCACCAAAACATGGCCTGTGCGTGTTCCCCTCCCCTTGCCCATGGGTGTTCCAGGGCCCTTCCAGCCCTGGGTCCCAGTGGAGCTGCCCAGACAGCTTGCGGGCTCCTGGGACACGGGAGCAGTCCCTGCCCGCAGTACCAGCATCGCAGTGAGTGTTGTGCACAGCTTGTCTTGCATCCAGGTACCTGGGGGACATGAACAGTCCTTTTTTCTGGGACTGCTGCAAATCATCACCCCATAACCTGGCTCTTGTTCCTGGGAAAAGAGCCTTCCTGGGAAGAGGCCCAATCTTAGATATTTTCTCTCTGTCTCTGCCCTGCTTTCCTCCTACTGCACCCCACAAAGACAAATGAAGGCACGTAGCTCTGGGTGTACCTGTAACTCTGCAGGCTCCTCCCTAAAGGGTGCCCAGATTATTTTTAAAGCAGGATGCCAGCAATTGTGCAACCTTGGGGGATTACAAAGGAAGCCTAGCTCCAGTCCTTGGGCACTCAAGCACCCCCTCGGTCAGATGCCTGGTTGTGACCATGCTCACCCCTACAGCAAAACAAGAGAAACTCGGATGTGAGGATGCTCCTGGGCGGAGGAAGGGACAAGAGGCGGGGGAGTGGAAAAATTGAAAGAATGAAACCTTTTGTCTTCCTTTTTCCAGTCCCAGTGAGGTATTTGAAATCCATATGTACAAAGCTGAGCAGGCAGGGGTTTGCTCCCTCTGCGGACACAGCTGATGGCTCAGAGAGAAGACGCCGGGGGTGGCTTTCGTCCCCCCCCTTCCCTTTCATTCCTCCGGTAGTATACAAGCACATTCTCCAGGTGCCAAGGATGTGTGTGGGCTCTGAAGTGGGGCTGGTGCTTACTCATGCCGGGAGCCACGTGCCGTTACTGGCTTGCGGGCTGGCAGCATTGACGGTTCCGCAGGCGAGCATCCCCTCCATGGGTGAGCATCTCCCCACGGGTAAGCATCCCCTCCACGAGCAAGCACATCCAACCATTGCTCCTTTCCAGCACCACCGTGGCTCCCCAGGGAAGTGGGATGCGCTCATGAGGGTTGTCCTCCCCAAAGGGCTTGAACAGCCCAGCCTGGTTCAGTACCTCTATTTTTTATTCTTCTCATTTATTTATGTCTCTTGACAATGATCTTCCTTGCTTGGTGACGTAGCGCTGCACATCTGCACTGGCTGTGTTTGCCAGACCCCACGCAAGCAGGTGAAATACTGTGGACTGCTCTGGAAACTGGCCCCTACCAGTGCACAGAAGAGTGAGCAGCCAAATACTGTCTCACAGGAGATTTTTGGGAGCTGCTTTGTGTCACCTTTGGCAGCAGGGAGCAAGAGGATGGGCAGGGCTGGTCTCGCCCCTGCCTCTCCTGTGGGCTTATCTTGTCTCGGTACCCATCGCCGCATCTCCTGGTTAAATACCACAGAGCAGGAAGGAGCCTTTACTATTTCTGTGTAGATAATTAAAAAAAAAACCCCAACCCAACCCAATTCTGCTTTCTAAGTGAATGCAAAAGGCATTAATTACTCTCCTTCTCCAGCTGGTATCTTCCTCTCATCAAAGTGGAGCTCTCCAGGTGCCAGTCACTCCTGGCAATGGGCAGTCGGGTGCTGGGAGGGCTGGGTGAGTGGGTGGAAACCCAGCAGTGGCAATCTGCAGCCAAAATCACCTGGTGCACTTGGCTCGAAGCCGTTGCAAGGCTGAGAGCTGGATGTCTCCGCAGCGGTCCAGCACACGAGCGAGCTGCTGTAGGGACCAGGGCATGGATGTGACGTACCCAGCAGGCTGCTCCAGCAGACTTCAGCAGAGGTGCCGGTGCCACTTGGGATGCAAGGGAGAGGGAAGAGGGATAAGGGTTAAGGAGGTGCAGTTATTTGCTAAAGCCAGGTCTAAGCTAGGCTTGCTCTCCCTCCCACATGTGCTCCCCTGGGATCCAGTCAGTCAATTTATGGAGCAATCTGCCTTAGATGATGTGATTTTCAGATTGATTTTCACAGATCTGCATCATGGCCATCATGAATGATGTGGGTTTTTTTCCTTTCCAAAAGGGGAGGTGCAGAGGAAGGAAACAAATCTGAGGGTTATGCCTCCCAGAGGAGTTTAATCCTATGGTATCTGGGCAAACATGCGGGCTTTGGGCCACAGCATCACACCTCTGGGTCCTCTGGGCGGAGCATGGGGTGTGCAGGACCACCAGCCAGACCCACAGCTCCCAGCTGCCCCCTTCCCTTGGCCTCTGAAGTGTTGACAGGGGCTTGCAGATGGCCTTATTTCGTTGCTAATTTACTTTAGGGGGAAAAAAAAAGTGCAATCAAGCTTTTTTTAGGTTTTTCTCACTGATCAAAGGGTGGGCTTCGTTTACACAGGCATAATTTTTTAAGGACCTGTCCCAGCTTGAGCCCCTGTTCCTCTAGCGTGTGATATTGCGCTGCATCAGCAAGTCTCACCTCCTTTAGCAGCTAGGAGTGCATTAGGAAACCAGTGTGAGCTGTGTGAAGGAGCTGTGAATTAGCAAAGCCTCCCCTGCCCCTTGGCAAAGCCTTGTCTTACACCTCCTAGCAGGAATAGCTACAGCTGCTTTCTGCAGCAGAAGTGAGAGCAGAGGGGGTGCGATGGGGGGGGGCAACGGGGCAGGCCATGAATCCTTGCATCCATCCTCTCAAGGACACAGCCTCAAGTCAGCCAGTCTGCCACCCACAGCTCAGGCTATCCACACCAGTCCTCAGAACAGGGGCTTCGCTGTGGTCCCCATGTCCCCAAATGCATGGTGTCTCCAGCCGTGCATGTCCCACAGTGGATGGACCACCCCGCTGCAAGGACAAACATCCTTGCCCCCAGGTCTCAGTGATCACTTAGGGGTAGAAGATGCCCCAGCAGGTCAGGTAGCAAGGAAGGAGAGCAACAGAGGGTGTAAGCTGGGCAGAGAAAGCCACCCATGCCCACCCGCTCCTCTTTGCTGGTTGGGGACGTTTCTGCGACGAGTGTTGGCAAATCCTTGTTTTTGCTGGTGCTGCTTTGGGAAGAGGGACATCTTCCCACCCTGCGCCGAGCAGACCGATGCTGCGGAGAGCCAGCTTGCTCTTCTGCGCCTGCGACATCTCGGCAGCGCCGGCGGGGATGAAGACCTACGGCTGACAGAGAAACGGGCAGATGGGATTATCAATCACATGTGCCACCACTCTCTTCTTGTCTTAGCCTGTTTTTTCCCTGCATTAACTCTTTGAGCGGGTTTTCAGCCTGTGCTAGCGACAGCGATTTGATGCTTGACACAATCAGCTTCTTCCCGCTGTCTGTGAGAAGCTGGTGGGTGTTTAAACACACCCGACAGGACGTTTCTGAACAAGGCTGGCCTTCCTCCGCATCGTGCCCCAGAACCATCCCGGCAGGAAAGCCTCCCCATGTGCTAGAGAGCCCAGCAGCTCGCAGGGGAAAGGCCTTTGCAGCTTGTTCGCCCGCTCCCACCCGGGTTTCTGCTGCCCCAGAGGCAGCCCACCACCATGACAACCAAAGGATGACCTGCTTCATTTCCTTTGCTAATTTTCCCCTCTCCTGCATTGCTCTCATATTTGGTGATCCTTGCCCTAGCAAGAACTTTAGAGATTCGGTCTGGTCACAGCCACTAATGGCTGGGATGTCACCTCAGCCACAGCAGCCGGCTTTTGCTAGACCTCCTTCTCCTCCATGTGTGCTCCCCGAGGCCGCCCGCCCGAGGAAAAAGGGTGATAGAGATGGCTGGCTCAAGGCTGGGGTTACCTGCTGACTCTGGGTGCTGCACATCAATCAATATCAGCACGGCCATATTCTATGATTACTTATCACCTCTGGCTGTAAAACTGTTGCTGTCCTCTGACCCTCTGTCTCCACCACACCCCGTGCTAGAGGGACCCTTTTGAAATATTCAGCCAAAGCAAGTGGACCGGAGGAGACTGTAGCAGAAGGAGATTTTGCAGATAAAATCTGCAGCCCCTGCTGGGATTAGCTGTTCCCGGACCCTGTTGTTGGTGCTCGCTGCGTGCGCACGCCTTCCGCCAACACACACGTGCCACTGCGAGTCTTGGGGGGTTTGGAGGCAGAGCTGCTGGCACCCAGTGTGCCCCTGGGCTTCCCGTGAGATGCTCTGCAGGGGCCTTGGTGCCGGCTTCAAGCTCTGACACCCGTTCCCAGCTGTGCAGGGTGGAGATGCTGCAACCCCCAGGTGTGGCCTGTGAGCCACATCTTAAATAGCAATGGTGAGGCTGAAGGGCTCTCCCTGTCCTTCTCCTGGGGGAGTTGCAGCCAGTCGCTGCAGAGATGGGTCTGTCCTTTGGCCAGGACAGGCTTTCACTGCCCCTGAGTCCAGTCCTGCTCACAGGTGGGGAAACTGAGGCACGAGATCACAGAGGCTGAGAATAGCGGTTCCTAGTGGGTTGGGTATTGCTCCTCTGGTCTTGGCAGGAGCTGGTGCTCGCTGTCTGAATGCTTTAATTGTGTTTCTTAAAGTTTCCCCATCTCCCTTTTTGCTCTGCTTGCAAGGGTTATATGATGGGGGATGAGGAGGCTTTCAGCCGGGGCTGTGCTTGCTGGGGCTCTCACCTACTGCTCAGACCAGCCTCTGCATCAAGGGAAAGAGATTAAGCCATATTTTTGAACACAAATGACTACAGCTCCAGTGAATTAACTTGGAGATACTATTACAGGCCATGAGAACAGGTCAAGTTTCAGTCTGGGAAGGAAGTGGATAAGTGAAGTTCTGCAATTGTCTCCTGGCTGAAATCAGGCCAGAAAATAAGCTTTTTTCCATATTCTGCCCCTTGCCTTGGCTCATGGTGCAGGGGGATGGCTCCACCACCCCTACACAGCGCTGCAGGCAGAGGGGAGCTGGGAAGATGCTGTCCCACAAACATGCTGGAGCAGGGGAGAAGCTCCAGCAGCGCTGAGAGGGAGCCTGGCTCTTCTCCCAGCAAGAAAAACCTATTTTAGCTGGGAAATTGGAGGTCAGGAGGGCTAGACAGACCTCCCAGGCTGAATTTCACAGACAGGAGTAGAACAAGTTGTTGATTTTGCCAGCGCTGCCATAAGGAGACATGTTGCAGACGGAGAACGCTGTATCCTCCGTTGCTGACAAACGCCTGTCATGATAGCTTGAATATAAAGCAGAGGCTTAGGCAAAGGGAGCTTATTTAGTGTTTGGTTTTTTTCCATAAATTCATGTTTCTCTGCAGATCATAAGAACCTCCAGAAGCCCAAAGCAAAGCCAGGGCTCCTGCGTGCACAGCAGAAACACAGGAGTGAGCTCCATTGTTCACAGGCTGGGTCCTGCAGAAGAGGAAGCCAAGGCACGGTCTGTTGGCATCCTCGTGATGTGGAGGCAGGCGGGCACAGAGGATGGCAGTAATATTCCCATGAAGTACCTGGACTGGATGGTCCCGGTGTTGCCTGGTCCTACAGAACAGAGCCTTGTCTTGGTGCCATAAAGCCGAGAGGCCACATAGTAATGCTGGTGGCCAAAACACCAACCTCCCCACCCTAGTTTTGATACCATAGGCCCTTGCTAGGATGTGCTGTGGGGAGGAGGGAGGGCTTCTTTTTGTTAGGGTCACCAAGGGGGACACTCCTTGTTTCTCACCATTTGCTCCAGCAGCCCCCCTGCAACCCCAGAGGAAACATTTACTCTGAACAGGATCGTTCCCTGGCAGTGTCTGCCACTCCACCTCTGTCCTGGAAGTCAGAGAAGTGAGACAGAAGATGGCAGGACCAAGGGGACAGCTGAGAGGAGAGGTAAAATTGCAGATAGATTTATCTGCAGATGCAGCTGGAATTTCATCTCATGCCTATCCCTGTGCTTTGTGCCTGACACCGCGGCATGTGGGGACAGATGTGAAACGTGGCTCCATTTAGAGCCTAGGAATAGCAAAATCTCCCTTAAACAGCCATGTTTCAATTTGCATTTCTAGGGCTCTGGCAGAAACCCTAGTCCTGTGGTGTACTCAGCAGTGGATGCACTAAACAGCCATGAATTTCTATATCGCTGACCTGCTGGGGCAATCTGGGCAGTTGGCAGACCTGCTAGCTCTCCTGGTGTTAACACAGCAGTGCTGGTTGCAAGCAGTGGCTTGGGAACTGGGGGGCGGACCAGCTGGTGGGATTTTTTTAGTGCGTTTTGGTCTATTAATCCAAACCTCAGCTTGGCTTGACTATTTCAGTGTCACTGGTTGAATAGGCTGCAACGTGGGATTAAATCTCACTGTGCAATCAAATGGGCGACAAGTGTAGAAAGGAAGGGAGGGCAAAAGCAAAACAGAGGGGAGAAAGCAGCAGGGCTGGAGGTGACCTATGCAGACCCTGTCCTAAGAAACACAGTCCTCAGGAGCGTGAGGATGAACTGCTCCTAGAGAAAATAAGAGGAGGGAGCTGCAACCTAACAGCTGCACTTTCACACCCCTTCATAGAGCTGTGATGCTCATGCATAAGGCTCATGTGGCCGTGGTGGCAGATGTCTGCAAGGTGCTGTCACTTTTGCACCAAAAACTCTCTCAGTGGTCTTCTGATGCTGTCAAGAAGCCCCGGGCTCACTGCTGCCGTGTGCTGCGGTAACAGCCTGCCTCTCAGCAGAGATGGGGCGCCCGGGGGTGGTGCCATCTGGACACACAGGAGGAGACAGCCTTTGCTCCCTGAAAAGTGTCAGCTCAGGGTGGGAGAAGCAAATCTGATTTTATGGAGGCACTGATAGCTTCATCAATGGAAGAAGGAGACTTTGCTGGAGGTGGTTATTGTGTCCTGAGCAACCTGGCTCTGGCTCCAAGAATGAGTTACCTGATGACCTGAGGTCTCGGCGGTGGAGAGAACAGGGTGTGCCTTTCGTGAGAGCGGATGCTTGCAGGCAGCTTGCTGGCTTGCCGTCCAGGCAGCGGTTGCCTGCCTTGCCTGCCCTTTGCAGATTGAGCTTGCCTGGCATGGGGCTGGCTGCCCGCGGTCTGGTTGTTTGCATGCCTGGTTGTCTGCCTGTGCCTCGTGTTGGCCAGGGTGATGCTCCCCAGGGTAAGTGTGGCTGCAGATATTTTGATTAAATCTAAAAATCTTTCCACAGACAATCAAAGTGCACCCAGCAATCAGTCCATGCTCTGACTTGGTTGAATCTGGGATATCACAGGGGTCTGCATCTCGGGAGATGCATGCAGTGTGTCCCAGTCAGAAAAGCACAGTGTGGCTTTTCTGTCACATGGAAGTTTGTGCAGCTTCCCCAGTCAGCCAAAGAGGCGGCGTGGCAATGGCTTTGCGGCTGTGGCTGAAAAAGATGACTCAGGGTGCTCCACAAGGTTCCGGCGGCTGTGTGAGCTCACTCAGTGGGGGCTTCATGGAGCAGCAGGGCAAGGATCCCCTGTAAAAGGGGATTCTGGCATTTGCTAAGCTCTCCAGGAGCAGCCACCGCCACAAGTGTCTCATAACCCTCGCAGGGACCCCGATGGCTCTTCGGCAGGGATCTTTCAGCGCTGAGTCAGGAAGAGGTGCTCTCCAGGCTGAATCACAGCAGCAGTCCCAGCGCGTGCCTGATGACCTGCTCATCCAGGTGTGGGTCCCACCGGGCTTTGGTCACTTCAGCTGAACCATTCAAGTGCACACACTGTCCATGTTTTTTAAATGAAACCTGCTCCTTCTTCCCTTCGGTCCACTGCACTTCCAGCTGTCCCCATGTGTCTGCTAAGTGCTAGGACCGTCACGGATAGATGACCCAGGCTCACGGCTCTCATCCCCCAGGAGTACCAGCTGCTGTCCAGAGGACCAAGTGGCCCAAGTCTGTGGTTTGGTCCCTGTGATGCCACTGCTGTCTTGTGTGGGCATCATAGGCCTGCGGGGATGTGCAGAGCAGCTTGTCCTCGCCCTTCCTGCAGCGATGCTCTGTCACTCTGCAGGTAACTGTTGCTGTGTGTCTACTCGGGCACTGATCTTGCAGACTGAGCCAAGGGTGGGTGAATTTCTTTTTAAACAGAGGCTATGCAGAGGCAGCTGTGAGGCCCTGCCATTGAACAGCATCTCTTGTTTTGCAGGAATGTAAAAGCCAGATGATTTCTCGATGTGGCCAGCTGAGATAATACTGAATAATCTTGTTTGCATTTTAATTTCCCAGCCCCGTTGGGAAAAGCTGATACACCA
Source organism: Aviceda cuculoides (assembly GCA_035590195.1). Classification (NCBI taxonomy): domain Eukaryota; kingdom Metazoa; phylum Chordata; class Aves; order Accipitriformes; family Accipitridae; genus Aviceda; species Aviceda cuculoides. The sequence goes on from JAVJGG010000090.1 coordinate 33,947,634, forward strand.
CCGTTCTCCCCCTCCGTGGGCGGTGTGTGCCTGCGAACACGTTCATCGGAGGGTAGCACTAGCAGCAGTCAGGCTTACCCCGGCTGCCGCCCTCTCTGCCAGGAGCAGCGGGATCGAAGTGACATCGAGATCTCCAGGGACAACTCCAGGATGGCTGGGAGACCACTGGTGCCGTGACAGTGAAGATTGACCACCAGCTGGAAGGTGCAGCAGGATACTTGGCTTCTTTTCTTGGTGTGCCTCACAGAGATTGGATACGAGCGGCAGCCGCCTCCTGTCCCCTCCCTGGCGAGGCTTTCCTGTGGTGAGAAAATGCCCAGCTCCGTCTGGTTGTTTTTCCCGGTTCGTGGAGTTGAGTCATTGCTGTTATTCAAGGAGAAGGTTCGTTTGCCCCCAAACGGTCTCTCTCCCTGTGCAGCGAAGCCTGTGTCCCCTCTCGAGACCACTATAATTTTCTTCTTGTGAATCCATGGGTTTCTTTAGCTGAGGAATTTGTTTGCCATTCATATATCCCTGTTCCATCAAAACAGCTGCTTCTCTCCAGGGATGTACTGTTGGGAGGCAATGTTACACCTTTGTTCATGGATCAGCCCCATGTCTGTGTGAGAGACCATTCCATGCAGCTGAGCATGGCAATAAAACCCCTCTTTGGTTCCCCATCAGAGGAGCGGGCACTTCTTGGGGCCTGAAGTCATCCCATGGGCTTCCAAATTTCAGGCTATGTGCAGGGGAAAGATCTCTGCTTTTGGAGGAGCAGATGTGCAGATGAAAGCAGTGTTGGGTTATGACCCCATCCTGGTATGAGCATACCTATCCCTTGGCCCAGGCAGTCCAGCCTCACCAGACAGGTGCCAGCGTCCCCGAGCCTGACCCCACTGCCATTGCCCTGGCAATGCTCTCTGGATTGGTTTGCCTTTCCTCAAGACAACATACCACGGACTAAGAAAGTCTCATCTGTTTAATTCCTTGCTTGCATTCTGTTATGTACTTTACCAAATGTGTGGGACCAGCATATCTCCACCCTCTTACCTGGTAAGGGGAATAGCTACTTCTTACCAGCTTGAGCTAATACAGTGGGCACTGGTGTAGGGTCCTGCAAGCCTGCCCCTTCCCACTTTTTTTTTCCTCCACCCTGCATGTCTGTCTTACAACTCTTTCCTTTCTCTGGAAAGCTGTGGAAATAATCAAGTGTTAGCAACAATTTTCTAGAGCCCGTTTCCTCAGAGAGCTGATTAAAGGCAAATAGGAGAGAATCTAATTGCATCCATGCTTTTATCTCCTTCTGAGGCATCACGATTTGCCAGGAGAACAAGAAAATCCTGGATTCTGCAGGGTCAAGGAAACTTCTCTTATCTCCCTCGTTAAACAGAAGTGGCAGCTCTCACTGTGTTGATAATGCCGTTGGTGTCCGCAGAATTGTACCGACGTGAATTTGGCCCGGTTTGTGTCAAGCACATGAGAAGAGATGGGCAAGGCTCTCGTCAGCAGACAGCCCACAAAGGGAGAGCTGGGCGGACACAGGCACCGATGCCGGGGCTGCGCTGTCCCGTCCCACGCAGAACAGCAAACGCAGCTGGTGAATCACAGGCTGAGCATCGCTCAGCATCGATAAGGATGCGGGAAGGTTTCTCCAGCAGCTGCTGTGCTGCAGAGCAATGCCGCAGCGGTGGGGCGGGATGTTGCTTCTGCCAGACGGGCAGGCCTTGCGCTGCCCGCACGCCTCGCAGGCGGCAGGGATATGGCAGCTTTCTGCCTCGTACTTTCATTCTCTCCCTTAAGAAGATGTTGTTTCTGCCTTTCATTCTCTTGCTGTTTTACAGCCAGGCTCTTCTCATTTACTTCTGAGCTCTGGAGGGGGTTGTCTGGGGACATCCCCATGGGGGGTGCCAGGACCTGCCAGAAGATCCTCTGTGGCAGATGACGCCAGCTCCCGTGTCCAGTGGGGACGGGCTTGGGGTATTGTCATGCACTCCCACTCAGCCCCATCCAGGAGAGTGGGGGCTGCTGAACGCTGCAGAGGGGTGAGACATCTCCTGCGATGCGCAAGGACAAGCCCTTGTGTTTTCCTCACTAACCTCCATCTTTGTCTCGTGTATTTTTCTAAGCAAATCTCTATGGAAACAGGTACCGTTTGTAATAAAGCCTCTGTTTTTCACTTTGCTTTGTTGCTCTCGAGGAAGGAGGGGGGCAGAGACCTACAAAGGGCAGGTGAGGTTTAGGCAGGGAGAAGTGTTTCAGCTGCCTTGGCACAGATGGGAGCAGCCTTAGCATCCCTTGGTCCTGCCCTCACTGATGGGAGACAGAGACTGAGATCAACCAGACCCCTTCTTGGCTACCTCAATTTTGGTGAGGACTCGATGCCTGGCTTGCACAGCCCTTCTTCCCGTGCCAGTTGGATGGAGGGGAGCACTGTGGTGTTGAATGGGGGATAAATCATTCTCGCCCAGAGTTAATAACGCAGGTTTCATGTCTCCCCGGCGACCTACCAGCCCTACTGCACCCTGGCTCTCTTGAAGGTCACCCAGTGCTAGTCCTGTCTCGGCATCCTGACAGCACCCACCGTGACATTGCTACGAGGTCCATGGGAGCCGCCTCCGCGTTAGCTGCAGTGCGGGGGGAGCGGGAGCTGCGGGGTGTGACGCAAAGGGGCCGGAAACCACCAGGAGACAGAAGGATGCACAAGCCCCCGCCTTCGTGGGACGCTGGAGCTCCGTCATCTCACAGAGCTTCCTGCCCGCAGCCCGTTCCCAGGCTCGTGAGCTTTCTAACTTGTTTGTTTATTTTGGGGAGGGAGGGGAACATTTTAGGAGCTGAAAGAAGACTATTTTAAAGGAGGAATTCAGTGCCAGATTGGCATCCTCTGCATCAGACAGAGCAGTGTACCAAAGCGTGCTCAGAGCCGCAGGAGGAAGCTGTGTTTGTCAGCTCCTTCTGCTGCGAGTCGCCCTTGATATTCAGCAACTCCGGGTCTTTGCAGGGGCTGCACTGGCTGCTAAATCCAAAGCAACCTGCAGCAGACTAATGCTCAGATCCTGGGGGTTTTTAGGTCGCTCTAAGCTGTTTCTGTTTTCCACCCAGACACAGTGAACTGGGCCTTGAATCAGACGTAATTGGCCTTTGACACAAAGGTGAGTCCATGGTGGCACCTGGCCCTCTGGGTCTGGAAGGAGCTCTTCCACTCTCACCAGGAGCTGGTGTCCTCTCCCTAGTGAGAGCTGGTCCTGCTGCCCATCACACTGGCCAGGGGCTCCTTGGCCCACGGAGGATGGAAGGATGTCCTTTAAGAGATCTTCCTCCTCTGCTTTTCCTAAGTAATTCCTTGTGCTCAGCCCAAACCAGCCATGTGTAGTCACCCTGCAGCTAGCTCTTGCTCCAGTTCAAATCTCACCCGTTCCCCTACCTGCTCTGCCAAGAGGCACAGCTGGAGCTGTCGGGGCTGATGTTTGGAGATTGTCAGCTCCAGGGTGCTCCAAGGACACCAAGCATGGAAAACGCTCCCTTCCCATTGCTGTTTCTGGGAGAGTTATATTTGCTTTAAGAACAGGGATTCAGACTATGATGCTAATGGTGCTTCCTTCCAAAAGGAGTCAATATTACAGAGTCATTGTGGTTCTGCTAGAATTACAATACGTGATTACTGGGGTTGAAACACTGGTTAATTACCTAGTCATTTGTTGTAATGCTCCCAATTAGCTTGTGAAAGCATAGCAAATGCATTACTTCACACCTGTTTTTAATGGTTTATACAAAGTTATTCATAGATAGTAGAAGATAAACAGTGTTGCATGTCATATTGGGGATAGCACTTTCCTGCTTCCTTGGGTGTCCTTTCTTAACCTGAGGAAGACAGGAATTCATACAGGAGGTGAGGAAAGCACCTTGATGTGACTCATTTCGCATCCAAGCTGATCACATCACCTTGGATGTGATTCAGTCAAGCATGGCCTTTACGGTAGGCATGGGAGCCTGTCAAACCCCATGGCAATGCCAGCAAGGCAGGATGGTTCAGCCTGCTGGGGAAACTGGTTGAAAGGAGGTCCTGCAGCATCTTCCACCTTTCTGAGCCTTGTTGAGCATAGTTATGCCAGCCTCTTGGTGTCGGGGAGTAGAAGAAGGGGGTTTGTGCCCAGGGAGAGGGGCCAGCCTTCACCCAGCCCCGTTTCTCCTTGCCGCCTCTGTGCACCGCCTGATTTCATGCCCACAAGAACACGCGCATCAAGGCAATGTTTGCCCATACAAGTGCCTGTTTGCCCACACAACACATTTGTACATCTGGCTTGGCAGATTGGTGCACATGAAAAAATGGGCAAGAAAACATTGAGGCCTGGATGGCAAATTGGGTCTGTTTTTTCTTTCATTTTTTTTGTGAAGGTGCTGCTCACAGTTACCTGGTTACAGCTGTGTTGAAATGTGCCCTTTGGGAGAGCTTTGGCTTCCAGACATTGCGCTCCAACAGTCTAAATTTTGTCTCCATGTTTGGCGCAGTAGGTCACCTAAAATACTTGTTAACTTTTTACCCATAAAGCTTTCTCATGACCCTTTCCTGAACTTTGTGTCTCAAGATACGTCCCCCCTGCACGCCTTTAGTCCCCTTCCCGTGCTAGCCCAAAGCACGCTGGTCTGTCAGCCCAGGACATATACAGTCTGAGGAAGGATACTAACTCAGGTCCTAGACCCAAGCCCGGCATGTTCATGTGATGATGCCCTAAGGGACAGTGATTTAAAGCAAGCTGCCCTGCCCAGGGCATGTTCAATCTGCCCATACAGATGCCAGGAGGCAGCTTTAAGCTGCCAATAACTTGGTTGTGTGTCTGGATCCAAGGGTGTATATAAGAAAGACAGGCAACAAGGAACCAGAGCATCTTCTCCAGTCTCAACTGAGTGCCGATGGCTGTTGCGATGTCCAGCAGCAGAGACCTGGCAGGGACAGCACTGGCTGAAAGGTGAGTGTTTCTGGACATGGCTTTCTTGACTTACTCCATCTCCCATTTCACCCTCTTTTAAGCAGAGGTCTGTGGGCAACTGTCTGCAATGGCTGAGACAATACATGGATATCTAGGTGCAGCTCCCCGTCCAATTTCTCTGCTCAGCAAAGACACGCTTGAGAGATTATCCCAGCGCTTGAGAGATTATCCCAGCAAGGGTGATGGTTTTTAATCACAATGGCCATGAAAGTCTCCATTATTTATCTCCAAGCTGCTTAGTGATAAAGTGGATAGAGAAGGAAGCCACACTTCCTGCTCGAAGAGTGTGTGGGAATACCTTTTCAAATGTTAATTTCTCATGTTTTTCAAAAAGCTACCCAAAGGCACTGGTCCGAGTAAGCAGCCTGTGCATATTCAAACCAACTAGGCTTTAAAAAGTCTGCAAAGATATTTGGGGGGGATGAGGGGGGTGGGAAATAAGACAGAGCTCCAGGAAAAAAACTTGCCACAATTTCCCCCACTTCAAAGTTAAAATTAGATGTGCACATTTCCCTCTTCTCTGATGTACCTCCCTCCAGGGAAATAGGTGATGAATGCAAAAGCCCGGAGGGAGCAGGATCAGCCAAGGGGTTCCCCTCCAGCAATGCTAATGAACATCCTTCTCCCAAATCCTTCACTCCACCGGCACCCAGCATCAAACCCAACCGACTGGTAAATGGTAAAACCACCAGACAGGGCTGGTGTGGGCTGGCTTTGGACAAGTGCCCAACAGATACAAAAAGCCACACATCCTCACTTCTGTTTTGCATCCAAGGCAATCTGGTTCCCCAATATTAAATTGTGCCACTGTAAAATTCATCAGCTTCCATGACTTTATTATTGATAAAAACCCTTCCTAAAAGAGCTGCCCAGGCAATATGTGGCTAATTGGCTGTTGTTAATACATATCCTAGGGTTTTTTGTTGTAGCTTTTGCTTTAAAAAAAAAAAAAAAAGTAATGTGTGATTTTAATGCAGATTTGAAAGAAAAGGAAAAAAAAATCTCTTGGGTCTGTACCCACCACAAGTTTTAAAGTACAGAATCTGTGTCTGTTGTTGAATAAGAAATGCATGCTGACTGCCAAATTTCAGCTTGAAAGCAGCCAGAAGCTATCTGGGAAAAAAAAAAATGTTTTGCAAATACCTTTTGTAATTGTAAAAATAAAAAAACCAACCCCAAACCAGAAAGAATTCACCAGTTATTAACCCTTGAAAAATATGGGATCTTGTATAACTCAGAGCCCAGAAGTGACATCTAAGCTGAACAAACTCTTGAAAACTTGAATGTATAGTTTGCATCTTATTCCTCACAGCCAAGCAGTTTTATAGCCAATGTCTCTTCATCCCAAGAGCTCAAGAGAGAACAGAAAACGCCTCAAGCCTGGCAGTAAATGCGGTGAGGGGATATGGATCCTGCTGTCCCTAAGTACAAATTCCCCCATTTGTAAGGGTTTGGTTAACTCTCATTTTGGCCAGCCCTGGAACAATAATGTCCTTTCTTGGTCTGGAATTTGTCACCATTGGACATGCAGCTCCCAAGAGAACCATCTGATGGTCTTTGCTTCCCTCTTGCTTTTCCTTTGGCCAAGCAGCCCTGGGAAGAGATGGGGGTGTTCAGTGGAGCCCCTCCCTGCTTGCTCCTCCACAGTAATGAAATGCAAGAAGAGTTGTTTCCACTGAAGAATAAGAAACCTGCAGCAATTGGAAAGAGGATAGAGATATCTCAGCTGGACTGTGACCCTGAGCTGTGCTGCGGGTGTGCTTACAGCTAGGTGAGCATCCCTTTGCACCTCGGTGAGCGAGCGTCTGCATCGGGCAACACGGTTCAGGAACTGCATGGCCCCGTCGTGGTCAATTGACTGTGTCTACCTGCGACAGCTCTTGAATTCAGAGTCAGTTAAGGTAAGGGGTTTGGGGTTTAACAGGTACACCTCTTCCCCATCACAGCACCCCGAGTGTGGGGCCACACAGCTGATGCTGATTTGCTTCCTTTTCCCCTCGCTCTCCTTGGGAGCCTCTCCTGACAGTCTGGATTTGCAATCCCCAGCCTGCTATCAAGCCATTTATTGCACAAACAAATAAGTCTTCGTGATGCACAAAGCAAAGGAAATCACGGGGAAAAGCTCCTCAAAACATGCATTTTTTTACAAATCAAGAATTTCACGACCTAGTGGAAAGCACAAACAATACTGGAGCAGGCATTCGTAATACTTGGTGCCTGGTTTGTATAGTTACTGCAGCTAATATCCCCGAATAAATACTTCTGTGACTAATCCCTTGGAAAGAAAAACACAAAGAAAGAGGCTGTCACATGAAGCAAGATGATTTTGATGTTTGTTTTGTATTTGTAAATACAAGTTCTGCCTGTTGGGTTGTGTAACATGCTTCGTCTAAAACCCTGTTAGTCTCTTGCTAGGTAAATATGTGTTTGCCTTCTGTCCTCATCCCATCCCTCTATCCTTCTCCAAAACCCAACCAAGAAGTCCTTATCTTCCTCTCTGGACTCAGGCAAACCTCTGCATATTTTGCTGAGGATCTAGAGGTACGAAGTCTGAAATTCTAGAAATAATTGCAATTTCATTCAATGTGATTAAACTATGGAAATTTTCTCCTTGGGATTCTTTTGCATAACAGCAACAATAAAACCCCATAAAGAAAAAAACAAAACCTGTTGGCGTCATCAGAACCTAAAAATAACAGGAAGATGACTGCTGGTGCCAGAATGATACCAAACAAAATCTATTATTGAATTAGATTCTTTCCAATTGTTGTTCTTAGGAATATATTTCCCTTTTCCCCTCAGGGTTAGTTTGGAGCCAAGGTATTCTGCCTGCCAGTGCCATTCCAGCACTCAAATTAACAAGAAGTGATGTCTCTTACAGTAAAAACCAATATCTATTAAAATATTGATGAAGGCGAATAAGCTGAGGAGTTTGCGGTGTCTGGTTTCTAGCTGGCAGTTGGGAGATAACTCTGAAGGGAGAGGAGAGCTGCACAGCCTCACCCTGCTGCCACAGCCAGGACGAGCCTCCCATTCCCAGAGGATAGACCTGGCATCCCAGGAGCAAGGAGCTGGAGAAGCCTGAAGCACCTCCAGGCACTGATGTAGCTTACAGTGTCTCTGGAGCACCTGGCACTCTTTCCTTCCCTGCTTTTCTTCCACTGCCAGATCAGCAGTATCTCTTTTCTCTCTGGTGTAGGTTTAGAGGCCCTGCTTGCTGGGGTTTGCCATCCATTCATTTAAAGGGTTTAGGTTTTTTATCTATTTTCCCCCTCTTTCATTATAATTAAGCACCTATCAATCTTGCTTCATTGTAGCTGAACATCTTGGTGATCTTGGGACTTTCTGCTATGATGGAGAAGGGACTTGATCCAACAGCTCATCTTTTATAGCTTAATCTACACCTCTTTCCTGCTCTAGTGTCCTAGCATTATTTTAGGGGGCTCCTGAAATCATCTGCCACCATTTCTTAGAGTATTTCTTCATTTCTGGCATTGCTGCCCCACCTTTACCATTATCTTGACCAGCAAAAATGCATTGATTGCTGACACTGCAGTGAGGCCCTCTTGAAATGCAGGCTGCGCTTTCATTAGCTTAGTGGCATGCACTTAATCTGCAATACCACCCTGAATTTATCTAACCACGTCATCTTCATCTGTAAGGATTCCCTGACCGTTATATTAACGCTGCTGGCATCCTTCTCCTCTCTGCCATGGCTGCTGATTTTTCTCATGGCACAACGTTTCAGGCCCTCCATCAGACTGGAGCTCACCCTTTGCATCTCTGCTGCCACGCGTGAACTTGTTCCTACAGACATGGTGATGCTGAACAGACCCACCATGAGGGCTGGAGGAGTCCTGGCTTCAACGCAGGATCAGAAAAGACATCCATATTACACAGCATCCTCTCTTGAGCTTTCCTGCACTGACGGGAGGTGTATGAGGTGACCGAAAGCTGGTGCAGTCCAGCAGTGCAGCCAGGTTGATCCCACTGTTAGCATTAACACCACTGACCCGCTTTACGCTGGATGTTTTTTTGATAGCCAGCGAGCACGTTGGATGTGATGCCTTCAGCTCTGCCATCCAGATCCGTGCTAAATGACACAATCCGGGCTGGAAGGAGCCATGTGTTTTCTTCTGCATGCAGCTACCGCTGTGCTTCCAAACACGTGTCTCCTCTTTCCTTTTTTTGTACAGTAACTTTGCACACACAAATGTCAAACAGCAGCTGTTTGGCCAGCATTTTGAAAAGCAACTAGTGCTTTTAGCTGCCTTAATTTTGAAGCTAGGATTTCCACTCCACACAGTTAAAAAGGCTTCTTTTTCTTTTCTAGTAGCTGCACATATTTTTACTTATTTCCTTTGTAAGTGTGAACCATGAAAACAGTCAGACCTTATCAGGCATGAGCGTCTTTGAGGTTTCCCCTTGTAGAAAGAAAATGTCATGTGCCTGTCAGAGCCAAGTCATCCAGGGCTTCTCCTACTTCAATTAAGCATGAGCAAACCTATAACATGTCAGAGCCTGCACTAGGTAAACAACATGCTGGATAATTTTGGAGGTCACTTCAATGCTGTGTTTGAAAACTTGACCAGGAAGCTGTGCTGAGAAGGGTTTCTTGAAAAGTCTTTCACTCCTGTTTGAGCCATCTCATCCTCAAAACCTATTCTGGTGTTTTGGCCCCTCTTGTCTCTGGCTGGAGCCTGAATTAAAAGGGACATGCATAGTTTTTGGAAAAAAGGACTGAAGCCACAAGTCAGATCAAGGCTTTGAATCCTCCAAAGTGTCCAAAGGAAGCCTGAAAAATGCAGCTGAAGGAATTGATTTTTAGGGTACAGATTTCATCTGCTGTAGCTGAAAAGTCACTTGTTAATAACTTGGTTTTTTTGCCATGGGTCCAGAACAGACCTCTAAGATTGCAGTGCAGGGCTGCTGTTTTTCCAGTAGATGGTTAAGAGCTGAAGGGAATAAAATTCAACATGTGTCCCCTCGGGACTGAATTAGGTGCACTTGGTGAATGAAGTGCTATTCACCAGGGAAAAAGCTACAGGATATTGATTTTTGGGTTTGGGATTTTTTTTGTGTGTCCCCTTATTTGATGATACAAGAGTAAAAAAATAGTTTCTTTAGCTGCACTGGAAAGCACTAAAACAGAAGCCCTAACTGCAGAAATGGAATTGCTGCACCAAGTTAGCTGTGGACAGCCATGCTGGTGTGCTCCCACAAAGAAGGTGTGGAGGAAGGGATAAGCCTGTGTACTTCCCAAGGTAAAGCCAAGTATTTCACCAAGAGCACCTTCAAAGGGTTTTGCTGATACCCCAAAGCACAAAGGAGATCCTGGCAATGTCATTCACCTTTTGACTACAATCAGCACCAGGACAAAGTGCCACAGAGAACAGCTCCATATTTGCCACCCTCCCGTGGATGGAGGCAGGGCAGCGACAGTGCAGTGTGTGGGTTTGCCTGTAAACCCCATTCATCACACACCGAGTCTTCTTCTGTCTAATCCTCTCTTCTTCCATGCATGGCTAAATGATTTCATTGCAGCAAGGCAGTTGTCCCTGATAACATGATAGCAGGCTAACGCCTGGCTGGCTTATGTCAAACCTCAGAAAAATGAATTTTAAAGAAGTGTCACTATTAATTTATCCACTTCTCATGAAATTCATCTTGCTAATCCTTGCTTCCCAAATACCTTTCTTTGGTGGGGTTGACTTCAGCCCAAAACCTAGGCTGCTCAGAGGGTGCACTGCCTGCCACTTCTTTGCCACAGGGACAGCCCCAGGTCAGCAGCTGAGGGAGGGAGTAAGTGGGGAGATCTGATAACAGACTACACATTTGTAAAAATCACACTCACCTTACATGGGCTGGGTGGGAGAAGAAGTAGTAGGCTTAAACAATAGCAAAGCAGATGCAGTTCGAACATGGCAGAGGAGGGAAAGAAAACATGGTCATGATAGGTATAGGGTAAATGCTAGAGAAGACTGTGGGAGAGATTACAGAGGCTGCATCTGAAAAGTTTGTGTGGAGCCTGTTAAAATTCTCTCTTCGGAGCAGATTTAGGTGTAGACAACCATGCCCTTATGTTAGAGAGGTGAACTACCGGACCTCTGCTGTTCACTTCAGCCCTATTTTTTATGATTTTTGTAGTATTGCTGTTGGAGAGCAGGAAGAATAAAAGGGAAAGCCTGTCTTCTTTTATAAAACTAGAAGTAAATGCATAACACAGTTTAATTGAAATTACTGACTTCCCCAGATAAGCTTGATGTAACTCGACCAACAGTGATCTGGCTAATACAGAAAAATGACTTGCAATATCCAGTGCTCACAGATTACAGCACTGAGGATGGAGTAGTGAGACACCAATAGCTAATCTCCATGGGGAAAGAAGACCATGTAGATTTGCTGCTGACACAATAAGGATAACTTGAGGAAAAACCAAAACCCAGTAGTTCAACCCTAGAGCAGGAAAAGGAGGGGATGAGGAACTGACTTTAATGGCACTACCCCTGGGGTTTTGGTTCTTTGTTGAGTTTCTCGAGCAGTTCCCTGCTCTTCTGGACTTCAGTTGAAGGTGTAGGCTCAGTATGATCTCTAAAGTTGTAGAAAAAATGAAGTAATTTAAGACTATAATTCGAAAACACAACAAATCCATTGAGCTGAGCCAAGTGCTTTGTCCTTGAGTTCAGCTGGAAACCTGTAATATCTGAGGGACATGCTGGAGGAAAAGAGGACTATTTAAGGAGTGTCTGGGGAGATGGGCTTCAGATGCCCTTTTCCCTATTTATGCTTATTAGAGATGAAATTGAAGTGCAGCATGATTAAATTATGCATATAAAGAAGAGTTTCCACAAACAAGAAAACATAAGCAATGTGGGAAGGAACAGAACTGCAAAGAGAACGAGAGGAGCAAAACCAAACAGGATGCCAAACTGCAAAAGACATTTCAACAGCACCTAATTAAAACTGTTCACATTTGCAACAGACAGAAGGTAAAGACATTCACTAGGAAACAGAAGAAAGGGGGGGAAACATTAAAAGGAGTGATTTTAGTCAATCAGAGGAGGTTCTGGAAAAATAGCAAGCTTGAGCAAAGGCCAGTTGCAGAATGCAAAATGCTTTTAGAGTCAGGGGATTATTTCCATTTGTCTTACAGCAGAACTGACTCCAGCTGGTAATAATGAAAAATATAATGTGCAGCAGCCCCTGCCCACAGTGCCTGCAGCCTATGGGGAGCTGGCACTACCAACATTTTACGTTTATTTCCATGCACTGATATGAATAAGATCACATAGCAACCAGTCCAGGACTGAGAAATCAACACAATTCTCTCAGGTCCCACTCCAATAACTTAATCAGAAGAACATCTCCCACCTTCTTCTGTTAATTAATGAATCTTCATCTTTTGGCTTCAGAAACCATAGACACAGTAGTAACGGTGAGGCTGAAAATCCAGTGTGATACCTTTGTTAGTGGGATGAACTAATAACACTTTTTCTCCTGCAACACCTTTCAAAACCTGACATGTTCACCACTGGGTTCGTCTGGTTTCAGGTGTGTAGCAGAGCAGCACCAGGTTAGAAGTGGAATAATCATGACAAATGAGTCGTTAGCCATCTTTCAAAGAGACCAGATCAAATCTTCACTTGAGTGACAAAAACATGGAAGATGAAAAAACAAGGAGAAACTACACTATACTTTGCTTGTCTCTGTCTAAGCAAAATCATTTTAATAATTGGTGAACATGGAATGAAAAGTAGTGAATAACATTTGAAAGGGAAAAGACTGCCGTGTAGCATGTCTAAGAATGAAAAGGGGAAGGTATTTTTCCTTCTTGTGGCAGAGCCTTCACTTTCAGAAAGAGCTGGCTAGGTGAAAACTGAGCTTTCTTGCTAGGGAGAGGCTGATTTATGTGTACACAAGAAATCTCACTGTTCAGAGATAAGACACTTAAGTGCTTTGTTAATGGTGAATGATGAAGTGGCAGTCAGAGCTGTAGGAAGGAGCTCTTCATTAAGTAAATCAGGAGCTGTCAGAGGCCTTTGGTAACCCACCAGTCTTGATGCTGCCTGAGATCCGGCCATCTTCTCATCCACCCATGATGCTACGCGGAGATGCTATAAATCACTTGTACACTCCATGAAGAACTGCCACCAGACCAAAGGTGCGTGTTAAACAGTCCCATGCTAGGATGTTTTTGTTTCCCTTCCACCTGGATAGGTCTCAGGTAATTAGTTGGTGCATGGCAGGCAGCAGGGATGTCTTAGTCCTCTTAAACCCCAGAGCAGGAGGGTGCCCAAGGGGCTGGAGGGCCAGTTCAGGTTACTCTTTCACCTTTGGCATGTTTGTGATTTGGCTGTGGGGGCCAAGGCCAGGCAGCATTATTGTTCCTAGCCCTGACACAGAGAAATGAGCAGTGTCACAGAGAGATAAGTGGCACAGGCATGTGGCTGAAGCCATTGTCCCCCCAAAAATATCCTTTTTGCAGGGGCAATAGGAGGGGGAAGAGCAGAATCCCCCCTGGACTGCCTCCTTCTCAGGGAAGTGACTGATGAGCCTGGCAGCCTCTGAACAAATATTTCTGATGCAGAGAATTCACTTGTCAACTTGGAGGAGCCCCGAGAGGAAAGTTCCAAAGCAGATCTGTCGGAGATAATGACACTGCACAAGGAAGCCCTCCTTAGGAGGAATGTCTTCAGAAGATGTGGAGTGTTTGAAAATACGATGCTTCTGTGTGTTCTTGTTGATGAGTTAAAATTCAGGCAACTGTGGCTGAATTTTTAATGTGAGCTGTAACAGATGAAGCACAAGGAGGCAGTGATTCATTTTTTCACCTTTCCTGATGCTTCCTTGGTCAGTCAGACCTTGTTTTTTTCCAGATCAGAAACCTCTCTTTAGGCCTGAGACAACTCACTGTGTTCTGCCTCATCCAGATTACAAACCAGGGAATTTTTGTGCATCTGGATGTTTGTGTAATTGCCTAACACTGTGGAACCCCGCCTCAGCTGAAACCTCTTATCTCCACTGTCAGATAAAAAGCAATTAACAGTAACCATAACCAGAAACACTTCTAGTGTGAGGACAGGCAGCAAATGGCAAATAGATATATCAACAAATCTGTTTTTGCCTTGTACTTTGCTTTTTGCAGTCAATGGGTCATTAATTTTTATATGGGTATCATGTACTTATAAGTGGTTTGGGAATCTTGAAGTTATTACCTATGACAGTGGCTTTGATTACGTTGGCTGCTCTGGATTGCCCGTGATCCTTTGGTTTAAAAGTCACCCAAAAGGATACAGCAGCCAGAATCGCACCCCAAGGCAGTCCTGGGTACCCAAAGGCACCTAGGCTGAGCCCTGATTACTCCTCACACTTGTTGGATCTCTCAATTATGCTTCCTCAGAATGGGGCTGGGTTTGTAAAGCCATTTCCCCTCTGAAAGCTCATCAGCATGCACGCTTCGTAGGTGTTGTTCAGCTAGCTCTTCTAAGTAGCGGTATTTTATGCTGTCAAATGTGAAATTGGCTCAGGTCAGAAATTTTGTGCTGAGCTAGCCAATCTTTGTGGTTTTCACTAATTAATTCTAGGACAGATAACCAAAAGATTCTTCAGCTGAACAAGAATAACTATTTTAACCTCTTTTTCCAGGTGTTTTCTGATCATTTTACATTTTCTGATTCATTAGCTCAAGTTTCAGTTCTCTGGGAAAAAAAATTGAGGACAACTTATATTTTACTTGGCAAGTCAATCGTTTTATGTAAAATGTTTACTTTCCGTGTGAAGTCACAGAGGCACTTGTAGAGTATCTATGTGCAAGATGATGTGAATAACATTAGCTGGATTCAAGCAAGTGATGTTTTTAAATCTGAATAACTGCAGAGTTTGAAAAAAAGCAAATACAGAGGTGTCAAGAATGAGATTGCCTGTTACCACACTCTGCACTGGAGCTGTGCTTTGGTTATCAGTTATTTTTCAGCTCTCTCTCCTGGTTTGTTTGGCATTAGCTGGTGTCTCCAGATAATCTATCAGCAACTACCTGTTTAGTTTTATTACGTTCTGTTCCTTTATGCACTCATTCAGGACTTCATTTGCTCCCATCTTGCAGACAGTTTTAAATGTTAAGCTTGTTTTCCTACCAGATGGAGAATAGACGCTTCTATTTCAGGTAAGCATTTTGTGATACCTCCCCAGTGTAGGTAGATGATACTGCGCTTGTTATACTTCAGGTCAGGAAGGGCTGCTAAATGCAAATCAAACCAGGCCTTTTGAGCCTCATAAGTTAGAGGGGTTTTGCTGAGATATTTGTGAGTTTAATAGAAGTTGGGCGTCCTCCTTGTGCCATCAGTAGCTACAGGCAGTGCAAAGGGATTTTGCTGGAGCAGTTCAGCCTGGAAAGCTGTGATGCTGGCACGAACCTTGCCAGTACTGCCACGGCCACCTTGTACGCATGGGACAGTACAGATTGAGCTCCCTGTCAGAAAAAGGCTCTTACGGAGTGTTTGCAGGGCTGAAGGCAAAGCTTCTTTTCTGCCCCGAGCGCACCTAGTCCCACATGACCATCTTCACTCCAGGTTTGTCTTTCATGGGAGATGACAGCCTGCAGTGGCTAAAAAATGGCCAATCTGGGCTCAATAGCTGCCTACTGGCAAGGGATTTTTATGTCTTGACTCTTCCTGTGGATTATGATGAAGAAATCTAAACAGGAGACAAATGAAAAGACATTCATACAAATGTGCAAAGACAGGCACCTTGGTCATCCCAGCAGTGACCAAAAGGTTCAGGGCAGAGGGTTTCTCCCCCTTGAATGATGGGACCTTTGTGAACATGGTTCCCAGCACAGTCCTGCAACTGGAAGTGAGTGCGCAGATCCCAGCAGAGATGTGAGAGGGATCCGTTCTGGTGTCAGGGGACTGTCTCCACTGATCAAACTGTGGTCCAATAATTCATCTAATGAGAGTTTGCACACATGGGAGAGGAAGGAAAGCAGGTGTTTCTATAGTTTTTCTTTTTTTTTTCCCTTGCTTCTCTTGCAAAGGGTAAGTCTCTGCTGTACAAGTCTCCTGCCAGCTGAACGCAAGCAGATTGCCTGTCTTATCTTGCTTTGCCCCCTTCTGTGCAAATGCTTCAGTCACTTCCTTGCAAATTTAATGTTTTTTTCAACTACTGACGTGCTCCTTGTCTCCACTCTGCAATTATGAACCGATATGCTGATGTTTTAAGTAAAATGTTTTGTTTCAAAATGTGCAACACCCAAATTTACAAAAAAAAAAAATTCCCAGACCAAAAGAGTCAGCTCCCTCCCCAAATTCTCTCTGATGTTAATTATAGAAATCTCAACTCTGCAGCAGAAGCATCAGTCAATAGAGGGTTTGGCTCTTTTCAGAGGCTTAAGATTTGGAAAAATATACTGAGGATGGTGTATACAACTGGGAGATGTGGCAGGTACACGCTGGAGGTGAATGCTGAGAGTTTGGAAATATAAACAAACTTTGGGGTTCGCCTGTCGCCTTCCTGCCTCAACACCTAGAATATTGCATTGTTGGTTGGTCTTCATTTTTAAATCATCTAGCACTATGCTGTCAAGACACATGTGTTGTTTTCATAGAGTTGGCACCAGAAGTTATTTTTTTTCCTAGCTCAATTTTGAGAAAGGTAACAAATATTCTGGGTTTGCTCTGAAATCATTACAGGAGGAGTTCCTGGATTATACATCATGGTTGCTCCTGCAATGAAAGTGCAGCTCTTCTGTCAGATTTTCAGCCTGATGATGTTTCTGGCTGTTAGGATGAAACCCCAGACTCTGTCCCCATCACAAGAGAGGGTTAGAATATGCTTGCAAATTCATCCCAGCGCTGATTTTTATTAGGAAATCTTATTTACATGCTGCATTCTCTTCTTGCATAATAAAGCTGGAGGCTTTTTTTTTTTCTCCTAATGCATTTTAGAGGCAATCTGACATTTCCTAATGGTTCTCAGGTATGTATAATTCAGCTTGTTCCATGTCTGCATTTTCCAAAATAACACTGGAAAATTATTTGGGTTCCTGCTTTTTTTGGACAATCATTACTCTCACTTTTTCCAGGTTGACCTATAAATGTCCATATGCTGCAGGATATTTGCAGTAGGTGTAGGTTCCTTTGGATACGGTCTTGTGTGGGAGACAATATGACAGCTCATCTGCATAGCACAGGCATCATACCCCTGACTTGATTTAGCGAAGAGTCCTGGATCTGGAGGCTTCTCCCATATAGCCTATATATTTAGGGGATTGCTCATATACACTGTGTACTCACACTCTCCCATGCAGTCATTTCTCCGTTATCTGTGGGCAGCTCAGCTGGTTTGAGAATAAATCACGGTGTGCAACAGGCGTGGCAGACCCTGACTTGGGGGCATGGCCTCTGCTATCGGATCTCCACTCTGTATCCAGACACCCTGCATTGTTAAAAAATGTTTGTTAATGTACAGCTGGAAGATTTTGTGTGAAAAACTGCGTCGACCGTGTGTGTAACAGCAGTGATGAAGGTAACTGGTGGAACTGATGTCCCCAGGAGAGTGCTCAGTCTTCCGAATGCCACGACTTTCAATTAGGAACTACAAATTGTCCCTAGAATTGTTGAACCTATGTAAGACTCTCAAGGGGATGCTTCTTGAGAAGCTGGAATGCAGGTTATCAGCATGAAATTGGGATGAGGTGCAGGAAAAGGAGCTGTGTCACACCACGCCTCAGCATCCCTAACCCTGTTACTGTTGCATGCCAATGATTTTTACCTCACAGCTAAAGAATTTGTGGGCATTTAGGTGGCTTTGTACCCACGTAAGGCCAAGTCAGGTGTTTATTTTAAAGACATCCAGCAGACAAATATCCTTCCTGTCTGACAGGTGTGTTTTGGAGAAGGATTGAGCAGGTGGGCATGAACACATAACAGAGGTAGGGCACTTTTATTTGTCTTGGAGTCCATTCTGTTCTCACGAGTTGTTTTCCATGGCTAAGGACCCTACAGAACAGTGTGCTCCTCCTGTGAGCGTGGCAGCGCTGTCTACTGTTGTGTTTTTTTGTGTCTAGCGAGACCCCTGTGAGCAGAGGCTGCTCCCTGGCTTCCTCAGCCTGGTGGAGGGACATGGCCTGGGCTCGCCGGCTGTGCGAGAAGGGTGGACATCACGGCCATGAGGGGCTGTGACAGGCGACCGATCCCTGTCAGGCATACTGGGAGAGTGGTAGGGAAGCTGGTATCGCTTCCCATCGGGTTTTCTGGGCCTGCGTACAGGTTGTCAATGGGGTAGCTGCCCCAGGTGTCGGTCAGACTACAGCTGCGGAAAGATGAGCCGGTCTCCAGGTGTGTCAGCCACACTGAGGGGCTGTAGTGGGAGCTGGACTCTGGCTGTGTCAGGCCTATTGGGGGGGTGACAAGGGCTGGTCTCCGAGTGACAACCTCCCTGGCGGCGGTTGTGTCAGCCTCACGGGAGTGTGATGCACCAGGGTGGTCTCAGTATGTCAGTCACATTGGGCGTTGGAGCAGGGGTTGGTCCCTGAGACAGCGGGGCAGCCCCAGAGTCTCAGTCACACTGGGAGGCTGGTCCCTGCCGGTGTCAGTCACACTGGGGGTGTGATGGGGCGGTCCCTGCCGGTGTCAGTCACATTTGGGGTGTGACAGGGGCGGTCCCTGCCGGTGTCAGTCACATTTGGGGTGTGATGGGGCGGTCCCTGCCGCTGTCAGTCACATTTGGGGTGTGATGGGGCGGTCCCTGCCGGTGTCAGTCACATTTGGGGTGTGACGGGGGCGGTCGCCAGCTGTGTCACTCACACTGGGGGCGTGACGGAAGCGGGTCTCCAGATGTCAGTCACACTGGGGGCTGATGGAGGCTGGTGCCTGGCTGTATCAGTCAAACTGGGGGAATAACGGGGACTGGTGTGCGGGTGTCAAGTCACACCGGGGGCAGGACAGGGGCTGGTCCGTGACCGCCTCATTCCCATTGCGGGGACTGAGGGGGGCCGGCCTCTAGCTGCATCAGTCACCTCGGAGGTGTGACAGAGGAGGTCCCTGGCGGTGTCAGTCAACCTGGGGATGCGACAGGAGCACGTCACTCACACAAAGGGTTGTGAGAGGAGCTGGCCTCCAGCTGTGTCGCTCACACTGGAGTTGTGACAGGGGTCACTCTCCAGCTGTGAAAGTCCCGCCGGGGGCGTGAGGGGGGCCGGTCTCTGAGTGCCAGTCCCATGAGGGTGTGGCAGGGGCGAATCTCTGGCTGTGTCGGTCACTGGAGGTGTGACGGGGGCCGGTCCCCGGAGCGTTTGAGGGGAACGGGCCTCGAGGTCCGCTGTCCCCTGGGGGCGGCGGCGGGTTGCGGCGGGCGGCCGTTCGCGCGCGCAGCGGCTGGTGACGCCAGCGCCGCCCGACAGCCGGGCTG
>JAVJGG010000090.1:33972912-33983827 GCA_035590195.1 Aviceda cuculoides
ATGGTCTGCTGCGCCACAGGGAAAAGTTGGGGGTTTCATTCTGGCTGGGGAAACAAAACCCCAACCGTATATTTTCGAAATTTCATTTTATGTTTGGTTTTTTTTTTTTTTTAATTTTTATTTTCAAGCCTACATCGTGATTTAAATATTGCCCCGCCCGCTCCGTGGAAACCGGCCGGGCCTTTGTCAGGGAGTTTTTCTGAAGCCAAGTAGTGCCAGCCTCTCTGGAAAAGTTTTTGCTTCAACAAAGGAAAGAGCAGCTGAGTGCCAGGGCTCGGGAGCCGGCGGTGTGCTGCTGGAGGTGCTCAGCCCCTTGCAGGAGGTGAGGAATAGTTCCTGTTCTCATGCGCTCGTTATTAAATTAATGGGAACGGTTGAAGTTGGGGGGGTGACTTGAGCCTTTCTGTTCCAGGCAGTGGCTAATGAAGAAGATTAATTCAGCTTGTTTTCTGTATCACAGCAGAAGAAAGCGCAGCTTGTGTCTCAAATGAAGCTGGCCTTTCTGAAATGTGAATAAGACCTTTCACTTAATGCACATTGCTATAGTGCCTTTATAACCATCTAAACCTACTGAAGCTAAATAGACAAGTTTTATATTTACATATGCATGGCAATACAGAAATACGTACATTTTTACATGTATGTCTTTGTATGTATACGTGCTTGTATTCAGAGAAGTCTCGCCCAGATGAAAGCAGTTAAGAGGAAGTGAAGAAATAGTGGGAGTAAAGGAAATATGAAAAGTGGGTGCGAGGGAGAAGGTGGGGGTCAGAGGAGCAGCCAGGCCACCCATCAGGGTTGGAAAAATGCAGTTTCTCATCTTAGACTAGCAATTCAGCATGAATGCAGATTTCAACCAGGTGAGTGAAAGCAGCTTGGGGAGCTGCTGCCAGCAGAGGCTGCTGGGACAAATCTAGAAAACCTCTTGTGAATCCATACCTTTGGTATGTCATGAACAAAAGCATCTTCTTCGCAAGAAAGTTTGTGACTCAGACAGGTATTTCTCACCAAGTACCATCGCTCATGTTTTCTGCTAGTAAGGCTGGTCTGCAAAGGGAGTTTACCCAGAGAATTTGAAGCTGTTCCAGTGGGCCAGCTCTGGAGGATTACTAGCTGTGCTTTGAAGCCTGGGAGGATGATTAGTAAGCTTTCTGGACAGCTCGCTCTTGCCTTTCCTCGCATATGTCTTCTTTGTATGGTGCTAGCTGGTAGTGGAACAGGGACCCCAAATATCCTCAAGACGGTTAAAATAATGCTGGTCAGGATGGGAGGCCAGAGGCACTCCTGAGCTCTCCAGACCCCCCTTCCATACATTCCTTCTGGTTTTGGCTGTTTGACACAGTTTCTGGGTCTCGTTGAATTACCTAACTCGTTTCTGAAAGAACACACCTTGTGACTGGTGCTCCTAGTTCATATTTAGTAAGGTAAAAACAAGGATTAAGCATGAATCCTTGGAAAGAGATCTGTGGTGGGCGCAGCTGTGGTGTAGGACTTTGCCCAAAGTGTTTGCACCCCAGAGTTCTGAAGATTTCTTGTCTTTAGGTGAATTTAAAATGGAAATTGTTTATCAGTTTATATTTGTAGCAAAGACTGGATTATGATAGAGAATTTAACTTCATTAAATGTAGTCTGTCTGTATTTTGTTTGCTGAATGTATGTTTTTTACATATATAATAGTAGATGATTGTGTTTCTTCTACTGCATAACTAATAGTCTGTCCCATTCTTTTAATCAGAAAAAAAATCTTCGCCGTGATAGCTTTATGTTAATATCAGAAAAATCACTGATGAAATGAGTGTTTTATTTTTCAGGGAGGGCTGTAAAGAGAGCTGAGAATGAGATGGACTTACCATGAAGGACCTGAAGCTCTTGGTATACACATCATCAATGAGCTCCAGATGAACACAGCGTACGCCTCAGAGAATGGATGTGAACATGGACTGGGACTCTGAGAATAACATTTGTGACACAGGTGAGAAGCATTCAAATTATTCCAGAAAGACCACTAAGCAGGGGGGCCACACATCTAGCCTCCAGAAGGAGGTAGACATGAATTACTCACAGACATGCAGTCCTTGTTGCAACTCTGCTGGACCTTCAGCAGGAGGTAAGCAGGAGCTTCCTGCAGAGTTGCAGTGTGAAGATAAAGAAACCTGTGAGATCTACTACCAGAAACAAGGTGAGAGTACAGCTGGAGTATTTGTCCCCTCCAGTACCAGCTTTGACCTGCAGTGTGAAGATAAAGATTTAGAGCACTGTTCCTCTGAGTGGTCCAAGAAACCATGGAGAGGACTACATGACGATAACGAAAACACCGTTCTTGCTGATGCGTTTGATGAGGACCTGGAGCCTGTCTCTGAGGAAGCTTTGCCGTATCGGTGCAAGAAGTGTGGTTCCACTTTCCATGGTATGAGTGAGCTGCAGGAACATAAGCGAACTCACCTTGTGGAAAACTCATACCGATGTCCCGTCTGTGCCAAAGAGTTCTTCCGTGCAGCAAATTTGCGAATGCACAAGCTCATTCATTCTAGTGACAGGCCACACAAATGTCCGGAGTGTGACAAGGGTTTCATTCGCACGGCTGATGTCTGGAGGCACCTACGCAACGTACACAAGATAGAGCGCTCCATGGTGATCCTGGGAAACGGCATGGCTAGGAACCCGTGGTCGATAGTGCACCGTAACCAACACACTGTTGAGTACACTGATCAGCCTTGTGCAGAAAACCAAAAGTCTGAGGAAGACGACTATAAACCTTATGCCTGTCCAACTTGCGGCAAAGGTTTCGATAAGCCTAACCTGCTTTCCAAACACAAAGTGATCCACCGACAAGACAAGCCCTATAAGTGTCAGGAATGCGGCATGGCGTTCGTCCAGCTGCTCAGGCTGAAAAGACACCAGCAGACTCACTCTGGGGAGCGCCCGTTCTATTGCGAGGAGTGCGGAGGGACGTTCACCCGGCTGGCATCGCTCCAGCGCCATCACCGCATCCATACTGGAGAGAAGCCCTACTCTTGCAATTACTGTGGGCATTCCTTCACCGAGTCAGGTACCCTACGGAGGCATGAGCGCACACACAAATTGGACAAGTCTTAATTCTTAGTTTGTTTGTGACTGTGGTCTCCTTGGTTGCTTCTTACCTGCAGGAGGCCTGCTCGGTTGGGCTGGAGAAAGCACTCCGTTGCACATGCTCTGGCCAGTGCAGACCCACTTCCCAGCCGTGGCTGACATGGGGGGATCTCCGGGGATGATTACGGGGATCCCTGGAACTTGTACTGGTAGAGATTGCACTTACTGGCTTTGTATGGAAAAATAACCTAATTACCACTGAGTAATGGAATGTGAGACTTGAGAAAACTGAAATCACTCACACATGCTAGCACTGTCTCAATTAGCTGAACTGACCATGCATCAGCTTGAGCTTTTTGCAAGGATGCCGTGAGACCTCCCTCTGCAGTCTTGGTCACTGGATAAATTGGCCCTGCCCTCTCAAGTGTGGTACCTCTTTGGCACTGGGTTTGAAGATCTGTGGTCGCAGGTCTTTGCTAAGTCAGAACAGTCCAGAGTTGTCCCTCTATCCCTTCTCTCCTTACATTCTGCTGATATTTTCTTTCCATTACTTTTTTTTGAGGGGAAGTATCATGTTGGTTATTTAAAAAAAAAAAAAACCACAGCCACAAAACAGTTCCTTAATAAACTCAACAGTTACCAGCTGTATTTCATAAATGTTTCTATGTGTGGGAGTATCGATCCCTTACGTACTTTCGTGTGATTAGTTGAATTTCTGTTAATAATGGAAAAAGCTTTATTTTTGCTATGATGGTGCATGTTCTTGGGGTGAGGGATTTGAATACATTTGTGTCTCTGATGGAACTGTGCACTTTAAATCTGTCCAGCTGAGTGTTACAGTAGGAAGTGCTTGAGAACACAAAATTCAAAGAGCAGAAGACCAAATTTAAGCCACCTTTGCTACTCATTGTATAGGAGTCATCTTCATTTAAATGTTTTCACACATAAGGAAGCTTCTCATAACAAAACCATGTTCTGTGTTCTGTGACATATCTGAGTACTACCCAAAGTGTCTGCCTGACTCTTCACTTTGATTTAGATTCAAATGGTTAGTGAAGAAAAATTTCCTTAGAAACTAGCCTGGCGGACTCAGGCAGGTGCTGCCAAATACCCCAAGGCTGTAACTTCCGAAGAGGTTTGTATTGCCTCAGTTATGGCAGTGGGGTTTTTAACTTTGAAACTTAAAAATGACACTTAGTCTACTGTTAACCACTGTGGTAGAAGCATTCAGTTTGTACTTAAGTTGCAGCCTTAATTTCGTTTTTGTGTCAGAAAGCTTTGCTTCCTTTCCCCTGCCAGCTGCCATAATTTCACTAATTTCTTTCTAACGTGTTCTGCCTTTTCAGCAGGAAGTTGCACAGCAGAATGAAAGTAAAGCTTCAGGGTAATGTACCTTTGCATTTACTAACAGGCTATTTAATGTGAAGTACTGATTGTGCCATTTGTTTGCATATTTCATAGAGTGAAAAATGGTGATGGCTGCTCAGCACATTCCACCCATGCAACAGCTGAGCAGGCGTTTTACAGTTGTGAGTACTGTAGTGTTTGAAGTGAGGTCCTTGGCTTGGATCAAGCTGAACCACTGTCCACAGCAACTCTTTAGCTTGATTATGAATGGGAGACTAATTCTCCCAGCCTCGCTCATGGGTCGTTTTAATTTCATTCCTCAAAGAAATCTCCAGATTAGGGAACTGATCCACATCCCACTTCTTAGGGGGATGTTGTCTCTGAAATGATGTACTTTCGTAACACAGATACCTCTGCTGGGATGACTGGACCCTGCGTACCATATGTATTCACTACAGCTGTGAGTGAGACTTCTCCAAACTCCCCTCTGCAGGTAGTTCCAGTATGATTTTAGGTTTCCAAAGGGATTTTGATGGGGCCCCTTGGCAAAGGGTTGGTCTTATCTGAGGGCTGCTTAGCCTCTCTAAGAGGGAAGATCCTTGCATGAAAAAAATCCTGGCTGAAAGGAGACTGTGGGTAAATGAACTGCGGAGAGAGGTCAGCAGTGCTGTTCTGTGGGGACTGTGCTGTTCAACACAATCTGAAATGACCTGGAGACAGGGCAGATAGCAAGGTGACAAAGCCGTTCCAGAAGCTATCGTGCATTAAGTTTCCACCCTCATCTTCTAAACCCATTTTGAAGTTGTCAGCTACAGTCTCCCCTTTTCAGCATCCTGCTTCTCCCTTGGGTATGCAGTGCTCTTGCTGCAGGGGGTTTTAATATCTAATTAAACTGCACCACTATGCGCACCTTTATGTTGTGTGACTGTTATGCTTAGACAACTGTGGTAATTGAGAACATCTAGTTATTCTGCTTTTTGGTGTTAGCAGTTGGTGGAATTTGTACCCGTAAGAGCATAATGGTGAAAGTGTTTTAAACAAAGGTCTGTTTAATGGGAAGAGTAAATGGTTGGTGAAATGAAAACTACTAGGCTTAACTAAAAGGTTATTAAAAAGATACTTGCCTGGAAAGTTGACTTCCATATAAAATGCTTGGATGTATGAAAGGAGTAATTAAAATGTGTGATGGTTTCTGGGAAAAGCATGTTGAACCCTCTGCAAAGAAACTTCCACTAACTCCTGTGCAGGCTACAGGAAATCCCTTGGAGCTTAATTTAACCCAGAGATCATCGCTTCTGCACTTTACATTTTCAATATAAAAGTTTGGAAATCTCTCCCAGGCCCTGACACTCTCACAGTGTCAGTCTGAGTTGCCGGTAGCCTACAACAGACATAGCCAGTCATGATACCTAGCTCAAACAGGAAGGGAGAGAGTGAGCAAATATACCTGCTCTACAGCACTGCTTCATTAGAGAGGTTTTGAAGTGTGTGTTTTCAGCAGAAGTAATTTTTCTTTGTTCAGAGTAGCCAGTGTATCTGTTAGCTCATTTGCATCTGTAAAGGCCATGGAAGAAGTGGTTCCCTTTGATGCTGTGCAGAGGACTCGCTCGCAGGCCCTCATTGCTGGGGCATTACGGGAAGCACTTGGACACAAGCACAGGGCTGGAGCTCTGAGCTAGCCAGGGGATCCTGATCGTGCGAGTACTTTTGATCGCTGGATGGTATTTGTGAACAGCAGAACACGGAAATACCCTTTGCTCTTTGCTAATTTTCCTGTCCTCTCACTATATCATTTCTGCCCAACTCATTTTCATCACAGGAAAATTGTCTCAAGACTAAGAAGTTAGAATAGCTCCAGCATTGCAGACTTCTAGCCGTTCCTGGCCTGGAATCACGGGCCAGTCCTTGGCAGCAACAGTACTGTTTTCTTACTTTGTTAGCAAAGGTGTTGCATAGTAAATACGCCTGTGTTTGTGGAGTGTAGATACAGCACCTTGCACAAAGGAAAAGCTACTACTGTACAGTCTTCCAGCTCCTCTGTGTACCATCATCTTCCTTTTATATTGTTTGCCTTTTCCCAACTGGAGGAGTCTGAAGCAGGAGTCTTTGATGTAAACAGGGAGCGCTAAGCAATCCATCATTTGTCAATTAATCTGAGCAAAGGGCATTGAAATCTCTAGAGTAGGCAGCTTTTATTTAAAATGAGGCTTCATCATGTGATGATCAGCTTCTGATCTTGTAAAGTTTCTGTTGGCATAAGGAGTCCCCACTGCGGTTTTCCTACTTACAGACTAAAAACGAGCAGGGGCTGAGATCTCACCAAAAGAATGGCAGATGAATAGCATTTTGCTAGGATAATATACTGGAAATAGAAAGGAAAACAATGTTTTTATTTTGGTGATCCCAGCTGTGTCTGATGCTTTGAGAAGTTAAAAAATAGTGGGCTTTTGCAAGGTTAGAGTCATCTTAAAAGAGCAATCACTGAAGGGGAGCTAGCCTGTGAAGCCGGTAATACAGGTCTCTACACTAGAGTGCAGCCCGCTTGTAAATTCACTGCAGGATGGCTGTGCCACTGAACTTCCCCCTGCTACGTGGGAATGTTATTTTCCAGAGGAGGGGGAGCTCAAATGAATGTGCTCATGCAGTTCATGTAATGGCTTTCCTCTTGTTTATCTGCTAGAAGAAAACATCAGACCTATCGACTCCTTTTCTCATTAAGGGTTTTATCTTAATTGTTGCTTATGTGCTTCAAATCTGAATGCAGGAGTAGTGATTTGTTCTGAGCAGGTCTGTTTCTGTACAAGCTACCAGCACACATCTTGTTGGCTGCAAGGGACTCTTAAGGAAAAGGTCCCTGGGCTCAGAGCCATGCACAGGCAACACGAAGGTAGCTTAGCCACAGGCTTGCCATTTAACAGCTATTCCCAATAACTACCTGGCATGTCTTAAAGAGGAACATCTTCCTCGATGCAAGGATGTTCTTTGTTGAGTGTGGTAAGTTTTACCCCAACAGGGTCAGCGTGTTTTGCTGGCCTGCTTGCCCAGCCTCTGTTCTCCTACTTGAAAGAGGATGTGGTAGTTTTCTTCTTCCTCGATATCTTGACCGTTGTTGCTGCTCCTGAAAATACTGCTGGTGTTGATGGCAGGGATGGTTTAGTGACTTCAGTGGGTTCTTTTGGATTGCCTGGTGGGTTGACAGCAATTTAGAAAGAGGAGTTACTAAAACCTGAGGTGTCAGCAGTTGTTAAATGATTTGATCTGAAGACTTTTGCTTGGTAAGTGGTGTGAGTGATGGATGACTTATTTTCATTGTTCGGGAAAGGGAATTGGGAGAAGGTACAATTCAGCATTCAACTCCCAGGCCCCAAGATTGAAGCCTGATCTAACTGACCTTCCTTGTGGGACCTCTTAGGAAGCCTGCTGGTATATATGTCTTAGTACTTGCATTTAAGAAGGTCTTAGACCAGTTGTTATCTAGATTTCATATTTATACCTTGCTTATTTATAGAGAAGATGAACTCGCTTGTAGAAGTCTGTCTGCTGACTGTGCAAAATGGTTTGCCCCAAGAGCCTGAAAAAAAGAAGGCATTGACTTTTGCATTGAGAAGAGTCTGTACTCTGTAATGAGGTTCAGTGCAACCCCATGGAAGTATTTCTGCTGGCACAGTGTTACATCTGCTGGATGAAAGCTGACCTTGCCAGAAAGCACGGCTGGGTTGGAGCGCTGTAGGAAAATCTGGGCACTTACACCACACTGCCTCGGCTGCTGGCACCAAATCCAGCAGACTGGGGATGTTTTTCACCTGGTGCAGTGTGCTTTGGGAGATGCTTCCCCCTGGAAAGCTGGGAGGTTGGGAGCTGTGTTTCCTGAGTACAGAGAGATGGTTAGCTGGTCCCATCTTCATCTGCACGTCAGCTCCCGGTTACAGCACGGCAGCGTGCGAGCACGACAGAAGTGCGGTATGTGGAGAAGGCTGAGCTCCACGTTTGTCACTGTGGTCCTACAGGTTGATCCCCTGCTGAGACAAGGCTGCCTGCACACTCGCTGTGAAGCCTCCCACCAGCCTTTGCTTCTCGTACCAAAACCTCACCCCTAGGGATACCTGCAGGCTGGGGTTGAGGTACAGGAAGACACCTGTGAGTAGTTGCAAGACCTCGTGTCCTGCTTCAGTTCTGAACATGTGCAGATGCACAGTCCTTGCATACAGTAATAGACACAGAAATATGCTATGCATCTGTACAAATACCTGGATTTGTTCGAGACCACAGCAGCACATGTGAGCTAAAAGCACAAGAGATTTTCTTTTAGACTCTTCATGGCATATGTGAGTAGATAGTGTTTCTTTCCAGCGTATTCACTTGAGATATAACAGCAGCTTTAAAATAGCTCCAGGACAGGGGGGGTTCATGTAAACACAAAGAATATCCACAATTTTAACTACATTATTTCCTTCTCTGTTCACATACTATGACACAGCATACAGTTTGTAATAATCAGACAGTAATCACTGCAAGAGTGAAAAATAAAGCTAGGCTCCCCCCTACTCCTTGGCAGCCACAATACTATGACAGTGCAAGCACATTTATTATAAGCACATTTATATATCGTCATTTACACATATATTTACATGCCTTCAATAGCACTGCATGGCCAGGTGGTCTGGGCCCAGGGCTCGGCTCTTCAGCAGGTTTTTACCACCATGAAGGGCAGAATAAGAAATCCAGAAGCAACATCAATCAATGCAGGACATCCTCCCAAAGTGCAGGGGGGTAGTGCTGGCAGCAGTGTTGTAAAGGTCTGGCCCACTAAGGCGGCAAGGTGAAAGACCTCTCTGCTCCCCTCCAAACTGGAAACAAGGACAGCTGTCTTTCTGGGCCTGCTTCCTCAAATTGATGTGATTTCTTGCAATGGAAGACAGCCAGCTCTGAGTGAGGAAAGGCCCAGCTTGGCCTGTTTTGTTCATACTCAAAAGGGGGAAGCAAATTTGGGGGGCTTTTAGCAATTTCCAGTGCAGAGCCTTAATGAGTGCACTCACCTGTCTTTTGACCTGACTTCCTTTTTATTTCGTAGTTTGCTATAATTGCTTTTTTGCTTCTCTCATCAGGAAACACCCTTGAGGAAGAGTTTTAAGTGACTTTTCTGTATTGTTTTGTAAAGATTTTGCTGGCTGACTGTGTACAGACCTATAAAACATGACCACCACCCCTGGCAGTGGAGATGATGGAGTCAGCCTAGCATGCACCCTCCTTATTCTTTCAGACTGGTCCCCAAACCCTTCCTGGAAGAGCTTGCATGCAGGAGGTTGGACAGGCTGAAGCAGAGCAATACGGACCCTGGAGCAGCATACACTCACTATGGTCCTGGGCTTCGTCCCTCACCTGCTTACCTTATGGGGGAAGGGGATACTCGTCCTAAAACCACGCAGAGCTCTCCGTTCTTTCTTCCAGAAGGTCAGTGCTAAATGCCAGCCCAGGGTATACTCAGCCTCACTCTGCATGAGAAGGACTAAAATCCAGGGATACTCTGGCTTGGAAAACATTAGAAACTTTCCTGCACTGTCGTTGTCTCCTGCAAACGAACCTGGCATTGGGCTGGCATAGCAGGAGGGGTGGAAGGAAGGGCCAGAGGCAGAGGTGCCCTTGGGTGACAGGCTGAAGCATAAGCCAAGCTTGGCTGCTGGAGGTAATGATGAAGGCAAGGATGACTTGGGGGTTGTGTCAAGAAGCATGAGGTTCATGTGAAGAGCATTCTGGGACTTGAATCTTGACCAGGCTGGCATCCAGTGAACAGGCACTTAATAAATACCACTCTTTTAGCTAATGAGAGAGGTGGAAGGGGCTTTCTGTTTTCTCACCACGTGCCAGGGCCCTTGCTGTGATGAAGAGGTCAACGAGGCACATCTGCTGTGTCCCCTGGCCATTCTTCGTCTTTCCAGGCCCACCTCTGGTCCCATGGGACACTCAGGTGGGGATTGAATCTTCCTTCCCAAGCCGAGGTGGCTGCAGGTACCTCCGCAGTGGTTCTTGGAGTTGTGAAAAAGAGCTGGGAAGTCTCTTTCCAGAGGTAGCCAGCTGAGCTCTTGGGAGGAGCAGGCAGCGTGAGCCCTATCTGCATGAGGATGCTCCAAGGTGGATTCCCATACGGAGAACCACTTCCCCTGCCTGAGACGCTCAGATGCAGCTGGTACACCACTGTAACTGGTGGGCAAGCAAACAATGCTGGACTGTAAGAGACACCAAAGGATAGGAGTGCAGTTTCATCATGGAGCCACTCTGAGGCAGTTGCTGGAAAGACCTTTCAGGCAAGTGCTATAAAGCAGAAAATGAAGCTCTGAGCCCTTCATGTGAATAACTTGAGCAGGGAGATCTGGTTGGCAAAACGTCGTTTGTCACCAAGTGAGGCTGGATAAACCAGGTACCGACCACTAAATATCTCTGCTGTCATCTAGAAAACCCTTGGGGTCTAGCATTTGGGGACAAAGCAATAACTAGCAATTAA
>JAVJGG010000090.1:33983837-34007821 GCA_035590195.1 Aviceda cuculoides
GGGGGGCGGGAAGGCCAAAAATGCTTCTTGCCCTTTTGTTCTTCACAACAGATGGGTGAAAACAGTATGTTCTCAGCAGTAACTTTTTATTATTTCACAACTGCACATGTCTCTTACACTGCAAGTTAGAAATGTCAGTTTAATTTTCTTTTAATTGCCTCAGCTATCATGTACCTGAGAGAAGCCATTTTTACCATCTCTCTAGTCCCTGTTCTTGGTCTCAGAAAGCAGCTTATTGGTGTAGGAACACTCAGTGCACTTCTGCTTCAGAAAGGGGCTCTCCCGAGAGGAGAGCAATGGGTGCAAATATTTTGCCTGTAATTACTGTATCCAGCGTACTCTGTGTGAAAGGGTTGTGTTTTGCAGTGCTTATATCATTGGCAGCACAGGAGGGTTTGGGCTTTGGTTTGGTTTGCCTTGCTTGTTTCCACGTGGAGTTTAAACCTGGTGTGTATTTGCTTAACCCACAGGGGTCTTGGAGTTTTCACTGTCTGTGGAACACGTGCTGCACCTTTGCATGGCCAGGGCAGGGTGCTCAGCCTTGCCAGAGGAATGGATCCCGTGCCAGGCAAGCTGGCATCCTCTTTACCTGGAGGCATAGTGGTCAGAAATAAATAATGTATGAGCGACTGAGCTCTGCTTCTTTCCCCTGTCTTTGGTCAGCCTGCTTTTTGCTGATTGCCTCCTCCTTCCCCACCAGCCATGTACCAGGGGTTCCCTGGGGTGCCGGGGCACTCGCAGCCTCAGATGTGTTTTTCCTCTGCCCGTGCCAGGGAGGTCAGGGCTACTCCGCACCATGCCAGGAGATACGGCGGACCGTGCAGAGGAGCTGTTGGGGTTGGTGGGGTGCCGCGGGGAAAGCCGTCGGGGTGCCCCGTGCCGGTGCAGGGGGCCGCCATGGAGCGGCCGGTGCCACTTGAGGGTGGCCGTGGGGGCGAAGGCGTGGGCACAGCGGGGGCAGGCGAAGGGCCGCTCGCCGGTGTGGACCCACTGATGCTCCACCATCTGGCTGGCCACGGCGAAGGCCTTCCCACAGTCGGGGCAGGGGAATGGCACGGCCCCTAAGTGTCCCCTCTGATGGCGGAGCAGGGAGAGGGTCTTGTTGAAGGTGCGCCCGCAGCCGGGGCAAGGGAAGGCCTTGTCATTGCGGTGCGTGTTGCGCTGGTGCTTGCGGAGGTCGGAGGAGAGGCCGAAGGCCTTCCCGCGGTCAAGGCAGCCATAGGGCCTCTCACCCGTGTGGGTGTGGATGTGCTTGTGGTAGTCCGAGGACCAGGTGTAGTTTTTGGCACAGAAGGGGCACTCGCGGGGCTGCTCGCCCGTGTGCAGGCGGTGGTGCTGCTGCAGCGTGCCCTGGTGCGAGTAGGCTTTGCCGCAGAGCTCGCAGGTGTAGGGCTTGGCCCCGCTGTGCGTCTGCCGGTGGCTCAGCAGGTCGCTGGACTTTTTGAAGGGCTGCCTGCGCTGCAGGTGCTTGTAAGGATGCTCCTCCATGGTGGATGCCTGTGGACCCCCTGGCCCAATGGCCTCTGCACTGGCTAGAGCCGATGCTTGCCGGGTGACATGGCTGGAGTGACTGTCTCCGGACGCCTCCCCAGATTTGCTGCACAGGGTCACTGCAGTGTCCTTGGTGCCACAGGGCCTGGTGGCCCCACTGTCCAGCTGAGATGGGTGCTGCTGGCACAGTGGTTCCCCTTGGCTGAGCTCGCTACCCAGGGCATGAAGACTTACCAGCAGCTTCTGCTTCCTGGCTACACCGTTAGCGTTGATGAGGGTGAAGGTTTAGTAGAAGACCTCACCTTCCTGGCACAGCAGGTCCACAGGCTCGTCCTCCCTTGGTCCATTCCCTGGACCGCTGTGCTTGCTCTCCTTTGTTTCCTCCTCATCAGCATTGCCATTGCCCTCCTCTCCAGGAGCACATCAGCCCCCCTTTCTCCCCTCCAGGCTGCTACTGGAGTACTCCTGGTCCAGGCATTCCGGGCGCTTTGGGCTTGCCATCCTCCTCACCTGTGCCAGGCATGGACACGTCTAAGGCTCCTCCACCTCCAGGGCCGTTGCTGTAGGGGACCTGGATTTTGGAGCAGGAGGGGATGACAGGCATGAGGAGCAGAAAGCAACCAGGCAGCTGTTTCTTAATGTAGCTGGTTTTGTCTTTGGTCACACTGATTTATGCTTGGATCTGATGTCCTTTTTCCTTCTTCTGATGGCTACAGTGCTTATTTGAAAGCATGGATTTTTATTTTCTGCACTTTATTAACTATTTTCCTGCTTTTTTAAATACAGAACCACCAGGAAACAAAATGCAGATGTTATTAAATTACAGAGGCCCTGTCAGAAAACCTGCCAGGTTTCAGATCCGGTGGCTGTTTCTCTTGACAGCTAAGGAGCTCACATGTTACAATGCCAGGTGAGCAGTAGCTGCTTCTTCCATTCCTGGAGGGCCCAGTAGAGAAAAGAGCTCCATGTTAATGCAGAATCATGCAGTATTAAAAAAGTGGTCTTAATAAAGGTCAGCTGGCAACACAGAGCATTTCCAGAGAAATAAAAATAGGAAGAGTGTGAGAAACCAAGGACAACATCTTGGATCTGTGATGGTGACGGTGAGAAAGCTGCCTGACAGCCCATGGGGCTGGCTTAGCAGAGCAGATGCCCTACATGCTGCTGGCAGCGGATGTGGGCAAGCCAAGCTGCCTCGTGCCCCTAGGCACGGAAGCAGCAGTGCAACCACATTTCTACTCCCCTCTTTTATGCAGAAGATTTAAAGAGAATTAAAATCAGACCCTGACCACAAGCCAGATGCAGCCAGCAACCAGTGGGTTTCCTGTTTGTGGGACATGCAGTGCCGAGGAGGGAGGTTTGGCCCATGACAGTTTTGTTTTCGCCAGTGTTCTTTGCAATTTTGCAAGCAGGTCAGCGGGCTCTGCCCTGCCTTCATGTGCTTGTGTAAAATGGCCCAAGGAGCTCCTGCTGCATGAGGAATCCGAAGAGCAACGTGTGTCTGCTCCCCATGCTACTGCAAGGGTGGGGAGGCGTGGGGAGGAGGGCACGTGAGCAGTCGCTTCTCAGGAAGGCAAAAGTGGTTGTAAACCCCAGCAGAGAAAGGAAGAAGCCCCATTCCTCTCACTGACAAGAAGCACAGTGGATTACGCTTTGGATGCTGAATTCCTCTTTGGATGCTGATTTACTAGTATCCCCCAGCACCCTTGTTCAGTGGCTGCTGGATAGTTTGAAGCCAGCTGGCTGAGCATGAGCAAGCCTGCTGCTGACAGAGACAGCACTTGTGAGCATTGGGAAATGCCAACACTGCTATTTTTCTATTTTCTTGCTCCCTCAAGGGAAAAGCTATGGCCAGTGGCGTGTGGGCTGTCCAGCCTGCTGCAGCACACTGCTGCAGAGAGGTGGGAGAGCACTTGCAGGAAAGCTGCTCACATGCACCCTGAGGGCAAACCTGTTTCCCTGAAGCAGCTTTCCAAAGACAGTAATCCACCCCTGGTCTGCAAGGTGATGCCAGGGGCATTTGGAGGTCTCATTGCAGAAGGAGACAGACCCACAGCAGCTTGTGCCTTCTCTGGGGTCCCCCACCCATGTTGCTTCCCATCACCCTCAGCCCTGCCTGCCTACCTCCCTCCAGCTCCCAGCTCCAACTGGCAGAGCCTTGCCTTGATGGGTGAGCATGGGTGGGCAGCCGGCCTGGCAGGAGCAGCACCCTGGGCCCCTGTGTGGGAGACGAGTGGGGCTGACGCAGAGCATACTGTGCAAGCGTGCTGGTGTCTGGCTCACCCTTTTGTGTCCAGTGGAGCAGCTGCAGAGCCTTCGGAGGTGAGGCCTCTTTCCTCACCCTGACCTTGCTGCCTGCATCAAAGCGAGAAGCCTGGGAAATGCAGCAGGGCTGTCCTGCCTGCCTGAGCCCTTCTCTCCTCCTGCCCGCCAGTGATGGAGAGCACCAGCTGCCTGCTGAGTTGTGCCTCCCACCGCACCTACCAGGAGGTTTTTGCCTGCTCCTGGCTTTTAGATGCTATTTCCACTTCTGCTGGAGAGAGCCCCAGGCCAGTAGTGCTCTCTGGGTACTTTTCTTCCCCTTCAAGATGTGTTTGTCGCCATTTGATTGTTCCTTGGCCACCGCGTGAGCAGTTTCTCCCTCCCCACAAGTCCAGTGTGTGTGTTTCTGTCTCTCCCCAGTGTGGGAGCTTTCCCACAGGGATATTTCCTCCCTGCTGCTCTTACTGCCTGTTATGCACATCCTGCTTAGTTTTCCTTTCCTTATAATGGGGATTTCTGTCTCCTCTCTGGCATCAGAATCAAACTTTTCCCTTTGTTTTGAGCTGACTCACTTCATAGGCAATCTCAGCACCGAGGACTCGGCCTACAGTTGTTTTATTTGGGATTAGCAGAAATTAAATCTCAAGAAGTCCTGGCAATAGGTAATATTTCAACAAAAACGCTACAGAGCAGCCTTCAGTCCTGCACTGCTGATCAGGGCTTTGCATGTGCAAATACAAGAATATGATCCTGCTTTCAGGAACTGGGGGAGCACGTGGGAAGGGGTAGTTACCCCAGGCTGCACTCAGAGCATCTTGAGGGTGGTCCAGAGCACAGTACCGCTCACCAGGTGGATGCATGACAAAGCTGTCACCATCCCACTGCTTGCTCCCTGAGTGCTTGTTTCCTCTAGTTTTCCTCTCTTGGACAGCTTGCATGCAGTAAATGATAGCATGTGTCTCGGAAACGGCTCTAGATCCAATAACTCGAAGGAATTAATGTTGTGGTGCCCACAGGAAACCAGAGACATGCAAACCCTTTTCTCTCTGGCATCAGAGCCAACTGGGCCACGAGGTCACTGCTGAGTGACGGTGTATGAGAGCACCCGTAAGCAGGCTGTTTCAGCAGGGCACCATTGCTCTCCTGCGGGCTGAAACCAATATTTATTGCAGGGATGTGATATAAATGAACTGGCTTCCCAAACTATTCTCCATATGTTAGCATCCCTGCTCCTGGTAGTCTGAAATCCTCCTCCCAATAGTTTTATTCTCATGCTCCTTTACATGTAGCCTCCTGTTGTACTGGAGCAAACCACACCATACCAGCAAAAAGCATTCACCAGGTCTTGGCCACATCTCTGCGAAGCAGAGGGGTTTAGCTTGGTTTGGGGGATAGTGGTAGGACTTGAACCTGTGGGGAGGCTGTCATTGAACACAAGCTGGGGATGGTTTAAAAACCAGAGGGCAAGAGAAAGTCATGGGAAGAGATCTGCAGAGATTGGAAGCAGGTTCAGCTCATTATGGTGAGAGGAGCATCCTCACTGGGGCCAGCTGAGGCCTGTTCACAAGCTACAGAGAGCAGGGACCAGGGCTGGAGCTCCTTCTCTAACACAGGTTGCCAGAAGTAGTGCCAGGCTGGTGTGGTCCCATGATGACCCTGGCATTGCTGGCCCCCCTCCAGCCATGCCGGGTGTTTTGGGGTATCTAGGGGGGTCCTTCCCCATGCACAGCTCTTTCCCCGCCCAGGGCAGGCATGCTGCTATGGCCAGACGGAAAGAAAAAGAAATGCTGCAGAAGAAAAAGGTAGTTTTGATGAATATCACATTCCACTTCAGACTCTTGAAATAGGGGATAAACATTGTCAGGGAAAAATACAACAAACTGTCCTCCCTGCTTGAGTCTGTGAGTAACGTGTTCTCCTGGGCCGGTTTCTCACTGCAGCAGAGCTCTGTGCTGAAGATGCAGCCAAGAAAAAGTCTTGTAAGATGCCAGGTACTAGGAAAGCACAAAGTCATACAACCTGGGTGAGAAAATGGTGATTTAAGAGGAAGACGATGTCACAAAATCTACAGCACACAGCTAAGTGCATTTTTTTAAAAAATTTTCTTTGTGTAGCCCTCCCTTTTTACTTGCAGTACCTGGACTGATCTGAGATCGGCCCGCTATTTTCCCTGGTTACCAGTGTTAGGTTATGGGATAAACACCAAGTTGCACACCCATGAAAGAGTGATCATGGTGGGGAGCCCAAATAATACCCTGTCCCAACTGCTCCCAGGCCCATTGTAGGAGCTGTCAGAGGCACAAAGGCAGACTGGAACCCAAATTACAGCCCAAGAGGAGGGGACGCCCTGGGGCTGTCTCGGGAGACTCCCAGCCCCATGGGCCATCAGGATGAGGCATCTGGAGCAGCTCTCCTGAGCTTTTTTGACACTGATGTCCCTACTTTTTGGGGATGTCAAAGGCCAGCTGCTGGGGGTCTGTGCGACAGCTGCACTGGGGCTGTGGCACATGCAGATGCCAGCAACTGGAAAGACTGGGATCCAGGGGCAGCTACAGGGGTAGACTCTGTGTCTGGGGCCACGTGGGTGGAAAATAATACTGCAGCATTTAGCAATGGCACAGCAAATCTCGGTGCCAGACCTGGTAGGAGGGGAAGGTGATTTTGCTCTCGAACAAGCCTGATTTCACTTATTCTCACTGTCCCTCAGGGCCACGTGCACACCAGCACCGTAGGTATATGGCCAGGTGGCCTGTCCAGCAGTCAGTGTGTGTCCGGATGGTCTGTCCAGGACACAGCGGGGACAAGGGACACCAGCTCTCAGCTTCCCTCAGGTCTCTCAGGCCTCAGCTTGGTGATCCTGTGCTGGTTTTGACTGCATTTCTGCACCCTTTAGGACCTGGCAGCAATGTGAGCTCAGACACCTCAGTTAATCTCAGCATCCTGGAGCGTGAATGTTACCGATCTCTTGGGGTAACTCACTGCAGCCCTGAAGTGGAGGTGGAAGATGCACTCGCTAGATTTGTGCTCACTGTTGATAACAGGAGACGTGCCCATCCCCACAGAGAAAAGCACTTTCTCTTGTCGGAGATGGAGAAACGCCTTAAAATTAGATTTTATTTTTATTTTATGACTGGTTTAGTACTGACATTCCTGCTCAGTTTGAGCTCCTTTCTTGTTTCCAACTTCTGCTTGTGGCAGCTGACCTACAAAGCAAGGCCCTTCGGTCCAGGGGCCAGGTCCCGCATTTTGGATAACTTTTTGAGTGTATTGCTCTGCGCTTGATTGTCTCAGATCCTACCACCGAATTTTAAAGCAGAGCCATCAGCCTTCTGAACCTGCTGGGCTTGGCTGGTCCTCAAGCCTCCTGTATTTTGGCAGGTCCCACTTCAGTGGATCCAGCTGCTGTTCCAACATAAAGCGTGAATCAGTAATGAAGGTTGCATCCATTCATACTAGAGCTCTCAGCCCTCGCTGCTTTCCAAGTAAAGGTTAGCAATCCCTCACATCCGACCACTCTCTACCTCCTACAACAGCAATCGCACAAAGGCTGCTGTACCCCTTCCCCCTCTTGCATCATCCAGAAATCAGTGCTGGTAGCTGCTCCCCCCAGCATTCTCCACCAGTTAATGCAAGGAAGGCTGTTGTATGCTGTTTCCTACAGAAGCGCTGCTGTGTTTGTAAGTTCATGTAAGCTGTCATCTAGACCCCTGCAGAGGTCACATGCTGTGATGCCTCTTGTTGATTTCCAGCCAGGCTTTGAGGATAGTCCCCACCATCATGTAAGTAACGGGGAAGGGGAGTCCAC
The DNA here is from genome assembly GCA_035590195.1 of Aviceda cuculoides. Taxonomy (NCBI): domain Eukaryota; kingdom Metazoa; phylum Chordata; class Aves; order Accipitriformes; family Accipitridae; genus Aviceda; species Aviceda cuculoides. The sequence continues at coordinate 33,991,396 of JAVJGG010000090.1, forward strand.
CTTTCTCCTCTGTTTTTTGCCTGCAGTGAACCCCAGCAACACCATCTTCTGTGGCCCTGTCCATATTGAAGATCAGAGCAACCGTCAGCCTTAGTCTGTGTCGATGACCCGTAAATCCAGGCCTGCTTGTGGAAGCCTCCTGTCTTGGGTGGGTAATCTCAATTATAAACTGCACAGCCTCTTAGAAAAGATCAGTTTATAAGCATTTAACAAGCATAGCTGGAAACCCAATTCCTTCTCTAAAGGTTAAACTCCTGAACTGCAGATAATTACTACTCTTCTCCCTTTGGTGGCATCTTCTATCTTAAGCTGTAGAAACAATATGTAGCTGCTTTAAAGTTTAAAATAAGTGAATGTCTCTTGGTGTGGCTGCGAGTTAAAAAAATACCATCTTCGTGTTTCCAGATGAAGAATCCCAGGCAGAAGAGCTGGAGGTGCGTGTTCCCGTTCAGCGGGCGAGTCACCAGCAGAGCCGAGGGCAGCACTCGGTGCCAGCGTCTGGCTCCACGGCAGCTCAGAGCGGTGAGGCTGGTGCTTGCGAAGCCGGGCTGTCGGCAGAGGACACGGCCCTGGTTTGGGACACTGCTCTGCCCTCCCTGTGCTGCTGGGCAGTTGCACGTTCGTTAGCTGCGAACGAGCGCACCAGCCACACGTAAAGCCTTGGAGTAGGGTAGACCTGGAGGTGCTTGGTGGGACTGAAGCACGGCTGCCTTGCGCTCCTTGCCGCTGGGCTGGAGCCGTGAGCTCTGGGCTGCCCGCAGGGTTGGGTGCCGGTGGGGCATCCACGAAAGGCGGCTCTGCGGACACGGTGGCGTGGGTGCTGCCCCAGCGCCTGTGGCGCTCGGTGCTGGAGGGTCCCCGCGGGGACAGTCCCCTGCAAGGAGGGATGGAGGAGGGCCGGGGCTGGGTGGCAGAGGCAGGCTGGCATGTCCTGCCGAGCAGCGGGCAGCAGATGGCAATGTCGCCCTGCGAGAACCGCAGGCAGGGATGCAGGTAGATGCTTGCTGTGCTGACAGCCTGGGGACAGCGGACAAAGTGACCCCCTCGGCGGTGGGCCCAGCTTCTTTAGCAGAAGCTGGAGGGTTTCAAGCGGCATTGGGTGCCTGGTAGAGGTGCTCCTTGGCCCCGGGTTAGCTCGGCTCCCTGCTCCCCGTGGCCACCCAGGCGGGAGAGGTGAGCGGGCAGGGGCAGCCCTTTCTGCCTGCTGCCCTCCCATTCTGCCTGGCAGAGGCTGCTGTGGGGCTGCCCACGCTGGGCTGGCCGCAGTTGGAGTAGCTCTAAGATGTAAAATAGCCCAGGCTGGTTCTTGCCAGGCCTTGCGGGGGCATGATTTTGACAGCTGGGGAAACCGAGGCAGTGAACGCACCTGTGAACAGGTACTGGAGGCACTATGGAGCTGGGTGGCTGTTGTTTTTAGCAGGGGGGTGAAGCTGCTCCCACAGCTGAGCATTGGTAAAGGCTTAGCATGGCCAGGACACAAGCTTCAGCAGGGTATCATGCCTCCTCTCCCCAACTCACCCCGGTGCCAGTGAGTATTTTCTGGGTGCAACAGGCTGGGGGGCTTGGATGGCCGCATCTCCTCCCCGTGCTCAGGGACCGCTCCTGTGCCCCACAGAGCCCCGGCAGGATGAAAAGCAGGGCTGTTCCCTGCAGCTGTTGCTGCCTGACTTGGCTGTGTCCCGGGGCCATGGGGCTATCCCAGAGCTGTACCTTGGGGACTTTGCGCAGCCGTGCACTCTCTATCTGATGGGAGGAGAGCCAGTGCTGAAAGCATTTTCTTCTCCTTTTCTCTCAGCGACTCCATCCCATCCTTTATCAGGCAAGGCTGCTGAGCTCAGGGAAATGGGAGCTCTTTGCCTGCTTGGGGCAGGCTCCTGAGGAGCAGCTGTGGGTTTTGCTGACTTACTTGGGCTAACAACATGCTAGCGGTTACCATCAGTGGTACCGAAAATGGGGCTGGCATTGGCCCTGGGTGTAGGTGGGAGCTTCTGGGTGCTGTCACTGCAAGTAACATCAGCAGCCAAGGCACCTTGTCGCAGGCCTGTGAAGGAGAGGTCAGAAGGTAGCAAGAAATAATTTTGAGTTGTCAAAAGGTGTACTGTGGGTCCCCTTCGCCTCCCCATTGCCTGTCTGCAGCACACGTCATCTTGGTTTGGGACCAAGCTATTCCCCAGGGAGCGAGGCACTGAACTGCAGTTACTGGGGCTATCCTCTGCTCCCAGAGGAGGAACGCTTCAAATTGGCACAGGGCCATGCCGGTGCTAAAAACCAAATTAATTTCTTCCAGCTGAGCACGCCTGATTCAGCATTTCTCCTGCCAGCACTTTATAGCGGGTGTGAGATAACAAGAAAATACTGCGCGCAGAGGGGTGGCGGTCGTCCTGGCCGGGTATCACCTGATTAGGTGCAATACAGAGATACCGGCTGTGCACTCTCAGCACGCCGGGGCCAGAGGTGGCTTTGGCAAAAGGGTATGAAGGTCATGGAAACAGGGTTAGGTCCTCGTGGTGCCCCTGTCACCAGCCCTCAGCTGTATCCCCAGCTCTGTGCTAAAGGATGTGAGTACCTTGGAAGCTGCTGGTTTTGGGATGCTCCTTAAAAAAATCAAGGCTTTATACCAGAAGGCATCAGGTCTGCGTGGCCTGAGCCTAATTTCTTCCTCTTAGGAGAATTTGTGTGGCTCTGTTTTCTTTCTGCATTTACCTAAAGCATGGCATTGTTGTCATCTGTTAGACAGCGGCCAGGCTTTGCTGCAGCGGCAGCTACGTTTTGGGCGAAGGAAGAATGTCCTTGGCTGATACATCCATGAAACATCACAAACGATGCTCATGAGAGAGAGAGATCAGACTGAATGAGAGGTCCTGAGAGAGGCACTGAGGTTTTCAAGCTGGGCCCTGCATTGATGCTCTGTGTGGTTTCACATGCTCCTCTCCTCTGAAATTATGCTTTGGTTTATAGAGACATGACTTTTGACATTAGCCCTTAGCTGAGACACTTGCCTCAGCTGGAGGAACACCAAGGAGACCAAGGGACAGTGCGAAGGCACAGAGGTTTCCTCTGTCCAAGAGGATGGTAAGAGTGGTATGTAACAAGCGGGGACCGATGGCAGAGAGAGGGTGTGGGTACCCAGAGAAGGGGACTGGCAGTGCTAGAAAAGCCGTGGCTAGAAATGAGGAGGAAGGAAACCCTGCCTTGGAATCAAGCGCAAAACTGAGCCAGATCCTTCTCCACTTGCTTTGTGTCCTGATCACCCAGAAGTCCTGGAAAAATTAATGGAGAGGGGAGAGCAATCAAAACTTGAATGCATTGCGTGTTAGTGGTGACCTTCCCCTGCAGTGGAGATAAGGAATATGCAGTCTTTGCAGTCGGGGGAAGGAGCCGGTTTCAGTCCAGGACTAGGAGATGACTATCTAGCTGGACATTGCTTGCGCCACGTAAACCTGCTGGGGGTCAGATTGCTGCCAGCATTATAAACCTCTATAATTCTCCAGATGCCAATAGGCCTTATCTTTTAAAGTGGATCTTATTAACTAGGAGTGGACTTTGCTGTCTGTTTGTGGCCTTTAAACCTCACTTGAGGTTCCTCATCCTCAGATGAAGTGGAGAGGGTTTGGCAGGGTGGAGGAAAAGAAAAACAAAGTGGTTTCTTCCAGTGTGAGCTGCTGTGAGCCATGGGTGTCCTGCCAGCCGCATGGCTGGGTGCAGCTTCAGGAGCAACTCCAGGTTTGCGATGGTGGGGATCCAGGGTGGTCTGGGGCCTGTGTCAAGCTCTCAGCTTCCTCTGCACTGGAGCAACCCAGGTCCATCACACCTGCAGGGCCTCAGTAGGGCTCTACCAACTCCAGCGAAACCAGTTGGGATGCTCTTTCTGCCCTTTTGGAGCAGGAAGCTGCCCTCGCTCTGCAGTTCCCCTGGGTGCTTCACAAGTCCACTGGTAGAGGACTTGCAGCTAACAATGCTGGGCTACAGCTAACCTCGCCTACAGTCCTGCAAGCAGGAACACTGCAAGGGACCTTTCTGGGCCTTTGATTAATTAATGTCTATCTTTGTGTTCCCAGGAAGGTTTCTGTAGCAAGAAACCAGGACCACTGAGGTCCTGGTACGGGCGATGTCTCCATTTCACACCTGATCCATGCAGTTCCTGGTAAGGCTCTTCTGCTCCCCAGGATGGTTTGGACCACCAGCCTGTCCTCCCTATGCAGGTGTTTCCCTCTACTATTTCAAGACAAAGCAGCACATTTTTCTTGGGAAAGGGAGCCTCTGGTCAAGGGAAAAAGGAACACTGTCTTGTCCCCCATGCTGGCTCCTTGTCCATTAATACTCTGCCCATCTTGCTAGGCTGTTCCCCTCCCCATGGCACAGGGAAATAAAGCATTGCTCAAGCCTAGTGGGTGAGACTGCAGAGGGTAGTGACGATGTCCTGGTTTCTTTAGGTAGCTGCAGGTGTGGAGCTGGCTGATGGGACCACCTGGGCCTCTTCCACCAGCTTGGCTTCTCAAACAGCTGCTCCAAGAGCTGTGATTAATGGCAATTTATCAGCAGGGAGAAATGTACTGTCTCTGCCTTGCCAACAAAGAGCTAGCAGGGAGGCTGGAGGCTTGGCTGTCCATTGAGGTTTGCAAAGCTGCTGAGGGCCCTGCGTGCTGCGTCTTCCTGATCTCCCTCGGGGGCCAGATCGGCAGAGGGCACTGCGTGTCCAGGCTTGATCTGCCTGGGAAGGGAGGGAAGGTCCTTTCCACCCCTCCAGCTCCGGGCCCAGAGGAGAGGCATGGAGCAGCAGTGCTTGCTCTCTGACCACCAGACCTCTCCCCCAGCTCCCTGCCAAAGAGCCCCAGGCTTCGGGGCTGTCTCCCTGATGGAAAGATGGGGGCTGATGAAGGAAATCAGGAGGCACTCAGTGAAACGACAGGCAAATTTAGATCAAATGGCAGGAAATCCGCTCTCCGGCAGTGCAGAAGAGCCACGCTGTGGAGAGCTCTGGTCCGGCAGGAGGTCATCCAAGACAAACACAGAGCTGCCTTCTGGGGCGGACTGGCTGACCGGCAGGATGGGCGAGAGCCGGGGATCTGGGCAGGCGAAGCTGTAAAAGCAGTTTGGCTTTGTGCTCTGCTGCAGTCACCGCAGGCGGTCGGGGAGGAGCTCCCACCCTGCCCACAGGCTGCAGGACGGTACCCTGGGCCCATGCAGGGAGCAGAAGGAGCCTTTCCCACCATCGCCTGAGGCTATTTTTTCTGATGGATTTTTTTCATCAGAGCAGGGTATTTATCAGCCTGAGTGGCATCAGCATGGTCCCAGCCAGGTTTGGTGCAGATCGTGTCCTCCTTGGTTAGGTGGGCTGGGGGACAGTGTTTGGAGACAGGTTTTAGGCTCGTCCAGTGAGAACATTTGTGTTCACACATAGAGAGAGATGTCCCCAAGGGGACGTTCCCATAATGCCCATGGAAGTAGCTGCGCACTGGAGTGAAAGGGGAGCCAGATGCTACCTCTTGCATTGCTGTAGCACTGCAGGTTCTGATGCAGCAGTGACTTCTCCTCAGTGGAGGTCTCTTTGGCCGAAGAGACAGCAATAAAGTTCAAAGGCTCATGGACTTTCTTGAATGGCATGTCCTATTGTCTTCCGTGGGGCAGAAAGGGCAAGTGATTGAACTGTGGAGTGTTTCCTCTTGTTTCTTCACTGGTTGAAATCTGGGCTTGTCTGAGAGCTCTTGCCCTTGAATAGTGATTTGGCAGCACTTGCATGACCACCCTGTAAACCCACCTGTCTGGCTGGTTTCTGCAGGGCAGAAGTTACAGCTGAAACAGTGGTGAACCTGAAGAGGAGAGCAGGCTTGTGCATCTTCAGGCAATACCTCTGGTTCGAGCAAGCCAAAGCCTTCACTTTGATGTAAGCTGATGTATTTCCAGCCAGTAGAGGTGATTGCTCCCTGTGAACCTGCTTTGGAGTTCATTTGTTCACTGAAACCTTTATCAAGAGAGTGAAGGTGATTTTCCAGACTTGTTGATGTGCTCGGGAGATAGCTTGCATAGCGACTTTCCAAGACACTGCAATCTCAGCTATTGCCCTTTGACAGCAGCAAAGATAAAGATATATGAACCTCCTGCTCAAGGAAGCACCCTCCTCCTCTCGCACCGCTTCCTTGAGATTAGCATGCAGTCTGCTGCTTCACGGCCTGTGGCTTTGTCCCCAGCAGAAGCAACTGGGGTTTCACACACAGCCCTAATCACCCATGAAGTACTCTCTGATTTGTTTCTCCTCACCCACGTGGAGCAGGGGCTTGTGTGGAGGTGTCTGAGCTCTGCACAAGTGTGACAAAGCATCAGAGTGGAGCTGGCTGATCTGCACTGACTCTGCAAGCAAGAGGGATGGATCTCGTCTTGTTTAGGCTACCTAAACAAGTAGCTGTTGCTCAGGAGAGATGAGAAAGCTGAGCTAAAACCATGTTCCCTAGCACCATAATGCTCGAAACAGTAGTGTGTTTATGTGGGACTGTAAAGGAGCCAGGAAATGCCACCAGCCTAGCCGTGAATGTCCTGGTGAACCTCCTGGGGCCCACAGCCACGGTCTCGGCTCACTCCCTCTGCCAAGCATCAGACCCAAAAGGAGGAGAGGTCTGTAAGTGGGACCAGCTGGGGAGCTCAAGGCTGCACAGACTTGACATGAGAACGGTCTGTGGCAGTGCCAGTCAGCAAAGATGGAAGGGGAGGTGAGCTCCAATGAGCTGTGGGCCATGTCCATCCTGCAGGCTTTCTACTCTCATCCCCCATAGCTCCTAGGAGAGGGAACTGGGCTCACCAACTTGCCATTGGGATACAGTTTCAGAGGCTTTCCTCAGAAATGTTGGGAAGAGTCCTGGACTGTTGGGCTGAGAGTCCTTGGGCTGATGAATGCAGATGAGACCTCTGCTCACGGCAGGCAATCCGCTGGTACAAGTGCTCCCAGAAACCAATTGTGCTTTGTCTTGGAAAAAGGTTGGGTTTGGGTTATTTTGTGTCCACTAGTTCCTTTAGGAGACTGCCTTGGGGAGCTTCCCTCTCAATTGTTCAGAATCTTCTACAGATTTCCAGCACAAATGTATCTATGGCCGGCTTTTTCCTCATTTATTCTTGAGCCAGAGGACAGTGCTGGCACAAACAGCTCTTTTCCCTGCCTGTACTCTTCGATGTTGATTTGAAATAGTCTTTCTTTGGCCTTGGGTTTGAGAGGGATGCATTTCAAAACCAGAAATAAATGGGCTTGAAATATGTCCCATAATTTTGCAAGATCTTGACCCTATGATAGATTAGAATAAAGATAACAACAAAATCAGCATTCAGGCTGGAACCACTATTGTTAAATAGACAACACTGTAAAGCCAGTACTTCTTGTTTACAACTGAACTCATGAATTTTTAGATATTAATGTATGAGGGATTGAGTAAACAACCATTGTGCCTCTAAGGAATGAGTCCCAGGCTGTCCTGAGCTGGAATACTTTGTACTTTCCTGATTGCCTTCCAAGAATTTCAAATTACTTTGTAACAGAAAAACAAGCCTGCTTCACGAGACGTTTGCGAGGTTCTTGGGATGACCTTAATTCCTCCGCACTGTGATGTGACTGGTTTTGGGGAAGAGCTCTGCAGCTGGGTACAGTGGGATGCTGAGCGCGTAGGTTTTCGTAGAGAGGTGGGGACTACATGTGAAGAATAAACCACTCAGGTCAGGGGAGTCAGCCTGGATGTATTAAAACCCTGCTGTAGTGCACAGGTCTGCAACCAGCGTGTAGCCGTGTCAGTCCCCGTTCCCAGTTTGATGGGCACAGAGGCATCACAGACACTGGCTCAGCAGCCCCGTGGCTGCTGTGGAGAAGGTGAGGTGAAAGGACTAGTGAGAAGTCACACAGCAGGTCAGGTTGAGAGCCAGCAAGAGAAGGACTCTGCTTGCTTAACCCATGAGCCTTTCAGGAGCAGCTAGGATGCTCTCTGGCATGGTTTCATGGGAACAGCCCCCAAGGACCAAGTGACAAAGGGATGTGTGGGCAAGGAGTGTCCCCCCGTGCCCTGGAGAGACGATGCCATGCTCTCCCGGGAAGCTGCGGACCATGTTATATACTCATGGGCTCTCTAGGCTTACCAGGGTGTTTCTGAGTATGGTGGCCCCTGACACCACAGGCTGTGGAGCACTTCAAGTTGTCCCTTATTTCTGGCTGTCCTATGCTGAGCGAGTGCTCTTCAGGAGCAGACAGCCTGTTGCCTCTGACCAAAAATAACACTTAAGCCTGCTTAATGTCCCTGCCAGTCCTGGGCTGCCCAAGTGATATTTGGCTAGTTTTTGAGCTGAGACCAACAGCCAGAAATGGAGAAAACTTTCCACTGGTGCTGGGGGCTGGGGATTGCAAACAGTACATGCAACAAAGGCAGCCAATGGCCCGGCAGCCTTGAGGTGTCATTCTTGGCCAGCCTGGGCAGTCCTGTCTTGGGCATCATGGCCAGCACTTTCGTAAAGCAGGCAGGATGGGTCCCTCACTACCTGGGTCGTTCTTGGGTTTGGTTTCCAAGCCAGCAGCCTGGAGCTGTGGAAAGAGTCATGAATTTGGGTTACCAAACCATCTGCTGGCTGCATTTTAAAAAGCAATTGAAGTAAAATTGTTTCCAGCCCTTCTGCTTGCAAGATGTAGTCTAAAGAGAGATAGCTGAGCCAGGATTTGCCTGATCCTGCCACAGCTCAAGTATGAGTTAATTTGATCTAATCCCTCCACTGTGCATGCTGGAAAGCGAGGAGTTCCCTACTGAGGTCTCAGGGAGCGTGCAGGTAAACATGGCTGCCATGCTGTTAGGTTTGAATGATGGTGAAACCCAGGAAAAAGGCATTTTGATACTTGTTTTTTAGTACTGCTTTTAATCAGAAATTATTAAACAGAGTAAAAAATAATGTAGGAAGTAAGAATACTTTTGCATGATAGGGGATGATAGCATGTTGCTGAAGACTGATGGATGGCAGGTCTAGCCAGTGCTGGACGGAGCTGCTAAAGCAATGGTCTGGGGAGCTCTTTCCAGGGTATCCCCCAGGGCAGAGGGACTGGTGTGGCTGGATGGGTGGGGGGGGGCATGGGGCCCTTGAGAAGCCACCTCTGCTCACACACTGGCTCCCAGTGACCTCTCAAAGCATGAAACTTTGCTTTCTTCCTTTTCCCACAGTGAAAGGCATGCAAAGAGAGAAAAAAAAGGGGTAGGGATGAAAAGAGAAGGTAGGGTGACATCATTCTTCTTTGTCCTCCTTTGGCAGCTGTCACCTTGCCAAATCAGAGAATAACCTTGTGGTGGAGGGGAAGGTGAGGCCATGCTGATAGTGAGGAGTGCATATGTAGGGGATTTAATATTTTTTCCTGGGTGTTTTTATGTCTGCAGGGTTTTCATTCCTGTTCTGCTGAGAGGTCATGCCCAGGAGAGATGGGGAAATGAGTCCTCATAACCCATGCAGGGCATGTGTTTGGGGATGCCCTTATGCCTGAGGACTGCTTCACAACCAAAGATGACAGGATCAAGACACCCTTACAGAAAGCAGAGGCAGTTTGCCCTGGTGCTTCAGGCCTGGTGGAGAGGATGCACACCCATGCCACCAGTGCTGAACCTCTCATGACTGCCCCCATCATGCCCTGGGTGCGAAGCAGATTGAAGTGAGGTCTGATCTTATGGAGCTCAGATTTGGACCAAAGCATCTCCTTTTTGCAGCAGGAGAAGGTAACATGCCCCAGTGCTGAGTCTTGATGAGGGTGGGATGAAATGAGATGGTGGCTCATGGTGTTGGAGACTGCAGGATGCCATGGGGACAGCCCGGCTTGGCCGTCACCGCCACCAACACCCTGCCATGCCAATGACCAGCTGAATGTAGCATGGTTGCATATCGAGGCGCTGCCCAGGTCTCACATCTTATTTGACAGGGGGAAAAAAGAAACGACAGACTGGTAAGGAGGCAGGAGAGAAGTCTTCCCTGACGAGTGGAGAGGGTAGCACAGCTGCAGGGCCCCATCGAGGCTCCGCTGGGGCAGCTGCTTGGTTTACAAGAAAAAAAGCCCCAAGCACAGTGCCGAGCTGAGCCGGCGGCTTATGTAAGAGCTGGCAGCGGGGCTGGCGGTGCGGAAACCCAGCGGGCTGCCAGCGGGGTGCAATCGCCTTTGATTTTCTCCTGTTTGCTCAGCAGCTTTCATGCGGCGGGGGAGCGGGGCGAGGGCGCGAGATTCCTGCACACTGAACTCCTCTGTTTTTCTCGGCAGGATAAACAGGACATAAAACAAAGCCCCGAGCCAGCTCTCGCCTCCGAGGCAGCGTGCTGCCAAACCCCCCGTAGGGTGGCCTGTCCCCGCTGTGTGCTCCCCGGGGAGCAGCCACCCCATCCGGGGTGCTGCAGCCTGGGAAGCGGGGAGGTGATGGGTTTCGGGGTGCTGCAGCCATTTTTGCAGCTGGGTGAGGGTTGCCCCATGGCATTGGTGAGCAGCAAACAGGAAAAAGGGTGCGAAGCTCCCTGGCAGGGCTCAGGCAGCAAGTCCCATGGCCTGGGAGAGCTGAGGATGGGTGCTCTAGAAGTGACACCAGGCTGGAGACCATGCGGACACTGCCCAGGCTGGGTGTCCCCTGCAAGGGTTTTGCTGTGACCCCGCTGCCCCACGAGGCAGCAGGACCAAGCCCCGTCTGACACACCGTGGGACGCAGCGGGGCTGTGAGGGGGTCGAACACCGGTCCTCTCTGCAGTGGGCTCTGTGCATGGGGTTTCACTGCTCCCTTAAGTTGGGCTGCTTTATAACTTCCTCTAAGGAGTAATTTCCAGGCTGTCTTGTCCCCATGCTAGATGCCTGTCAGTGACAGAGGGCGATGGGGCTGACCTCAGCCCTTTCTCAATGCAGTATTATCTAAGCTGAGTCCCCAGAGATGTGCCATCCCAAGCCCATGCCAGCTCTCCTGAATTTCCACAGAGCCACGATTTCACCACTGTGAGCCTGCTGCAGGGCAAGGTGAGAAGGCAGGGAGCAAATGCTTGCTGCTGGGGTTTGAAACACTTCCAAGAGTTTTGCGTGGAGTTTGTTCTGGAGCAAAGTGTCCTGTAACTACCTTGAAGTCACTTGGTTGGGGAAAAGCATCGGCCAGGTGCGAGGCTGCAGCAAAACTCATAGGAAACGTTATTGCTGCTAAAGCAACGTGAAGGGAGGATGATTTGGTGCTGCACCTCTGTCCTGGTTGTCTGTTCTGCCGGCCATGGTGGGTGGCAAGGTCCCCTCTCCTCCAAGGCAGAAAGCTGTTTTCCTGGCTGGGACCTGGGGGCTGTGAGCCGCACACGTTAAAAACCATGAGAATGCAGAGGTAGGGGAGGCAGGAACTGCCTGCTGCAGCACTGAGCCTGGAGAGCCGGGCTGGAGCGGCCTTCAGAGTCCTTTTCTCGTGCCCAGATGGGAAGAACAAGCTGGTGGCTGGAGCTGTACGAGGGCCTTCCTGTGCAGCCGCACCAGCCTTGGGCAGGGGAGGCTTGAGGAGCAGCATGCCCAGGTGCCTGCTCTAGCTGCCAGTCTGTGGGTGCTGAGCACTCCCACAAGCGCCAGTGGCCAGTAGAGCTAAGGAGCCGTACTCCTCCAAAACCATCAGGATCTTTGTGGGGGTGATGCAAATCCTGGGGCTGCTTATCCAAACCTCTTGGCCTGGGGTTTCGTGAGAGCTGGCTTTCTCGTAGGCTTCCCACTCAAGGCTTGATGGGTTGGAAATACTGCAAGAGCAGCCCTTTTTCTGTTCTGTTTTGGGTTTTTTTCCCCCTGATGTTTGTGTCTTTCCACTTCCGTCTCTGGCCAAGGCGAGCCAGTGCCAAGGCACAAGATCCAGGCACACCCAGAGGGAGGGGAAAGCAAAGCACCCTCAACCCGCAGGAAAACGGGGACAGAAAGCAAACACGGCAGCTGGGAGCAAGGAGGAGGGTTTGCTTGCTGGCTGCAGCCAAGGGACGGCTCTCCTCGGGGAGGTCCATGGGCTCGAAGCGGGTATTGTGGCTTCAGTTCGGCATTCCATCCTCTGGTCTTGCACTGCTGCTGGTTCGCCACGGGAGAGACGAGGAGGGTCCGCACTCAGGGTGCTCACAGGGCTCAACACCTTCCTGCTTCCCAGCCTGCTGGTTGGGTCTCCCTGGCCCCACTTTGAGCAGCAATATGGGCTCAAGCTGCACGAGTTGAAAAGGCTCAAGCTCTCAAAAAGCAGTGCGGGATCAAAGCTTTCTAAACACTCAGGGCATTTGGCCCAGGAGGTTTTGTTCCGACTATTTATAGCAGTTGGGGCCAAGCGAGTTCAGAGTTGGAGGCAAACTTTTCCAAAGCTGGGGGCCATTTGGATTAGGGAGGGGGAAAGGGAGTTCAGCCAGGCCTGTTTCCAGCAAACGTTGACTCCTTCCCTTAGGTATGTGTTGCTATCCATGACACACTAACAACAGCTCCGCACAGAAGTGCCTGGCTGGGGCTGTAAAGATTGAAACAAAAATGTGAATTGGCTGGAAAGGAGAACATGAAATAGAGAAAGTTTCCAAACAGCAAAGTTGTAGTGTTTGAAAGTGAAAACTTTGCTTACCAGCTTGTATTCATCCTCTGGTCGACATCCTTCAATTACAAATACACCCGTATTGTTTTCCAGGGGAAAGCTGGCAATGATTTTAGGGCAGAAAGACCACAGTATGGCTTCCTGAAGCATATGCCATGCTTAGAAATGGGGTGGGGGTGGGGGTGTTCTTATCTTCAAGGTGAATCTTTCTGTGTTTCACTAAAGAACACATCATTTTTCTGTGCTACCCCGTATAGGCAAAGCCAGGCTTAAGTTCTGAGCAAGCAAACCAACCAGGACACCCTTGAAATTGTGTCACATTTGAAGCTGTAGCCCTTGGAGGGCATGAAGGCAGAAGCTGGGGTTTTCCTGTCTGCCAAGTGTATTGTGCTAATGATGATGTTAAGTCATGAGGAGCATGAGCAGCATGCTTTAGATATACGCCACAGCTTTTTGCATGCCTAGATCCACTCTCTTGATTTAAGACACTCAGTATAGGTTATAAAAACATCCCTCTAATTACCAGTAGCTTCCCAGCCACAATCTGTAGGAGCAGCATCTCTAAGCTTACTTCTCCCTGGGGAAAGGATGCAATTAGGTTGGCAGGTAATTATAATCAGCCTAATGAGAGGACGGCTCAAGGGAAGTGGATTTGGCAGCTGAGTGGTGTCCAGCCCAGGTGGGCTGTTACGGTGAGTGACGTTATGCTCTTTCCTGGCAAGGGTGGTGTGGGTTTTCTGCACGCTGCTCCACGTTGGGTGCTGTGTCAACAAACACAGCCCAAGTCTGCCACGTGTGTGCCTCGGGTTGTTTTCAGAGAGAGAAATGCCGTAGCTGGAAGATTTCCTTTCATCTCCAATATCCCCACCAAAGCTGGTCCTCTGATGCAGAGGACGCCCATCCTTGTTGTGGATTGTTGGACTGCACTGGAGAAGCCAGGGAAGGCTGCAAGATCTCCAATGGATTTTGAAGAATGAAATGGTTGGAGAGCGGGATGAAGGCAGGTCTGGGCTGACTGCACATCAGGTGGCCATGGCTGGCGTTGCACGGGGAATTGTCAGGCAGAAGGGAAGGCTTCCCCTGAAGCTACACAGATGTCAGCCTTGGGGCCTGTCTTGTTTCATATTTCTGTGAATGACCAAAAAAAGTAGAAGAACGAAGTTGACGTGTGAATGAGGCAGAGCTGAGAGGGTGTTGACAGTATAGGAAGTTATAGGTGTTAGAGAACTGCATGACTTGGAAGACAGGAGCAACAACGACGGTATGAAGCTCAGCAGTATAAAACACAAAGTCTTTGAGCTTGAGGAGCAACGACATAGGATAAGATAGGACTTCACATTTTCTGGAGGTAACAGAGAATGGCTTCCGACTATCCACTGATCTCACAGTGCGTGTGAGCCACTGTCTGAATGCTGTCATGCAAAAGGCAAATGCACCCTTAGAGGACTCTCACGACAAGGCCTCTCCATTGACCTTAAAACTCTTAAGGGCAAGAGCCACCAAGACCTCCATTGGAACAGCGGGTACAAATCTGATCATCCTTTTGCTAGAAAAAGTTGGAGTGGAGCGAGTGCAAAGCAAATCAACTGTCCTGCTTGCTCTAACAGTGAAATAGGTGTGAGGGTCAGATGTGGTTGTCCTTCTCCCATCTTGTTTTTTCAACATGGCAGAGACAGGCTCTGAGCCCAGTTTCCACCCCTACCCAGCAGAAGAAAATGTTCTTCTCATTTTTGCCTCCTAATGATGATGATGATGACCATTCACCTCTTGTTTTGTATGTGTCCTTACTATGAAAGACCGTTCTTGTGCTTGGTGCTAATGTTCCCAACTCTTGGTTTAGAAAGGGTACACTGGCCAACTGGACAGTCATTCAGTTGGTTGAGAGGCTGTCTGTTCTGTAATTAACAGACAAAATGCCAACCACTGTGGTTGGAAAGAAGTTTTAATTAAAATCCTTTGGTATTCGCCTTGGCCAGAGCGTGGAGTGAATGGGAAGAGGGCAGAAGGCCCAGATGAGTGTCTTTGGTCACCTTAGGAGAGTGTCCACTGAGCTGAGGCTGAACACAAGGAAGGACCTGGTTTATAATTGCATGGGCTTTTTTTTTTTCCTTGAGTGACCTGCCCAATGGATGACTGCAAGCTGATAGGAGTTGCAGATACTGCCAACCAAAAGTTGGGATAGGTCCACAGGTCATTTGAGTCCTAATGAGGAAACATGAATAGAAGCTCACATCACACAAGTGAAAAACACCTCACTCTCTTCTCTAATGAGCGTGGCTGTCCAAATGCTTTTGTCTTGGGCTTTGCTTGGCTTTCAGAGGTGCCTGGGGCTGCATCTTCCAGGCTGGCCTCCAAGCTGCTGTCACCTACCCCATCTCTCTGAGGGCCACCAGGAAGGTGCCTCACTGTGCTGGATGGCCAAGGCGGATCTGCAGCGGTCCTGTGTGTTTATGACAATGGCATGAGTAAGCAAAGTCCTTGGAGGGTGAGATACCCCCTCGGAGGGGGATGTGGTGGGCCCTGGTCAGTCTCACCTGGGTGGAAGTTGTCCTCTGTGTGCTCGCCTGTGATGTGCTGGGCTCTGGACAAGCGGGCACATTGTTTCATGTGTGGCGTTCCCCACCAGCACTGTAACTGCAGGTGCTACTCTAATAAATGAGCGCCTGCTCCTCCCGATGTCAAAGCCCTTTAATTAATACAAAGGTCACGTAATAAGCATTGGGAAGCTGGAACCAGAGTGGGTTCCTCTCTCGTTCGCATGGAGCGAGTCCTGCTTGCTTCCATGGTGCCAGCCCCTTGGGCCTATTTATATTCCCTCTGCGCAGGATGGGGTGGTGGACTTTCTGGTTTGCACGCTAATGAGCAAGCAAAATTAAGATGAAAAAAAAGCTGAATAGGGCCAGCACCACAACTTGTCACTTGAAGGCCAACACGAGGGTCCTACCAGTCCATGACATGGACTTGCCCTTGACATGGCACCAGGGCCCTGAGGCGATGTAGTTGCTCTTCAAAACATTACTCAAAAATATCTTTTTTTTTTTTTTTAGGATTGTTAAGGTAACTTTTGGGGGGGAAAAAGCCCCCCTCAGTTCCATGCATAAAGCCTTGACTTCTGCATCCTTCCTTCAGCATGGCATGGACTTTGTGCAGAGGTACCCCAGAGCCTTGCGCAGCAGGATGGAGCAGGCATCTGGCATGGTGAGTTGGGAAAGGATTTTACTTCTGCACTTGGGCTCTGGCCTAGAGAAATCAATTGGCTTTCACGCGTTTTAAGGAAGAAAAAAAAAAATCCTTTCCTGTTCCCATTTAAGTTTTTGTCTTCTGCTTTCGGGTTTAATTTTGTGCTGTCAAGCTGTGTGGGAGTGCTGAGCAGCTCTGGAGTTTCTCAGCCCGCACTGGTGATGGAGGAGACACGGTCCAGGTGAACCCAGGCTCTTCGGCTTGGCTACGTCCACACGTGGTCAGGATGGGTGTAGGCATCCAGGGTGCCCCTGCTTGGCACCTATCCTATGTGGGCACGGAGGAAGAGGGGGGAGTTTGGGTGGAAATAGGGAGAGCCCCAGCGGTGAAGCACAGGGGTGGCTCCAGGGACCAGTCAGCAGTGGGCTTCAGGGCTGGGTGAAACATCCTGCTGGGATCCATTTAGCCCTGTGCCGGGCGAACCATCTGTGCAAACCCAGCTTCTGGGATGAAATTAGCATTTTAGGGCAGTGGCAGGGGGATATTTTTACTGTTCCCCAAGAAAAATGCCATTTTTAATGCCCAAGTGTAGCAAAGGGGTTGGCTGTGTTTTTCCCTTCCCTTTCAATCCCCTTTCTGCACGGTAACATTTTCTACTTCTAAACCCTGGGGGGGTTTTTTGGGGGGGGAGGTGGGTGGGTTTG
>JAVJGG010000090.1:34007831-34026534 GCA_035590195.1 Aviceda cuculoides
TCCCTGTGGGGGAATAGCCCCTGTCCCGGGGTCCCCAGCCTTGGCAGAGTGCCGGGGAGGTGCCAAGGCGTGCAGAGGGGTGCTGCCAGCGCTTCCTGCTCGCTCCCTGGCAGCACAATGGGGACATTCAGGCGGGCACCGCATCGCCCAGCACCAACCCAGAGCCAGAGACACCCCCCCGCCATCCCCGTCCCCCCTCTATCACCGTCTCCCAAAGAGCGGCGTGAGACAGAAAGCAGCTGACGCTGTGTCCCAGCCCGCTGGCGGAGGCGAACTGGAATCCAGCATCACAAAACAAGCCCTGTGCACGCTCCCCTTCTGACGCAGGCGCGCGTCTGTGTGCTGGGTCCCCCCCTCCGTTCCCCCAAAATCTCCAAGTCTGCCCAGTAACACCAAACTGGGCTCCCTTTCCCAACCCCCCCGGCCAATCCGCACGCTGCCAACAGGCCAGGGCCTCCGCTGCTGAGATGCGAGAGGCAGGAGCTGGTAGAGTTGCAGGGAACGGCATGTTTTCCTTCTTGCCTTCTTCCTCTGGAGCTGCTTGTTTTTTAATTCGGGGCCGGAGGGGAGGCGTGGGTCGGAGCTTGGAGGCAGCCCCTGTCCTCTCCCAGTAACACAGCCTACCTCCACAAAAAAGTTTTCATTGCTGCTCAAGGAAGCCTTGTTTTTAATCGCAGGCAGATAAGCGGTTTTTTTTTTAGGGGTGGGATGAAGGAGAAAGGAGGGGGGGCAGAGCAAGGAAAGCAGGGCTTCATTCTCCCTGGGTCCAACCAGATCTTTTCAGGCTTTCCTGCCTGCTCTGAGGGGGTTTTTTTGTCCCCTCCTCTTTGCTTTGCTGTTTTTCCTCGTCTCTGACCGTGCTTGCAGCAGCTGCTGTGTTTGCAGAGCGGGAGGCTGGGCTGGTGTAAATCCAGCGGTCCTGGGGCGCTGGGGGGTGATTGATAGCGGGCCGCCTGTTGGGCTCCAGCCTGCTGCCCTCCGAAACTCCCCGGGAAGCAGCTGTGGTAGGTGCAGGGATGAAAACACTGAATGTGCTGGGTTTCAGGGGGCTTAACTGAAGGGCGTCAGCTACTTTGCAGGGGAGCTGCCTGTCCCTGTGCCTCCTCCCTGTATCAGGGCTTTTTGCAGGTCCCTTGGGCTTAGCAGACACAGAGCATGACCTGACAATTACAAGGCGCAAAATAATTAACGCATTTTGGTCTTTTCTGGCATATTTATGGGCCAGCACCTCAGGATGAGCTTGCCAACATATGAGCCATGCTTAGTGCACAGAGGTATTGGGGATGTCCAATGCCCATCCCCGATGTAAGGGATGGGTCTTTGGACCCAGGACTGGCAGGGCAAGCTGGATAACGTGTCCCATGTTGCCTGCTCGTATGCACAGTTGTGATGGGATGCAGCAATGCCCGATGAGAGGTGGAGGCCAGCTTGCAGCTGCCCTTCCGCAGCGTTGGAGGAGCTCCGCTGCATGGATGGCAGTGATGCTCTGCTGATTTGCATCCTGCTGAAGCCTTGGCTCAGAAAGGTGTGTAGTGGCTTAATGCAACAAAATCCTTATGGGATCTCAGTAAGTTGAGGGCTTGAAGGTAGTGGCCTTCTTGCAAAGGGTGCAAAGTTGGATGCCAAGTAACCACGCAGCTTATAAGTCTTGCAGGGAAGTTGATGCCAGCAATACCACCAACCAGATGGGATTGTCCTGACATACGAACATTTTGCAGCCACCTCAAGAGGACTGTCACGCTCTCCTGGTCATTTTGGGTGTCATGACACAGCACTGGCTGAAGGGAGGAAGGGAAAACATCCTGCTGGCTCCAGGCGTCCTAAATGGCTGGGGAGAAAACAGCGACTGCTGCAAGCAGGTGCCCTAGGCTGTGAATGAAGAGCAGGCAGGATCCTGCAGGCCCTGTGTGCAGCCATTGGGTAAACTGCAGGAGGGAGCTTGGACCGCAAACAACCCAGGGAACGGCAGGCCAAAATTGTGCCAGGGCTGGCGGGGAGAGGCTGGCAAGGGCAGCTCTGAGCGTGCTGGTGGTGCTCCACCCCGGGGAGAGGCTAAGCCCAGGGTTTCTTGCACAAACTGTTTGCGTCGGGTGAGGAAAGCCGGAGCCTGGGGGCATGGAGCAGCTCAGGACGTCCCGTGGCAGCTTTCCCACACCAGCTGCTGGAGCTGGCCATGGACCGCTCTGCACTGGCCCACGGGAAACACTGCGAATTACGGCTCCTGGGGGAAGAGGGCATTGCTGGGTGAGTGAGACCAGCTCAGCCATGTGGGATCTTCCCTCCACAGGGATGGGGCAGGCAGCCCCGGGGAGGGCTGTGTCAATAAATAGGTGTTATTTCTTAAAAATATTTCAGGGTCTTTTTCTCCTGTGCCCTGCTTCCCTCATCTGTTTCTCAGCATCTGCCCTTCTCATTGATGCCACTGAATTCCATCAGGACGCAGAATATCTGGCCTGAAAAGCACCCATCTTGCATGGATAACCAGCACCACCATCGCTTCCTGGCTTTGCACACCTCCAGCACACAGCCAGAGGAGCGCTGGAAGATTCAAAGCCCCAAGCTTTAACCCTTACAGCCCTTCTGAGTTACACCCATGGACACCACTGCCGCAAGGTAACAGAAGAGCAGCCAGGGCTCTGCCAGCGACAACAGGTTGGAAAGTGGAGCTGGGAGGATGGCTGGTGTCAGACGGGTGGAGGACAGATACAGTCTTCTAGTAGACTTGATCGTAGGCAGGACAGACATTCATCCAGCAAACTCACTGCTCTGTTCACCCATAGGTGCAGAGCCAGGGAGAGGGCAGGTGCTGGGTGCCCCTGGGCTGGTTATGGTATTCACTGGGCAAACCGGTCATCCCGGACACCTGCTCACTCAGACTCGGGCTTGAGTGAGAATTAGCATGCAGGCACAATATGTAGGATATCCTATATGACATCATGGTATAAGATACAGACATGGTCTACAGCTCGCTGTAGAAAACATCAGCCAAACTAACAGCTCGGGACCTGGATTTCATATCGGCTGTTGCAAAAGCTGCAGTGGTAGAAAATGGGCTGGTTTTGTCGCAGTACAAAGAAAAGAGAGAGAGGTGGTTCATTCCCTCCCCAACTCAAGTTCACATTAGGGATACAGATGGGCTTAGCAGCAGGACGAGTGTCCGTCCCTACAGAGCAGCCCTATGTCCATGAGGCAACCAGGGTAGGGGCTGGCTGGGCTTGAGCTCAGCCTTTTATGCTGGGAGGATGGGAAAGAGCTGGCAGGGAGTGAGCAAGGGGGGACACCCAGCTTTGCATCAGGGTTATGGGAGGGAAAACAT
Organism: Aviceda cuculoides; assembly: GCA_035590195.1. Lineage (NCBI taxonomy): Eukaryota > Metazoa > Chordata > Aves > Accipitriformes > Accipitridae > Aviceda > Aviceda cuculoides. The sequence continues at coordinate 34,011,148 of JAVJGG010000090.1, forward strand.
GTTCAGGAGGGTGTTAGCTGCAGCATGGCCCTGTGGTTACAGTAATTCCCCCTGCTGCCGGTGATTTGAGCTGTACCTACTGTGGGGCAGCGACATTGTGGCAGTGCACGCCGGGTCGGGAGCATCAAGGGCAACCTTCCTGTCAGTTTTCAAGTCTCAGAGGAGATTTCCCTGGCGGAGAGACTCAGTTTTCTTTGGAGCAACCTTCCCCTCCTCCCCCACTGCTGAATACTCTGGCATTGCACCAAATAGCAAAGTCAACATGAAATACACCCTCATTTCCTGGGCCTCCTCTTCCCAGCCGTCCTCCAGCAAAGAGGAGTGATATAGCATCTGCTTTTCTAGCCGCAGCCCTCTTCCAGGGCCGGGTCTTTGTGGCTCTTCAGGGGTGGTGCCAAAAGCTTTGAAATCCGTTCAAGGCATAAAGCAAGGCAGCAGCAAGGAGCGAGCAGCAGAAGCAGCACTGCCTGTGTTGAGCCCTGCCCGCTGCCGGTAGGGCTCCGAAGGGCCTCCAGTTTGCTCAGGCTTTTAAGGGGCATCACTGAGGCCACCACCGTCCTGTGTCATTGCACAACCTTCCTGTTCAGTGCGCGTGGGGAAAGGAGCCGCTCACATCTCTTTCCTTCCAACGTGGGCACAAAGAAAGGTCGGAATAAGGATGCCGGCTCTGCCCCATTAGCCTGGAAAGTGCTGTGCACAGCTATGACATTGAGTCTAATTTATGGGCTAAGCAGGATCAGGAGAATCTGGTTGGCAGAGTGGGATCCTGTCAGTGTCTGCCAGACCATTTGCCTCCAGGAACTGGAAGCAAGATGGGATCAAAGGTGCATATGGTATCCAGTATGCCTTCATTGCACCAGCTTCTCATCTCCATCCCAGTTCTCTTGCAAAGCAACTCAGAAGCCGGACGAGTGCTTTCCATCTCCATTCTCTTGCCTTGCTGCAGTGACTGACCTTCCTGGGATATTGGTCCCCGCTCCTTGTTGGCTAATGGCTTGATGGACCTGCTGGGATGACCCTGGGACCAGCTCCCATCCATTTGCTGTGGACTGTGGAAGTCACAGGGGGATGGACCCACCTTCCACACAAGAGTGTCTGGTTTGGGGGGGGGGCAGGGGGAAAGCAGGGATGAAGGATTTAGAGACTGCAGGACATGCCTAGTCAGATGGAAATTATTTAGTGGTAGGCTGGTATTTTTTCCAGCTTCAGTATCTCATGCTGCCCATTCCTTTGCACTTCATCAAACTGCTCTTCCAGCCACCCTCTTGAACTCAGAACCACTGCAGTATGAGCTATAAATTACTGCTGTCAGCCCCATGATTCCCATGCCCTCCTGCTTGCCATCTATTGCCCTGGACACTCGAACAGGAGCCAACCTGGGCAGGGCAGGAGGATCAGAGAGGGAAATATAATTAACGGGAGGGTGAACTTTGGGAGTGATGTGTTGGACGGGACTCAGGTGGGGCCTCTGGTAATGGGAGAGAATGTATCCCAGAGGTCGGATACCATGTCTAGGTGTCAAAGGGGGAAGAGATGAGAAGGTTGGTTGTGTGGATGTGCATGCAAACATATTTATAGGCTCTTCAGAGCAGCCTTACATTCAAAATTCATGGTACGGCCTCTCTTCCAGCAGCGTTTCCAGGATCTGGCGCTTGTTTCCAGGACTGCAAAGATGACTGGCAAATAGCATGCAGAGAGTTTCTCCCCAGCCCTTGCACCGTTCTGCCTGGGGTGAGGTTTTCCTCTAGTCTGCCCACCCCTCCCTGCTGCTCCCATCCCTCCTGCTTATTTTCCGCATTCTGCAGAGCCAGCCAGGCAATGTGCTCTAATATTTTCTTCCAAATGAAGTTTCCTACACTAGTAAAAAAGGAGAAGATGTGGTTTGTGCTGCAACCAAGAAATGTCCATGCCCTATGGCTCTACCCCACATGCTCCTCTTCCCTGGAAGCGTGCAGGTAGGTCTGGCAAAGCCCCTGAGTCCCCCTGGGCCCCATTCATTCCCACTTGTGCCCAGTTCCCTTGCCAATGGGCAATGCCTGGGGGAGGCTGGGGAGCACCCTGTAACATGGGACCCTGCTGCCAACCTTCAGGTCGGTCTTCTCCAGCCACTGGAGAAGCAGATGACACTTACCCCCTCCCCCTGATTCCTCACCGACATCAGCTCCAAATGAACGGTCCTGTGATCCCCACCACAATGCATGCATGAGAGCCCAGCTCTGGTCCACGTCTCCTTCAGTGATCTTCACTCTCAGACCTACCAAAGGAAGACTCAAAGCTCCCAAATAGTCAATGCAATTTAGAGCATGGGCTTTCAAGCACTGGTACTCAGGCTCACCTGCCTGTGCTTGCACACTAAGACAGCCTGGATGCTTGGTCTCCGTAGGACAGAAACCTTGTAGTTGCTGTGCACTGCTATTCCTCATCATCTCTGATGCAAAAATCACAGCAAGGTAATAGCAGCCATTGCCGGTTCCTGTCTGGTGACGCTGCCTAGGGTGGGCAATAAGGGGCAGAAAGCTGAGTTATAAAGAGAGGAGGGAGCCATGGGCAGAACAGGCATCTCCTACACCCTAAATCAGGTTGCTCTATGCCGGTGTGATAGAGCTGTGAGGGTCTGTCATTCCTTCTCAGATGAAGTCTGATGTCTCCTCACAGGCTGTCAAAGCCTTAGCACCAACTAATCCAGCAGAAAGCGGCATGCAGGGATATTAGGAAGGAGGTAAGTGCCAGAGGGACACTTCTGGCTGGAAAAGAGTTTCTGCTGGAGATTTTTCTGCCGTTTCACTCTGGCTGTGGCTATGAGCTTCCTGTTTCTTGCAGAAAAAGAAGGAGGCTTTGAAACATCTGTTTGCAACCCCTTTGTCCCCCTTCTGGTGTCATCTGATCACTGACTGATGCAGGAATCCATGCTTAGGCAGGTTATATAAAGGGAAGAAACAGCTTCCCAGCACCAGCTGAGCGTTTGGTGCAGCTCCCAGGCAGGTACTGAGCCTCTGGCTGGTAACAAGGCAGGGCACAGTGGCTTCAGAGAGAGATCAGTCTCCAACGACCACCAGACACAGACCATGCTCCTAACAGGTATGGAGCAACCTCTGCGCTGCAACATGAGAGCTGACTCCATGCCCAAAGGATGCATACGGAATTCCTCATGAACCTCTCTAGGGACTGGACCATTGCATAGGCATGTGCCATCTTCAGCGCTGCAAAACTCTTCGTCCTCAGGGTGCTTTCACATCAGTGAAGAGCTGGCTGGTGTTTGTCCTCGGCCACTGTGCCCACAGCCAGCACCAAGCAGAGACTCCTCCTGGGGTCCCTACAACTCAGTCGGCTAATCTGCTGGATTATAGTTGTTATATTTAACTGGATTAGATGACTGTTACTGCAGTTACTGTTACTGTTTTGCACCAGTCATATTTATAGGGTGCACTGGTCATATTTATAGGGCTGCAGAATCAAGTTACAACTTTAAGGGCTGCAGCCCTGCACCCTGTAGGTCAAAGTAACCCCGGATAAAGCGGCGCTGGTCCTGCTGAGCATCACCCCTCGGTATCAGCACTTCCAAGGGCCTTGGTGGCTCCTCGCTGCAGGGCAGTGTTTGGCACTGCAAGTAGAAACCCCACCTCCCCACACCTCAAATTGTGTTTGATGGCAGTGTAGTGTACCGAAATCTGCTGATTTGGGGGAATGGGGCCAGGGAGAAGATCTTAGACCCTTCTGCCTGAAGAGGGGGCAGTTCACACGGCCATCAGTCCCCACAAGCCTAGGAACTGCAAAAAAAATCTTTAAACTGCCTTATAACCTCTTGGTTGTCTTTGGGGCTGGAGCCCTGTGGGATCGGTGGGGATGCTGTTTGTCACAGCCCGGGCTGCTGTCCCTGCTAGATACCTGCACCACCGGGCTTTCCGCTCATCCAGCAAGGCTTTTTGTGGTGCTAGGGTGCTCCGGTGTCACCCCAGATCACGTATCCCAAGGAGAGCCACCTTCAAGGGCCGAGACAAGCCACACGCCCTGGGTTTGCACGAGGAGGTGCGAAAGCCCCCTCCATGCAAACCCCAGCCCCAGCAAGCACAGCTCCCTGCCACAGCACCCCCAGGGCACCCCAGGGTCCCGCCGGCCTCCCCAAAGCCACCTCTCCCCCCTCCCCACTGCAGGCTCTGACCATTGAGTCCTTGTCCCCAGCCCCAGCAGCTCAGCAGGGTGCTGGCTCAGTGGGAAGGTGCCAGCTCTTTAGCTGCTGTTATTATGGCAGCAGTAAACACCTGCCCACAGCTGGCCAAAGGCCAGCGCCAATGTCAGTCCCATGGCTGTGACACGGTCTGTGTCCAGGGGCCACCCTGCTGACACTGGTGCCAGCCTCTCCGCCCGTGGAGGGAGAGGGGCAACCCCTCTGCTCATCCCGATCCAGCTTTGGGGTATTTTGGTGGACTGGGAGAATAATCCCCCTGTGATGCTGGTTCAGCCACAGTGGGCAGCACCAGGCTTGGACCAACACCCGGCTGAATGTCAGCCTCCACTTTGCACATGTCTTGCTTGTCAAGACACCATCTTCTTCAAGTCCATCTTTTTTGGGTCTGGAGGATGTCTCTGAGGTTGCGCAAACAAAGCTCCTTGTTAAGCTGGAGTTAAGAATGATGAATGTTGAAAAGCGTTAAGAAATTAAGCCCCTCCACCAGGATCTCTTTAACTGCAGCCAATCTTGGCTGTGTGTGGTGGGTTGACCCTGGCTGGATGCCAGTTGCCCACCAAAGCGCTCTGTCGCTCCCCTTCTCAGCTGGACAGGGGAGAGAAAATACAATGAAAGGCTCATGGGTCGAGATAAGGACAGAGAGAGATCACTCACCAATTACCATCATGGGCAAAACAGACTTGACTTGAGGAAAAATTAACCTAATTTATTACCAGCCAAACCAGAGTAGGGTAATGAGAAATAAAACCAAATCTTGCACAACACCTTTCCCCCACCCTTCCTGAGCTCAACTCCACTCCTGATTTCTCTACCTCCTTCCCCCCAGCAGCGCAGGAGGATGGGGAATGGGGGCTGGGGTCAATTCATCACACGTTATCTCTGCCGCTCTTTCCTCCTCAGGGGCAGGACTCCTTACTCGTCCCCTGCTCCAGTGTGGGGTCCCTCCCATGGGAGACAGTCCTTCACAAACTTTTCTAACATGGGTCCCTTCCACAGTGTGCAGTCTTTCAGGAGCACACTGCTCCAGCGTGGTCTTCCCACGGGGTCACAGCCTCCTTCGGGCCCCCACCTGCTCCGGCGTGGGGTCCTCCCCGGGCTGCAGGTGGAGATCTGCTCCACCGTGGACCTCCCTGGGCTGCAGGGGGACAGCCTGCCTCACCATGGTCTTCCCCACGGGCTGCAGGGGAATCTCTGCTCCGGCGCCTGGAGCATCTCCTCCCCCTCCTTCTGCACTGACCTGGGGGTTTGCAGGGCTGTTTCTCTCGCATGTTCTCACACCTCTCTCTGGCTGCAGTTTCAGTCCCACGGCAACTTTTCTCCCCTTCTTAAATCTGTTCACCCAGAGGCACTACCACCGTTGCTGATGGGCTTGGCCTTGGCCAGCGACTGGTCCATTTTGGAGATGGCTGGCACTGGCTCTGTCGGACATGGGGGAAGCTTCTCACAGAAGCCACCCCTGTAGCACACACCCCGCCCCCCCCAGCTACCAAAACCTTGCCACGCAAACCCAATACACTGTGCAAGCATGCTGCAGGTTCAGACAAGCTAAAATGACCTGTGCTCCCATGCAAAGGCTGTGGTGGAGCTGTGTGTGGAGCAATGTGGTATTATGAACTGCTGCTGGTTGGTAAGGTCTTAGTGCATGGCCAGAGCTGCATCCGTGCCAGGCAGCCCCTGTCCCAGAGATGAAGCTTTTCAAATGAAACCTGCCTAGAGGCAAGGGTGGGCAAAATGAATTGCCTGAAAGCCCAGGCTGTGCAACGGCTGAGGTAAAGACGCTCGTCACACAGGCACGTGGAGCTTCTCCCTTCTCACTGCAGCCCCAGGATGCATGGGAAGGCTCGCAGAGCCCCCACTGAGTCAGCCCTCCACCACGCTGCTCCAAAAACACAATCCCAGCAAAGGAAAAACCAGCTCTTTCCTTGGCGTCTGGCCGCTTACAGTTGGCAGTTGGATGAGCAAAGGCACCTCCATCGCTTGGAGACCCTGGGCATCCTCCAGCCCCACTGCACGATGCACGGCAGGGACCAGCCCGCCCTGAGAGGCCACAACTGACCCTCCAGCACGGGGACAAGGAGTCCCAAATAAGCTCTTCGGAAGTAATGAGGAACTGCAGCACATGCACTAATAATAAGGAAGCAGCAGGTGAAAAATAAATCATTTGCAGGAGCCCCTGGCCGGGAAGCTAAGCTGGGAGGCTCCCACGCATCCGGGCTGACCGAGCCCTGATTTGTGGTCTGATCTTGGCCACACTCATTGAACTCCTCCGGCCCTGGCTTGCCTGTCTGGAAAACCAAGTAGAATAAAAAGCAGGACGTCAAGGCTGAGCTTAGCTTTTCCTTCTGCAGATAAATCAGTGGGAGATGAGGCAACTGGCTGTGTTTGTTTGCAAACAGCTTGCTTTAGGCGTGCCAAGCCTGCCTGAACAGGGCGGCTGTACTGGGCAGGCTGCACAGCTGAGGTGGGAGGATGAGCAAACCCCCTGTGCTGTCCTTGGCCGGGTGGGAAGGTGATGGAGAGTTAGCCCGAAAAGCCAGCCAGCAGCAGCATGGCAGTACCTGGGGAGAGGGAGTGAGGCATAAACCAGCGAGGTGCAAAGGTAAGAGTGGAGGGACCCTCTGCCTTCTGCTCGTGCAATATTTGTGTCATGTCCTGGGTGCCTGGGTCACACCAACACACTCCATCACCACGCAGTTACTACCTGTCCCCAGAGGAACTACATAAATTACCTAAAAAGATAAAATACAAGTTTTTTTCTTCAAGAATTTTCCAGTTGCTAGTGCAAGAAGCGTTGGGGTTTTTTCCTTTCCATGCAAGAAATCTTTTACTTTGTCCTCCTGCACGTTGTGCCATCCCAGTCTATGTTTTGGGGGAACAGGCTTGGTGTCCGACAGTCTTGTCAATGCTCCCAGGCTATTTGGAGTCTAGTGCTCTGTGTAAGGGCAAATATTGCTTGCTTTCCACCCAGCCTCTTCTCCAGCTGACGGGAAGTTGGGAAGGGTGCTATATTTTAGCTGACGAAGTAAATCAGCCAGAGAAGCAGGCTGAGCTCATGGATATTCAGATCATAGCAAATGTCTGTGAGTGTTTTCCGCAGTAAAGAAAGAGGCACCTTTGCCATTTGGCACCTGTCATACTTGATTTGGGGTATCTCAGTTATTAAGTGCTTAACAGAGAAAGCTCAAGGGGACAGAGTAGTAACTAACTGCCTCCTACTCGTTCCCATTTTTCTTGCAGCTCCAAGCAGCAGGAGCAGAGTTTACTGTAGCTTCTGTTCCCATCTATTCTGGAACTGAAGCCATAAAAACAAACGGAGGATGATTACACCACGCACTTGCAAGCACCGAGGAATGGCGCGGATGTGAGAAGCAGAAGAAAAACTTGCTCATTTAGTGTTTTTCTGATTGCCTGCCAGAGCTGCATCTGCTCTTCAGCCGACACAGTACAAGACCGCTAGCTGGCTATTAGATGAGAAGAATTGGAATAATTTTTGTTACATGGAGGAAGAGGGAGCAGGGACCCACACTAACAGCTTTTCTGAGCTGAAAACTGATGCGCACATCCATCAGCTGCTATGCAAAAGATATCAGTGTATGGATTTTTTTTTTTTTTTTTTTTAGAGAGGTGCTTTCTAAAACTTTGATAATTTGAGGAGTTAACCAGTACGGCCAAACTGGTTTGGCAGGCAGCTGTTGTCATGAGGTGAGCTCTTGTCCTTGCTCTCATGCCTCTTCACTGGACCACTTTGCTTTTTTCTGGACAAAACACCCATGGACCAAATAGTCTATTGCCAAGTGTTCAGACAGGCAGGAAAACATGAAGCTGTGTAAAAAACCCTCACTATTTAACCTCTACTCTAGGCAGGTATATGTATGGCTTTGCATTGCTGTTTCTTGATGGGTTCTTCACTATTGAAAGCAAAGCTGAAAAGGACTCTGGGACTGTGCACAATATACCCTCAAAAGCCTTTTAGAAGCCTGCAATCCTGTATTGAGCAGATCCTAAAATCCTACTTCTGGTGCCCCACAACACTGTTGCCTGAAGCGTGGTATAAATCAAATCCTCCCACTTCTGTCTCACTTATGTGGGACCTCGAGTCCCCTTATCCCCTGCTGTTATACCATCCATGGAGAGCTGCGTATGGGTCAAGCATCCTCCCAGATAAACTATTCTGAGTACTGGGCTACGTAAAAGGCAAAAATATCCAGTAAAACCAGACCTGGTAAAATAAATAAAGCAAGAAAGCTACAGGTGGAAAAGCTACAGCACGGCTGCCATTGCTGGTGCCAGAAAGGTGTTTGCAGAAGAGCAGCAAGAGCTGGTGAGAGGTTTCATCCAGTTCCACCTCCCCAACCTCAGCAGAGCCTCTCGCTGGTGGTCTGTCGTAGAGGTGGGAAGGAGGGAAAAGCATGAGTGGACGCGGTCCCTTGCAGCATCTCGGAGGCCCCAGGGTTCATGGTGAAACTGCTTAGGAGGCCCTCAGGACTTTCCAGATGCTGGGCTGGGAGAACCTTCTGCTGTCGTTCCCTCCTCCTTTCTTCCCATCTCTCAGCACCACCTCTTCAGAGAGCTGGGACCAGTTTAAACCCATTTATTTGAAGCCAGGAAGGGAGAAAGGAGGAGAAATATGATTACCGGGTCAGAGATTTATCTCCTGCAAGGTGCCCGGCACATAGCGTGTCTGCTGAAACAAAAATCGCCATTCATCTAGCCCTGATAATTTCATAAACAGCTCGAGATCAGGGATGAAATATGGCCATTCCCAAGGAGGTGCCTGCATTTTGAGGGATGCCACAGATGGCTGCATTGTCTAGGGTCAGCGGGGCTCTGCTCTGCCCAGTGCTGCAGGATGGACCCCAGCAGCTCCAGACACACCCCAAAATGGGTCCTTTCTTTATAGCCACCCCAAGCGAAGGTGCTGGGAGGTCCACCAAGAGCCCGGTGGCGGTTGTCCCCTAGGGCTTGCTGCTCGGTCTCTAATCCCAAGGGACACGTTGGGTGGGTTTGGAGGCTGGGTGGCAGAAGGATGTGGGTCTCTGAGCTGAGCTGTGTCTTTATGTCATGTGTTTTAAATTGCATTAAAAAATGCAATGTTAAAAAAAAAAGCATTTAATTAGGAGGATCCCAAGGCCTGCTGTGCTCTGGTTTGGCCTGGGGTAGAGAACGGAGCTGTGAGCTGTGAGAGGGATATAACAAGCAGTAAAACATAATCCTGGGATTACAGGCAGCAATTAGCACCATGAGAATGTTCATGTCAGCCCCTGCTCCCTGCCTGCGGGCTTTGGGATGCGATACAGGGAGCCGAGTGTCTCCTAGCCAAGCTCACCCCATGCTGCAGTGCCTGCAACATGTTGGCATCACTGTTTCTTAGGGAAATTAGGACTGGCAGAGCCTGGAGGACTCCAAGGAGTGCTGCTGGCCTGGACCTGCAAGCGGGGGTGAGCTGTTGGCTGTGGCAGGAGGTGGGGGAGAGATGCTCTGGGAGGACAGGCTGGGAAGAGGAGCTGCAGCCAAGGCTGCGCTGGGCAAGGATGAGCTCCCTGAGTGCCAGCGTGTGCCAGGCACCCTGTGCCCACCTGCACGGCTCAACCCACGCTGGGTGGGAGCAGGCGGCACCAGGCATGTCCTGGGCTGCTTTCCAGACCTGTGAATTACAGCTGCAGTGGGTGTCTCCTCCTCCCCTGAGCAAGTGACATCCACCCTAGCTTGCCAAATAACCCCCCCCCCAGCATTACTGAGAGGCTGGGGGCCGCAGCGCTGGGTTTGCAGGCAGCCAGGCATTGCTGCAGCCTCGCTCCGCTTTGCAGCCGCCGTCCCCTCTGAGATGGAGAGCGCAGCTGGAAGTTACGTGGCAGACTGGCCATTCATTCCTGGTCTGGAAAATGGTCCCCATGAAAAAATGGGAAATTCAGGGAGCCACCGGTTGCTTACTTGCCAAGGAGGCATGAGGATGCACATTTCCCTGTCCCAGCTGTGCTCCCCATTAGTGATCCCAGCCCAAACTTTCCCGGCCATCTCAGTAAACACAGCACATAGATTTAAAGCCGACTCAGGCACACTGTTTGCTTTATTATGGGTAATGCCAGCAGCCACCAAAAAAGAAATGAAACCCCAGGCAAAACCAGCCGTAAGGCCAAAGGGTGGTGGGACCGCAGTCACCTTCCCGCGGCTCCCTGCACTGCCGTGCCAGCAGCACTCACTCGTCCCTGGGCGGCAGGGGTGGAAAACAACAGCCCCAGGACCTGGGGGTACAAAACCAGGCATTGCACACGAAGGCATGAGTGCTGCAGGAAAGCCAGGGCTGGCCCTGGCTCAGTGCCACTGGCACACCAGAGGGGTCACGCCAATTCGGTCGGTCCCATCCTGCCCTGTGGCCATGTCCCACCACTGCAGGACCTCATCCCCACTGGGGGGATGAAGCTTGTGGGGCTCCTCCACATGCCCCCCTCTCTCTTAGGGCTTCCCCGTGCTTTAGTCCTGGTTTGCAGACAGCATTCCCACATTTCCTTCTTCCTTATCCAAGGAGCACGGCCTCGCTTTCTAAACCAGCTCTGTGATGCCACCGTCCTCCCCGCAGCCCCCCTGGCTCAACAGGCCTGGGTGAGCTGCACCCCTCAAACAGCTAAGGCTGCATTTCTTGAGGGGGGGCATTTCAAAATTGTCCAGGAGAGGGCAGGGTTAGCTGCCCGGCACTGCAGCACAGCACCGACATTTCGGGTCGCGACAAGCCAGCTGCTGCCATTATTTCCAGCCCAGAGAGAGTTTTGCCCTTTCCACAGCTCGTCTTTTTTTTTTTTTTTTGCGAGCTTAAATCCCACTTACAGCTGCATGGTTTGTGCCTTTTCTGGCCCCTTCCAGCCCCAGGTTGTCCCTGCAGAGCTGGGTGCCGGCAGGCACCTTGTTTACACCGTATTCCTGGTGCTGAGCCATCACGGCTGCTCTTTCAAGAGGCAACGTGTGCCCCGGCGGGGCAGAGAAAATGCCTTACGTTAATCTAGGAATCAGTCGCAAGAAGTGTTGCCCTTGCAGGAAAAATGGGCAGCCGTGGTTGTCCTCCAGCCACTGAGCCCCGGGGGCTGCCGAGAGGGGGGTTTGCAGTGGGCTCTGACCCATCGTGAGGGTGCTGGAGTGGTACCAAGGGCTCGGAGGGGCAGCGGGGCCAGCAGCGGAGCTGGCATCACCCCACGAGGCTTAGCACACACCCCAGCAGCATCTCCTTGGCCGGGTCAACCTTGGACGGTGTATGAAATAGCCTGCCCATGGAGCAACATGCTAAGCAGCACGGCAAGTCCATGCTCAACCAGAACAAAAGATGGAGAAGGCAGATGGGGAGCCAAGAAGGATGATAGAGGAAGGCTTTCCATGAACAGGAGTGGAGGAGCAGACAGATCGGAGAGGGTCACCCAGCAGCACAGAGGAGGGCACTTTCTTAGCATTGCTTTCTCCAGAAATAACATCCTTCTCTGAGTCACTCCTGAGACTCTTCTGGCCTTGCGCTGGCCCCAACCTGTTAACGTTTAACCCACCGGACAGGGACGGCACGTCGGAGCTGGCACGCAGGAGGCAGCGTCAGCGTACAGGGACGGCAGCACACGCGAGGTCGCCTTCCTGCACCGGTGGGACCTGCATCACCCGGTGTCGTCAGCAGCACCCGGCTCCCACTCTGCTCCCGTAAGCCCCGGGACTTAGTTGGGGTGAAGCGGCTTTGCCGAGGGTAATGTCAGTTCACTTGGAAAAGGGCCTGCCGGGGCTGTGTGACCTAAGATACTGCGGTACCTCCTTCAGGGCACCAGCTGAAAGGTGAAGGAGGAGGGATGCTGGCTTCAGCCCCCTCCATGAAGTGTAAAGCCTGGCAGGCAGAGCCATGGGGTGATGCACGGCGTGCGTTTGCACACATAAAGCCCCTTTTCCTCCAGGGACATCACCTCCAGTAGCCCAAGCAGGCCCAGGGCTTACAGGGGTGGTTGGTGCCATGTTTTAGGGCGAGCGTTGGTTTGTCTAATGAGGGGAAAAAGTACGGTTCCCTTGTAGGCAAACAAAGCTTGACTTGATTGACTTTAAAGTGCAACTAGCACAAACAGTGGCAAAAGTGCAAACACTGATAATGCTCGGAACATTTTGAGCTGTGCAAACAAGCCAGAGGTGGAGGGGTGTGTTGAAATGAAGGGGTGAGGGGGCTGGGGGGAGGAGAGCTCCTGGCCCCAGCAGCCCCACAGCCCCCCCAGAGCTGCCCGAGGCAGCGACGCTGAGTCTGGGTTGAGGGCTGCAGGCAGCCCCTGGGTGAGCAGGGCTGAATGGGAGCCCTAGGGAGCACAAAACCCCCACTGAGGTGGGATGCAGATGTTATTACATTTTTAACCCCAGCCTGAGGCTATGCCCTATCCTAGCAGCAGGAAGAGTTCCAGAGCCGCACAGCAGAGCCACTGGGACAAGGCAGAGCCGGGCATCCCTTGCCTGGTCACCACCCACACGGAGCATCCCACCAGTGTCTCAGATGCCATGTGGCAGACAGCACGCTGCCCCTGCCTTGCTTTTTCCTCTTCTTTCCCTACCCCACCTCCTTTTCCCTAGGCCAGCAGCTGCATTGCACACACCTCGTGCAATGAAATGCTTGTTCAGCATTTTCTGTCCCATCCAGCTCTCTGAAGCCTCCTCTGGGTGATGATCCGTAGGTGGCTGCTGCATATCCCAGCTCTGCCCCACTGGCTCCTTGGCTGGTGACTACAAAACCCTGTTTCCCACCACCCCGCGCCCCTCAGGGCACGTTTTGCCCTGGATAGGGGAGGGTGATGCACGAGAGGCTCAGTCCTTGCAGATGTGTGACAGCTTACAGGGAGCCAGAGCACCAGAGCTGTAGGTAAGGATTAAGGTCCAGCTCCTCAAGAGACATTTAGGCATCTGCCTCCTATTACTTAGGATTACCAAGCAGGTTGGGAAAAGCAGGCCACTGCTAACTGGGTCAAAAGAAGAAAAGGCAAGACTTCGGATGGATCACCAGAGAATCAGGCAGGGTGCAGGGGCCTCAGCCTTTATCTCGGCTCCATCCCTCCAGATCCCAATGCACCAAAGGGTCTCTCCAAGCTGTTTGTGCTGCCAGGCTGGGAGGGGAGGAGAAGCCTGGAGTCAGGGCAACTCCATCCTGCACGCAGCCCCTGGGCTCTCAGCACAGCCCTCCTCATCCCGGCACGAAGGGATTACCAAGTTTTACGTCTGGCTGACGAACTCTTCCCTAATCCAGCCTTGGGAGGGAGGGAAAAAGATTTTCTTATTAAATCCATCGCCCGCCCGCATCCTGCACAGGGCATCCCAGATTGCTCCCCTTGCTGCCCAGGCTGCTGCGTGCCGACTTGGACACTTCTCCGGCTGCCTGATGCTCCAGGTAATGGGGTTACCGCCAGCTGGGAGTTTTTGGGAAATCAGGAACCCAATGGGCCTTTCCCTCTCTGCAAGAGATCAGCCCAGCCTCCAGCACTGGCACCTATTTTCACACAGAGAGAAAGACCTGAATATTGGGGAGGAATTAATGTCTTTGCCAGACCTACCCAAAATCAGCCAGTTCAGCATGTTAGTAAGGGAACAGACAGGCAAACAGAATGACGACACACTCACTTTTGCAAGGCTTGAGAAAACAGGCTGAAGTACAGTACACAAAATAACAAAAAATAGACATACTGGAGTAAGTTCAGTTGCTCTGGGACAAAAAGTTTTTGTTTTTTTTTTTTTTATTAGTCTTTTAAGCTAAAGCTTCCTTTACTTTTGCTCCTAATTCTGCCAAGTTTCTTCTGAGTGAAGTTTTGGGGATTTTCCCAGCTGGACTCCATTTTCTGGTAGGAGAGGGCAGGGCAGGAGCACCCACAGAGCCCAGGCTCGGAGCAGAGAGGCAATGCACGTCGGACGTGACACCTGGGGTAGTTTTGGCCCAGTGTGGCTTGTTGATATAACTGAGGCTGGAGGCCAAAGGCAATAAGGGATTAGAGTGAAACAACTCAGGCAAGCAAGCAAGGGGGTTTTCTCAGCAGTGTCTTTGCTGAGTGATGCTCCTGCGAGAGCCGCAGTACTGGAGTGCACCTGGGTGTGCACCCATCACGGACACGCTGTCCCATGGTGGTACCCATGACATTCAAGGAAGAAGCCAGACAAAATGGGTGCTTGATGCTGCTGGGTTTTCGAAGCAAGCTGTTGTTCTCGAACAGGCTCTTTCTCCCTTGCTTCTCATCCCAAACACTCACTTTCCTTCCAAAAATTGCAACAAGCATCACTAGTGAGCCCCATTTTCCCCCAGCCCTGCCCCACGGTGGGGGGGGTTCTCCACACTGAGCAGCTGTACTTCACCCGCAGGGTGCTGGAAGCTGTCAGGCCTAAAAATTCACAGCTCCCCAGGGAGCAGGAAAGCTATTTTAGAGGGATCAAAATTGCAGCAGCCCAAATTATTTCCTGAAGCCTGCTTTAAGTTATTCAGACATCTGGCTGTGCAGGTATAAAGCAGCTCACTCATAAAAATGCTACTCTCTCATAATTTTGCTGAGTTTTCCCACAGTCACGGTTCTTCTCTGTGCTACCGGGACATGGGGAAATAACCACCTTCCAGTGAGCTTGTTCAGGATGGGACGGGAGGATATTTTTGTGTGTGTGCACACTCACAGTATCTGCATGCCCATCCTTGGCTTGGAGCCTGACACCACCTTGTCCATGGCGGTGGCTGCATCCACCCGACGTTGGGCAGAACGGCAACCCGAGTCCTGTAAGAGGTAAAATCTAGCCAGGCATGGCTAGCAGGGCAGATGGGTTTGGGGAGAGCCCTGGAAAGCAAAGCCACCACGTCCCAGGAGCGCTCAGCCCACCACAAGTGTGCTTGGGTTTCCTCTGCAGGGCCCCAGGGAGGAGAAGCCGGGTGGGTGCCCTCCCCACGGGGCAGCCGGTGTCCCAGCCTTACGCCAGGGTCAGGCGCCCGTATCACGCGCCAAAGCATCGCCACCGACTGGCACTTCACAGCTGCTTTGAGGTGCTGCCAGGGACTGTAGGTCACGACTGCCAACAAATCAGAGCCATTGTGCTCCATCTCTCCCCCCTCCCTTTTTCCCCATTAATAGCCCCTTTCTGTACCCAGGGAATGTGATTCTGCATCATCCCATCCCTCTGCGAACCCCAGCTCTGCTCCAGACTGGCTGCCTGTGCCCACCGTAGATGATGTCCCAGCTGGG
>JAVJGG010000090.1:34026630-34047010 GCA_035590195.1 Aviceda cuculoides
GTGTTTGCATTGGGTTGGTGCATTCAGAAAAGTCTCTGCCACCACAGTATCCATAAGTCCTTCCACCAAAAATGGCTCTTATTCTCTGATCATTGCAAAAGCATTTCTGCCACTCACCCCGCAGCTGATGTTTGGTACCCAGAGCAGTGGTCCACAGAGTGGGTGCCCCAATGCGAGGGCTCGAGCAGGCGGGTTGTTTGGAGTCTCTCCGGGAACATGAGCCACCTAGCCAAACTGTTGTTCTCATTTGTTATTCAGTGTTAAGGAAATCTGCACCATTCTCCCGCCAGCCTCCCCATCCCAGAGGATAATTGATGCTAACGTCATTTCATTTTGGTCCAGCTGCTGGGCTCAGGAACAGATGTTTTATTGTTCCAACTGAATACACAAAACCAAAAAAAACCCCGCAACCCAAAAAGCAACAAAAAACCAACTAATTTGTGTTTGCGGTGAGGTTAGCTGCAGCTTCCTCTACCCAGAAACACGAGGAGCCAGAGCAGCAGCCCCAGGGAAGAGCCAGGCCTCCAGGAAAGCCGAGATTTTACAACCAGCTAAATGTCAACCTCCAACATATGATGCAACACCCCTTCCCAAAAGCCTGCCACGTCCAACAGGCAGGTACTTCCAGCAGAGTCCCATTTCCCTGATACTGAGCTGGCACCTTCAGGTGGGATACACCGTAACAGCCTTCATGTCCTCCCAGGAGCAGAGATCCACCCTGGTATTTGCAAGGAGGAGCACAGCACTTGGTTAAGAGCAAGGATACATGCCTCTTCCAAGGAGCAGACAAAAATAGGTGCAAAAATGTGCCAGTGACATGTGCATCTTCAGTGCACGGGCAAATGATCTCACCCTCTTTTCCAGCTCATCAAAAGCAGCCTGCGCATTTGATGCATCGGCACAAGAGCATGCGGCTTGGGGAGTGCTGGGCACCACACACATAGACACACACATTTCTTCAAGAGCACGGGACGAAGGGAGGAGGTCCATCGCTTGCTCTGCAGCAGGTGCAGGACAATATCTGGAAGTCACAGGCTGGTCCAGCCAAACACTCCACTGAATCCTTAAGCATTCCTGTAAAGCTACCACCAGGCAAGCTGTGGATCAAGTGGAAAACACGTCCCTGGCTGCCAAAAAGAGATCTGTTAAAAAAAAAAAAAAAAGCTTGCTAAAAAGCCAGAAAAGAACCCCTAAAACCACCCAGGCTAATAGATGTTTAATATTCATTTTCTCTCTAGCACTAATAACTCTATAGATAAGATTGGCACTTCTCCCATGCAGAAGAACTGGGAAACACTGGTATCTCTTACACAAACTGAGGAGGAGCTACCAGAAGGACAGGCATAGCTGGTCTCCTTGCCTCACTTGCAGAGGCACTTTTGCTATGGGTGACACCTGGCCCTAGAAATAAAGGGCTCTGTAACAACCACAGCATATTGCTTGGGTAATTTTCCCTACACGGCCAATGCAGAAGGCACAGGGCTGCCTGTGGGGCTGACGTGAGCATCTTTTGACACCTCCTGGTGTGTGCCACATGCTTGGCATTATTTCTGGCAGCATATTGTGTTTTCTCCCTGTTCCACAAGAGGGAGGGTGGTAGGGATCCAATCCTAAGGGATCCAATCTGTACGCAGTGGCATGAAACGCCCTGGTCCCCCTCGGGAGACCGCACTGGGCCTGGGAACCAGCACACGGTTTGAAAAGCCCTGAGATGAGAATGACCACAGCATCTCCTCTTACCAAACCAACGGTGGGGGAAAGCCCCCGACTTTTTGTGGTTGCAAATAAAATAGACCTCGTCCATGAAGAGCCCTGGACTCTGTAGTACCTGCGTTGTAAATTCAGCGGCCAAGACCCATCGTGGATCAGCAGCAGATGTGACTGTCCCCTCAAAAAGAGTGCTGTCAGGGGAAGGAGTACATAGGGGAACACCACAACAAGAGCAGTAAGAGATTGGAGGTGGAAAATAGCTGTTGGGTCATCCTTCTCATTCAGCTGAGTGAGCAGCAAGGATACGGAGTCAGTAAATGTCCCCTCCTTTGCCTGGTGACAAGTTGCTCCCACTTCAAAACAACCTCCCTGCATCCCATCTCTGGCCCACGGATGCTTCACGCCTGCTCTAAGGCTGCCGCCTCCAGCATCCCAGCTGGCTTAGAGCCCGTAACCAGGAGTGTGTTATAACTGCGAGCGGGTGAGGGGAGGTGTTGGAGAAACCATCACAGCAAGCTGGCAGGATTCGGTGTCTACAAGCCACTTCGTTTGCCAGCAGAGTCCCTGGGTGGGGGGTCCAGAGAGGTCACTGAAACCTTCAGGCAGTGACATGTATGGGGACATGTAGGGAAGCAAGGAGAGGGCAGAATTCAGCCCCGTTCCCTCCACCAGCAGAGTTTAGGCAGGCCGGCTGCAAACCCGGAGCCGGGTCAGCTATAGGTACAGAGCCCAAAAGGAGATGTTGGAAGGAGATGTCATGGAAAATATTTATTCCGTGAGGTCAGTGCACCCTTGGCTTCCCTTTGGAGGGGACTTTGAACACAGGAGGGCAGACGTTTCCTGCACGCTTCTGCAGGCGAGACGGTGGGGAAAGCAAGGCACTTCCCTTGGCTGGAAAGACGAAAAGCACAAGTGGAAAGTTTCGTGCGTAAGGCAAAGTAACTGAGCCTTCAGCTGCTGGCGGCTGGGCGCTTGCTATTAGGGGAAACAGCCTGCTTTGGAAAAAAAAGGGAACGAATATTTGAGAACAAGGCCTGGGGAAAAAAAAAGAGGGGATGCTCCAGAGCAGAGCCATGGTCTGGCAGTACGACACCCAGGAGGTGCAAGCAGGCACTGGATTGTGTATTAGAGGGAAAAAAATCACCCAAAACTGTAGTGCATTGGAGGTGGGGGGTGGGCACAGGGTGGAGGGGAGCCCTTGCTTTCGGCATGGACAGGCGGAAGGGACTCAGCATGCTCGTGGGGCATCCCCTGCCCGCTCTGTTGCCCTGCAGAGCTAGCCAGCCTCTCCACATCACATCATCCTGTGCCACCACACCAGGGAAGGATGGCTCAGAAAAGAGATCCCAGTCCCCAAGTCTGAGATCAAAGGGGGTGGGGGGCAGGCTAGTGAAATGCCAGGCCACATGTAACAGGGTATGTTATTCCCTGATGCAAGCCCACAAAGTGCTACACAGCAGCCGTGGAAAAGGCTGTGCTGTGTTTCTTGCAATAAGAACAGTGCTTTGCACCCCCTTCTCCTGGGGTTCGGCTCCCTCGCGCAGAGCCCCTCGGCACTACCTTTGAGGTTCAAACCATGGTTTGAATGTTTGTCCTATTGACTCCTATCAGTGAATGTATCTCTGGATAAAAGCAACTGCCCCCCCCTGCATATGTGATCACCGCTGGGTGCTTGGGCCACCTGAACCGGGTGATGCCAAGCATTTGGGTAGCTGAAGCAGGGAAAACCATCTTCTAGAAGACCATCAGAAAAAGCAGAGGAAGATGTTCCACGCCTCGCAAGGAGCAGCTCTCAAACAACGACTCTCAGCTTGCCTTAAAGCAAGGATCTGACGCTTTCTGCTCTTCCTGGGAGCATCTCTTGCTATACTTTCTGGTTGGGTCAGCATCCCAGGGGACAGTTTTTCTCTCTGTTTCAGGTTTAGCTCATAAAGTGACGATTTTCCCCTGCAGCCACCCCGTGGGGGCTGTGACTCCATCACCCCTTGCAAGCGAAAGCGGGAAGGGGGAGCTCCCAGCGCCGAGGCTGTGTCCGGCATCGCTGCCAGCGGTGATTCAAGAGGTGGGACTCCCGCCTGCCTGACTCACTCGCTGTCAAGCCCAAGCCCTAGCGAGGTGCTTCACTTGCATCACTTGTTGCTGGAGATGATGAAGAGACCCTGTTCTCAAGAAGATGTGCCGTGCCATTTTAAGCCCCCACACATTCCTGTTTGCTAGTATTTCCCCCCGCCCCAGCTTTTGACTCACCACGTTGCCAACTCATCACTCCTTTGAGCAACCATGGTACACCGTGGCTTCCTCTTTGACGTATTCAGGCTCCCCACCCATCCCCAGTTTGTCCCAGTCTCGTCTCAGCATCCCCACACCCCAGCTCCCTCAGGGCAGGGTGCCCATTTTCCTACCAAACATATCCCCCACTGAGATCACTTGCATCGAGAGCCCTCAGACACCCTGTGCCACCCCCAGGACCGGGGTCTCCAGCATGGCACAGCCAGACCCCCACTCCCGGGGGGCTCTTCTAGGAGTGATAAAATCAGGAGGGCTCTCTTCTGCCCACCACCTTGCTGGTCCCCAGCTCTTCCACCCAGAGCCCCAGCACCCACCCACCCAGCTGCCCCAGCCCCTCGCCTCAGCCGGGCACTGCCGCAGCCGGGACACTTGAGCACCGGCTCAGCTGTTGACTCCAGCCTGTCCCCAAGGAGTGGGATGGGGACGGGGAGCCACTCCGGGGTGGAATTTCACTCACTTTGGTGACCTCGTGCCTGCGGCGCGCTCTAAAAATACAAATAAACTGGCGGGTGGCACGAAACCCACCCCGTTTCCCACAGGGGGCTGCTTGGCCAGGCCCTGCCTCCCCTGGCTGTGTCCTCCTTTGTGAAAGAAATGAAGCTGAGGGCTAAAAAAAAAGGCCAGATCTTGTCCTTCCCTGGTCTCAGCTGGAGAATATAGTTAGAAATCAACTGGGGCCAATTTGCTGAAGAACTGGGCTTGGGGTCGGGAGGGGGCTGGGTCCATGCCCCCCTCACGCTCCCTGCTTTGCTAAGCCAGGCCAGACAAGCTCTTCCTATCTCCCCTGGGCTCTCCCATCCCTCTGAGCACCCTGTTGCCCCGCTCATCCGAATCTGCTGCAGGCAGGCCAGGCTGGGCACAGTGGTCCCCTGTGCCGTGGGGAGCCTGTCCCCCCACACCGAGAGCATCTCACGCTCACGGTGTTGCCCCCAGGCATCTCCTCCGCTGCCACTTCAGACAAGCCCCAACGCAGCAGCAGGAGCTTTTCTTCCCCATCCCCACCTGCGCAGCTTCATGCTCCGTAGTAACCAATTTCACTCCCATTCCTACCTCCCCAGGTCTCGTGCTTGGGATCATCAATACTCAGCCCCCACGTCGAGGTTGCTAGCAGAAACCATCTGTGAGCCCGACACTGGTCTAATTAATATAACTTGTTGTGATAGTGAAATCCCCTTCCCACCCCCCTCCTCTCGCATCTGGGGACACAGCGAAATCAGGACCCAGGTGCTGTGCCTTGGGCACGGCACAGCAGCGGGTGTCCCCTCGCATGTCCCCTCACGTGTCCCCAGCTGGCATGCCAGTCCACCACCGCTCTGAGGGATGAGGAGCCGAAGGGGACAGCAGGCAGCGGAGGTCATGGTTTCCCTGCACGCAGCGATAAAGCAGCTCAGCTCTCCCGAGTGGTGGGGAAGGGAGGGAGGGGGACAAAAAGCCCAAGCGAGGTGTATTTTTGCGAACAAGCAGATTAGGAGCAGCTCAAGGCGTGCTGGCAGCCGGCGCAGGAGAGCTGGTGTTATCTGTGAACGGGTGCAGGCTGTTACCCATGGCTCCTGTCGCCGCCAGGATGGGGAGGTGGGGAAAGGAAGGTCGGGGGAGATGTTTGCTTCTCGGCCAAGTGGCTATTTCTGACATCGGGAGCCCGTGGCTGAGGCCAGAGAGGGTTTGCAAAGCAGCAGCTGGACCCAGGCTGCACCCGAGGAATATCCACCAGCTGGAGAAGCTGCCCTGTCCCCCAGACCCTCAGTGCAAGCTTCTCCCCATGCTTCCCATTGCTC
Organism: Aviceda cuculoides; assembly: GCA_035590195.1. Taxonomy (NCBI): domain Eukaryota; kingdom Metazoa; phylum Chordata; class Aves; order Accipitriformes; family Accipitridae; genus Aviceda; species Aviceda cuculoides. The sequence goes on from JAVJGG010000090.1 coordinate 34,032,405, forward strand.
CCAACCTGCTGCCAGCAATGCCCCATGCCCTGGGACATGCCGTCCCATGCACTGACACCCCAAGAAGCCATAAGGCTAGCAAGGTCCCGGGGCAGGGAGCAGCTAATGCAGGGCACTGATTGAGTTACAGGCCAGCGGTTGTATCATGTTTACCAGCTCCCCGCCGCATATCCTGTGCTGGGAGGATTCCTGGAAGTGGGAGCTGATTTCGCACCCCCTCCCCACGCCACACAAACATGCAGGCTATGCCGAAAGCAGATCTTGGCATGTGACTGCCGCCGATATTACCCAAGCGGCTGGCAGGGAGCAGCCAGTCCCTTCCTCGCTCTTCTCCTCCTCCCCCAGCCGTACACCTCCAGTCTCCAACACAGGGCTGGCTCCATCCCTGGTTTTATTCTTCTTCCCCTCCTCTTAACTCTGTTTAACTTTTCCTCTTAATTTAAAGCAGAGGTGGTGGCCCTGCCGGAGGTGCTGGAGGTCTCCAAATCTTTGATGGGATGGTTAAATCCTGGGTTTCCTCCACCCTGTGCCATCGGACTGCTCAGGTGTCACCAGAGCCCTAGCTAGCCACTTTGGGACGAATGAAGTCCTGGAGTCCAGACTCTCTAAGTGGTATATGAGCCCCTTGCCCATGCAGGGAAACAGGGTGTGAGTCAGTCACAAAACCTGAGCATCACTTGCAAACCCAGGCACTAGGATAGCAATCTCAGGCCCCAGGGCACTGGGGTTTGAGGATGCTGCAACACCTTCCCTCCATCTGGCAGACAGGGATGGAGGCAGAGCAGGAAGATTTTCCTGTCCCCCCTGGGCCGTGCACGGACACGCTGCACACCTCTGACACCACACTGCTACCCAGAAGCTCAGACTGGAAATCTGCCCTGCACGGTACCTGAAGGCATCCTCTTGGATGGAGTTCAGGCTGTTTCTTCAGCCCTACCAACATGCCTTCTCCCTGCCAGAAGATTTTGGGGTGGCAGTTGCTGGGTTGGTAGGTCCCACCTCTGTTTTTTCTTTCATATCTGGGCCAGCTGACTCAGCGACATGGCAGAGTGCCCTGGGGCTACCACCCAGCCCGTGGCGATAACACTTTGCTGGGACTGGGCAGATACATCACTGCTGGGGAGCCTGGGAAAAGCAGCCACTTGGATTTCTCCCAGCCAGCCTCTCCTGCATCCCTGTTAACATCCCAGCAGCATCCCTGAGAAATGGGAAAGGCCGGCCCAGCCGGGAACTGCGCCTCTGCTTTGAGATCCAGCTCCTTCAGCCTCAATGCTCACGGGCACGCAGAGGACACAGCTCGCCACTACCTTGCTCGCACTGCCCTGTTCCCCGAGCCCCTCTGTGCCTCTGGTCCCAGCGCTGCCGGGCAGAGGGAGATGAGTGCTTGTAGATGCTGGTTCAAAGCGCTCCTCAGCCTGTATACGTCACTTGCAGATGTGAAGCCTTCTGGACAGGAATTGCATATCCAGCATCAAGCAATAGGCAGCTCCACAGTCAGGAAGACAGCCCTGGCTTTACGGCCCTGTATAAAACATCTATGCTCCCTCCCTTTTTGGAACAGCATCACCCACAGCTAGGCTTTACCTGGTGCCCTACCTGAATTACTGTCATTTGTGTAACGTCTTCCAGCCTGGGGTTTCAGATGTCCAGCATCTCCATAGGGTTCCTGATATTACTTGCTCTCCGATTTGCTTTAAATACAGCCCGTCTTAAGACCAGATTGTTTACGTCTTTTGGAGGGTTTTGTGTGTCTAAATCTTTCTATTTTTATTCAAGATTTCTTTTTGAGATAGGCTGGAAACTATCCTGAGTTGCCGCCAGGGCAAAGGTTTCCCCCGAATGTATTTACACATTCAGGAAGACAAACTACAAGATCTAATCTTGCAAAGACTCAGGCACATGTTTGACTTGAGACAACTGCACCATTCCTTCATGGCAAGTGAAACAGCTTCAAGCTGAAAGTTAACCTACACCTACTGTTTTTTTTTCTGGTGTGAATTTTTCCCTTGTAAACAGAGCCAAACAAAGCACCTTTGCTGCCCAATGGAAAATTCAATTTGGGCAAAAAAAGCTTTGGAAATAAATGGTTGGATTTGCAAAGAGTCAGCACAGCATCCACCCCAGTTGGGTGGGCTCTGAGAACACAGGTGGTGAGTACTGCTGTATGAAAATAAGGGGGAAAGAGAGAGGGACGGATGGGAAAAGGAAGAGCAGAGAGCCTCTGCAGGACTGCAGGGAAATGCCATGAGCACCCCCAAATTTAAGGTGACCTGTCCCAATGCTCAGCACTGTTGCCACATAGGGATGGATCAGCTCTAACACCATGTGGGCTCTGGATCCCCATCCCACACGGGAGAACACCCTGTCCCCAGCCTCCCTGGCACACCAACAGCTTGGGAGGGAATCCACGCTGATGCCATGGATATAAGTGACCTCGACACTGACTTTTAGTGTAAGCATCCCCTCCTGTGATCTCCTCAGAGAGCCCCAGCTTCTCTGCAACTTGGTCTCTCCCATCACATCTATGTACTTTTGCCCCCTCCCTGCACCAACCCCCCCTACCACCTTCCTTTAATGACAAATATCACGTAAGCCCAGGCAAAAACCCAATTAGCAGCCAGGCTCCTGTCAGCACCTATTATCTCCGTGTGTTAGCTGCGTCCTTAGTGAACTGCTTAAAAAGAAAGGCAGAAGGACATTGCCCATGGGCAAGAATTTTCCACCGGGTAGGTACAGCCAAACTGGGTCACGCGATGCGGTCCCCCGGCTTGCATCACCCACTGGCACCATGAGATGTAGCTGTGCCAGTGGGCAGCCCCTCCCTGCACTGCCTGAATCCCTCTGTCTGGGGCATCGCCCAAAAGAGGCACCTTTCGTGGGCCAGTTGAACCTGAAACATCCCCAACCTCATCCCAGGGGGACAGGCTCCGATCTCCAAATTCATCCCACAGGGTCACTAGCTCGGTTGGAACTCGCTCAGCATGACCTTGGCACGAGGCTTCACGCATCGGGTGGTTTCATGTTGACCCCTGTCCTTGGGACACGGGGACTGAGCAGAGGGCTGGGTCTCTCGGTGATGGGGGTCTCTGTCCCATCAAGTTGCCTGCAGGAGTTTCAATAGAGTCCAGCCCTGCTGGTGTTGCTCCGGAGATGATGAGGACCGAGGGCTGTTTGAGGAGGAGAAAATGGGGACCAAGGGCTCTTTGAGGATGAAGACATGTCTGGGAGGGAAGGCATCCTCACCTCTGCTGGAGGGGCACTTCCTCGCTGCAGTGCAGAAGGAGCCTGCTCAAGCTGTTGCAAACCAGCTGAATAGCTGGCAGGGCAGTCCAAACTGCTTCCCCCAGCCACAAGCAGTGAGATCCAGAGGGTTTCCAGGGGAAAACTCCAGTGCCCACTCCCCAGCCAGCAACAGGCTGCCTCCGGCTCCCTGCCACCCCACATCTGGAAGGGAAGCATCAGGAAGAGACATGCTGGGCACTTCCCTCCTGCACATCTGGGAATTGAGAGTGTTGTTTCATTGTGCTGGGGCAGGGAGGGTTTCGCTGGTGTTATTATTCCAAGCTGGCCCCGAGTCCTAGGAAAACAAAAGCCTCTTCCTTGCCAAAGGGAGGGCTGGCTAGAGGCAGCCACTGGAGACGAGGGCTGGGCTATTCTCTGGGCTTCTAAACGCTGCATTTTGGTGTTTAAATTTAGCCCTAGATTGAAATTTTGCAGACATGAGCCCTTCTGGTGAGCCAGCAGCCTCGCCAGCATCAACACTAGCTTTTGCCACGCAGTGCACCAAGCAAGCACCCTGCCTTCCCCAAGAGCTCAGCCTCCAAGCCTCCAGCCTCAGCAGCAATGTCCTTTGTGGGACAGACCCCTGGCTGCCCATCAGCAAAGAAACCACCCAGATGTGCTCCAGAGAGCAGTGATGGCTGGACAAGACAGTCTGGTTGGAATAACAAGGCTTTTTGGCCATTCGGTCTGCGTTGAGACAAAGGAAGATGCTTGCAAATTTTTCTCTCTTTAGGCAGATGACCAACTTGACCAAAGAGGACTTTCCAGAAGCAATGGAGATGTCAGGTGTTGAGAGCTCTGGCCATGCCCTGTGTCACCTGCTTTTTCCCTGGGGCACAGAAAGCCATTACAGCTTTTGGCTTCTTGTACTCCAGGCCTTAAGCTTTAGGATGCCAGCCCTTGCCTGGGAAGGGAGCCAAGGCCCACACTTCTATTTTATCACTATTATTGCTACCCATTTTCCCCACCTTACTCCAGAGCATGGTAAATGGCTTCAAGGAAAAAAGCCTTGCTCGCAGCAGGTTTCTTCTCTACATTTAGACCCCCAGATGTGATAGGCACTCTTTTTTTTTCTCCCAAATACATAATTTAAAGGCTCCAGCCAGAAGTTGTTTCCATAGTGCTTGATCATACCACCTGGGAAGCTGGGCACAGTCCAATACTTGCCAAAGGCTGTTGCCCCCCCCAGCCCCACTGCCAAGCTCTGTGGCCTCTGCTTGAGTTGGCCATTGGAGTTAACGCAGGCAAATAAGGAATCAAGAGGAATGCTGTTTTATTTGCTGGAGTTCTGCAAACAATTAATATGGCCTTGTCCTTTGGATGAACCTGGTTTGATAAGGATGCTATTCATATTACAATGATTCCTTAAGAACAGAAAGTTGAATGCAAGTGAGCAATCCAGCTCTTGTCTGCTCTACGCCTGCAAGGGAAACACGCCTGCAGGCTTGTACTCCTGGGAAAAGAAAGATGCTCCAAGCTTTCAAGGCTTTTCTGCACAAATCCAGCCGTGCATGAGAAGTACCCTATAAATGAGGTGGAAGGAACAGGGAAGGTGGGGAATCACCCCTATATAACATGACCCAAGGTCATTTCACACAGCAGCTCTCCTGCAACTGCTTTCCCCAAAACACTATTCAGCCTCAGATCCAGACCTCTGGATTTGCTCAGAGCTGCTGTGTATGACCACTGGCTGGCTAATAAGCACTGGAGTAGGATATGGATGAAGAGAAAACCTGACATTCAAAGGGCACCTAAGAATAGAAATATGACAACAGATCTTCTTTAAGATGAATGGACTAAAAATTGCAATTTTTTTTATACACAAATTAGAGTACTAGAATAATGCAAACAGCCAAATACCTAATTTCGTGGTTTATTAAAATCCAGGGGAAGCTGATCCTTTCGGCACACATCTCCCTAGGGATGAACTGTGTTTCACTGCTCTGTGGCAGGGTTCAAACGCTACAGGGATGCACAGAAAGCTTTTGAGCACAGCAAGCTTCCAGAAAACACAAAGGTAGCTTTGTCTGGAGTATATCGACCTTCTTTTTTCTTAAATACTAATTCTGACTCGAAGATAAATATAACACGCGCAGAAACATGTGCTCCTCTCTAGGAAAGCAACTGTAAACACACACTGCTATGCACAAGCTAGGAGGAAAAGCAGAAATGCAGCCAGCTTCACATTGAAAAACTTTTCCCCGTGACAAAGAGAACCTGGCACCAGTGTAAGGAGAACTAAGGGGATTCAGTGCATTGCTTAAGCATATGCTTTGCTAAACTTGTGGTTCATCAAGGAAGAAGAATCAAAGGAAGACACTGCGTGCTGCACGAGAGAACCGTAATACAGGTGTAATCAAACTTAGCTGCTCTGCTGAAGTTTTGAGTGATCCTAAAGATCCAGGGAATACAGGTTAGCTCTATTTAAATCAACACAGTTGCTCCTACAATCCCCATCTTTTCCCTAGAGAGGGCTTTTGCTTTTAACCACTTTTATTGCTTCCTTTCCCTGATCACTCACTGCCATGACAGATTCAGCACTGTCAGAAATGCTCACTTCTTCAGATCAAACTGCAATTCTGCTCCAAAGAAGGACTGCGGAAGTGTTGCAGGTGATTTGATCTCAATGACCTGCATCAGCTCTGCAGTGCTACCACAGAATAAAACAGGATGGTGCCACCAAAGCAAGAGGCTGTGGCTCAGAAAACCCACAGGAGCACACCCAAGTTTCATCAGGTCTTTTCCCCATAGAGATGCGTGATGTTTCACCAGAATGGGCTACGCTTGGAGATGAACTTGATGGTTGAACCACACTAATAAATCCAAAAGGAGAATTAGCAAGCTATAGGCATAATGAGAACATTTTGCAGTTTTTATTCCCCAAAGTCATGTCTTTGATTTGCAGGAATCCCTGATATTTTTGCAAAGGCTTGTTTAACTTCAGTAAAAGGAAAGTATTGCTGGACTCAAGCTCCTTTGGGCCAAACTCTGTTCTGTAGCTGCAAAGTGACACCCCCTCTCACTTCTACATGGTTATACAAATATATACGACAACTCTCTGGGTTCTTACCACCCTATTAATTTCTAGACAGGTCTTCACGAGAACAGCCCTTCCTGGATGCCATCTGATTTCACAAGCGCCAAGAACTTTAAAAAAAAAAAAAACAAACTTGTAGAAACCAAGCAAAACACACTTGAAATGTGCAAAGGCAATCAGCTGAAAAAAACCCCTACGACCACATGCCTCGAGCTCATCCTGCAGACGAGGGGAAGGGGAGGCAGAAAGCCAATGCCGGCTTCGACACTGGCCGCGTCCCATCGACGAGGATGCTGGTTGGGAGGGCAGCCCGCCGCCTCCAATCATGCCGCCGGCAGCTCCTGTTGCTACGGCCCTCAGGTCTGAACCTTTGGAAACTAGGTAAAAGGTCTGAACACAGGGTTTTTTCCTCCTCCCCCTACGCAGTGGTGCCCCTTGCCTAGCACAATCCCTCTTCCTGCTGAGCTCTAGGAGGAAAGCAGCTGGGATGAAGAATTAACTCTCGCGGTCCCAGGGGCTTTCCAGAACAGGAGCAGCAGTGTGCGACACGAACGGCATCGCAGGGAAGGGGGGGATGTACGAGCAGACCTTGCTTCTCACCTGCCCTGTGGCTATGAACTGGAGAAAAAACACGGGTGTGAGGATGGATGCATACTCTCCTACTCCCAAAAAGGGGATGGATCTTAAACGGGTTTCATGCTGGTGGAACAAGCTGCTTGGAGATCCCAGGGGATGGGATTTTTCCATCCCCCAGGTAGACTTTGGCATTTCTAAGAGTGCATCCTAGACCTGGAGGGAGTCATCTCTCCCCCTTCCAGAGCAAAGGATGCAGTCCTGACACCTGTGCATGTGGGTCGCCGAGGTTTCCCTTCAGCCCGGCGAGGGGATAGCTCTGCATGGCGGAGGGCGGTTTGGCACAGACGGGACCAAGGGCATCTCTGGCCGAGGTCAGAACGCCAGCGATTAGAGGCAGCGCGGACCCACGCATTGACGCTCATCCCGTTCCCGGAGGCAGCCTGCCTGCACCCACTCGCTCTGAGCTATACAGGCACGCCTGCACCCCCCTGCCCGCTGGGGCCACCCCGGGGCGTTGCACAGATGTACCTCAAGAGGCCACCCACCCCGCTATAAGCATCTCTGCCACATCAAGATGGGCTGGGAGGGAAAGCGTTGGCCCCATCAGCAGTTTCAGGGGTTACCCCATCCGAGCCCCATCACGCTGCTGCCAGGAGGGAGGCTGCATCTCCACGTGAGAGAACAACTACCACGGAATTTCAGCTCTGGGAAGCTCTTGGCTGCTCAGCCAGCCTCCCCCAAACCTCTCATCTCAGTAGCGAGCCAGGCACCTCGCTGGCATGGGGCCAGGCAGGTCTGCAGGACAAGGGGAACCGTGACAAAGGCATCTTTGTTTCTCCTGCCTGCTTGCTGCTTCACCCCAGCCCTGGTGTGACACCTACAAGGTGGAGTCATTTTTCCACAGCAAACTTCCAGCAGCGTTTCCTGGATGCTGTGTCACCACAGCAGGATGGGGTTCACACCCCCCACCCCACACCACTTTCCCCAGATATCACCCCAGGAGCAGAGCTGGGAGCAATTGAGGCAGGATTTGCCTACTTGACCAGGTGTTTGCATTAACCCTTCCTGGAGCAGACTCCCTTCTCCATCCCTGCCTGTCTCCCCGAGAGCCAGGCTCACCTCCCACGCAGTACACCCCTTCCCCAGCACTGTGGGGTTGGAAGCTATGAAAAGCACTATATGTGTTTTATCGTCTCTCTTTCCGCCTTGTTTACATAGGAAAGTTAAGATGGATAAATTACGGGTGTCAAGTCCTTAAAGTCTGTAGTGAAAGGAATTATCTTCTAACGAGACAGCTAGGAAAACCCCAAAGAGATGCTGGCGCAAATCTATCTTACGTCTGAGATGGAGAAAGAAGTCTTCAAACCAAGGACAGGTCAGGAGCAGAGCTAGCTCACATACCTAGTTTGAAGCTGGCCACATCTCTGTTTACACATTTCTTGTTTTCTTTCCTTTGTGCCAGGGGGTCACCTGTTTTTCTTCCAGCAATCCAGTGTGTCTAACAGAAGTATTACCTCTCCTGACAAACGCTGTGCTGCCCATCACCTGAAACCAGTCCAGCAGCTGCAACAATGCTACTGCTGCTTGGAAAGCACAGTCCGTCTTCCTGCAGATTATCTCATTGAGAAATAAATCTGTTTGGCACAATGGCTAGATTTAGCTACAGCAAAATATGACCACTTTTAGAATATCGTCATGGTCTTTGTTCATGCTTTCAACTCCCTGCTTAGAAAAAGCCCACCTGGAAAAAAAAAAAAATGCCCTTAGATATTAAACATCTGCAGCTCCTATAAAACATCAGCTGGGGTCACTGAAAAAGAAAGCGGACACCCATCAATGGAGGACTTTGCTGCCTGAGTCTTACTTGGCTGCTCTCAGCACTGTCAGGTTGTTTGGAAACTGTGAGCTGGGCTAGGATGGAAGCTCATGCTTCTCCCACCGGAATGAGCTCCTGAGGTAGTCCAGCTCCTGGCCATCCCCATCTCTGTCCCATGCCCAGGAAAGCAGCAGGAGCCAAGCTGGGACCCAGCAGGGTCGTGCACCATGTGGCTCTTCAGATCCCAGGCTGCATCGGCACTCTAGCAGGTAGCAATAACCATCATTTTCCTTGCAAACTGCCTTTGATCTCAATATATTTGGGATGCTAAAAACCACACGTCCTATACCTCACTTTTGCTTTTAAATACAGAGCTGCTTTGCAGAGCAGCGTTCTGCTACACCACCTGCAAAATAGCAACAGCTTCAAAAAACCCAAAATGAACAGAAAAAAAACCTCCAAAGGGCATGGCCTTGCTAGGGCACAGTTTACCCTGTGGAGGCTGATTTCTGGAACTGCAACTGGAAGCAGGGGTATGGGCTCAGCCTGCCTCACACACAGCTGAGTGCGAGGAGGTGGGAGTTGCTGCTGACTTGGAGACGTGTGGTTAGGAGGAGCCGAAGCAAGGGCTGAACGCCGTGTGCTGCCATGGGTTAAAACTACAGCGTACAGCCAGTTGCTCACAAGCGCTAGCTTGAGAGACTTCTTCCAAGCAGTTCACTTCCCCGGCCTCCCCACCATATTAATATTTTCATTGCTCTCGCTGACGATAGACTGCAGAAGCAAGCTCGCCCTTTGCTTGGCCTCGTTACTCAGCAGTTCCTGGTCCTCCTCCTTCTCTGGGAACCTCCCTGTACCCAGCCGTCCCTGCAGGGACCCGCAGCCTGCGTGAGCATCCCGCAAACCACGGGGACCCAGGCAGGCAGTAGGTTGAACTGGGAGCCTGCCCAGAAGGCTGGTTAGATTGGTCTGGTGACCCTGCCCTAGCAAAGGCAGAAAGAGGAGCCAGGGCTCACTGTGACCAATGCCAGGGACTCAGCTGCTCAGGGCAGTAATCCAGGCAGCAAGGAAGAACACGCTTTGCCCAAATCCCTCTCCACTTCAATACGAGAAGCAGCCTTGACACAGGCTAGGCTGCAATTGGGGAAGTACCATCCTGTCTGAAGTGCCACACGGTGACAGCCAAGCACATCATCCTTTAGCCCCTGACTCCAACAGCCACGCTATGTGGTGGTAGGCAATTAAATAGCATCTCATTTCCCCCTAGGGCAAGCAAAACAATATTCCTCCCTGTCTCTACAAGAGGAAAGAGATGGGAAGGATGCAGGGTGGAGTAAAAATTAATGAGGTGTCTTCCCCTCCTTTAATTCTCTCTTGCCACATAGGGTTTAATGGTTGGAAAGCAATCTGAGATCAGCAGATGTCAACACCACTGGAAAAGTGTACCCATGCAAACGCGTCATGAGCCCAGCACACTCAACCAAACCTAGAGATGGAGCAGAAATGTGCAAGACAATAAACTCCGTGCAGCTCCTCATAAAGAGAAACCAAGTCAGGCAGAAAAAGCCATCCATAGGCGTGATTTATTCAGTGCATTCCTCTCACCCCCACTGTTCCCATCACTGCTGTTTCCACTTGCCGCTGTGTTGGGGGCACATCCACGTTGCTCTGGAGGAGCCACCTCGGTCCCTGCAGACACAGCAAGCTGGAACCAGCCAGCACACGTACTGGGAACGGCACAGCCAGGACAGAGGCATTCATTTATTCAACAAGGGGCAGAGGGAGGTGCAAAACAGAGCAAAGTCTCTGATAGTAGCAGGATGATGGACACAGTGCCTCTGACAGCAAAGGTCCCCTCGGTTCCTCAGGACTAAGAAACAAATCTCAGGGGGGGAGGAAAAAATAATCAGGGTTTTCTTACAGAGAAAGGTTGCATGTTTCCTCATGACCAGAATATAACAAATGGCCCAAAGGAAAAAACAAAACAAAAGAAAACAAAAAACCCTCTCATCTGAGCTCCTCCCAGCCTTCTCCAGCCCCCCCCATCCTTCTCATCCCACTCCCATGCTGAGCTGCCCATTAGTGGACAGGCAAAGCAGAGGGACAGGAGGGTTGAGCTGAGCATCGAGAGGAGACGCTATTTTGATTAATCCAGCACACAGAGCAGCTTTGCTGCCCAAGACGTTCTGTGCAAAGGAGAGGGGACTGGCTGAGAGCATGGGGCAGTGCTGGTATGGGGGGGGGGGGGTGTCCAGCATTTCCCAGGGGTCCAGCAGCACAGGGGCAGGTGCCTGCAGGCAGCAATGCCAGAGGAATGACTCCTGCCCATGCCAGGGAGACGGGCCAGCAGTGCCCACAGGCACATCTGCTCCTGCTTTCCCTGCCACCGATGTTCAAAACAAGCTGTTCCCAAGCCCAGAAGAAGGGTTGGCACCTGCCCCATAGTACCTGGCAGAGGGAGGCACAGCATATCCTGCGGGACAAGCACACGCTGCTGCGGACGCTTCCCAGAAGGGCTGGATGTTTTGGCAGGGCTGGTGCTCTGGTCTTGCAGCATCCACAGGCAGAGTGTAGCAATACACACATACACAGCTCCAGATGCCCCAGACACAGAAGAGTGTCATAATTTTTTTTCATGCTTCAGAAGAGGACTATCCAACAGCACATGCTCAGAGATCTCCCCACACAACTGAAGTTCTGTCCAGCGGCAGCCGCTGCCCGACTGCACAGCTGAGCTCCTCACCCTCCTGCTCCAACAGACACCACTAACAGCATGCATGACTACTCCACCTCTACAAAGAGCACTTCTCCCCCCCAAATCCCCCAGAGCCTCAGTCTGGGAGCCCAGTTCAAAGTTGGTATAAAGCAGCTCAGCACTGAGGTCAGCCAGGATTACACCAATTTCCACCAGCCATAGATCTGGCCCAACTTTGCTAAGAACACTTGATCTCCCAGAGTGCTGCCAGCTGGTTGAAATACAGCTGCTGCTTCAACAGTGCACACCAAAAAAAGGCCTGACATTATTCATAACAAAAAGACATGTATTGCAGTGTTTGCTTTAAATTTAATGTGAGCGGTTTCCATGAGCTGGGTAGGAGGGGGAGACGAGCAGGAGGAAATGAGCAGGGTGAGCCTCTGGGTGTCAGAGAGCTCTTTGGGGTGAGCTGTCACTAGCTCCCATCCAAGATGTCCCATAACACCAGGGTCACACACTGTTTGCACAAGCGGCTTGGGAGTGATCCAGCTCAGCTATGGCCTGTTAGAAACCCATTCACTCTGGTCTTGCAGGTGCTCTACAGAACCCACATGGCATCATTGCCTTCCCTCCACCCCAACCTTTACATAGAGAGTTCTGTTTTACTGATACCAGATGTTCCAGCAGAAGCTCCCATCTTACAGGCTTTGTGGCCTTCTCCAGCACAAGCTCCCCAGCAAGCCCAGGCTGCCTCTTTGCAAAACACAACACAGAGAAGGGCTGTCTTGTTTCAAGAGGAACCACATAGACTTGTGCCTACGCATGTGCAGGCTCAAATTGTGTGGCCAACTCCTTCCCAGGTGCTTTGGAGCCACCATGGGTGTGTCACAGGAGCGACTCAAAGCTCTTCTGCTCCCGCTGTGCCAAAGCCCAGCTCCCTGTACACAGGGTTGTTGCAGTACTGTCATTCAGGCTGTATTCAACCCCTACTGCTCTCTGTTGCCTGTATGAGCCAGGCAGACACCTTCTGTAGGGTCCTGGATACTGCCCTTTACCCCATGATGTTTCTAAGCTATACTCTACCCTGCACCAAGAGGTGTGAGTAGGGTTTGCCATGCATGAGCTCTACAACTCGCACTTTAAGAGCAAGATAGCATTGTTGCCGACTCTCTTTTCCCTCCCCATGAAAACAGAGACCCAATGACCCAGATGAAACACCTCACTCCGACCAGGACATTGCCATGGCACAGGTTGCTAGCATGCTAGGATGCTCTTTGGTCCCAAACCACCATCCATGGAGTGTCCCTGGCTCCTGGTACATGAGGCACACCCCCAGCTCTGTGCACAGCCCCAAAATGGTGCAGAGGACGGCCCTGCCAGAGACCATGTCCTTCCCCAGCCAGCTTCATGGCAGCTTTCTTCATAGTAGAGCGATTATAGATCAAAAACTCCCATGCCAAAGCAATCTCTTCTCTTAATGAAATGCTTCCTCATAGGTCTACAGCCCACAGTGGTAGTGTCGCCCACTGATCACTGGCACGGTTATCTGCCAAAGGGAAGGCATCCATGTTACAGTGAAAGCATTTTAAAGAGCTGATGGAGATCTTGCCAGGAGAGCCAGCCACAAGGAGAGGTGGAAAAAATGGAGCCAGTTAATCACCCTGCATGTGTTATCTGGGTGGAAAATAGTCTGAAAATATCTTGTATTTCGGACCAAGCACATAGTTTTCGGTGATTCAGCCAGCTGAAGCTCTGACCTCCAAGTTTCAGAGACAGGCTAAGCCCATCTCTAAGCTCAGCTGTTCCCGGGTAGCTTCCTAAATGGAAACAGCATCCGGACAACATAGCCCTGGGCACAGCTATTCCCATCTCAAACTTGGTGGCTTGCTCAGGATCCCCTAAACATGGAGAGGCATTGAACAGATTGCTTTTTGTGGTTGAAGCAAATGTTGATCCTCACATTTTACCAAATACCTGCTGGCCAGCATACTTTCCAGAATCCTACAGGCTGAGCTCAGTAGAGGAGGAGGATCCTATTCACTTGGTTTCCCAGTATTTTAGGCATTTTGGCCAAGCTCTGGCTCAGGACAGAAGCAGCTGGGCAATTCAGCCAGCTGCTCAGCATCTCCACAAGCCATATGGAAGGGCTTGAGCCACCCGGCTTTGTGATGAGAAAAAGCAGCCCAAACCCGGATCCGATCAATAATTCTCATTTTAACAGCATGTTTGGCACTGGGGAAAGCTGCCAGCAAAAACTGCGGAGTCTAGTGCCTCATCCGCCCACAGGACATGAAAACACACGGTAAGGCACTGCTGCTGGCAGCTTCATCTAAAAACCTGAGTGGAGGAAGAGGACCATTCCTTCTGAACCCATATGGCCCATGCCCAGCCGAATGGAGTCCTGAAGATCATCAATCCTGAGCTGAGGGGCTTAAGGCAGTGGGCTCAGGCTGCTGGGGAGCCAAAACACATCCAGTCAAGCACCCATTGCTGTCCTGCACCCTACACCCAGCCAGGCTGGTGCCACAGGACCCCTGGGTCCAGGTCTCCCCCAGATCCCTGGTGGGACAAGGGTCACGTCCTACAGACATGGCACCCTGGGAGGGCAGTCTGTGGTGGGACAGATGGAGAAGCTGTTGGCACCGATGTGGTCCTCCCCAGGCTCTGCAGCCTGCCTGCTTTCCACGCCAGCCTGGCAACCTACCTTTGCCACTGTTTTTTGGGCTAGAATTGTAGAAGTCTCCACTTCTGTTTTTCTCCCCCCCACCCCCCCGCCTTTCTGAGCGAGTGCAATCTAAGCCACAGAGCACAGAGAGTTCAACAAACAAGGGGAGGAGGGGAAGGTGCCGAGGTGTGGTGTGTGCATGCATGGGTCAACCCTCCTAGCAGCCAAAGCAAGGACTTGCCAAGATCATCATGGGCACAACCTGTTGACAAAAGAAAGCAGGGCTCCCGCAGAAACGAGCTGGCTCCACCTGGGGCAAGGGATTAGAAACCTCAACACAGCCCTCTGATTCCTCCCAGCAAACCAACTGTGGCTGGAGGCAGGGATTAAACCCAGTGGCAGAGGAATGCAGCTCCTTCCCGCTGCGGAGTCCAAATTGGCACTGCATCCCCACTCAAGACATGGCTTACATAATACAGCTTATGAAAGCAAAATAGCCTGGCCGTGCCAGCCTGTGGGCAGGCCAGGATGGAGG
>JAVJGG010000090.1:34047110-34066014 GCA_035590195.1 Aviceda cuculoides
GGGGGGGAGACAAAAAAAAAAAAAAAAAAAACACATTTTTTGGCTGAGGTAAAGCTTAGCAGTCCCTCTGCACATGCAGCAGTCTTGCGCCATCTCACCAGGGAAGGGAGGAAAGGAGCAGTGAGGGAGAAAGCTTAGGAGAGGCAAAGGCAAAGGGGCCCATCCTTCTACAAGACTGTGAAGAGCTGCAGCCCTGGTGCTTGTTCTGGAGTCACAGAATATGGATTTTCTCCCTGATTTCCCCCTCTGACCCTGGGTTTCTCCCCAGCCAGACAGGTTCCCATTGAGGTCAACTTATGCATGCTCTGCATGCGAGGCCACTGCAGGTTTTGGGGCCTAGCCTGTAAGAAGCATCCAGCCCTAGATCTCATTCCTTCCAAACACAGCCCAGACACATCCAGGAGCAGCTGGGAGAGGCTGTGATCCACATAATCTCCCACTGGGGATGGAGACTGTGGAGATGCTTCCGTGCAGACAGCAGGGTTGGGTCTGCCCAGAGCCCTTCTCTGCATGTTCTCATCAGAGGCCATTGCACAAGAGAGGGGGACAGTCCCAACACACCCAGCACTGGCTCAGAGCAGAGTCACAAGGAGCAAACTGAGATCACCATTTCCTCATGAACCAGGCAATTAACAAGTGACACCTTTAGGCATCCAGTTGGGTTATTACTCTGTGACTGATATCCCCCATAATCTACACGGCCTTAGGAAAAGCTATTTGTCTCTCCATACTGCAGATGCTACAGATGGACTGGCCCCTTTATCAGCAAGCAAAGAGAGTCAGGACTCAATTTAAAAGCTGCAAGAGCCACCATGGTGAAACGAGGCACTGCACATAGGTGGTTAGTCCCAGCTGAAGAGCCAGGAGAACCACTTGTGGGTGGAGGACCCACTCACCAGCTACCGCGGGTCTGACCCTGCATCCAGCTAGCTGGAGAAGCCAGGCAGACCTAAGGAGACCCTCCTTCTCAAGAGCTCCCACTTGTTTCCTAAGCAGCTGTCCTCCATTTAATCAGTAACTGAAGTAGGATGAAATCCTGGCTCAGAAGGCAAATTACTGACATCCCTGAGGGCAGGATTCCCCAGCCAGCTCCACCACCTTTCTCATCTGGGTCACACAAGAAACTACTAACTAGCCATATTTAACCTGTTCCCAGGGGGCTGGGCCCCAGCACCTTTCCAGAGCATGCCCTGGCCTCCTTCAAGAGGCCAAAGGACCTCCAGCCCCTCATCTATGGCTCTGTACCAGCTCACAATGCAGCTGATGAACAGCAAGCATAGATCTCAGCTGGGACTTCTCTGAACACCACGTTGGAGGAGCTGCTGGTCCTCCAGGAGGCATTTCAAGAGAGCAAAGCAAGGCTGCTCCCATAACGTGAGGTTCAAGCACAAACGGAGGCTCTTGCAGAGCTCTGCAAATCACCCCCTCAGCAGTCTGTGTGTGGGTCCCTTCCTGGGACCATCCCTCCCCATCCTCCACCAGCAGAAAGAGATGGAGGACAGTCACATGAGCCAATATCAACATCCCAGAAAAAGGGAAAAACACAGACTCGGAGAGAAATAAAAACAATTTTGCCTAGCAACAAGAAGTGCTTCTCTCCCCCCCAGGGTAACAGCATCCAAAAGACAGCTCAGCAAAACCTTACCCACCTAAGCCTGGCTGATTTTCCTCCAGAAGCTGTGTTCAGGAAGGCAGACGTGGTCACAGCCAGAGGCCACATAAGGATATGAAGGCTCGTATACTAAAAAGGGTACTCTAGGAACATCAAATAGCACTGAAAAACACACACAAAAAATAAGTGGTACGCAGATAGTGGAGCAGCATCAGGGCACTCTGAAAGCATGAAAGAGTAGAAGAAACCCCAGCAGACACATCTGATTCATCAGGCTTTTCAGGAAGAGAAAAGTCCTCATGGTAATTGGGCTGGCACAGCCCAGTGTTAAAAGATGCTGCAAGTGTGATCTTGATTAGCTCATCTGCTGCAGGCTATATTTGAAGGGAGCTGTGGCTAATCTTATTTTGATTGCCTTAAAATTCAGTTATGGGGAAAAGCCTGGTGTGTGAGCAGATATATTAACCATTTTGGAGCAGCCTTGTCTCCTAAGCTGGTGTTTGATTAAAAGGGAGTACAATCAACAGGCACTTCAAAAAGCTGGTGCTATTTTTGACTGCTTCATTTGGAGCGGTTCCTGATGCTCCGATGTGCCTAGCTGACCCTTTGGGACAGATACTTGCATTTTCTTGTATTCAGGGAACATTTCTGTATCATTGTTCACATTTTAAGAATATGTGAGCAAGCAGAGAAAAGGAAGTCGCTTCCTCCTGAGAGGCTAATATTAAGAGTCAAAATGTTTTAAATAAATACATAAGCAGTAAATTCAGCTTCTGAAGGTTTCAGGCTCAATTTGCAAGAGCTCCACAGCCTTAAGAGGAGGCCTCTACCCTGTGTAGCTGGGAAATGGTGTTTAGGTAACTGCAAAGCAAACTCAGCAAGGAGGCTTTAGGCAAAAAATCAGAAAACAATGTCTAGAGGAAAGGAGAGATTTTTTTTTTTCCTTCTAATTAATTATAATCTTTTTTTTACATATATTTTTAATAATAATCTGAAAAGCTATTTTGCAGCACAATGTTGTTTTGACCTTGTTTTCAGCTGGGTAATTGTGAAGTGAGTGGATAAATGCTTTCTCAGCTGAGAAAAAGAGGAACCATTAAGCATCAAGCTCCTGTCCTAAATTTATGTTCAAGGCAGCTGGAGAAGCAAAGGACTGATGCCTGCTCCTGTTACCACCCTGACAGCCAGCCTGGAGATGGCATCCTCTGCAGGGACATGCAAATGGTATTCCGCATCTCCACATCAATGAGTTGCAGGGAAATGCTGTTTAGCTCCAGGACAAACCTGGCTGCCCATCAGCTACTACCTCGGCTGCTGGTGCTGCTTGGTGGCCAAAACTAAGCCATGGCCCCTTTTACCAATTTCTTCATTCCCCAGGAGAAAAGGGGCTCTGGAGGGACAGGGCTCCAGCTTCAAGGATGCACAGCATTCCAAGGTACAGGAATCTCAAAAAAAGGATTACCATGTCTTGTCCTTCCTTCTGTGCAAATGCCCTTACAGAAGTTTCCTTAATTTAGGTGTAATCCATTTTTTCCTCTGTAACATTTTCTTGGAAGGCAGAAAGAACAGTAGCTGTCATCCATCCTGTCCCCCCCCTGCACTCGTATCAGCAGAAAACGCCAATGTTTCTGGGCTTATGAGTTACTCCAGAGCAGCGTGGGCTGCTTCTGGCTGCAGTACCCCTGCTCCAGCCCAGACAGCGGCCAAGTCCTCATGGTCATGTCACGATTGGAGGAAAGGACATGGTGTCCCCTTTGCTTCTGCTCCAGTGACATTCCACCCCCCACAGGCACAGAGAGGGCAATTTTGGGACTGTGGTGACAAAGGTGCTGCCTTGAATGTTCCCCAGAAGGGAGATGCAAAAGACTGCTTGGTCCACAAGAATGTGATGGCAGGAACGGCCTCATCAGCCCAACAGGATGCTTGTGTGTGATTAATCCAGATTCAAAGATGGGAATGGTTAAAGCATCCACCCCTGAACAAAGGACCTCTCAGGGAGATAGGAAATAGCATCACAAGCTAAATAAAGGACCGCGAGAGCAATATGACACGTTTCTACTACCTTGCTTACTTTTCTAAATGCCTGGTTTTATACCAAAGGTGGATGAGCAGCATTTTCTACATAGGGAGAGTGGGAAAGGGTCCTCTTCCACAACGCCTCTTTTTTCACGAAGTTTCCTGGAATTTTATTTTCTGTGGGATTTCTACATCCCGTAGAACTTGCGTGGAGGAGGCTGGGGAGATGCACAAACACCTGTACTTACCCCATAACCCTTCCTATAGACACTCACAAGCCCAGTCCCTTTCCCACTCCAGTCACAGCTGGACCATCACTCCCTGGAGAATCAATAGCCACCCAGAAAACACCATTTTTCTGGAGAGCACACATGGACTGCAAGACCTCTGCCCCCCTAAAAAACACCCCACAAATGAAAAGCCAAAGCCTACCCACTTCAAACGGTGAAGGCAACATGCATAAAAAAGAACCTGCCAAGATGAATCACAGAAAGGAGGCAGAAGTCGGAATTAAGGTTTTGTTCTTTTTTTCTTTTTTTATTATAAAAAAAAAAAAAAAACCAAACCAAAACCAACCCACTATTCGGAAGAAGTCGAAACACAACAGAATATAACTGGCACCATCTAAGATACCCAAGTGTAAAATCCTGGAACATTTGAACCCCCCAGCATGAGCTGGGAGGTGCCAGGGCTGGCTGGGAGGGAAGGGATGGCCTCTCCCTTCTCCTACCCCGCATTACAGCTGGATGGCAGGCAGCCCAAGAGCCAGGACACAACAGTGATGTCAACGGTCTCTGTAAAACCATTCAGTTTTAGAAACTAAGAACATTATGAAAAAAAAAAAAATCTAAAACTTTTTTCTTTTATCAAAAGCCCTGCTTTAGTGACATGCTAGCCCTGCTGGAAAGGTAAAACACCCACAGCTCTGTCCAGAACACAGTTAAGTTGACCGGTCAACTCTTAGTTCAGGACACCTTCTTCCTGTTGATCTACATGCTTGTGAGCGCGTCGCGGCTGCTCAAGTTACAGCAATAAATGCTTCTGCAGGCTTCCCAGGCCTGGGAACTGCCTCCTGCAAACTCCACTCCACGCTGAAACAAATCTCACCCAAGTCTCCTCCACCAAACCCTCCAAGCTTACCCTCAGTCCCACCTGGAGGCCCTCCAACAACATCCTCAGGAGCTCTGCCTGCTCTAGCTGGGTGAGTCATTGGAACGTCTTCTTTTTTAAGAAAAAAAAAACCAAAAAAACAACCGCTTTCATATATAATTTTTTTGTTGTTTTTAGATTTAAATAGAAAAATACTACTTCACTCTGTGTTATGAGCCAGAGACCAGTTGACTTCCAGTGACAGAACCAGGAGCTCTCCTCAATGCTCCTATGCTGAGCTCAATGCCAGAAGATTCCCAGAAACCTCAGAGTGGACAGAGGGTGAAGATCTCCCCATCACGCCATACAGGCAGGAGCACGCAGGGCTCCATCACAGCTCCTGTCTTCCCTTCTCCACAGAAGGGCACCAACCTTAGAGAACCATCAGTCTGCAGAGAGCCAGCTAACAACCCAAATTTGCCTCTTGGGGAAGTCAGGTATAGTTTTAAGCTTTCCACTCATCTGCTGGCTTTTTGTGTGTGCAGTCTGTCCCTGGAAGCCACTGGGTCCCATCAGATGTACACAAGAATTAGACAAAAAATAAAACAGTGGTTAAAAGTTCTCTAACACCCTCTCCTCCTCTTGTCTTCTGAAGAGTCAATGACAAACAGACATCGATAAAACTAAATTTGCCCTCCTCCCCACCTCAAGACAACAAGAGTTACTGAGACACAAAACGTGTTATCTTGTACCCTTGGGATTACATCTAGAAGAGAAGTTTAGGGGTGCAGGAAGAGGAGGGGGAAGGCGGTGTCTGTGGGCATGGTCTGCTTAGTTCTTGTACTCAAAAGGCTCGTCTCCAGTTTCATTGAGGAGACACGTACGGACAAGGGCCTCTGTCACAGCATAAGGATCACAGTTGGCGGAGGGCCGGCGGTCCTCAAAGTAGCCCTTCTTCTCATGGCCCACGTTCCTGGGAATGCGGATGCTGGCACCGCGGTTGGCCACGCCAGCGGAGAACTCATGGATGCTGGATGTCTCGTGGAAACCTGTCAGGCGCCTGGCATTGTCCAGCCCCCCTTTGGGGTCGTAGGCACGGATGTGGTATTGGTGACGCTTGCTCAGCTTCTCGATGGCCTCTTCAATGTGCCTGCGAAGGGAGCAAGGAATAGGGGAAGACACAGTGAGCGTCTGATGGATGGTACAAGCTGAGCCACTCTTGACTGTCGCGTCAAAGCAACAACAGATTCATCGCTGTCCCCAAGCCACTTCATGATGAAGCCTTACGCCCTACAACCCACTTCTCTGATCATCTCAACGCAGGGCTTCTCTCCACTCCTACTGCTGACCGAGGCTGGTTCTCGCAAAAGGATCCCTGTGGCCAAATCCCACAGGGTCCTTTGGGAGTGCTGTGTGGGAGACAACACCAGTTCAACCCATGGCCAAGTCCCACAGGCGCATTGCCCCTGGGGAAGCTGCTCTCAGAGGGGAGATGTCTCAACACAGAAGTTTCTATTCCAGAAGCTCACACGGTCATGGGTTGTCTCATTATCTCAGGGCATCGCCAAGATTAAGCCAAGAAAACGCAGCTGCCAGGAGGAATCCTTTCACAGAGCTCCACTACAACCCACTGCTGTAAGGTCCCTGCCTGCACTCAGCACATCAGTCCCATATTGGAACTCAGGTTTTACATTTCCAGGATCTTTGTGTTTAAGAAAACGTGGCATTTGCTTCCACAGCCTGGCCTAGACAGAAGCAAATGGTCTTTCTCTTTTGTTACGGTTATAAAAAAAAAAAAAAAAAAAAAAAAAAAAAAAAAAAAAGCCAATGCTGAATTTATTTGTTTGTTTCCAGCATTGGCAGATCACGAGCTGGACAGCTTATTAGGAATAGTTGCATCCTGGCCACCTGTGCTTCTGTCAGCACCAATGGAGCTGTACTGCTGGCTGAATTTCCCACCCAGCACCAAGATAGGAGTGAATCATTATACAAAATAAAAAAAAAAAAAAAAAATCCAGAAGAAAGGCTCAAACACAATGCGAAGCACCAGAGTGATGTCTCCCGTGCAGGCAAAAGGTCTGCAAAAAGCTCACTGCTACCAAGTCCAGCCTGCTGCCTAGCGAACGAATGCTACTGGACCATCTCAAAACAAACTTACTTGAGACCTCCGTCTTCCCTCATGTTCTTGGTACTGAAGTTGGTGTGACAGCCAGCACCATTCCAGTTCCCAGGGATGGGTTTGGGATCGAAGGACACAATGACACCGAAGTCTTCACACACCCGATGGAGGATGAAGCGTGCAATCCAGAGGTGATCCCCCATCTCGACCCCTTCGCATGGTCCCACCTGGAACTCCCACTACAAGGAGGAGGAGTCATTGGCTCAGTGGTGCAGAGACACTTTCTGTGAGGCACCTCCCACCCATTTATGCTCCAATCATCGATAAAAACTACACGACTTGGAGCAGGCAGCAAAAGCTCGCACTGCCTGGGATTTTTCTGTACTATCTTATTCCACGAGGCACCTAAAACAATTTACCTGGGCTGGCATCACTTCTGCATTGGTTCCTCCAATTTTCACACCAGCATAAAGGCACGCTCGGTAGTGAGCCTCCACAATGTCTCTGCCATAGGCTTTGTCTGCTCCTACACCGCAGTAGTAAGGACCTGCAATGGCACAGGTGAACAGAAAGGGGAACATGAGTTTCCAGAAGGAAAAAGGCTCACACTCAGTGAAGACAGAGCACACACAGGGAAGAACTCTCCAAAGGCTTGGGATGTGTGGAAAAGCCCCCAAATCTGTTTTTAATGGAAGCACTAGCAGAGCAGAGCACTGATGGAGAGTGAGTCCCTCAGAGTCTGGGCTTGTGCTCTGTCATGCTGGGCACGAGTTTAAGTCACCTGCAGACTAACAAACCAAGCAGCAAATTTGGATGTGGCCAATCACCATCTCAGCCTTTCTGTAACAATCTTAATCTCATGGGTTAATTTTTGCCAGTATCCTCCTTGCTATTGTCCACCTTCAGCTCTAGAAACACCTCAAATCTTTCAGCTCGCCTGAAGCAATTAAGCTGCGTCACATGGATTACAGTTCAAATGCTCCTGAGTTGGTCCAGCGCAGACTCCCGAAAGATTACCTTGGGGTCCAGGGAAGCCATTGGAGGGCCAACCAAAAGGATGTCCATCTGTCCCCAGAAGAGTGTACTCTTGCTCCATCCCAAACCAGGGGTGCTGGTTGGACACCATATCCATAATCCGTCTGCAGGTATGTCGGAGATTTGTCTCTAGAACGGAAAAGCAACGCAAGGCTTATTAGTATCTCCACCTCCATTCCCCATTTCTACTTCATTTACAGTTTGAGTCCCAGCAGCGTGGGTGAAGAATCCCAAACCAGCCCTTCCTCCACCACCAGCACTCTGCCTTTTACTTTCAGGGCAGGGATTATTTTTGTGTCATGTATGAAGCTAAGGGCACGAACAACATTTGGATAGGTATCCCCTTCCCACAAACACCACCTCCACCAGGAGAAAGAAGGTCCATTCACCTGCAGACTGGCGGTTGTATTTGAAGACCTCACAGAGAACTAGCTTATTGGGATCCTTGCGAAAAGGGTCCCGAAACATGGCAGCAGGTCGTAGGTACATGTCGCTGTTGGAGCCTTCAGACTGGAAGGTGCTGGAGCCATCGAAATTCCACTCGGGGAGATCTGGAGCAGAGAGAGGAATAAGCCACAGTGACCCAGGGTCCCCAGTCACCAGGAGGATGGGGTCCCTGCTGCCCTCCGGTATTAGAGGCAAAGATGCTTATAAACAACAGGCCTACAAAAGGTTTAATCCTAGCTCAGCTGATTTTGTTCCAAATGGGGGAAGCAAAAAAAACCCAACAAAAACCACAACCAAAACCCCAAAAAACAAAACGAGCAAAAAACACAGGAGTACAACTCCCAAGCCACCCTGGGAAACACAAGGAGCTGGGCTGCTGGCCAAACCCAAGCAAACCGAGCAGCAGTGAAGATGTTTCCCATGTCACAACAACCACGGGGACAGGCAGAACACCCAGTCTCCTTGCAGAGATGACATCTTCAAGCTGTAGGAATGAGGGGAGCCAGGAAATACCCTTATCTATGTTGCATAGCCTGGAGAAAGGGGGAAAACAAATCACATGTAGGTGAAGTCTCATACGGAGGAGGAGCATGGCCAGCTTGGCCCCCTCGTCTACCCCTCCTGGCTGTGCACTGCCCTTCAGGTCAAAGCACAGCGGGAGCAGCAGTGAACTCCACCCAGGGAATGTTATCTTCTCCATATCCTGGGGGAAAAGTGGGAGGATGGGAAGCACAAAGATTTCAAAGGAGCTGTGCCAACCACTCCCTTAGAGGGAAAAGGGGAAAGGAGAGGGGAAAAAGAAAAAAAAAAAAGAGATAATTCTGCTCAGTCACACACAGTATTTTCATTTCATAACTGTCTCCAGCCAGCACCATGGCAACCTGGGGAAAATCCTAATGCTATTATTGTGTAAGCTGGGACTGTTTGTTCTGAGGGACACAAGCTCTTAATTACACCGGATAGCTCCATTCTTTCCCCTCCACTTTCTTCTGCCAAACTACTTCCGGCCAAAACGAGTACTAGAGAGTCAATGGGCTGCGGAGCCCCTGCCAACAGCCCCCAGCCCCTGCCAACAGCCCCCTCCACAGCGGGGGCAGCACCAGGGATGGGCTCCCAACCCTGGGCATCTCACTGAAACACCACATCTGGAGAGCTGGGAACATTCCCCTGGGGTATCTGGGGAAGGAGGTAACTGGAAGGGGGTGAGGAGCAACATCTTCCCCAAACACCATCCTTCTGCCATGCAAAGAGACAAATGGCATCCCTTCTCCAGAGTGGCCAAGTCTGGCTGCTTTCTCCACCTGGCGAGGGGCCGCAAATCCTGCACCTGCCCTCTCACCTTCAAGGCTCTTGGGCTCGTGGTCCAGCGTGCGGGTTTTGCAGCGGAGGTGCTCCCCCGTCCCATCAATCCAGATGTACATGGCTTGGACCTTCTCCCCCTGCGGCAGCTTCATGTACATGTGCTTGATAGCTTTGCTCAGGTGGGAGCTCGCTGAGGTGGCCATGGCTGCAGACCGGACGAGGGGGCTTCTGCAGGGAGGATACAAAAAACAACCCCAACTGTGAGCCCTTCCCTGCGCTCCCAGATTTTTCACCCCCCAGCCAGGGAGAAGCATGAGACAACTTGGCCACAGGGCTGGCTGCCGTTTCCAGCAGTCCCATGCTGTTCCGCAGGCAGAAAACACAGCAGCTCAGGCAGATGCAGGCAGCTAGCAAAGCCCTGCTCGAGGAGCGATGCCTTCAAAGCATCCCATCAATACGTAATTAACTCCTGCCCATGTCCTGCCAATAAACTAAGTCTTATCCACCAAGCAACGGCCTTCAAAAGTGCTCCTCAGCCCCGTGTGAACTTTTCACCTCCACACTCACCACCATTCCGGAGCAAGGCTAATGCCCAGGAAAATTTAGCTGGGGCTTTTTTAATGCATTCGGTTCAGCGAGGAGGGCTTGCCAGCCCCAGCTGCCTTCTCAAATCCGCTGGTCTGAAGTTACACGAGCCTTGTCTAGGGCAGGAGGCAGCGCAAAAGCAAGCGACGGGCACCGCAAGCGACCGCCGAGCAGCCCAGGCAGTGCCAAAGAGGCTGAAGGGGCTCTGGTCCCCGACGGCGAGAGCTGCAGCATCCCTGCAAGCCCCGCACAGCCTGGAGCTGGGCTCCCGGGGACAGCCAGCCCGCGTGTGTCAGCACCACGACAGCCGGGGACCACGCGCGTCTGCAGCAGCTCGGAAACGCAAATTATTTAAAAACTTGAAGTGACTTAGAAAGTCACTTCAACACCCTAACCCTCTGCAGAAAGGCTCAGGCTGCCCACCCCACCTCCCCAGCCCACGCTGCTATGGCGGGGTTCCTCTGTGCTGGCCAGGGGGGGGGCTCCCCACGGGCCCCACTCCAGGCATCACCCACGCCTGCATCTCCTGGCAGGGAGGGAAGCACCCTTAGTCAAGCAAGCAGCTAAGGAGCCTCGCGCCGAAAAAAACCCCAAACCTGCAAAGACCATCTGTTTTCCAGAGAAAACCCGAGCTGCCTCTCTGCTCCCCAACCTCCCCAAAACAACAACAAAAAAAGCCAAGCACGAATTTTCCCCCGGAAGGTCTGTAGCCACCGGGGAGCCCCGCTGCCGGCGCAAGGCGGAGCTGAGCTGTGTCCTGTCCTGTCCTGTCCCGACCCGTCCCCGGGGCTGCAGCGGGGAAGGCGCGGGTGGCGGCCGGGAGCGAGCACCCCCCCTCCCCGCGGGGCCGTTACCTGGGGGTGGCGACAGGCGCGGGGCTCCCACGCTCAACTCCCGGGGCCGCGCCCGCCGCTGCTTTATGGCGGCGCAGCGCCGGCCCCGCCGCACTGATTGGGCAGCGGGGGCCGGGCCGGGGGCAGGACGGGGCCGGAGGGGGCCGGGGACAAGAGGCCGCCGCCCCACCTCCCTTATCCTCCTCTTCCTCCTCCTCCGGCGGCTGCAGCGGTGGCACCGCGGCCGGGCTGCGCCTCCTCCCCCCCCCCGGTCCCCGGGAACGGGAGGGAAACCCCCCGCTTCGCCCCGCACGGAGGAAGGGGAGCGGAAAGCAGAGGGAAGGGGGGGTGGTGGTGGTTTCATTTTGCAACCCTCCCGGCCCGAAAAAAATAACCCCTCATCTCGCATAGTTCCGGGAAAGCGCAAGCAGGAGCAGATCCAGGGCTTTCCGCGGCGGTTACGTTAGCGGCTGCCTTTGCATAACTCACAGGGAAATCGTGCGCCCTGGATAAACAGGACAGCGGGGGAGAGAGGGAGGAACTGCCCCCCCCCCCAAGCCCTGGCTCTGGCTTGGTGCACACGTTTGGGGGTGGGGGAACAGGCAGTACCTGCTCTATGCCCCGTTTTGCCCCTCGGAGCGGGTAACAGGCTCCAGCACCTGGATTTGCAGCCAAAACCCTCGCTCCAGGGTGCAGGATCGGTTGGTGTTCCACGAGGGAGGAGAGATCCCCCAGCCCCACCGTGGGTGTGGGGGCACCCACTTCAGAGGCACCCGGGTGGCAAGGGGCACCCAGCAAACTGCAGGCACTGCCCAGTACTTTTCCACCCCGGCAGCTCGCTCGCCGTCCCAGCCCCGCTCCTGCTCAGCCCTCTACCTCCCAGCCCGCGCCCAAGAGGCTGGAGAGCAATGCCAGCACTAGCAGAAGGAGCTGCAGCTCCTGCACACATGCCTGCACACACACAAACAGGTACCAGGCCAAGCACACGCCACCCACACGCCTGTCTAGAGGCAACAGGATCCTGGGCTGCCCCACACCAGCCTTGGGGGGGGTGGCACCAAAATTGCTATATCCCACAAAAAGATAGACCCTCCTGGCCATCACAGCCACCCTACTGAAGATACAGCCTCCGCACAGCCAGGGTCGGGGGAGGAAAGTGGCCAAGGAGAGCTGGATCCTCAGGCAGGAGGAGGTGGAAGTGCTGGCTAAGGCCTTGCCTTGATTTATGGCCCATCTCAAGAGCCGGGTCCCCACCCCTCCTCCGGGGACAACCCGGCTCATTCTTTACCACCACCTTGCAGCAGCCACAAGTGTGTGTTAATCCCCCGAGGCTGTCCAGGAAAAGGTGAAATTCAGGTGCTTTTCACCTCCTCCCATTGCTTGGGCAAGGCAAAGCCACCAAGCATTACAACAGAAACTGCCTTCCCCCACTGCCCCAGTCCCTGCACCCCATGTATAGAGCAAAGGTTTCAACCCAATCAAACAAATGCCGCGTTTTACCCGTAGAAATTAGCTCAGGATCTCGTATTCAGACCAAGTCCAGCTGCGCTCACTTGAATCTAACAGCTCGGCTGAAGCAAAAGAGGCAGGAGCTGGTGCCGAGACCCAGTCAGGCCAGGAAAGACCCAAAACAGCTCCCAAAAAGGGAAGCTGTCAAGCCACAGGCAATGTAAAGCCGTGCCCAGCCCTTTTCCCTAGGTTTGCAGAGAGGATTAGTTTAATCGGGGCACTGACAGTTCCGATAGCTCCAAATTCTTAGAAACGTGCTTGCTATCTGCAAATTTCCCAGAAACTTCGGCCACCAGAGCTGCCTGCAAACAAGCCCAGGGTGTTTACAGGTGGAAGTCCCAGCGTCGGGGGGTGACCCTCATGCCATCCAAGCCCCCGGGCTGGCCAGCCCCTCTTTTCACCCGCTGAGCTCCGAACGACCCCGAAGGCAAGCGAGGAGCGCAGGCAGCTCGCAGGGGAGACACCTCCTCTCCATCCCATAAATACATGCCGGCCAGCAAACCCCTACCTGCGAGAGACCCCCAGCGTGGGCAAGGGCTTCGCGGCTGGGGTGGGAGGCTGTCGCCCCCAGCCCCGGGGGGGAGGTTTGGGGCAGTCCCCTTGCCTTGCCCTCGCCCTGCACAACATGTTTACGAGCCAGCAGAGAAGAGCTGGGCGCTGCAGCCGCGGGGCCAGCGCCCTCTCCCGGGAGGCCGGCGGGGATAGAAGCGTCCCCTCGCCATCTCGCGGGGTTCAGGGCAGCTTGTTTACTTCCCCTCCTCCCCTTGCAGGCTGCCGGGTTGTTTTTTTTTTTTTTTTTTTGGAAACACGACTCAGCCTGTGCCTTCGCCCAGCTGCGTGCTCCAGTGACCCTTATTGTCGCCAGCGTTCAACGAGACAAAAACCACATCGGGGAGCTGGGGAAGGCACGATGCCAACAGGTGACACCTCCCAGGAGTGGATTTAAATCAGCCTTCAAAGGGCCCCGCTCTAAATGCGCAGCGAGCCTGCCAGAGACAATGCGTCGCTCCAGGGGCGAGTCCCAACTGGCACATGTTTTTCTTTTTTCCTCCTATTAATTCGTGGGAACACCTTTATTCGCCTGCCCCGGCACTTCCCTCCGGCGCTGTTTATATCCTGCGAGCATTGCCAGGGTTGGAAAGCGCCGGGTGAGCTAGGAGGGTTGCTCAGGGCTGGGCTTCACAGCCTTCTGCCTCCCAGGCAGCAATGCAAACCTGGCAGGGACAGCACACGGCCAAGTGCCTGGTCTCTCCAGGAGAGGTCTGGGGACCAGGACGGTCGCATCTCTCACAGTTGGCATGAGACGTGCCCGCTCTTATATGTGCCCAGTCTGATACCCCCACCCTGGCATCTCCTTTTCCAACCCCAGCCAGGAGCCAAGCAGCAAGGGGTCATGGCTTCCCTCTCCACCGTGCCTTGCTGGGGCTGCTGTTGACCCATCCCTGTCCACGTGTCCCCCCTCTCCTCATCTTCATGTGCCCCCCAGCTGCCCTGGGCAGTTTGCTCTTGGCACAGGGGCCTTGCACACCCGCCTGGCTGCTGAGACCCCCTGAAAGTGCAGCCTCATGAATTTGGGAATGCCTTAAAATGCAGAAATGTCACACCACAGAGAGAAAAAATAGAGGGAGTGGAATTCAAGGGTTAAAAAGGCAGGATATGAAACTTCCCTGTGGCTCAGGCCCTGGGGCAGGTGGCTGTTGGCTTTGCTCCTGCAGCGCTGGGACTCTTCCCCAGCTCCCTGGGGCCACTTTGAAGGGTGGCCCCTCACTGAAGACCTTGCAGCTGAAGAGCTGGCCACCCCGGGGATCTCAGCCCCAACAGGCTACCAACAGGTACCCATTTGCCTTTTACCAGCGCTAAAAAAAAAAAAAAAAAAAAAAAAATCTTAAATAGAAATTAATGATTTCTTTTTTAAACAGAGATGTCACACAGGGAGGATGAATGGTCCATTTGTTGTGACTGGTTAGATCCTAGGTCGAGGCCGGAGGCACCTGAAATGCCCCAGCCTCTAGCAGTAGCACAGCTGGGAGAGAGGAGGGATGAGCAGAGAATCATAGAATTGTAGATTAGTTTGGGTTGGAAGGGACTTTTAAAGGTTATCTAGTCCAACCGCCCCTGCAATGAGCAGGGACATCTTCAGCATCTCTCCTGTCTCCATGCCCAACAGCTAAAACATTCCCAAATTCACATACACCATTTTCAGACCCATCTGGGAAAGAGCTCTGGGCTGCGAGGTCCCGCATAAGGAACTGAAACGCACCCGAGTGAGACCCGACATGGGCTGGATGTCCTGGTGGTGCATCACCTCCATCTCTGCCCACTGCTCCGCACAGCTACCTCTGCTTGGACCCACCACGGCGTGCTGACCGCTGCTGGAGCCTGGGCTCCAGGGGGACTCACGGGGCTGGAGGAACTGGAGATGCAGTCCCTTTTACCCATGATTAGCAAGGGCTGGAAAAATAAACCTAAAACACCTTAGTGAGTGCTTAATTAACAAGTTCCCCTGGTAAGACTTGAACAGCGGTCACCGACTGAGGACAGGGAGCTCACCGCGGGACGGGGAAACGTCTGCGCCGGGGGGACTGACCTTGTACAAGCAGCGGTGGCTGACCGGTCTCCCCTGGAGCGCTGCTGCGGGAGGCTGACGAAACCCCCCAAGGCAGGGAGGCGGTAGCTGCTCGCCCGATAAGTGAGCAAACATTGCACGCTCCGCAGCAGGCCCATGTTCCCTTTGAAGATGCTGCCAGGGTCAAGGGTAGCTGAGGGCTGGTGACCAGAGGGCTTTCGGAGGCAGGGCGGATCACCTGAGCTGCACAGAAGGGCAATTTAGGAAAGCAAATTAATAAATAAAAAAGTGCAGAGGCACATGCAAAGAAAAAAACTCCCTCCCCATGCAGCTCGACTGCAATATGTGCCCATGACGCATTTAGGGGAAGAGGGGCCTTGGACCGCAGCAGCCCAGAACGCCTTGTGCAACCCCCTCCGGGTTGCTCCCACCTCCCCCTCCACCCCTTTTTCAGCCACCTGGGTGCCGGTCGCCGTGCCCGATGCCCACCTTGCCACCCCTGGCAAGAAACCGTGGCATTGCTTTGTGCCCCAGCAGCCCCCTTCCCTGGCTGCCCCCGGGGAGGGCTCTTTGCAGAAGGGGCATCGCAGCTGCTCGGGGGGGGCCAGTCTGGCAGCAACCTCGGCAGGCAGCACCTACCTCTCGCCGGCTCTGCCCTGCACCCGGGCAGACCTTGCGCAGAGGCCGAGCGTCTTCAGCGAGCAGGGGCCGCCACCAAGAAGCACGTGCTTGCCTTCAAAAGCAGCCAGGGGAAGCTGGAAGATGAGAACGTCAGGGGCAGGCGGGATTTGAGACCTAGAAATTGCTTGGCTCGGTTTGCTCTGTACAAGGGTGGAGAATATCCTAGGGAGTGCTCAGCACATGCCTTTCCCTGCAGTTGGAAATTGGTCACAGTGTGCATTGGCAGGGTTGGTTTTGTTGGGGTTTTTTTGTTTTTTTTTTTTTTTGTGCTGTTTTATTAGCGCTGTTCATGCTGCTAAATGCACTCCCAGCTAGGTCAGGGCCATGTTAGCTGCGGCTGGCTGATTAATTTCAGCCTAATACACTTCACAGCTCCATAAGTGAGAGTGCAGAAATCCTCAAAGCTCTGCCCAAGTGGATTCAATGGTAGGATCCTGGCCCAACATTGTAAATTATGAAAGGTAACTGCAAAGTGCTGTTGTCCATGTCCCTTCCTTATGGCTGAATTAGGTCCCGTCCTGCCACAACACATGCTTAACCTGGACTGGTGAAGTCAACAGACCCAGACGCTCGTATAAGGTTACACAAGTGATTTTGCTTTAGCTGGAGAAGAGGCATGCAAACGCAGAATGTGCTGCAGGGCTGCCAGGTGTAACGGGTCAGAGCCCAGCCTTCACGGTCAGTCCCAAGCAAGGAAACTATGGACAGATGGCAATAGACTCAAAAATACTTCCAATTAATGTAAGGAAATACCAGAGATGTCCTCGCTGGGCAAACAAATCTTACACACCCAGGAGACCGAGCATGAAAAATCACATATAAAAAAAATAATCCTAATACATTCAAGAAAGGAATTAGTATTTAAAGCTGAACTGCCATACTTGAGATCTCAGACAATTCCAGTTTTAAGGTGCTATGGGCCCAAAAGGATCACACCCATTGCTGACAGTCTTTGAGGTGACCTAAACTATTTATATGAGAACAGGCTGGGGCTGTATGGGGGGAAAAAACCCAATCTTCCCCAAAAACTCACTCTGGGCATATAATACTCATGCTAGAGGGAGAGCAGGTTTGTGCATCAAGGTGCTTGCACCGCTCCCTCGTGCTGGAGTTTCCCGTCTTGCAGATGCTGTAGACCATCACCTGAGACCAAAAGCAATGCTGAGCTGTTCAGGGTCGTTGTGGGTCAGGAGATACCGATTGCAGCTGGGGGGGGGTGGGGAACAACGCCCACCCTCCCTACAGCACCAAAAGGGGCAGGTTGGGCTACATGGGGGGGCCGCGAGCAGCCAGCGACGACAGGCGGCGAGGCTGACCCCGCAGTCTGGCAGCCTTGGACTTTGCCGCCACAGCGAGCCATGCCAGTTTACGTTGGGCAAGGATAAGAAACCCTGCCCCGTCCCTTCTGCCACCCCAGGAGCGCAAGGCTCTGCTGCTGGCAGGGGCGGCCTCGGGTCTGCCGAGGGTGAGCTGCTCCCTGTGCGGAGGGACGGAGGACGTGGGTAATTTGGGCTCGGACAGAGGGTGAGCAAAGCCGTTCTGACGTGTTTGGTGTTGCAACCCTGCCCTTATCTTTGTACAGAGTCCAGGCACTGCGCTCCTCTCTGAGCCCCCTTCTAAATCTGGGCTGTGCTCATGTATCCACCTATTTTTTTAAGCCTCTCTTTTTTTTCTTAATAGCCACACAGCTCACGTGAGCTCCTTTTGCAAGGAGCCATTGCAGCAAGACGAAGAGGGCAGGCATGCCCATGCATGCACTGAGCAAACCCTGGGAAGCTGCAGCCGGGCTGAGCGGAGCTCCATTCTGCCAGACCTCTTGGGGTCTCCTTTTGGGGAGAGACTCCATGGAAATGGCCTTGTGCACTCCCACAGTAACTGTGTCGGCCTGTTCCTGCTCACAACCTTGGTCCTTACGCAGCAGAAACTGGCACAGTCCCTCTGAGGTCAGTCCAGAGCTGGACGGGCACCAGCAGAGCTACATCAGCCTCTGAGGAACTCACTGGGCATCTGGTCAGTTGCCAACTGGAAAATATATTTTTCTGACAGTCGCAACCTTTCTCCGCGGACTTTTGAGTCTTTCATGTGTGAGACAGCCACACCACCTCATCCCTAACCCCTTGTCTCATCTCTTGGGCTTAGCAGCATAAATCCCTATGAATTTGTGATGGGAGCTACTCCTCCCCAGGGTCTCCCATAACTCCTTCCTGCAGCTCTGCCTGACACCACTAGGACAAGCAGATGTTCTGAGGCTCATGGCTGCTCCTTCCCCATGTCAGTTTGGGTTTTGGCATAGCGACCAGCAGATGTGCCCAGGCTGTGACTGAAAGAAGGTGAGTGTGCATCCCCAAGGGGCTGTGCTTGGCCCCGTCCCGGAGCCATGGCCGCAGCGGCCAACGCAGGGCAGGGACTGTCAAGCCATCCCGCAGCAGGGCACAAGCCAGCCCTTGCGCCCGCCGCCCAAAAGCAAAGCATCACCCAAAGGACAACATCCCTTCGTTGTCACCACGAGGACGTGCATCCCATGCGTACCACGAGGACGCGCACACCACCCGCTGCTGTTAAACCCAACAGCTTCGACCATTTGAACTAATGCAGCGTGGCCGGTGCCTCGCAGCGTGCCGGGACGTGACGTCCCGGGGCACACGCTTACACACAGACGGTTCAGCCGTGACCTCTAACACGCTTTCACGAGTCTCTGTCGCGGCCCTCCCGGCCTGGTGTAGCACCAGTTATCCTGCTCGCGCAGGGCAGCACAGTGATGCACAACGAAATGCCCTCGCTCGCTCCGGGCGACGGAGCCAACCGGTGCCGGCAGCCCAGCACCGTCACCCTGGGTCGCCAGCACCAGCCCCACGGTTAATTAGGAGTCGTCCCCGTACTCCTGGCGGCGGCGGAGTCCCAGCCCCGCGGCTGAGGCGCTGAGCCCTGTTGCGGCTGGGGACAGCTTCACATTCCTGATTTGACAGCGCCACCTCGCGAGGTGACCCCACTCCGCGGACCCCGTGGGGTGCGGGCAGCTGCCCTGCCCCACCGCTGCCTGCGCCGGGTCCCCCCTCCGCGCACAGCTGGCTCCGGGCTGCCTGCGCCCCCCGGGGGGGGGGGGGGGGGTG
>JAVJGG010000090.1:34066114-34096581 GCA_035590195.1 Aviceda cuculoides
CCCGCGGCCGGGGCACCCCGGGGGGGGGGGGGGCGTTTTAACCTTCCCACGCGGGTGACAGTAACAGGGGACCGCAGCCGGAGCGACAGAAGGGGACGTGGCACTCAACGCAACTGCGTTTTGCTAATGGCCGGCACGAGAAAGCTCAGGGCTTCTTAGAAACGCCAAGGTTGGCAGAGTCTATCCTGCGGCCCCCTCTTAGGCAAGCACGGAAGAGATGTCCAGTGCAGGAGAGGCCACAAAACCTCCGCTCCACACTCTCCGCAGGCCACGAAACCCTTTCCACTCCCACTGACAGCACAGAGCTGCAGACGAGCAGACCCGCTTCTCTGCTACAGGGCACATCAGAGACCCCAGGCATGACGGTGCCCAAAACCTGGAGGGCACTAGCAGCCCTGCCAGGTCTGACACCATGGCATTATGGTCAGGGGGATCAAATACCCACCTGGGGAGCAGATTCCTCCTCCTGCCAGGGAAACGGGTCACTGCTGCGAGAGAGAGAGAGATGTGGTTCTTTCTTTCTCCTCTTCTCACTGGAGGATCTCCAAGACTGGGTCTCAGCCCCAGATCTGATGAAGCAGGACAGCTAATAAGAAATCTGTGGTTGCTCTGTCTGGGGCAGATGTAGCAGGGTCTCCTGTGAAATTTCTGTCACCACCTGAGCAGATGTGCTGACAGCTACCACACACGGCGCTGAGGTGCTACCAAGAACCTAGTTTGAAGGCAAGAAGTTTGCCTAAGTGGGGAGAGGGGAAGGGTTTCATTTCAGGACTGCCCAAGTGCGTTTGCAGGGCTGGTGATTAGAAAAGTGACATATCCCTGAAGGACAGCAAAGAGGGACGTGCTGAGAGCCCTGCAGTGCCCAAGAGCCCTGCAGCCCTCCCCAAGGACTCGCCGGGACAAGCGTGTCACAAGCAGCGTGGCACTCTAGAACACATCCCCAGGACACGGCAACATGACGGCCACTGGTAAGTTACTTTTGCTGGAGGCTTCAGCCCCTCTAAGCACACCACAAAGGAGACAGCGGGTGAAAAGCGGCATTAAGCTTCTGAAATGTGGGTCCTCCTTGTGACACAGCTCTGCCTTCGCACAAGTGGACATTTCCAAGGGCATCCACCCATCAGTTAGCTGATGCCAGCCCACCCCTTTGCATCTAGATCTTTCAGACATGAATAAAAGTTCACTGGATAGCGGGAGGTGCTGGCACTAGTAGCACACTGCCTTGGTGTCCTGGGTGCATGTGGTGGAGGTCTGCAGCTACTGTCACTTTACCCAGAGCCACAACCTGCTCCCAGCCTGATAGTGCCTGCTCATTTAGGGGAATTTGCTACCAGAAGCTGAGCAAGAGGGCTCAGAGGGCATCAGGGCAGTGGGGCTGGAGCAGCAGCACC
The DNA here is from genome assembly GCA_035590195.1 of Aviceda cuculoides. Lineage (NCBI taxonomy): Eukaryota > Metazoa > Chordata > Aves > Accipitriformes > Accipitridae > Aviceda > Aviceda cuculoides. The sequence goes on from JAVJGG010000090.1 coordinate 34,067,506, forward strand.
ACAGCACAGCACAGCACACAGTTCCTTTCCACGATAGCAAGGTTATGCCTGATGTCTGAGTACAGTGGAGGAGCACAGCTTGTTCCCTCCAGCCACAGCATCTCCTTTCTCCTGCCCTACAGATGCCACCACATTTGTGCCCAGCCTCCACGAACCATGTACTTTTGCTATTTAGGAAGCTGCCATTCAAACTTCCCAGCTCCTTTGTGCAGCTGGACCTGGTGCTTTCCAAACACCCTCTGTCACCCACTCAAAGCACATGGGTGCACTGGGACCCAAATTTCATGGACTGTTCCAGGTCCCAATCTTCCTATGTGTGCATGGGACAAGCCCATACCGCACATCCCCTAGAGCTGTCCCTCTCAAAACTCATCTTTTAGTTCACATTTATATCACACTCAGCAACACAAAGCCCAGGTAACTTTCTCTTCTCACCCTTGTAGCAACCATAGCCTCTACAGACATGGGGCTCCTGCTGAGAGATGATGTTTTTGTTGATTTTTTCAACACGTTTCTGAATCTTCCGGTAAGTCCACTTTGCACCATAAAGCCTGGGACCTTTCTGAGCTCTTCTCAGGTGAACTTTCAGCTTCTGTGGTGTTAGAGGCCCCCAGGAAAATTGGGAATACACCACACTCAGGCTGGAAAATGAGGGCAACCTGAGGACCTCAGCTTGGAGACAGAGGTCTGAAAGGGAAGGCAATGCCCTTCTCCGTAGTGAGGACTAACTAGAACCGCTGGGCTGTGGGCTCCCCTGCCACCCTCCATCTCTTTCAGCTCTCCCCTTTCCTTTCGATACAGGTTTTTGGCCAGACACCCATTTACATCAGCAGCACGGGGCAGTGGGACCTCTGGCCAGAGCTGCCGAGCCACTTGGTGAGAAAATGCCTCTTGCGGGGAGGGAGGAGGGTGAGGAGGAGGGAGGAAGGGCACAGGGCAGGGGAGGGAAGGAGCTGGTTTCTCATTGCTTAGGCCACTCTCTGGCTTCCCTGTTCGTGCAGCCAGGGGATTATGGCAAACCCAGGCGTCATTTTGCTTTTAAGCCCTAGGAAAAACATAAGCCATTTAAAGTCCTGGTGCAGCTTATGGGGTCCATCCAGCCCTCAGTAAACATCGATAGCTGGAGTTAAGGAGGCCATGTGTGGTGGCAGAGAAGGAGGACACGAACGTCAGCCCCTGGTGTCCTGTATTCCTCCCACATTCACCAGGAGCGAAGTCCTGTTGATCCTCAAACTGGCTCAGTCCTCCCCATGGACATCCCCCTTCCCCAGAGCCACGAGCGCCGTCTGCGGTGCTCAGGTCCCGTAGCAAAAGGGAACCTGCTCCTCTCAGTGCTGCCGGAAAGATGCCGTGCCTTCCTGCCTGGGCTCCCGGAAAGCAGGCAGGCTGCGAAGGGAGGCAGCTTTGCAGGCAGCCACGCAGCACTGGCTCTCCCAGGTTTGCAGGCAGAGCTCGTGGGGATGCGGGCAGGGGCTATAGCTCAAGTATTCCCCTTCTTTCTCAGCACGGGGATGGCTCGCATCGCCGTCTAGCAACAGGGCGCCTTCCCCAGCCTCCTTCCCCCCACAGCAGGGCCCGTTACTCACCCTAATCCCCAGGCAAGAGACGGCTCCTCGCTCACAGCCTAATCTTCTTGGGCACGGGGGTTGCAATGCAGGAACCCGGCCCCGCGGCGTTACTGGCTTGGCTGGGAAAGCACCGGCTGCCTCACTTCTGCAGATCCAGCCTGTGCCTCCACCTCATCCTCTGCCAGAAGCTCCTGGGTTTCATTCGGTCGGGGGAAGCAGGTGAGTCATCGTGGCATGAAGGAAATCGGAGCGGCTTCGTCGCTGCAGCAGGGCTTCCTCTTGCCAGGGTTGTCACCGCCTGGTGCCTGCCCAGCGGGTCGTGCCTCTGCCCTGGGTTAAAAAGGCATTGCATGTCCCATTTTTAGGCATGCCGCAGATCCCAGGGTTTCCACAGGATGAGCGGGGCTTTAGCCCACAGCTCTGTTAGCATGTGCTCGCTGCCTCTGTGGAGTTGAGCTGAAATAGCTGCTTAGCAGGGTTTACCCTGGTTCAGGGGTGGAGCGGGGCTGGAGAGTGTCCTCGGGTGTAGGAAACTGGGGTCCTGGAGTTTCAGGTTTGCTGCTATGCAGGGTGCCCAGAGCTCTCACACTGTATTGCAATATGCTTCTTGTCCGATGCTGGGAAAACAGGCCTATGCCGTGGTCTGTCTTACCAGCAGCAAGTCTGAATTGTGCTCAGTTTACCCCTAAAATGAGCCATGTCAGCACAGCCAACTGCTTTGTCAGCCTGCATGTCAAGGCAAGGAAAGGCCACTGGAAAGAAAGCTATGGCAGCAGGTATGCAGATTTTAATTTCAGAAGAAATAAGCGATTCATCAGGGCTTGCTTCAGTGCCATTTTTTAATGCATTGCTGCTGCTTCTCCAGTTGGATTGAACCTCAAGCTGAAGGAGATTGAGGGCAATCCTCAAACTCAAGCAAAAAAGATGGATGTTTGCAAGGGGAAGAGGCACGATAACTGCGCACGCTATCACCGACATGAGCTGATTGTCCTTGCAAACACCACACGTGCATCCCACAACCTGTCTGAAACTCCCATTTCAGTGTGATTTGCTGGTCTCCTGCCTCGCAGCCCTGCTGCCCTCCGGCAGCCTCTGTGGGCTGGTGGGTTCTGGAGGGCTTTCTCGGGGACTAGTCCTGCATGCAACCCCTGATGCCATGCTCTGCACTCTCTCTGACAGCAAAACTGCTGAACTGGCAAAGTGCTGACCAGTGGCTGCTGGAGAAGTGCATCAGCGGGAGCCAGGGCATGTGGCACTTTCGGGCCTTCATCCAAGGAACAGCAGGTGGGCATGGGGTGCTCCACAGCCCTTTCTCAGCCAGCTCTGGGCAAGCTACCTGGCAGGACACCGGCACAGAGCTGAGGGCATGGGTAAGCACTGGTGGGATGGGAGACACTGCAATCCCAGATACAGCTTTGGAAGATGAGCCAGCAGCAGGGCCCCAGCATGGATGCTGCATGCCAGGTTGACACATAACCCTGGCTCTTCTGTACGCTGTTCCCTCAGTTCATCCAGCTGATCTTTCCTTCTTTCTTTTTTCTTTTTAAAACGTAAGCTACTTTGCTCATCAGTGGGGCTTTTGGGGACTTCCTCCAACTCCCATCCCTTATCTGATCCATAGGGGAAGAACTGACCAACTTCTGGCTCACCACTGAAAGGCTCCTGGGGCTTGACGAGTCAGACGCGAGGCAGAGAGACCTCTACACATCCTTGCTCCACAGGCTGAAAGCCACTCACCTGCGTGAAGGCTCCAGTGTCATCACCCTCTGCAGGACCATCATTGGTAAGAAAATGGGAGTTGGGGACGAGCAGTGCCCTTCCAGAGAGGTAGCCTTTCCAGGATGCTCCCAGGGAGATGGGATACCATCACCAGCTTTGTTTGGCTGTTGGCAGCCAGGTCTGCATGGAGCCATCTCCCCATCATAATCCCCTGCATCCTTTTCAGGGTTGCTGCCAAAAGCCAGGCACTTTCAGCCCATCAGCACCAGGAGGGACATCCTAAGCAAGATGCAGGAACGGGCCCTCTTTATGATTCAGAGTTACTGGCTCCCTAAATTCTTCATCCACTGCAAGAAGGGCATGGAGGAAGAGAAATTGTGCTGGCCTCTGCTGCAGGAATATCAGGAGCATTTATTACGGGCCAACTCGCAGGAGCCCTCAGGCTTTTTGGAGAATCTCTTCACTATGCGTATTAAGAGGAGCCAGGGTTTGTCAGGGCCCTACTGCAGCAAGAAGGCCAAAGCGGAGATCTGGACTCTGGTCAAGGAGGGGAGAGACACCCAAGAAATGAAGAACCCCTGTTTTCAGGTGCAACCACAAAGACAGCCAGGGCCAGCTGGGAGCACAAAGGAATCACATCCGGATAAGGATGCTTTGGGATCGATTACTCAGCATTCAGAGCATCCTGCAAACACTGACTTTGGAGGCAAAGGAGGAGCAGCCTCTCCCAAAAGACCTAGACCCAGTGCAGAGCAGGTCCTTCATCTGGAAGACCTCTGTAAAGAGAAAGTCCTCTCTAACTTGCATTCCTCTGCACCCTTTGTCCAGCTGCCATCCCTGAAAAAGCCAGTTAAGACCCTGAGTTTCCTTCCCTGGGCCCTTAGTGCTGAGACCTGTGCAGGTCGGCCCTTCAGGGACTTCTTGAGGTGCCAGGACCGACCTGTGGAGACTCATCTCCTGGACCTGTGGCATGACCTGGAGGAATTTCTGCCCGTGGTGCTGGACCCCAGCAGAGAAAACTGTTTCTTCCTGCGTCATATGATGGGGGAGAAGATATGCAAGACCTACCTGGAGGAGGGCACCATCCAGCAGCTTCCCTTGGAGACCAGGACTCTCAGGAGCTTGCGGAACCATCTGATGTCTGGAGAATTCTCCCCCTGGATATTCAGAGCCCAGAAGGAGATTTGCAAGGTACAGAGCAGTGCTGGCAGTGGTCAGGCTGGGAGGTACATCTGGCATTGGCACCCCTGGGCTGTCGTGAGGGCTGTGGACATGCTTAAGAATTGAGGTATTTGGAAAATGAAGATGGACAGAGATTAGGAAGGGAAAAACTGACAGTCGCAAGCCACCTTGCACTGGACCCAGTGACCAAGACGTGCCAGTCCAGTGGAGGGGTGCATCCTCACTGGTTTGCTGGGCAGCAGAGCAGAGGTGAGCAGTCATTTAGCAGCTGATGACCTCAGTTGTTAGGTGCACATGCCAAGGGCCAGGGGATAGCAGGGCAGTGGCCATCCTTTTGCATCCGAGTCGCTGGTTCCAGCACAACAGGAGTAAAACACATTTACAACCTAAGCCCTTCTGGGTAGCCACTGAGCAGCCCGATGGACCAACCTGGGTGTACAGCTCCTGCCAGAGCTGTCCTGGGCATCTCAGCAAGCTGTAACCTGCCCACGGTGTCACTGCTGCGACCTCAGGGTACAGCAGGGCTGGGGGGTGCCAGTTGCTGCTGGAGCACCGGCTGAGGACAACCCACCTTTGTTCCTCCTCAGGTGCTCTGCAGCTTCTATGAAGAATTTCTGGCTGACGATGACAAGACGTTCCTCCAGTCTATGGTAAAAGGGACGCATGGGGGACACGGGCATCCTCATGGGGCGCACAGGCAACAGTGGGGATGTGAAAAGTTGGAGAAAGGGAGGGAGGGGAAGCCTAGCATTAGCTGCAGTGGTCCAGCCTCCCACTGTCCCCCAACCAACACTGCCACAGGGTGACATGGCAGAGCTGGCCCTGCTCCAGCTGCCCAGAGCAACGATCCTCAGCTCCTCCACTGCAGCATCCTGTAAGTCAGCAGTGCTGCAGGCATGCCCTGCAAGAGCTCCCCTAAGGGGGGCCATGACCCGGCCCAAAAGCAGGGAGAAATTTAAATGCAGTCTTTCAGGGTAGCCAGGGGTGAGACCAGCAGCAGGCAGTGCCTCATGGGCAAAACACTTCCGGGAATTAACTCGCCCTTTTTTTCTTGCCCACAGGGAACACTGCTATTAACGTTACTCATGTGCAGACACACATGCATATGTTCCTGTCCCAGCATGAGTGCCTGGCCAGCACACTGGGGGAAGAGGGCATGCAGCCTTTTAGCCTATGATTCAATCACGCTCAAGTTTTCCACATATTTTTTCCACTGTGTAAAGGGATGATTTAAGAAAGCAGAGCCAAACAAGCACTCATCTTCCCAGACTATTATCCCTCCTGGCAACAGAAATCCCACTAATACCTCGCATTTATTAACACCCTAAATGCTAGCCTTACACCTGGAAGCCTCCTTGCAGACAGAAACCCCCAAGCATCCTACCTGCTTGGGTCCCTGCACAACCTATGCCAGCAATTTTGCTCACTGCAGACAGTGTTCTTCAACAGTTAGGCTTTTCCCCTAACTACAATGTAAAATCAGCAGCTGATCCTGGAAATGGTAAGGAGAGGCTGTCAGCGCTAGTGCCCCCAAAGACCTGGCTCACAGAGATGCCAGTGTCTCAGTCAGTGAGAGCTGAGCATTTTGGAAAAGTCAGCTGGCAGCTCCTGACCCGCATTCATTAAATGCTCTTGGTTGTAAGTTAATTAGCTGCCCAGGTTTTTAAGCATCTCTTGTCAAGGAAATTACCCCTTGGAGCACAGACCTGGTCTGGGAGTGCAATTAGCACTTCAGCAGGTGTCAAGGCCATGCTCTCTGTGGGCACCATCCCCTAAAGCCAAACTCCTCCCGGGTCTCGCTGCACTGATGTCAGGGGAACTGCTCAGGGACTTAACAGGGTTATTTTTGGTGCTTGCTCTCAGCAGCATGTATCTCAGTCAGAAACCAGCCACTCTGACCATGCTGCTTGGTGAGGCATGCAAATTTCTCACCCCTGGGGAGGGCTAGAACCTGTGGGAGGGTCTCGGTGAGGGAGGCACTCCCAGGGCAGCAGCCAGAGCCAGCCCCAGGGGTAGCAGCCAACCCAAAAGGCACAAGAGGTTACCTGTCTGCAGGGACACCTTCAGGGTTGTTTTCAGCCCTCCTGGGTGGATGTTGGCCTCTTCAGGAAAGCTGCTGCCTTTGCTGGCAAGCTGCTGTCTGGACTACCCAGGGGACCTGCTGCATGCCCCCGGTACATCCCAGCTGCAAGCAGATGTGAGCCAGCTTTGAGCAGCTGCACGGGTAGGTTTAAGGTCTATGCTGAGCTTTATGCTCATGTAGATTTCTTCCAGATGGTTTAAAGCTGAAGCAGAGATGTAACTTGGGTAGGTTTGTACTCTAAGGCACAGTAGAACATGCAGCTAGCCTACCGGGCATAGTGCCGGAGCAGCTCCTCAGCTGGGGTATGTGCTCTGTGCAATCACCCTCTGCTCTTCTTGCTGTAGTCTCTGCGGAGTGATGTCCCGATGCCTAAGATGCAAGGCCATGCTGTTGGGAAAGATGAATGTTTCCTCCTGTCCCACCGGATAAACGAATCCTTGAAGCTGAGCCAGGCCTTGCATGGCACGAGGAACTTGGAAGGTCTCTCCTCCAAGCACTGGCGATTAATTGCCACTCGGGACCCCCGGAAAGGGGGCTCCACGCAGGCAGAGGTGGAACCTCTCCTGTGCAGGACCGGTAAGTGGAAGGTCTGAATTTCTGCCAGGGCTCATGTTGATAAAGCATGCTTTGTGCATCTGTGGTGGCCACTGCCCCTCATCAAGGCTTTAGTGCATTGCTGTATTGTTGACAGCACGCGGACATCACGGAGTGGGTTGGGATGGGGTATCTGGGAGCCATGGGCTGTAATCCAAGCTTTGGCAGTGACCTATGGGCCAAATTCCCTCCTGCCAATACTAGAGGCACCAGATGCCACATCCCTGCACTGGCCTGGGTCACCAGACTTTGCTGCAGCAAAGTGACTGAAACCCAAAGCCAGCAACAGCCACTGTCACCCCCCTTCCACATCATGACCTTCTCCTGTGGACACCAGGACTGGCTGTGCTGGTGTAACACCTCAGATTTGTCTTCTCACCTGATCTTTTGAGAATGACATCAAGTTTCTGGGCACCTGCCAGTGCACTGGGAGTGACAGCAGTCACCTATAGCAACCCTTAGGTCACTTGTGGGCCTTGGTCATACCTGAGAAATGCAGTGTCATGGGTAGATTGTGGGAACAGGACAGAGAAGGGGAAAGGAAATGTGGGTAGCAGTCACAGTACAGCACTCGGAGCAAGTGCTGAAGGGCTGTCATAGCCAGGAAGAATGAACATGGGATCTGTCCTGGCTTCTCTGTCTGATGCAGGCTCCCAGAAGATGATGTCAAATGCGCTTGCTATTCAGAAACCCTTGCTGTCTGTGGATAGCCCAAGCAAGGAAAATGAGCTTCTGTGTCTCAAAAGCCCATCACTTGGTGAGTCCGGTCTGAGCAGGCTAGAAGCAGGGTGGGTGGGCAGGCCCCCAGCCTTCACACCCTTGAAGGTGCTCCAGCATACCCTTAGGGGACTGGACAAGCAGGGATCTTCTTTGCTTGCATGCCATCGTCCAGTAGAACATCTCCAGAAGGAGAGAGAGGCCTAGCCACCTTTGAAAGGCGTATGTTTTGGGTGTTAATCCAGCCAGGGAGGGTGGGAGTGGGAGGGTTTCTCTGAAGCAGATGCGAAGGAGGTCAAATCACACGGAGTTCCCACAGCACCCCAGTGTCTCCTGAGCTGGGCCCACCTTGCAGACATCAGCATGGTGGCTCTGGGGACAGCTTGGGTTTCTTTGGGGTCCTTTGCCTTGAGGACACCTGTGAGCAGGCTCTGGCTGTCATCTAAGGAAGGGGCCAACCCTGTTCTATCCTCACAGCTGTTGAACCGGAGAACAGAAAGAAGACGACTGTTCCTGTGAGAAAAACAAAATCAAGCACGACAAAGTCCACCACTGTTACAGTAGAGAAGCCGTCTAGAAGACCCAGGTCTGGCACCCTGCAGCACAGGGATTTCCTGTTTTTTGCTACTTGCACTCTTTCTTTCAGGAAGCAGATTTTTCGTGGTGCTTCCCTGTAGTGCCACTGCTCCCCACTTCATCGTCAGGCCCTCTCAGATGTAGGCATGGGTGGCCTGTGGATCTGAGCTGTAGAGTTACCAGGGAAAGGAAAAAAATGCTTTAACACACCTCCAACCCCATAGTTCAGATTTACTCCTCACATCTTGTGCATATCTCATGCACTTCATCCTCAATCACCCCCTGGCATGCCACCTGAACTGCAGCTGGGCAGCTCTCGGATTCCCAGAAAAATCACTTAAAGTCACCCTGTGACTATACTTAGATCTCTGTACTCGCTGTCTGTGTGAATGTCCATGTGGCTCATGTCTCACCTCCTGGGAATACTTCAGACATGAATCCTTGCAGTTCCACATTGGGATATAAATGGTAACTAAGACACAAGTCCCGAGTAAGAGCAGCATTTATTGTTTGTTGTGAAAGTCAGTCTCAGGAGCCACACTTAAAGAAAATATTTGACCCAGTCCACTGGTCCTCAAATAAGGGCTTGCTAACCTCACGAATTACCCCAAATCCCAGCCCACACCCAGCTCTGGTTTTCCAAAGCTCTGCTGTTTTTTTTTCAATGTAGCTGTCCTCCGGCTTTACACCTATCAATAGTCTCCTGATCTACCAGTTGCAAGTGGCAAGGTTTTTCCACTCCAGAACATCCTCTTCATGGCCAAACGCATGAAGCCCTCTGCCATCCAGTGGCAAATTATTGTTTATTCTCAGCAAGTGCCAGAGGGGAGAGCATTACCTCCTTCTTCCACCAGTCCTTCCAGGTGCCCCATCCTTACCTGCCTCCCTCCCCTGGTATCTGCAGGGCTGCCCAGTCCATTTGCAGGTTCTGAGGTCTCCATCACAGACCCAAAGTCTTGCCTTCTCCTTGACTCCCTGGGTGAAGCCTCCTCTTCAGGCTGAGACCAGTTCCTTTGGATACATGGCAGCAAAGCTGTTGGGCAGGTGCACCTATGGCAGAAAAGAAAGAGCTTGTCAGGAGAATCCCCCCTGGATTCCCAGTGGCTCAGTGGATGATGATCTTAAAGGTCTTTTCCAATCTAAATGATTCTATGGGCAAGACAGACAAGGGAGGCTGTGCTCCACCAGTACCTTTACTGGCCCATCTGCTTCACAGATCCCACGCACCACTTGTCCACACGTTTCTAGCTTTTCTTCAGGTGTCTCTCTCTCGCTGGAGAAGCAAACACAGAGGTCCTGGCTATTTTCCAGGTCACTGGTGGCACAGAGATCATATCCCCTGGTGTCTCCTCCTCTACAGGCACTTCATGAAAGTACTGCACAACCCTGCCCACCTGCAGTTCTTCAAGCAGTTCCTCAAGGAGCGCAACGCAGATGAACCACTGCGTTTCTGGATGGCCGTGGAGAGGCTAGTTGCAGAGACCAACCCCAAGATGAAGAGCTTCCTCATTAACAGCATTATCAGAAATTATTTCCATGCCGAAATCCCAGCTGGTAGGACCTTCCCAACCTGCACTTTTCCTTTACTCTACTCATGATGTAAGCGTCTTTTCCCTGAGCTGGATGCTGGTTGCAGATTTTATATCCTCTTGCAGGGACCTGCCAATACTCTTTTCCCATCCAGTGGAGCATTTATTTGCTGAGGTGCTCCACTGCCACTTATATTTCTAGGAAGGTGATCTACTTCTTTGGCAGGATCTACAGACCAAGACCTGCAACATGCAAATCCTGCAGTTGCAGAAATAGCTTTTCCCTGTCTTGTCTTCTTTAGAGATGCTCTTGGAGTCACAGCTTCACTCCCAAAGTACACAATTATCACAGTATAGAAAGGAAAAGGGATGAGTCAGCAAACAGAAGACAGGGCAGGCAGACACAGGACAGGGTGCCACTTGCAGATGTGAGGGTAGGAAGAGATGTCATGGTGGTTTGGGGGTGGCTGGCAGGGGCAGGCAGTGACTGCATTTCTCTTCCAGAGGAGCAGCTGGATTGCCACACTTCTATCATCAAAGAAATAAATGAGGCTGAAACAGTCAGCCCCTTGATGTTGATGACAGCACAGGTCTTTGTCCAGAAAGCAATGGAAAAAAGATGGTGAGCACCTGGGTCAAGCTGGTTCCTTAAGCCCAGTGGTTATGCAAACACATCCTTCCCAACATCCATCCCATCCCAAGGTGACAGGCAGCAACTGCTACAAACATATTTCCCTATGAACTACCAGCTGGTGCATCAAAATCCCAGGCAGACCCTCACCCCAGCAAAAGTGCTGTTACAGCTGCTGATGCATTTATCTGTGCAAGGCTGGCAGGTCCCATGGGGACCAAATCACTGCTGGGCTTGCAGGGTGCTGGAGTGGAGGAGGAAACATGCTGCAGATAAGCAGGACAGACACTCCCAAGCCTGCTACATGCAAGAACAGAGCCCAGGGGAGGGAATCCAGGCCCCTATCCCATTCTCCAACCTCCTGCAGGAGCAGAAGTCCAGTGGGACCCCAACCCCAGGGCTATCCCTGTCAGCTGCTCCCCCCACTTAGCTACCCTCCCTCCAAACCACTCCTCATGAGCCTGGCTGCCCTTGATGCTCTCTCTCTGATCTCCCATCTGGCAGGTTTAAAGAGTACCAGGACCTGTTCCCTCCAAGTGATACGCATAAGTCTAACGTTTGTTTGCAGCATGGGATGGGGAACTTCGTAACAGACAAGCTGGTAAGGAAAGACCCTCTCCGCTGGCTGGGGATATTGTCCAGGCAAGAAAGGGAGGAGATGGTGCAGGTCAGGCAGTGCTCATATAAATGGGGTGAGAGGGTCAGACTTGGAGAGTTGCAAAAGGGCAGCTGATGGGTAAAGCCTCACTCCTAACAGCTCTGGAGTCCTGCTGCATACGCGCTCCACCAGATTTGGTCAGGACTGGCCAAGTGATTCACACTATCACCTGTGGCTGCCAGTGAAACCAAGAAATACTGGAAAGCAAAGATGATGGCTGGGTCACAAATCCCATTGACAAGGCTGGGCTCTGGTTGTCCAGCTCATAGTGGTAGGTCCAAATGGGAGGGCTCTGTCTGGGAGCAAGCCCTACCACTGCAGCCACTGGCTGAAGTGAGCTGTGCCGTGTCTCCGCAGCGGTGGGCCTGGTATGCCATTCATGACATGGTCAAGAGCGCCTGCAAGTTCCGGAGAGAGATGGGCAATGACAAATGCCGTGCAGAGTTCGAGGACTTTCTCCGTCGGGAACTAGGAAATGAGGAGGAAAGTATGGCTAGACTCCTGACACCCTCTCTCCTCCCTCCCCAAGACAGTCCTGGGTTTAGGCAGAGAAGTAAATGGGGGAAACCTGTGGCTCATCTCCCATCCCCATATGATGACCTAGTTTTCTCTGCTGGAGGCATATAAAGAGCCAGAAGAGCAGGTCTCTCAGGATGCCAGATATTGCTGTGCAGAAATCTGTGCACTTAGGCACTGGAGTCAGGAGATGAGGTCCAGAATTTTGCACAGGCAACTTGCGCACATACACATTCATGCAAGATCTGGTTTTCTGAGGCGAGTGCCCCATGGTGCTGTTGCATCTCTCTCAAGCAATTGTGTATATGCAAGTTTGCAACTGTTCCATGAAAAACAGGAGGCACTAAATGAAGCTAAGGTGACACAGGCCAAAAAATAAGCAAAAGGAAATTGTTTTCTGTGCAATGGGGAGCTGGCCTGCAGAGTGCTTTGCCAAAGGATGTCAATCCTGAAAGTTTACACACAGGTTCAAGTGGAGGCTGGAAAAGCAGATAGAAAAGGAATCTACTGAAATTGCTAAATACACAGAAACCCCATCTAGATCAAGTCATCCTTGGAAATGAAAAATATGAAAGCTGGAGAATATTGTATATGGGGGAAGTAACACAGATTTTTACCTTTCCTCCTCCCTACTTATCTTCTTTTGGCCTGTATCAGAGACAGGATAACAGCTAGACAGACCAGCAGACTTTTGATCTAATGTACTGTGGCCATCCCCTATGAAAACAATGAACATAAGCACTCCACAAGGTGCAAAGGGGAGGATGGGTGGAGGAGGTTACTAAGCTAGAGGGAAGGCTGCACACTGGATGTGTCTAAATTCCCTCGAAAGCCTGGCTGCAGGAAGGCTGTAGGCCACGTAGGTAGAATGACCCTCAGCAAATTACTTGCATGCCGGTAAAGCAAGCACAGGCAAGGTGAAGGAGCAGCATATAGCTCAGCATCAGATGCTCAGCTGACCTCAAACACAATGCTGGGAGAAGCAGGACACAACAGCTCTTCCCCTCTTTCAGACTTGCCCATCAGCTCGATGCAGAGCAGCAGCACTGTGAGCACTTGCCACTTCCACACGGCCTCTACCAGCACCCCACCAGACAAGGAGGTGGTACTAGTGAAACGCCACCTGTTTAACAGCCAGCTCATTACTGTCAACTTCCTCGTTGATGACCTCCGTTTTTATCTGGAGATCGACAAGTAAGTTCCCTTTCCACCGGGTGCTCAGGTACCACCAGTCTCCCTTGGCTCTGGCCCAAACCCACCCAGCAGGTAGTGCCCATCTCTCAGCAGCAGATAAAGCCTGGCCCATGGATTCATTAGCACATCCTAAGGTCTGTGCTGCCACCCCTAAACTCCTATCAGCACCTCTGTGGAAGGCTGGTATCTGGATGTCATACGATACAACCAAAGTCTCACGCCGTAGCTGTCTACATCTAATCTATTCATGGAGCTCCCAGAAGCCTCCATTTCAACCAGAAGTCCCCTGGCTCAGGGTTCCTGTTTGGGTATCCTGGAAGTACTTTTGGTTTGATAGTCCCAAGCAATCTAACATTTTGCCTACACCTTTCTTGACGTGCCTGTTGTGGCATTTCTCCATTGACTTTGTCCAGTTCCCTGACAAACCTGTAAGGGCAAGCCATGGCCAACGCACACAGCCCTGCAATCGGCACACCCCCACATGCGCAAGACCAGGTTTTGATTCCCCTCTTTTCCTGAAGAAGGGCAAACATCACATCCCCCAGGTGAATGTCATGACCATGAGGGTGGTAGAAGAGGGAACTGGCTTTTCATCTCTCCTGTTTCACTGTCCCGCACCTTGTGGATTGCTTTTTCTGGCCCAGTAAATACAAAGCTAAGCAAGAACAAAACTATCTAGCCTAGCAGTCAAGAGCACTCGTCTGAGAGCAAGACCCCACATGCCTTTGCAGGTTTTCCAGGCTGGCTGATTCAGTTGAAGCTCTGGCAGCCCGCAACATGCGGTCAGAAAAGGAAGTTGCTTTTCTCAAAAGGAAAGTTGCCATCATCAGCAAACTCTTCCTGAACTCTGATATTCCCCCCAAATTGCGGGTAAGATCCTGGGACCCACCCAGGAAGGCTGAAGGCTGCTGGCTGCTCATTGCTCAAGACCATTGCATCGCAGCTGCAAGCAGTGGTGGGGAAAGGGGAACCAGGCAGAGGTCTGAATCTGCTCCAGCAAAACATGCTGTGAAGCTTCAGAGTGTGCTCTGGAGCTTGAGACCTCCACTTGGGCTCCACGGGATGGATCCACCACCAGACCCACGCTAGCACTTGACCTGGATAGTTTGAGGACGAGTGTGTGGACAAGGAGATGGTGAAATCCCCTACCTGCTGGAGAAGTGCCAGGGCTGAAGCACCAGGATGGGTGCTGCATGCCACCAATTCAATCCTTGCACTCTCCAGAGGTCAATGTCACCATCATCACTTCCCCACCGCACCCACCTCTTCCCCTTGCAGTAGCCATGGCTCTGCCTATCTTCCCTTTGGAAAGCACAGCACAGTGCTTTCCACAGAAATCCAGGGGGGATCCTGCCCTTGTATCTGGGACAGTCAGCCAGGATGTAACTAGTATTTCTTCTTAGAGACTGCTGAAATGCAAGGTGGGGGCAGGGAGAGAATCGTGCCTCTAGGGCCCTTCAGGAGCACCACAAACTGCTTTGGTTAAGCAAGGTCTCTTCTGTGGCCAGGTAAACATCTCTGAAGAAGAGAGAGATTTAATCTGGAGTTTTTCTTCCAAGGGCCTACTGAACCGCGCCCTCTACCACAGGGCCAAGGTCATCATCTTCCCCATCCTGATGCACTTCTGGAGAAGGTACCTATACCCTCTCTCCCAAGGTGGGGGAGGCTCTGTGGATGCCAGCCTTTTTCTCCAGCCACCTATTTCTCTGACATGATGAAAATGCAGACAAGACACTCCCCAAGAGCTCAGCTGTAGATGTCTGCTTGGAGGTTTGCGGTCTTCAGTATTTCTTTTACAGGTTCTGCACCTGGAAGGTGATGAGGAGCTTTCGGGTCTCTGCAAAGGACAGGGTGCCAATCTCTTCGCCCAGTACAAAAACCTCCAAGTCATCTGACATCTACAGTCCAAGTAAGCAGCATGCCTGTCCCCCTGCTCCACATTTGTCCTCAGGCTTGTTCTTCCAATGCAGAGATGTCCAGACCTGGGGTTTTGGTGTCCCATGGGGTTCCCCTTAAAAAGAGCCAAACTCCTTCCTTCACACAGCCGCTTCACACAGCTTTCAGGATTTATGTGGTGCAGGCCTGTTGGAAAATGAAGCATCTCTGAAATCATTCCTTTCCATCAAATTCAGTCAAAATTGCCCAGTGGGTTTTTAGAAATTTCTTTGGGAAATAGGGAAGTGGGTGCAGAGACTTAGTGAGCAAAGAGTCGTTGCATAACTCTTGTGTACTTCGATAACCAGGTTAAAAATACTTTTGCACACATCCTAAACCAGAAATAAAGCAACTAATCTTTTGGGTTGCAAGTCAGATGGGAGCAGGAAAAGAGGAGAACTATGCAGCCAAACAGCAGGCTCAGTGGCATTGCATAGAGGATGCTTTGAGCATCTGGAACAGAGAATAAGCTTCATCAGGATTTGAGGAGACATTCAATGGGACGCATCTGGGGAAAGAGAAAGGTATTATTCCTTCCTCATCCACTTGTTCAGTTTCAATACACTGAATAACTCTAAACTGAAAAACACAAAGAAAGTGGTGCTAAGTGCTGTCAGTCTGCCTGACAACCTGCCTCCTTGACTGAATATTCATTTGGAAATTGTCTAATTGATTTTTGATTAAAGGGGAAACCAAAATAGGCACATACTAATCTTGCTTTGATGGTCGAGTGGGTGCCAGCAAGCTGGTGTTCTGCTCCCTGTCATTTATCACTGTCAGATTCTGGTTAAAAATCAGCAGAGTTATAGGATTTTGATATCTACAGGCAGGTGCTTGAGCTGCCGCTCTGCAGCCAAGCTGGGGTAACAGACACCCGTGCTGGTGTGCTCCAAGACTGCCAAGCCATGTCTATTAGCTCAAACTACCCCACACCTTTGGTATTCCCCTGGATAACATGCAATGTTCAGCTTGAGTCTCCACCTTGTTGCAGAGCCTCACTGCACTTTTACAATCTTCTCAAACGTAGCTGTTTTAATGCAAAAGCCTATTGGCACCAGGAAAAACAGACAAAACCCAACCCATCGCATGTGTATTCCCACCTAGTGCCAAGCCAGAAGCGTTGTATTACACAGGAGCTACCTGCTGTGTTATCTGGGATAAAGACACATGTTTGCCAAGGTCTTGAGGAAACCGGTGGAGAGAGAGAGAGACATTTAATCAGTGCAAACTGTTGCAAGGGTTAGGACAATCTCACCGCTGCCCAAGCAGCACAGCCCATAGTTAACTACACAGAGCCTCAGAGAGTGAATGCACTGCAAAACTGCTCTGGAGAGACAGCTGGGGACATGTAGAAAAGACTGTGCTCTTTCTCACATGGACATTAATCCTGCAGTGATTGTCCCTGGGACAATCGTCCCCAAGCCACAGCTCCTTGTAGCACCTCGCAGGGACAAATAACCAGAGCTGGGCAGATAAAATCCCTCAGCTTGGGTGTCTTGGGAAGAGATGTGTGATCTCTCAGACCCGTCTCATTTCTCCTGTCCTAGCCTGCATGGCTGGCACATTCAGCCTGGTTGAGTAGGAAGGGCAGATGCCATCATGCCTTGGCAGGGCAGAGCGGTACCCGCAGGGTGCAGCGCAGGCTGGCTCCTGCTCTGCGTCACCCGCCAACCCGCAGGCACCCGACTGCAGCACCCTGACTGTCAGAGAGGAGCAAACCAAACAACGTGCAACCCAAAAATAGCTGCTGTTTCTTGACTGCGCTAATGCCAGTGCCACCTTTTGCTCAGGATATTTTCTGCACCTTATCACACTTTCACCAGTGACCTTTATCTAAGGATCTCACTTTTCTGAACTTTAGATAAAGAGCTTGCTTTTCAGCTGGGAAAAATTGGTTATGTTGTCTTTAAAAGGCACTAAAATTGCTAGGCAAAAATACCTGTAATTCCAGAGAAAACCTCCTATTGCCCACGTCTTGCTTTTCTCTCATTTTGAGGGTTGCTGCTTCACGCAGAGGCGGTGCATGCATGGCTGGGAAGGTGCCAGATATGAATCCATCTCCCATCACCAGGCGTCACTGTGGCACTGTCTGTGCCTTTACACGAAGCAGAGGGGCTGGTCCTGCTGAGACTGGACATACTGCTTGCACCCAACTTCACGGGCATGAACACGGTGCTCCTCTTGGGAGAAGCCACACATGCGGGCACAAAGCTGAGGGCACATCTGTGTGGGGGGGCAGCCATGCATACGCCTGTCCCCGTCTCTCCAAATGCCATTTCCTCGTAAACCTCCCATCTGCCACCCAGGACACCTCAACCCTGCAGCAAAGCCAGGGTGGGAGATGTCACCCCTGCCCTGCAGCTCCCAAACAGCTTTGCAGTCAAAGAGACCTGGGTAACTCATGTCCTTGCCCAACCACCTTTCCTTGACCTCTGTACAAGCCCCATGGGATTCAAAGGGGACAACACATCCTGCCGTCCTCCCTCATTTGCCATCAGAGCGCTTGCCTCAGTACTGCTTCATCTCTTCTCCCTCACCAGGCAATCAAACCACCATTGTCTTCACGCTCCTGAAAGGGGTCCAGATCCTGCTGCCCCAGCCCCAGAAGAAAATGGAGCCACTGGAGGAGCAAAAAGGTGAGCCAATGCTGAAAGGAGCATTCCTGCTCTCAAGGGGAGCTCCAGCTGCCGGGATGGGACCTGGGCTAAATTTAGGGCTCCCTGCATCAGTCTGTGATGGGAAGTTTGTGCATGTTGTTTTTCTCAGATTCAGATCAAAGTCTTGCAAAAAGGCTCTCATTCGGCAAGTCTGCCTCTGGTCCTGCAGAGCAGGTAGGTGGTCACAGAGGCAGTCTTAAAACCCAAAGGCCAACTGGGTGGGTCTGTGCAGCATGCTGGTCACCCCCACCATCTCGAGTAACACGCACAGAAAATCCCCAGTTGCTGCACCTCCCCGTGCCCTGAACATCCCCTGGGGAGCACACAGCTGTGGTGTTCAACCTTGATCACCCGCACACTGCCTCCATCAGCAGTGGCCACTGATGCAACATCTCTCCCCTCCCTGCAGGCACTGAGGAAAGGACAGACCTCTGACGAAGGACAGACCTCCCAACATGCTGTCCATGCCAAGCAGGACAGGGGTGTGCCCCAAGGAAGCTGAGCAGCCCAGACACACTGCATAGTTTGCACTTAATCAGCAGTAAAACCTAAAAAAAAAAGCAACTCACAGCATCCTCCAGCTTGCGTGGTAACTCGGCGCAGCAGCTTGCACCTCTGCAACTACAGTAGGGACATGCCATGATGCAGGTTTCCACCTGAAGAGATACCCTTATCCACACGACAGTCTCCTTCTTCATATGTATTTTTAAAAGACTGCATTGCCCATAGCTGGGACCCAGTAACAGTGTAAATATCACACTGGGTGCACAGCACGACATCACCTTTGAGGTCTTTCCCAAGAAATTTGGAAGGTGCTTAAAGCCACAAAGCAGTCAACAGTAAATACTTTGCCCAAGGAAGGGGCTCCTCAAAGACCACCCAACCGTAGAAGCTGCTCCAGCCCTGCTGCGCAGCGAGCCGCACTTCTCACCAAAGACTGGGATTGCTTTCCTCAGCTCAGCACGGCTTACAGCCTTCTCTCAGCTTCTCACCCCTCCACAATTTCCACACAAATTAAATACCTCCTGTGGGTGGCAAGGCTAAGAGAGCCCACCTGGTTTGCTACTCAGCTGCCCCTGGGTGGTGAGATGGTGCCTGTCTTTGCCAGAGCCTTCCTGATTTTCCGATCAAAATCAGCTCGCACCTGACTTGGGGCTTCAGTGTGGGGGTTTTTTTAAATGCCAGTATATTTACAAAGCACTAACCAAATCATATCAGAGACCTTCATTTTCCCCAGGTGAAAGTGAGTCAGAGTGGCTTTGCCAAGTCACCAGGAAGCTGCAGAAATTCCAAATGTTCATTTGACCTCATGAAGAAACAACCATGACCTTTATCGCACCTTGCCTCTAACAGCTCCCTCGCAAGCTCTCAGCTTTGTAATTTTGAGCTATTTTTAGTTACTTCTTAACCCTCATATCCTAGAAGACTGCATTCAGGGAATAACACAGGTACATTTAAGGCAGATGATGACATGTTTCATATTTGTCAGTTATGATTATCAACACTTTGCTTCTGGAGGATCAAAAAACCAAACAAACCCAAAGTCCAAGAATATTTCTATAAAATTAAGGACTTCGGAAGCTGATGCCATTCCTACAACCTGAACTGTGACCAGCTCCTCAAAATTTCCCTTGTGCTGTAACTTGATTTTGCCCCAAAAGCTTTCAGCCCCCAAACCTACCTGCATTTCTGTGTGCTTTTCACTAACACTTCAGGCTCTGCAGCCTGATCCCAGCTGACCCTGGTCCCTAGAAGGCTTCACAAATGTGCCTGAAGCTCAACACAGCAAAACCTCAGCTAAGAGTGCCACTGTTTCTGCAGACTTTTGGGTTGTTTTTTTCCCCCAGTGCAGCAAATGAGACACATTGACCTGGGGCCATCGCTGTGCATGGAACCATGTCCTCAGTACGCAAGTGACGGGATGGGGAGCACCTGATCCCATCATGTTGGGTTGAGCCAGCTGCCCCTGGGGTCACCCAGCAGGAACAGAGGGAAAAGGCAGAGGCACAGCAAATACACAACATACAGGCACGACAGCAGGGGAGTGAAGCGTGTAGGACCAAATCGGCATGCCCTTGGGCAGCACGCATGGTCTGCAAGCCTGCCTGTACAAGGCAAAGGCAAGCAGCACCTCCCACGCTGATGCTGGGAGCCATCAGCACATCAAGCAGCACTAACTCTGGCAGCTGGCTCTGCCCCGGGCTCCCCAGGACACCTTTTTCCCCAGGCTGCGACATCAGGCACTGCCATACCACCCAGCTGCAATACTGTCCAGCTGTCCTTGCCACTGGTTCTCCATCCTGCCTGGCCTCTCGCTCAGTGCTCGCCCATCCTCCCCGACCCTGCAAGGGGGAGAGGCAGCTTGGTGTTTTCCCCAGCATTGGTCCCAGCCCTGCATCCCCCCCTCTTCCCATGGCCTGACGCTCTGTGAGCAATAAGCTTTGCAGACGCCGTGCATGGCTCAAGTTTCTCCTCTGACACCAGCCTGCCAGCACCTCTGTCTTCTTGGAAAGCAGGACGTGGCCCTGCAGACCACATGAGCTTTCCCTGGAAATTCTTCCCAGGGGCCCGATTAACCCAGAGAGACAAGTCACAGCCTCCATGGGTTTAATCATTGCTCTGTTCTGAACTTCCTTGAGTGCTCTCTGCTTTCTGGAAGGTCTTTCCACAGCCTTTTAAGGCTGCCACATCACAGCCCTTTAGCAAAACAGCAGAGCGATGCAAGAAGACACAAAGGTCAAAGCAAGCCAGACATGTGGCATTTTAGAAGAGGCTGAAGGAGCCCAGCCCATGGCCTCACCTGTCCTTGTGCAAAAGCAGAAATGTGCTGCTGCAGCATGGGACCACTGTGGTCCCCGTAGCACCCCTGCTCCCAACGCTGCTGAGACCTGGACATGCATCTCTGGGTGTCCTCCTGCTTTCTGGGCATGAGAAAGACACAACGAGCAAGAAAAAAACAGCAGGGAGGAAAGGAAAAAATAAAAATGTTGACACAAGAGGAGTCAACATTCTTCTGGTTGCGTTTTCTCTAACGGCACCTCATCAACAGTTCCATAGTCAAGCTTTCTTGTTGTTACATTTATGTATTTTAAAAGGTTCCCGAGACCATCAAAAGGGCCTTTGGTCTGAGCCAGGACCACTGATGCAGGCTGGCACATGGACCTCATGAGCCACGAGCACACGCGTGGCAGTCTGCAACCCAACTCGTGCACAGCAATGCCTGTCAGTTTGCAGGTACGTACATCAATAAGCACACACAGCTAAACAGATGCGCGGGGCTCAGTGATGCATTCTGGCAGCCACCCATTTGTAGGGGAGATGGGTCAAACACATCCACTCCCAGAGTTTTACATGTACACAAACACACACGTGCAAACGTTGATGTTCATCTTCACACCTCAACTCATCCACGAAATCCTCACCCTGACTCCAAAAAAACCAATGCAAAACCCCCCACCATTCAGCCCATTATTTGACAAGAGACAGCTTGCTTCCGAGGACAGGAAGCCTTCAGTACTTCCTAACATCTTTTCCCATCAGATACTCATATAGGCCAGAAGCAATTCATCTGAGCAGTGACAAAACCATCCACCACCTTACCTAAACAACCAAGAGGCACCTCCACAGTGAGGCCAAAAATCCCAGTCTATTTTATACCTCTTTCTGTGCAGAGGGGATGGGGGAACCTCAGTCATAAATAAGTGTACAGTCAGTCTTCCAGGCAAGTTTATTCCAAGTTCAGTTCTCCATAGGCTAATTGAAAGAATAGCAATTAAATTAAAAATCCTTTCAACAACTGAAAAATATTTCCATAAGCAATATATAACCATTGAGCAAAACAACGTCAGACAAGAAACAAGCAAGCCCGTGGACAATCAGACAGACATTGCATGCCATAGGATTTCAGAAATGGGTTTGTACCACCCAGCCTCCAGTATCGAAGCTCTGAGCTGTCTGCATGCTGCGGCTGTATGGGCATCAGCTCTGTGCAAGGGAGCCCAGTCTGGTGGTTATACACCAACTGTTTTGGAGGCAGGGAGTGCTTGTGTGTAGCCCTGCCTTGCAGACACAGCCTCCCATGGCAGAGCTTGTCCTTTCCAGGAGGAACCGGACCCTGCAGTCCCTTTGACGTCAGTGACCTTTTTCAGGTGAGTGTGGATTACTCACAGTAGCAGAGTTTTGTGGGATTGTTCTCTTTACGTCTGTTCCTTGTGGAAACATCTCCTGCATCCCCCAGAAGTCCTTGAGGTCCCAGCAGGCTGGCCTGAGTGTGCCTCTACCAGATCAGAGGGATAACGGGCCAAGGGCAACTCTGCAGCCAGACCATTGCCAGGGCATCTCATTTTCTGGCTGCTGTGTTTCAAAAAGACTGAAAAAAGAAAATCCATGTCTTTCTAGGGGTACATGAGCAGCTCATCAGTGCAAGTTGTACGGAATATTGGCCCTAGCAAGGAGCTCAAACTCCTTTTCCTTTATCAGAGAGTCCCATGTTGTCTGACAATGCCTGAGCTCTTCTCCTGCCTCCCAGATCCATTGGGTATATGGGGACTGTCCCACATCTCTCTGCTCTCCATAAGGATCAGGGCCTTGATCTCCACCTCACAGAGGCAGATAAGCCCAGAGGGACAGAGGTAGTCAAAGGGGTCCGGGCTGGCATTCAGCTTGGTTCCTCTCCAAAGCCTGTGGTTGTTACACCAAACACTTCTGAAGCATCTTTCGTTTCTTAGTCTAAGTCCTCCATGCTCTGTCCCCACATGTGCTCTCTCCCATCTCCTTACCCACTTTCTTCAGCTCTCTTGCAGGTGAAGAAATAGGGAGTAAAAGGAGGCAGTGATGGTGGGATCAGACATGAGAGAGGAGGTGATGACATCCTACAGAGAAGGGTCCTGAATGTCTGCAAAGTGACTGTATTTGGGATTCTGGCGTAAACTGTTGTAGACATAGATGGTAAGTGCTGGAAAAAGCTTCAAGAAATACTCAGCATGGTCTCCTATCCTGTTGCTGATCCTGAAAGAGAACAAAAACAAAATGGATTTTTAAAGTTTGCCCAAGTAGTCAAGTGATTCAAGTGGTTCCTCCCTTGCAGAGAAAAAG
The DNA here is from genome assembly GCA_035590195.1 of Aviceda cuculoides. NCBI lineage: Eukaryota > Metazoa > Chordata > Aves > Accipitriformes > Accipitridae > Aviceda > Aviceda cuculoides. The sequence goes on from JAVJGG010000090.1 coordinate 34,090,159, forward strand.
CCATTCCAGAGGCTTTTCTGATAACACAGGAAGGTTTCCTAGAAATCCTTGAGCTGCAGCTTTTCTATACCTTCGCTAAGCCACTCAATCCAGTTTTTTGCTATTCCTCCAGCACCTCCATCTGCCTAATCCCACCTGCATCTTCACTGAAGAGCAGTGCTGGCCACCAGCATCGATGAAACCATCACTGGGAGCTAACACCACCTCTAACCTCACATGTAACCCATGACCATAGAGGGTTGGAGACTGTGGCAGCTCTTTAGGAGTCAAGACCTCCTAACAGGACCAGTGCTTCCAGATCTGTATCTCAAAGCACTTCAGCACAGTAAACATCAGCACTTCGGAAATACTAGGGAGGTAGATAAAAAGGCTTTCCAAAGGTATAAAGAATGACACAAACAATTAAGAGTGATCTAAAACCCCTCCTGGATTTATGGCAAGAGAAAACAACAAAAATACCAGCCCAGAAGGACACATTCACAGTGTCCTCTGCTGCAGAGCCATGACCTGCCTTAGCTGTTGCAGACACCTCTCCAGCCCCCTGGCTGCTCTGCAGAGGCAAGGGTGCAGAGGGAGCTGCCATCGAATCTCCAGAGCCGCTGCTGCCCCTCTGGAGTGGAAGGCTCTGGTTGAGGATGTTCAGCTGTGGGAGATGATCTGGGAGTCAGATTTTGCTTCAGTCAGAGGTCTAATCCTGTGAGCTAAGTTCCTTTTCTTACCCTCAGGAAGGCGATTTTGAGGGCTGACTCCAGACTGCTTGCTGCTGTGACACACAATCTTTCACACACTATTGTGCTGCCCGAGGACACAGCCCCTCTAACAAATGGGCTTTAATGGACTTTCTCCCACATCCCAGTTGTGTTCACCCTTCTGGAAAAGCATCTGAAGAAGATTTTGCTCTCAAACTCACTGACGCTTGCAGATATCCAGATGCTCCATGCAATGCAACTGTGCCAGTAGGAGCACGGATGTGAACATGTACCTGATATTTGGGTGTTCATCCAGGTTTCTGATGAACCTCAGTAAGTCGGTGATGTTGTTGCTATATGGTCTTGTTTTCCCAGTTTTTTCCATGATATTCAGAACAATTTTGTCAATCTGAAAAAAAGCACGTAGATTATTCTCTGCCTTTCACACGCGACGAAAGCAGCACATCTACCTCTACTCACCACAGCCACTGCCTTTCTCTTTCTGCAGGGACATCATCTTGCATGGACAAATCTTGTGACCCTTAAAAGCTTATTTCCCAACATGAGCAGAAGAGTTCACTCTGCACAGCGTGCACCTTACAGACCCCCTGATTCTGCTAAGCGTTTCCTCTCCTCCCTTGCCAAGGAATGGCACTCATATTAGGACTGCCAACATGGCACAGGAGATTTTCATGCATGTCTGGAGGGCAGGAGGGACTCGGGAATCTTGATCCAACCGTGCCACTGTTGAAAGGACCACGTGGGCTGCCGTACCGAACCAAGACTGTCAGATCTCAAAAGATGCAGCACGTCTTTCCAGGATGCTACCTGCAAAAGCAGGCCTGGACTCACTGCTTTTGAGCCAATCTAACAAAACACTTTTGCCAGAAATTCGCTGGCAGCAAGGGCCAGAGGTCCTTGTCTTAAGGGGTCACCAACAAACACCCTTGAATGTCTGCCAGCTAATTCTATAACGACCATCCCCTACTACTGCCCCAGTCAACAGAGCTCCCTTTAGCATCAATGTCTTTATTCTGGTGTATTTCAACTATGTGGCTTAGAGGTAATTGTTTCCCCCAGTTATCTGTATTTGCGTGGGGCTACTTTTTCCAGTTATGTTTTTAAACAGGGCCTGTGAAACACTCAGGCAAAACTTCTGCCTAAATGTCTAACTCAAACCTCGTATCAATCCAAGCAGAAGAGGATTACCTCTTTTTTCCACTGTGGATAAGGAAAACATTCAGTGGTATTTTGAGCTTGAAAAACAGCTTTTTCATTGTGGAGAACTTTGATTTTATTCCATATGCCCTTCAGGAACTTGAACCTGCTGTGGAACAAGGAGCTTCGTTAGCTGCAACAGGACATCACTGCTCCCAGCACTACAGACAAATCCTGTACCGAAAGCTTTTTCTTTGTACTCCCAGGACTTACGTCTGTTTGCTCCAGAAATATGGATGTTTGCTCAAACCTTCCAAGCCTCGCTCATCATGAGATACCAGGCTACTTACAAGATCCAGAGCCTCCTTGTAATCTGGGGAATCATCAGCCAAATCCTCGGGACTGACTTGGTGAAGGGGTTTCCTACCCCTTGTTAAAACATACAGCATGAGCCTGCTGAGGGCCTGCAAAGAAACACATCACTGCTCATGTGCCAGATGCATAAAACTTTTTACCAAATGAAAGAAGACTAGTATTCCTAAACAAGCAGACTGTACGTGGACACATACATGCACCTATAGGTGTGCAAAAGTATACATAGACACACAAACGTTGAAGCTCTGTGCACAAAGACAGAGGAGATGGGCACCATAATCACACTCCCGGGGTATGTGTAGACATCCTAGCACCAGCCACAGCCTGGCATCCTAATCACTGTCACTCTTATGCAGCATCTATTGTTATATGGGCTTTCCCAAAAATCAAGGTGTTTTCTATTTGAGGATGCAGAAAGGCTTCCATAGGATTCACAGCAAGAGAAAATATCAGAGAGATCCCGAAATTTTAAACCATACATTGATTAGCAGGGTTAGCAGTTACCTCTAAATCTGAGTTTACAAGTTCTTTTTTGCCTTCAATCAATTTCCTTTTATTATCAAAGTCCGCCAAGTAAATTTTGCCACCTAAATCTGAGGAAATAAGATAAATTATTAACAAATAATGGTGGAAAACCTTGATACAGTCTGTTGCTGACTTCTGGATGGCCCCTTCTTTAGAAAACAAATCTTTGAAGAGATCTGCTGGGGGTTGATCTATCTGGAAAGCCCTGGAAAGGAGTGCAGATCTAATGAGACGTAAAGTTGTTCTGTTCACTCCTTTGTGGCTGTCTGTGAACATATCTATACTTATTCAGAAAGGAGAGCTGATGCCAGAGACACCCTGTTCTGCATAAAGACATCTGTTTTTTTACAGGCAGCTATGAAGCATCTTCTTCTCTAAACTATGGGCAACAGGAGAGCAAAATGAAAATATCGAGAAAGCAAAAGATAACCCATGAGAAAGTTGCTGGGATGCAGATCCTGGTGAGCAAATCCAAGGGAGTGCAGTTCTCTCACTGCTTGGAAGATCATCCTCAGAGCATCTTTGTAATCCATTTGGTCTTCTGGTTCCTGCAGATGTTCTTCAAGGTTTTTCTCCCACAGGGGGAAGCACAAGTACATGTAGCCTCTTGCCTTCTCAGCCCAGAAGAGCTTCAGTAGATGTTCACAGTTACCACATTGTTCGAAGAACTGTTTCTCTTTCTCACCCTCTGTACTGCGGCTTATTCTTACTGCTACTTCTGTCCCACCATAGAGCCCCAGGTAGATGCCACCCTGGGAAGTGTTCCGAATTCTCTGCTGGATATATTGAAATATCTTCAGTTTACCAATCATAGGGCGATATATTTTATGAAGATTTTTCAGCTGGTCCCTCCAGCATTTGCTGTTTGGCTCCCAGTCTTTGGGGGTTTCTGGAATAAACTTGGCATTATGCTGGCGAAGAAGACGTGCCATGTTGTGAGCACGGTTCCTATTCGCAACAGCGATAAGGTTCCCAACATCAGTCCTTGCTCCTTTTTCACACAACAGCTCTGCTATATTGTAATCATTTTTCGCTACAGCCACCATCAGTGCTGTGTTGCCCTCTTCATCTGCATCATCGATATCTATTTCACCCTTCTCCAATAAAGCTTTCACCAGATCTGGGCTCCGCATTTCAACAGCTAGGATGAGGGCAGTTTTCCCACATTCATCTTTGCCGTTCACATCAACTCCACAGTCCAGCAGGAAATGGCCTATGGAGACAGCCGACTCGTATCTTTCCTTGGCACAACCCTCCTTGAGGGCATGGATCAAGGCATTCCTATCTTTGTTGTCACAAATATTCACGTCAGCCCCCATCTCTTGGACAAGAATTTTTACAACCGAGAAGCGGCCCTCCCGACAAGCATCCATCAGTGCTGTCGCACCTCCTTTATGCAGTTTCAATTTCTCCTCGCTAACTGCCCTCCTCAAATTCACATTCGCTCCTTTGCTATACAGGAACTTCAAGGCCTTCTCATTCCCATACCATGCAGCCTCCATGAAAGCTGTGAAACCATTGTCATCGTGGTCGTTAATTTTTAACCCGTGATCAAGGAGGAGCTCCAGTACATTGACGTTTCCCACTATCGCTGCCTCAGTAAAGGCAGTGCCACCATTGTCCTTCCTGGCATGTGGACAAGCACCTTTGCCCAGCAGAAGCCGGACCAGGTCCTCATTATCAGCTTGCACGGCACTCTGCAGTGGTGTCCAGCCACTTTCTGCTTTGGAATTCACATCTGCCCCCTTCTCCAGCAGCTCCAGCACATCTTCTATATTACTGTCCCTCACAGCAGCATTTAACTTGAGGGCAAGGTCTTCTGCTGCCTCTGTGCTGGAAGGGGTAGATCCCTCCTGCTGGCTGTGAGCTGTGGGCTCCATGATGCTCAGAAGGAGGGCTCCGTACCTCTGATGTTCCTCACTTGCGCCCAGGGACCCCACCAAAGGATGGGAGAGGTGCAATGCTCAGTGCCTTCGTTGTGGGGGATGCTCTGGGTTTGGCTGATAAAACACGCTAGGTAGCATAGGTTGCTATTTTAAGGGCTTCGTGGGCTTCACCTAGTTAATAAACAGAAAATCTTGTTTTACTAGACTGTGAAACCTCACCGTTTACACTTGATGTCCTGCAGATCTATGCAGGGAGCAACTAGGACAGCAATGCCAGTGCCAGCCGAGAGCTAAGGCTGGCGAGAAGCGTGACTTTAGCACTTACCCAGACACACACACCCATCATGTTCGTGTGCCTGGTCGCAGCACTAATTGCAGCCGAGGCAGGCGTCTGCTGGGGTGTGCAGTTGAGGGGACAGGGGAGAACCCAGAGTGTTCTTGCTGTGAGTGTTACCTCAGACTTATTACAGGTTGCCTAATAAGCTGGCCCCTAGCAATGTTTTCAGGTGGTGAATGCAGCAGGCAGGCAGAGATGGGCATTGCCCTTCAGTTTTGGATAGCAGCCACACACACGATCCTGGTAAGTCCCTGATCCGATACCTGGAACGAGAGAGAAAAAGCCAGCCTTAATCCCTCCTGCTTCCATAGGCAATTAGGGAACCCTACCTGACCAGAAGCCTTTCCTAAGCTTTTCACAATGTGAGGAGGTTAACCAGGTAGGACCTGATCTAGATCTAGTATCTAGAAAAGCTGGAACTCCAATACCCATTTTCTGTCTGCAAAGGCTGGTTCCAGTTACCAGTGCTTTCAGGAGTCACTGTCTGACAAGCTGAACTGGAAATAAATTATCTAAGCAAATCAGAAAAAAGACAGAGAAGTCTTAAGGTATAAAGCCAAAGTATAAATTCACATTAATTTACCCTCAGAAAAGCCAAGGACCATTTTATGGATGGTTTCTTCCCCTACCCAGCAGGAAATGAATACCCTATTTCATTGATTTAGATACATTTCATTTACTGGCAGTAACTTCTATGCCTTTTGCCACATATATAAAATAAATAAATAAATAAATAAGTTACTTTCCTGGCTGGAAAAGCAGTGCAGCATCCCCTGGGCATGGTGGGGCCCAAATTCCTCACAACCCATCAGGAAGTCCGAAGCCCGGGGAGGAGGAAGGCAGAAGCTGCGCGCCTTCTTCCTCCTCTGCCGAGCAGCAGAGCCGTAAGCGCCCTACCCTGGGAAATGGTTACGCGGTTTCTATCCCATCCCACTGACTTTCGGTCTGGAGCTGCTTTGCGTCTGCGCGTCACGGGCACCAGCTGACGTGCAAAGCCATGCAACCCTGCCTGGTGTCCTCTGCCACCACCCACCCCACGGAAGGTGAGGAAAAGGTCCCCCCCGGGTGGCCAGAAACCCAGCCTCTGCTTAAAACGCCTTCAGAGCCAGGGAGCAGCTTCTTACAGCAGCTCTCTTCACTGCTGCTTCCCAGCAAGCATCCCCAGACAGTATTTGCTTCCCAGCAAAGCCTGCGAGTATATGCTGTCCCCTCCCAGGAAGGAGCAGCCCTGGGAGCTTGTTATCCACTTGTGGGGGGATGCTGGGGTTTTTTTGGGGGGGGGGAGGGTTGGCGACTGAAAAGCACACAGCAGAGAGGTCGTGAGCGAGGTGCTCTCCCCATACAGTCCCCCACACATAGCTCCTCTTTACAAACATGCTTAGCAGCAGTTCAGGAGCTGAAGGCAAAGAGACATTTAAATACAGCAGTGCTGGGTTGTGGTTTTGGGTTGGGG
>JAVJGG010000090.1:34096624-34206276 GCA_035590195.1 Aviceda cuculoides
CGGTTTGAGTTGCTTTTTTTTATTTTAAGCTTTTGCTCACCTTTTGGTAAATCCATCCACATGAGGAACCCAGCCACACTGCTAAGTTTCAGCCAGGGAATCGCGGAGCTGCGGGTCCGTTTATGCCACAGCCGGCGTGTTCCTAAGAGCACCCACGCTGGTAAGCAGGCAGCTGCCTGCGGCCCGGGCTCCAGCCTCCCTTTAGGCAGCTCTGTGTAAAAACAGTGCTACCCAAGGCAGCCCAGTCCTCCAGCCCGCGTGTGCAGGAAATACGTAAAGGAACCCAGGCTGTGACGTGCCACGCAGTCTCCCCGCTGCCCCGTAATGTAAGATGAGCACACCAGTGTGCAGAGCCCACCCAACCTCCCCAGCAGCCTCCACTGAACCGTGCCAGCAGCAAGGTTCAGATCACGCTTGAAACAGGGCTGAAATCATATCCATGAATTCACGCCTGGCTTTCCACGGTACGTTGGTACATGAACAAAACAGGCATCCGCATATGTACACAAGAGACATGGCTGGATACAAACACAAGGGCACGAATGCAGAAAAGCACACCCTAAAGGGGTGCGTGGATGAAGTCCTGCGCATTTTACATGCATATCCTAATCTTTTTGTACACCTGCATTGCTTTTTCACATCTGCATGGAAGCTTTCTCATAAATTCTGCCTATGCAAGAGCCACATCTTTGTACCTAACTGTCACACTGAGCATCCTGCTTTCCACAGCATGCAGCGCATCCGCAAGGTCTGTCAACATCCCGCGGTCCCTGGATGCAGTTTCACAGAGTTTGTGTTGCCACAGGAGACCTTGACACAGTCCCACAGGGACAAAGACCTCTGAGTGAAAACTCAGAGAACAATCTCAAATCACTCTCAAGGCTGTCAAGATTCCATTTTGATTCACAGAAATCTGCTGAATGCGACAGCATCTCTCCCAGTTCCACCAGAGCTGGAGATCTAGCTGCCAGTGTTTAACTACCCATTTTCAGGCTGGAAAAAAAAGACAAACAAGCAAAGCAGGGGCACATCACAGGCTCAGAGCCAAAACATCAAAAAAAAAAAGTCAACGTTACAATACATAACAATACCACACCACGCAGCCACCCGAGTACAAAAGCCTTCTTCAGCTTGCTGATTTAATTAAAGTAGTTCATTATCTTGTGGTGAGAAGATGAAAAAAACTAGGGCAGTAGGAACCCAAACCCTAGGAGGCTAGGAATGAGGTGTTTGCAGCTGGCAGGGCCGTGGCAGAAGCATCCTGTGCCTGCACACCAGCAAAGAAGGATTTGCTGATAGCACTTCCCCTATCTCTCATCCCTGATCCAAATTGCTTCTATAGAGTCATAAGTTTAAACCCTTAGTCCCCGTGACAGGCAGTTTATGAGGAGTAGAAGGGCCTCAAAGGCTTTTTAAAAGCATAGGAGTCACAGAGCTCCTCTCTGCAACCATTCCTGTAGCCTCTGGGCTGTGTAGTTCCTGCTGTATTTGCACTTCTGCAGAGTCCTTATTTGGTCCCATGCACACAGCGACTCAGGAGATGAGCTGCTGAGACAAAGTCAGCAGGAAAATCAAGGGCGCAATTAAGCAAATCTTTTCCTCCATGCTGGTGGACCTACACCCATTTTGCAACCCATCCCCTGAGATAACATCTCTGAGCATCCACGTCCTGGCCACCAGTCACAAATAAACATGAGCTAAAATGCAGCAACAAAAACTGCCTCCCAAAGTCAAAATAATTTTTAAAGTAGCTATGAATAGTAGGATGGCTTTTTTCTTCATGTTCCCTGCACTTGCTTCCTGATTATATTTCCAAATAGGAATGTCCCCGCGTTTATATGCTTGGCCACACTGATGTGACTTTCAGTGCTGGAACACAGCCCTGGAAAATAGTCCACGGAAGGATGCAGTTTAAACACTGATAGGTGATGCTATCCACGCAGAAGCATCAACCCCATTTCACTTTACCAGGGAGTATTTTTACATTTTTAATCTGCATTTGCTGGCTCTTTAGACTGCTGCTCAATCCTCCCCACCACAAAAAAACAGATCAGCACATCTGCCAGCAGCAGTGGGCTGGGAAGAATAGGTGAGGGCAACAGCAAGATGAGCAGGGACCTCACCGAGTAGGGCACCGTGTCCTAGTCCCTGGGCAAGGAGAGGAGAGCAGGTCCATCAAAAACATCCCAGATCAACCAAAACAGGTCAAATGAGAAGGCAGGCTAAGGACCTGAGCTTACATGCATTTCCCAAACAGCAGAAGTCATTCCCCAGCAGCCTTTCTCCCAGCTGTTTCTCATTCCCAGCTTCTCCCCATGGGCTGAGTCCAGGTTGCAGCTGCAGCGGGTCAGGGCTGCCCCCCAGCACAGCCAGCCCAGTCCCGGGGAGGCAGGAGGGCTGCAGAGCCCAGTGCCGCCCTCAGCACCCCAGCAGTGGCAGTAGAGCACGAATATCACTGTTAATTTTTTCTCGGTTCCCAAGGCACCCTGGGTGTAAGAATCCCTGCACGCAGCTGGGCCGGGTTGGCAATCTTGGCCTTTAGCTGCACACGTAGTGAGAGGGACGTGAGCCGTATGGAAACACATCACATGTGATTTCTGGCACTTTATTCGGGCCAAAGCCGTGAAGGCGAAAACCACAGAGCGGGAAGCGGTGCGATACAGCTGCTACCTCCCCATCTGCTGGCACAGGGGCTGGCAGAGTGCTGCAAAATGCTGGGTAAGGTGTTTGTGGTATTCAAAATGGCTCAGTGCATCCCTTTTGCTAGGGAGCTTCCTTCAAAAACATATTTAAATAATATTTTATAGCATTTATTTGCAGACCATCTTAAAAAAATAATCACGGATGCACACACATGCACATGCAAACACATACAAATCTGCCTGCATACGTGTGTTATGTATGTCTATCCATTGCAGTGCATGCAACAGAAAGCTCAGCATCCATACACCTATACATGTACATCCACCTGCCCAAATATGTGTCTTCATGGGGCCACTCATGCATGTATGTACGTGCCATAAGGCCACCCCAAAGGCTGCTTGGTCCTGCCGGAGTGGGGACCCCCAGCTGCAGGAGGAGACGGAACGGCTGAGCGACGATGCCACCCCACCGAGCCACTGCTGGGAACACGCCGGGTCCCAGGGCAGAATGGGTTTTTTCCACCAAATAAATCCACCCCCCATCCCGGCTCATGGAAACCTGGCCCTGGAGCAAGTATGTGTCACACCCTGGGGGGGGGGCCAGCACCAGCCCCCACGTTTTTCCCCAGAGCTCAAATCTTTACTGCTTCCAAATTCGCAGCCTCTGCCCTGGGAAACTTCGGTCGTGGTTTATAGGAAGCAACCGCAGCCGGCCATGCCCAAAGGCGGTCACGGGAAGCTTCGGCTCCTCTTTCTCAACACCGTGTTGTGGGATGAGGTTTTTTTATCCCCCCAAGGCTTTAAAGGTTTTGATACTTTACCACCGGGTTTTGCCAGCAAATGCAGAGGACACACTGGACACAAGAAGTGGTTTTATTGACCAAGTTTTCTCTTTGTGAAGCAACTCAGACTTGTAGAGATGAAACTACACTGCCAATGGGATACTCTGGTCCCAGAGCTGTGAAGTCTGAGCGCTACTGCCAAGAATGAGTCTTGGCCTGAGCCATCCTTTTCCATGCATGGTGCATCAAGGATAGACGTAGCCCCAAATTTCCTCCTAAAGAAAGTTCAAAAAGATTTTAATTCTAAATTTTTCTTACTTGTTTTGTTAGCCAATTTAAATATTTTTTTAAATGGAGAATCAGTTTTAAATTAACCTCAAGGTGTGCAAGGCAAAATATTCTTTTTTTTCTTCAGTTAGAAACTGCAGTTTAAAAAAAAAATAATTTTTGTTTCTATCTGCTTCTAGACTGTTTCACTGTTCTCACCGACTCTTTCATGCCAGATAATTTAAATACTTCCTTAACACCCTTCAGCTCATTTCTTCCCTCTGACATGCACTAAAATCAGGTATGCATGCAGACTGCTGCTATTCTGAACTGCCTGCCTTGTAAGACTAGGCCACGCTTAATGAAATAGTGAACACAACATAAAGGGATATTTAAACTACCTTCCTTCCGTTAGGTGGATGACAACTGTAGGGAATAGGGATGGAGAAGAGTCAATGTATTTTACAATGAACGATGATCCTTGGACTCTGCATGGTTGTATTAGAAGAGACATAAGGTGGTGTTGTAAACGCAGTTGCTCGTAAAAGGCTTTTTAATGGCAGGGGCTGGCTTGTGCTAATAGGAATACCTTAGGACCTAAGTGCTACAGTCACCTGTGATGCTAACTCCTCCTTGGCAGATCACTCGCACTCTCCCCCGCTGACGCAGGCCAGTTAATTTTGGCTTCCAAAACACACATTAAATAGAAAGAATGCAGCCTGAAAGCATGTTTTGTTTGGTTTTTATCTGGGACATGAACATCTCTGAACTACGCTTGGATGCTCTCCTCCCTGCATGGCTGGTGCCGCAGGCAGCCCTCCAGTGCTCCTGCAGTCCCTGGAGATGCACACACCATGCACCCATCCTCTGCCTTCCCAAAGCATCCCATGGGGACCCAGGGGACTGCTCAGACCTCAGAGACAGCACGTGCTGCAAAGAGGTGAGATGTTTTCTAATAACCCCTCTTATACCAGATACTTTCCCCCTTGTAAATGAATTCAATCATCAGCCAAGTTATTTGATTTTTATCAATATTATTGATGACAGTGACCCAAAAGCAGTTTTCGCAAGCAGCAGCCCTCACATGAATCCTCCCGAGCTTTTAAGACAATGGTGTCTTACTGATACTAAATAGGTATTGGGAACTGCCATCCTGTAAAGTGCTCAGAAAATGGCGAGCAATACAAACGATACCAAACACCCTGGTAATTAATAAATTCAAAGCTTAACTTCTGCTTTCATTCTTGCTCTGAACTGTTCAGTTCTCTTCAATAAGCCAAATGCCATGGAGCTTTATTTTTCACAAGTCTTTCCCTTCCTTTTCTTTTCCTGACATTGCAACTTTTAAAGCGACTGTAAACGCCCCTTGAGCCATCCAACACAAGCAGCTTGCTTTAGTATGCTTTGCAAGTCATCCAAAATTAGAATGTAAAAATTAATCGAAAGGCCAAAACCAAAAAACCCATGTTGTCACAGTATTTTCATCTTTACATTTTATTTTATAATTACAATATTAAGTTAGTAATGAAAACAGACCATTGTGCGTTGTTCACTTCAGTAACACAACGAAGGTGGTTCCAGTTGTAAAAATAAATAATAAATAAGAAAGCGGCTAAAATCTGCCTGTAAATGCAGGTGGGACCCACTGAGGCTCAGAGGTAGAACCAGGATGGGGAAAGTGGAAGAGGATTCTGACTAATGTCCCCAAACTGGTCTTCAGTCCCTTGCTCTGCTCAAACAGCTGCATAAAGCCCGAGCGATCCTGTGCTCCGGCTAGTGCTCGGGAGGGCAAAAGATGGTTCCCTCGGCAAGGAGCGAATACCAGCAGGATAAGGACCTCAGGGTTTGGTTTTTAGGGATAAACAGAGGCACATGCGGCAGCCCCAGGCTGTCTCAGTTGGAAACGATGCTGGCGGGACATTCCCCATGACCCAGCACGGGACACCCGTGGGCTCCCCATCACCCACCCATGCGGCTGCTGGCACCGATGCTGCCAAACGGGATCCACAGCTTTCTGGGGTGGCTGTGGGACCCAGAAATCCCTGCTCAGAGGGGCTTTCTGAAGAGCTCACCCCACAGGTCTGACCTGATGAAATGTCCTGCCGCCCCCCCAGGACGCTGAATTCGCTGCACACATCGCTGTTTCGCTTGGCTCTTGGGGTTTCTGGTAAAGTGCTGTGGCTGCAGACTGGTCTCACTGGCCAAGGGAACATCGTGCCCAATTTTAAACCAGGGGAAAGCCCCAGGTTTTCTCTCCCATGTGTAAAAAAAAAGCTTTCAATAGGATCACTCACCAAAGTGCCTGTTTTACATCGCTATTCTCTGTCTAGGACAAGCTGCTAGTCTATGTGCCGAGATGCCGTCCACATCTATAAGGGGAGAGAGGAAACAGCTTGGATGGCAAAGCATCCTTTTACTGTCATCAATGGTCCTCCGAGCTCACGGGAAACCTGCCGCCTTAGACCCCTCTAGCAGCCCTGGCTGGACTGCAGCTCTTGCTGCTGCTGCTCGCGTACCTTGCTCCATGGTCATGTTACAGAACTGTCTGGTTATGTCTCTTAAGTTATCATACAGAAAAGGTGGGAGGCATGCCAAGCGCTACAATATCTAAAATAATTTAATTTACAGGCTCCTCGGAGCAAGGGATGTGTGTATGCTTTCAGCAGTGCTCTTCTAATAAATATATATATAATTATAATAATAATGATAAATAAATAACAATAATAAGTAATAAAAATTTATGCATGTGACCTAAGATTATGCGCAATCTAAAGGTCACGTAGCTTAAGCAAGGGATAAAAATGTCACTGCTAGGGATATGCTATACTGGAAGAAGGCATAAAGCTTTGATACAGAGCATGCGTAGGAAACGGCAGAAGAAAGATCTTAGGATCAGGAGAAGGCAGGCGCAGGGTCCCTCCAGCTGAAAATGCCACATAGTCTTTGGACTTCTGTTCTGGCCATTCCCTCCAGGAAAAGCCCTGCGGGCAGGTCTGGGGTGGCAGCCCTGGGCACTGCGGGAGTCGCAGGCTCCTGCGCTGGCTCTGCAGCCAGCGGCTGATGCTGCAGGTCAGAGGCAGGGTCCCGAGAGCAGGCGGGAGCTCTCTGGTTATGGATGCTCAGGGGAATCCGGTCTTTTTTTCCAGGGCTTGCAACTCAAATCCCATTTCTTTCTGTCCCTGTGGTGGTGCAGGTCTCTGGCCATGCTGCAAGGGGAGGCATTGGGCTCCCACCCATTCCAGTCCTCCGGGGAGGGAGGACCTCTCTTCCCAGCAGCTCGGTGGGAAGCAGGAAGCGCTTGAGGTCCTGGGGATCCTGCTAAAATGCCAGGACTTCAGCTGAAACCCCACCGCGCGGCCCTCAGCCCTCGCAAACCATCTCCCAACCTCTGCCTGGTCCGCCGGCTGGTCCCCCCGCGGTGAATTCAGGCTTGGGTCAGGTATGCGACCGCTTGCTCATGCCACGGCTGGCGGCCTGCTTGGTCATGTCCTGGTAGGAGGCGGACTTCAGGAACCGGGGGTAGGAGTCCTTCTCCATCAAAGTGCGGGTCTTGGCCTGGGCTTCGTTGAAGCAAGCGGAGGTGGCACCCGAGAGGTTCTTGCGGGTGATCTCCCTGGTTTCGTGGTCGATATTCACCTGCAAGGAAGCAGTGTCCACAAACATTAACTTGGCGTTAACTCCCCTCCCATGGCGGGGGGGAGGCAAAAACTGTTTTCTCCATCTTCAGATGAGGGTGAAGATGCTCACAAGCCTTTATATCCCTTCATGTTGGTAGAGCATGTGATGTTAGAAAGGAAAGCTCTCATGAACAAGAACATATCTTCCCACTGAGCTGAGAGCACTTTAATAAAACCTACCAGGATATTTTATTCCTTTCCCACCCTGTTTGATGCCACAGGACAGAGGCAGAAAATGCTCTCACCTCCCTGGGCGCCTCACTTTGGACAAACTCCTCGAAGATCCTGTTGGCCTTGGAGGCCAGCTTGGTTTTCGACCGTGTCTTTTTGAAGTCTTCGCACGCCAGCCAGAAGTCGAGGTTCTCCTCGCTGAACTCCGTCTTCAGGAAGGTGTGGAAGGCCGTCACCCCACCTGGGGAGGGGACAGAATAGCAGTTAATGGAGCAGAAGAGGGGGAAGAGGAGGACTACTGCCAGACGCAGCACTGCCGGGTGAGCATCCCCCTGGGAGCTCAGACCATGACATATGCAGATTTCCTTTCCCTCCAGGCAAATTCCACCCTCTGAGACACTGCTAATTGGCCTCTAGACTCCAATAAAATCCTTTCCCACAGACAAGTAATCCTCTGGTTTTATTTATCTGACCTTTCTGTAATGAGGCTTCAGAGTATTTTCTTTACAGCTTTGGAAAAGGGCTAATTCTACCTAAGGAGAAATCCACTGACGTATCAGTACGCCTGCAGGAACCGAGCAGCGACGGCTTTATTTTTATTTCTCAGCTGAGATCTAGGGGGAATGAGATGCTGAGGAGTATGTGAGAATAATTGCAGCAATAATTTCAGAGCCAGGCTGGGGGGATGTATTATGTTACAAAGCCAGAGATGCTTGTTAGCCATCACAACATGTGAGGAAGGCTGGAAAAAAAATACGCCTAGGCCCAAACTAGCACTATGGAAGAACTTTCTCTTGCTGTGGAATAGCTTTTAAGGTAGACACCTAATGTTGTATTAAAATTTGGCACTTCTAACATTGTGTACCTGCTGTAAAGCCCAGCATAAGGCAAGGATTACATGTGGGACTCAAAAAGAGGTTCCCTCTCTGGGGCTGGAGGTACCATCTGCACGGGGGCTAGGGAGGCAGCACCTTACAGGAACCCTGCACATCACTATACATATAGCAAATATCAGAGGGGAAAATGGCCAGCATAACTCAGTAAAGCTGCTGAGTTCCTTCTCCCTGTGGAAAAGCCATCCGCAGAGGCCCAGGACAGACAGACAGACAGAGGGCAGCAACACAGTTTTCTGAGCAACACAAGCCCCTGGGAAGGTGGCTGCGTTGCTGTGCGAAGGGCACCAAGAGCAGACGCGCTGCCTTCTGCCGAGTGCGGAGAAGGGGATGGGCACAGCATGACATTCCCCCGATGGACTGCTGCACACGGGATGCCCATGAGGATGCTCCTCTCCTGAGGCAGCAGCGAGGCATTGCAAGACAGTGCTTGTGCCCCCCAAAAGAACACCTAGCCAGAAGAAATGGGTACAGCTTCGCAAGCCAGGCAATGGGTCTCATCCATCAGCTCTGTCAGGGCAGGAAAGAGGCCTCTTTCTAAATTCTAAACCGTCTCATTTGAGGAGAAGACAAGATTTCCTCGTACACTAGCTGCAGGCATACAGTCACCCCCTTGCTCATCCAAGCGTGCTCATCCTACACATTCTCACCAAGAGAAGAAAACAAGATCCTACTCACTTTTACTCTTCAGGAGCTGGTCGAAGGACTCCCTCCATTCAAGTACCTCCCGTGAGGAGTCTCTGGAAAAGACAAAAGGGTGTAAGGCTCTCCGTCCGCCGAGAACAAGTCTCCTGCCCTGCGGCAAAGGATGGGAGCACTTCAGCCAAGCGGCTCCGTCGATGAGAGACAGTGCAAGAAGGGAGGCAGCGGCACTCAGTACGAAATGAAAGCAAGACCCCAGTATCCATTACCTGTGGGCTCTCTTTCCTTTCTCCCTTTCTTTTACCTTCCCCGATGGCTCACCAGACCTCAGCTCCATAGTGCAGCTTTGGCCAGGTAGGCTCCCCAGAGGATACTCAGAAGAGCCCTGTTCTGCTGGTACAAGCCCAGCAGAACCTCCTCTGCAAGAAGACGTCCTGCCTTCAGCAGCGATATTTAGTATTTTGTTTTCAATGCTGCCTGCCTTCCCCAGGGGTCCCAGGCACTGATCTGAGACACCGGGAACTACGGGAGCCCTCTGGTTTTCTTGCCTATTGCTAAGGCCCTGCTCTCTTGTGCCTAATGCCAGAGCATCAGTTCCCCCGTCTGATTTTATAACTGGTGGAGCTGGGAAGCGATCCGCCTTCCCTGCCTGTCGGGGTGGGACCACGGGGAGGGTGAGCTGCGCTCTGTCCTCTCTGCTGCGCAGATGGGCAGGAGCATCCCCCAGGACAGCCTGGTCCACGGGGACCTGTCCCAGGCTGAACCTGGGACAAGGCACTGCTTGGCTTACCTCTGCCTGGAGCCCAGCTGCAGCTTGCTGGAAGTCCCGATCCTGTGTCCCAGCTCTGGTTTATGAAGCAGGATCCCCAAGCGGGTCTTCAGATCCTTGGCTCTGGAAGGGGAGAGGTGGGATTGATTGCTGGACCACCGGACTGCTGCCACCTCCCCTCCCACCTCGCGGGAGCTGCACCCCACAGACCCGACACAGCTTGGAGGGGCAGCCCTTGCTCCTCAGCTTCAGCTGCTTATTTGCCTTCTGATGTATGAAATAAATGCTCCCCCAATTGCTTTTTCTGCTCCCTGGCAACCACACTCAGCAGTGCATTAAGCCCAGGGGAAATGTTTCCTCCTGTTTGCTTCCCAGGTAGCACCGCATGCATTTATAAAGCACGGTGAGCTTTTTCCTCTGGGGCAGGTAGCAAAGCAGCTGCTGAGCGCCCAGCTGGAGCCCCCGCAGGCCCCCCTCGGCCCCCCCCCCAGCTCCCTGGAGCTAACCTGGCTCCTTTTCCCATCCCCCTCTCCCAGCACTGCTACGCCGCTCTCAAAGCAGTGGAAAAACACAGCGATTGCTTTCTGCTCAGCGGAGCGGGAGCATCTCCCCGCTGCGAGGCTGCTGCGGCAGGGCTGACGCTCCCCTGCTTTTTTGGGGGGGTACCCTTGAGTCACCGGGAGCCTACCACCACGCCGTGGAGATGGCTGCGCTCCCCAGTGGCACCGTCCACCTACCCCATGCCTTGGAGACCCAGCGAGCCCGGTGGCAGCACGATGCTCCTGTGCCAGAGACCCTCTGCGAGAGCCTGGGATGCTACTGCCCGTCACCGTGGCTCTGCGGTGGTGGCACAGAGGCACCTCCCTGCCGGGAGGTCTCTGCAGCAAGGCGGCAGGAGCTGCTGCTAAATCAGCTCCTCTCCCCGGGGTCCCCTCGCAGCAACGCGCAGCCCCGCTGCTATTTGTGTGCTGCAGCTCATTCAGGCATCCCAAGGCGCTCATACAAAAATAAGTATTTAAATGTCAAGCCGGCAGCGTGGGGCTTTGTAGCCATGTTTGGCGGGAGGAGCAACATGTCACTTACTTAAAATTTTAACCGTGTTGACAAAAATAGTCCTGCTGCTGTCAACTTGAAGCAGAGACAGAGACGGAGAAACAAGGCTTGTGTGTTTGTATGCCCTCACACACGCAGGGCAGCCCTGTCCAGCCTCCTCTTCCTCTGCGTATTTTACCTCTGTGTTGCCCTCCTGAGGAGCAGAACAGATGCAGCCAAAATAAATCACTCGGGCCATCCTTCGCTGTGTGTTTCCTTGTGGTCTGCACCCCAGTTTCTACCAAAACATCACGGCCGCAGCAGCAGAGGCTGGCCCAGCCGTTCCGAAGTTAGGCGCATCTTTTCCAGCTAACCCTCCGCATCCCAGAGCTGTGGCGTGGCAAAGCCCCTTACCTTTCCAGACAAGCGATGGGGAGCGCAGTTAAGCCCCGGCACATGCTGAGAGCTGGGCACCCAGGCATCCAGCAACTCATCGGGTCCTTACGGTGGTGGCAGGGATGTGCAACAGGCAGCTGCGGCACCACCTGCACCCCCGGTTGTGTGCCATCGGCTGGAAAAGCGGCGAGGAGCCGTGCTTTATATCGGGTGGGAGGCGGGAGAGCTGGGAGGGGGACCCAGCATCGCTCCAGCCTCCAGCCAACCAAAACTGCTCTGGCAGTGCCCGGTGAAGATAACGGCTTAGGTAGGTTTCTTTTGGGCTGTTAAGGGAGGGGGGAGCGGGAGGCCCAGGCTTGTCCTCGAGCATCACAGTCATAACTGCTTCCTCGATAACAGGAAAAAACAGGCTCGTTTCCACCGACGTGCGGAGCCTGCTGAGTAACCGCCGGCGGGGGGGTACGCAGATAGGGAGAACGAGAGGGACAGGACAGACGCCGTAATGCACGGCAAATTCGTCAGCTCCGTCCTGCTGCCCGAGGACTTCCAATCCTCCCAGTGCTGCAAGGGCTGGCGTGGCGGCATGGCAGCAGCATGCTTTTCCCCAGGTGTTTTAAGCAGGGGATGCCAGTCCCCAGCAGAGTCAGGCTGCTTTGCAGCATCCCAGGGGAAAATCTAAAGCCTGGGGGAAAGGTTTGCGCTCCCCAGGGCAATGCAATATGCCCCTTTTGCACTGCAGATAGAGCAGAAGGCTGTGATGTTTCCACACACCCCCAAATTACACTGCCAGTCCACAGCTAGAATAAATAAAGGCCAATGTGTGGCCCCACATGCTGACAGAAGTTACACTTCATCACAAATTCTCTGCTGGGTCTATGGCAGAAGAAGGGAAAGGGGTGCACACCAAAGAAAGTCCAAGCAAAGCGTGGGAAAGCATCTGATAAAGGTGGATTCTAATGAGAACTGAAGATGGAAAGAAGACACTTATAGCAGGGGAGAGGTTGGAGACCGGAGGAGAAGGACTGAACCAGCAAAACAGAAGGATAAAAAGGAGTTAAACCGGTGTCAGATACTGCACACCAGCGAACCCCAAGGTCTGGTGCAACAAGCAGAGAGGTCCATGACGGCCAACAGGTCCCACATGCCAAGGTCAGGCTCATGCAGGGTCCTGGAGAGCTGCCCTCCCTGCAGTTCCCCAGTTGGTGGCTCTGGGAGGGAGCTCACCACAGCAGGGGGAGCAACCCTAAACCCCCCTGCCCAGGGCCATCCCAGGGCAAAGGCAAGAGCTGCCATCTCCACTCCTCGTCCTCTTCCCTCCTCCCCACTTGGTCCCTGCTATTACCAGCTCCGCAGCCAGCACAGCCATTTTTCCAGAGCTCAGGTTGTCTCCTACCCTTGCTGCCTGCATTAATCACGTGCAGAACATCGCCAGAGCATCTTGCCTGTGGGAGATGAGCCGTGCCAGGGGAGGTGGCAGCATGCAGCCATTTCAGCCCTGGGCCGGGGAGAAAGGCTCCTCTCAAGCTGCCTTCAGGGAGCAAAAGCACAAGGATATCAGGATGGGAGACTTTTGGAGAAGCACTAGGCACCTCAGCTCCTTTGAACTGTAGAGGGGACTCCTGTCCTTCTCCCACCACTTAGAAAAAGCCACTGAATTTTCTTGCCCACAGCTAGTCAGAAGAGATGCATCAGGACTAATGACTGAACACACGTTTTTAGTTCCTGTCTCAGCTTTAATATTAAGAGCAGCCTCTTTCCCAAGAGCTCTGGTTTTTTTCACTTGAATAAACAAGTTTAAGGCTTCTTGGTTAGCAGATATTCAGCTACAGATAAATGTTTGGAGCTACAGAAAGTTCTTGTTCATGTCTTCCCTGTGCCTTAAAACCGTGATTAGAGCTGTGATCCTTGCTGTGGATTTAAGG
Source organism: Aviceda cuculoides (assembly GCA_035590195.1). Lineage (NCBI taxonomy): Eukaryota > Metazoa > Chordata > Aves > Accipitriformes > Accipitridae > Aviceda > Aviceda cuculoides. The sequence goes on from JAVJGG010000090.1 coordinate 34,109,818, forward strand.
AAAGAGGGGGAAGAGTGAGAGGGCTGTAAGATTGCCTTTGTACAGATGCTAAGAAGGTCTGTGCATGCCCACAGCATGGACATCACTTGATCTAATGCAGGTTTTGGAGGTCCTCGGCTACATCAGCCTGGTGCTCTCCCCCAGCTCACTGCCGCACTGGGAGCACTGGTGTCGCACCAGCAGTGCCATGCTGAGCCCCATACCTGTGGGTGTGGGCTCCTGGTACCCACAGGAGAGGGTCACACCCAGATATTTTGGCACAGGCCATGCACACATATGGTTTGCACTCACCTCCCAGCTGTAGTGGCTGGCCAACAACAACAGCCTTGGGCCTGGGGCAGGAACAGCCCTTCTCCTCCGTTCTCTGTATCCCCCCTCTGTCTCCTCCCTGGTTCTCTGCACAGATGCAGCGCTCCGTGATGCCCTGGTTTTGTTTTGTCTCATCATTTTGGGGCATGCCCAGTGTTAAGCAGGACTTCATCTGCGTCCTTTTTCCCCTCTAAAACTGTGCTTGTGCATTGCAGCCCGTCCTCCCACCTACAGATTTGCAAAGTCCATAGGATGCTCTGGTGACTCTCCCTGGTGCTTGAGGCATCCCCCGAGCAGGTTATGCTGAGAGGAAAACCTCCAGGAGGCTGAGCACGTGTTACAGACACACAGGACAGATGAATTCTGGCAGCAAGTCCACGGTCCCTGAGACAGCCGCTGTGCCGGGAGCCACATGCTGCTTCAAGCGGCCGGGGAAATATAACCGTACGGCAAAAACACAGCCAGGATGTCAGCAACAGCCATGGCCTGTGGGAGAGGAGCATGGGTGGTGAGAGCCAGAGTGGAGAAACTCTGCACATCTCTGCCCTGGTGCAACAGCCTGCTGAAACTTCCACTTTGCTTCAGCCCCTGTCTCCCCACTGTTTTTTCCCCCATAGAAATAAAGTGCATTGGGTAAGAGCGTGTGTGGTTTTACCTTGTCCCCTCTGTAGCAGCTTTTGAAGCACTTGGCTCAGGTGAGGCAAAGCTGACGGCAAGGCAGAAGTAAGGAAACACCTGTGGTGGGAGCTTGGTCCCTGCAAGCCCCCGTGGGAGGGAGAGACCCCTGTAAAACCTCAGTGGGAGGGAAAGAGTCAGTCAAAGGCTGTATCTTCTTGGGCACCACAGTTGCTCAGCCATAAGATGCACAAAGCTGTAAGAAATGCCATGCTCACAACAGAGTCCCACGCTTGGGCGTTCGAACCGGTGTGTGGCTCTGGGACCTGGCGCGGTGCCAGTGCCACACATGCGGGTCTGAGCCCAGGCACAGGAATGGGATCGGGCTGTTCCGGCGATGTCCTCCCCGCCAAGGCCAGGACAGACCCTCTGCCTGCTCTGCCGTAGCCACCAGCCCCCTTGCACAAACCACCGGCTGGCAGCTCTGTTAACTCTCCCCTCCGATGGAGTGGGAGATGCTGTTCAAGGATAGGTAGCTCGCCGGCGTGGGATGCAGTGGGTGCAATATTTGATAACGCAGAGCTCTTCAGTAGGGTTATGCAATAGCCTCCAAGCCCAACGATGTACGTGTACTCAAATGTCTTTATGCCACTCTATATCTAATTTAATTACGTGCTTCCTGTCTCATTTAGCTTAGCAGCCTCCCGCGGCTCCAGCTCAGTTGCCTGTATTATCAGTCCTTGTTTTGGAACACAAAAAAACCTCATCTGTGTCGCAACGCCTGGGGCCAAACTCTTCCCGTAACCGTGCTGCAGCCTTGCCGGCATGAAACCAACCTCCTATCCACGGGGACCGGCCCTCTTGAGGTTTCATTTCCACCAGGGAGGCCTGGGCAACCCAGGCAGGGTGCACTGGGGGGACCCTGCATGCTTGGGCTGGGAGATGGCTGGACCATGGAAGCACCTGCAGTGGGAGAGCTGCATCTGCAGCTGCCCTTTGCCAATGCAGCACCGGCGTTTGCAGGGGTACAGCTACTGGCTTTCCCCACCAGAAGCAAAATACAAAACCTCTCAGCCCCAGGTATTGCTGCTGTTGTTTCTGAGTTAGTATTTGTGAAGTGCCAGCCACCTTGAAAAATAGGAAAATAAAGTTTTCAGCCCCAAAGCTACACAAATGGGGCAGGTAACAGGGAAAGAAGGAGGGACTGGTGACAGGGTGCAAAGCACCCTTGCACATGTGCCCCAAAGCACAGCCAGGCTCTCAGGAGAGTTTCTGGTACCAGGTATTTTTATATGGTTTGAGCGGAATAAGAAATGGAGGATACAGAAAGGGACGCAGGGGGGAGGAGGAGGAGGAGGAGAGCAAGAGCCAGGGCAAGCCACGCTGCTGGGGTCTTGCTGCACCACAGAAGAAGCAGGCCAGGCAGGCTCACCCAAGAGCCTGACAGCCGAGTTCTCCTGAACCGACGGGGAACCACAGAGGCGGTGATCAGGAGCAGTGAAACCTGAAGGCAGCGCCGCACACTCCCTGCATCGCTTCAGCAGAGGCTGCTGGAAGCCCGAGCCCCCTGGAGCTGTCTGCATGAAATCAGGGGGATGCTGAATGCAAAGGAGTAGAAGGGAGAGACTTAAAGGTGCTCCGGGTGTTGCACAGCCCCTTCCTCCACCAGCAAGCTGTCGTTAAGCTCCGGGTGCGTTTAAGGAGAGATGTAGGCAAAGGAGATGGGGAAAGGGGTGCTGGCAGGGGATCGCCCATGACGGGAGGTTGCGGGGCGTTTGCAAGGGGTCCCCAAGGAACCACACTGCAGCTGGGTCTCGGCCACGGGCACAGCTTATGAGACAGGGGTGGTCAGGGGCTGCTGCGGGACACCATGTCTGTGCGGCTGCAGGTAAGCTTTGCTCCATCTGAGCCTCCCAGCCCCGGTGCGGGACGGGCAGCTGCCCACGCAGGCAGCGGCGCGTGTCCCTTGGCAGCTCCTGCGTGACAACAGGCCCTCACCCTAACCCACGGGGCATTTAATTGATTCCCAACAAAAGCACACTCTGCGTTCACATGAAGCACGAGAGGAAATAGCTGCTCTGGAAATTTGTAGCAGTGCGGAAAGAGATTATTGAAATAAAAAAAAAAATTAGAATTACAAATGAGCTTTTCAAGTGGCAGCTGTTATCCACTCTGCTCACATGCTCGCTTTGCACAGCGCCGGAGCACATCTGCGTAGGGAGAGGTATCTGACAGCAGGTATTTTTAATCTTCTCTTTCTGTTCCCGGCACCTGCTCTTTAAAGCCACTGAACAGCAAAAAAAAACCCCAACAAAGACGATGGCTAAATATATCCTAACTAAGAGGAGAGACAGAGCAGCTCTAATGGCAGATCCTTCCTTGGATGCATGCAAATCGTTTTGGCTCAGAGACAGGGTTAGAGGGAAAAAGCAGCAGATGAAAAGGAAAAACAATAAAAGAAGGAAGGGAATTAGGGCAAAGAAGGGGGGATAGAAAGAAGACAGAGGCACTGATAAGTTCCACCGCACCAATTTCCAGAGAAAACCAAGCTCATTTAATTTTTTTTTTAAATGCAACCCTGTGCAGACCGTGTAGCAAACACTCACCTTTTGGCAGGGAGGATAGGCTGTGCACCAGGCAAGGAGCATCCTCGGTGTGCCCAGGGCCGGGCAGGATCCAGGTCACTACTCTCCCTCACTTGCCAGACTTGCTCAGGAGATGCTCTTCTTGGCCTCAGCCCTTCCCCATTGAAGTCCTTTATTCTGGTAGGCAGCAGCCCACCCAAACAACCCCCCAGCTGCCCTCATTCTGGTCTCTGCCCCTGCTAACACCTCCCCTTCCCCCTTCAGTACCCAGGATTGCCCTCAGCTGCCTCCCAACCCTTCCCCAGCAAGCCCAGGCTCCTCCAGACTTCCTAAACTGGGCCTTGGGACTCTCTGAGTCGCTTTGACTTCTCCAGCTCTCGCTGCCGAGCTCTAGCTCATGCATGCCCCGGACCCCAGACGTGTTTTCCCTGCCTGCTGGCTTGGCTCTTGCCTTTCCCGTTCCTTACTTGTTTGTCCCCATCCCTACTACCAGCCCTTACGCTGGGCTTTGCCGGTGACTTGCCAGCCTATTGCTGCTCGTCTCTCGCCAGTTTATCCCCCAAGCAAGGATCAAGCCAAGAGCTTGATGCCAGCTGCCTGCTGGAGCCCAGGGCTGCTTTTTATCAACTGGAGAAAGCTTTTGTTTGCTTTTTGTGGCCTGATCATGCTTGGTCCAGCCACACTGCTCCCTTTGCTGGGAGACCTTGCTTGTGCATCCCCCACCGCTGGTCCTGGCATGGGGAGCAGACTTGGCACTTGTTTTCATGCTTGGCAATAAGGCAGTGTGACAAATACATGGCCAGAGGGGCAGGCAGAAGCCATGCCATGGGCAGTGCCAGGTCCACAGGAAAGCCTGGTGCCCCAGCCATGCCACCTTTGCTGTGGCCATTTCTGGCTGCATGTCAGTGCATCTAATGGGCTGATAAAGAGCTCCCCAGCCATCGCCGCTTCTCCCCACATGACAGCGGTGCATACAGAGGTGGTTGGGCTGGGGAGAGCCGACCAGCTGCCTTGGCAGCCCCAGGTCTCCCTGCCACACTCCCGGCAGGGAGAGTTCTTGGTTTTCCATTTTCCCAAACAAGTAGCTACTCTGTGCTGCTGCCCTGGCTGCGGCGTGGTGAGCCCAGCCCCTGCAGGAAGGTCCTACAGATTTACGTGTGTTTCTGTGAGGTACCTGGTTCAGGGGAGCAGGTAATTTGTCTGCGATGAAGGGCTGCTCATGCCACCCGTCTGCACTGGCCATCACTGCTCTCCGTGCTGCCTGCATCCCTGGGCTGAAGCCAGCGCTCCTGCTCGGCTCCGACCGCAGCTACTCCCCAGGCAGACGCCAGCAGCCCCTCACTGAAGCTCCGCTGCAGCCTTCTCCAAGAACGGCTGCTCCTGACACTGCTTGTGCTCAGGTCCTTGGTTCTGGGGGTTGGGGTGGGCAATCCATCACAGGCAGCAGTGGGGTGTACCCAGAAGAGGACAGCAATGCACTGGTGGAAGGCTCTTCAGCTTTACCTTCCTTGTAGTCTCCTAGATCTTAGTGACAATATTTCTGACTCATCTTCCCAGACCGCACCTCCAGGGATACTGGTTCTAAATTGCCTCAATAGAGGAGACTGACTGGTTAGAGTTAACGGGTCCCTTCTTTGCTGTCCCATCCAGCACGTCTGCACCAGTGAAACCAGTACACAGAAGGATGAGGGCAGGGTCCAAGAAGGCACAAGCTTCTCCCATCCTTTCCCTCCTCAGCAATTCTGCTAGGAGATACCCCTCCATCCCCGGGCTCACAGTTCCCTCTTTCCTCTCCACACAGGAAAATGTGCTCGAGTCGCATCTTTTCAGACACTCAGGCAGAGAGTAACCAGTCTCAGGCTGTTTATTACGTCCTGATGGTCTCTATACAGTACAGGTGAGTAACACTTTACAATGTGGTGACACAACTTAGGGGGGATATCGTCGCCGGTCAGACAGCTGGTATGGCTGAGGAGCTTCTCCAGCCTCGTAGGGGAAGGTGAGCCTAGTAAACGAGCAGGTAATGCAGAGGGAAGGTCAAACTGAACCCGAGCCCATGTCTTCCCCTGAGCGGGAAGGAATCAGACTGAACAACCCGCGTGTCCTGCCCAAACAGCTCCTGCTGTTATCTACCAACACCAGCAGCACCCAGACACTGTGGAGGCAGTTACAGCATCAGGACCTAATTAAAATAAAAACATGGCATAGGGAAGGTCTTAAAAGAGCTGGTCTTTCTACCCAGCTACCTGGTGGCTCACTTCTGAGTTTACTCTGTACTTTAATGCCCTCCTAAATCTCTCCAGAGCCACCCACAAGCATGTTTCCCAAGGAACAAGTCATCTTTATTATTTAAGACAGCCTTATTCGGTGCTTGGGTTTGGAGTCAGATCCTCCAGGCCCCTTCCTGCCAGCGGGACTCTGCCATCCCACTGAAGATGGAGGTGCCAGAGAGCTTAAAGAAAAATCTGAACTCTGCATGTCTGATTTGGGTTGCTTGTAGAGGAGGGGGAGAGAGAGGTTATAGGAGGATGAGATACTTTAGTCGCACTTTTTAGGGAGGGGGGATCTACCCCAGGGAGTACTTGTACCCTGCTCTCTTCATTACCAGCAATCCCGCAGAGGACTGCATAAGTAAACACAGCACAAGATGCCTCCTCCCCCTCATTGCTTCTTAGCTGGTGACTGCGGGCACTGATAGAGCAACCTGAAGATATTTTCTCTTAGGACAACGCTGTTATCTACACTATAAATGCAAAGCCAAGCAGCTCCTTATCCGTCATGTTTTAGATCCAGCCTGGGGCACGTGGCACCTGATGCAGACTGGGAGTTGTGCAGCTGCCGGAGACAAGCGATTCACACTGTGGCTGGTCCCCATACCTTCCTGGCACACCAGGTCCCTCCAGAAGCAGGCACTGCCTTTTCTTCTGTGCCTTTTTGCCAGAAACGTTGGGGTTTTTTTCAGTAATAGGCTCATCCCCTTTTGCCACCTCCCTCCCACACCCTCAGTTGCCTGAACTCCAGTTGAGTTTACTGCAGTCTCCAATTAGAGATACATCCCTCCAGTAAAACCAAGAGGAGGCGCAGAGCAGAATGACTGACTTTACTAAGCAAATACAACACACACACCTTTATTTACACTCTTTTTTTTATATCAGAAAGCCAAGAGGAAGCACAGCGTGATCCTGCTGAAGCAGCCGCTGCCTCTGTGCAGCACGGCTGCCCTCTCAACTAGCCAGCCCCTGCCACAAGCACAGCGCGTGGAGCGTGGATGGAAGAAGACGACATGATACTGGGGACAAGACAAGCCTCTGCAAAGCCCAAGGGGTGCATGGTAGAGAAAAGCATTCTGATCTAGCAGCAAAATGTGCTTTAATTCCAGTTTTGTGATATAATGCTTCGATGCTGGAGGAAACACAGTACCAAGGAAGAAGACAACTGCAGCAGCCGCAGGAAAGAAAGATAATGCAGAAATGATATGAAGTGTTTTCTTCTTACATAATGGGCAAGGAATAGCTACTAGGAGCTTTATAGTGACAGCAGGAGGTATGTAGGAGAGAGATGGCAGGACCAGAGACAAGTGTCTGGGGAAGTAAAAGGCAAAGAAGAGTGGAGGGATATATGGGGATGGAGGGTGTGCAAACAGGAGGGCATGGGAGGAGGTTATGTGAGACCCCGGCTCAGGTATATGGGGACAAACAGTGCTGGTGGAGAGGAAGGTTGGCATGGACAGGAGTGCTTCAGGGAGGAAACCGTAAGGAGAAGAGGGAAGACCACGAGGACAGGACTGAGAAGGAGAGAGGGGTTTGGAGGGAGAAGCGAGAGGCCCCCAGGTAGGGGAGAGCTTGCACTGACAGGTGAGAGGCACTCCAGGACTGGCATGAGGTATGCTTTGCTATTGCTCTGAATGCTGTAAACATTTTGGTTTTGTGTCTATCAGTGAACATTCAGTTCAGTTTGATACATGTGCTCTTATGGGTAACTGGAAGCCGAGCAGAGTTTTACATCTCTTATTACTAGTCAAACTTACACACAAGGCAAAGACAACACTGGCTAAAAATCTCATTTTGTGTCATTTGTGCCTAATTCTCCTATTTTAACATGCACATCTATGTCTCAGAAAAGCTTCTCTAGTAGGAGACACTAAATAACATACACGTGAAGTCACATGCACTCTCACCCATCCACTCCCACAGACAAACACACACCCATATTTCCCCCGCCCCGCTTAGACTAGCGGGACTTTGCCCTTCACACCTTGCCAGCGTGGAGGGCAGGGACCCATCAGTACATTAACAAGTCCAGTAAAAGTGATGGAAATCATCCCAAACGTGGCTGATGGGCCAAAGCAGGAGAAAGAAACTCAAAGCAGACTGGGGTTCTGCACCTGCTTCTGGAGTTAACAACACCTGAAGCTTATAGAAAAGGGAAAGGCAATTTGTAAACTCTTCTTCCCTTTTGCTGTCAAAGGACTTGGGAGCTGACTGGATATGGGCCAGCAAACACAGAATAAAAGGAGCTAAGCAAAACTATTTTTTTTTTCCCTCTTTTCATGTGATGGCACACTCTGACATCACTTGAAACAGGAGGAAAATTTTGGAGGTGTATGCTTGTGGAGAGGGGAAATGGGGTTATAAGTTATGAATAACCCTTTCACATTAGTAAGAGATGAATCAAAGATCGGATATTTGTCCCTGATAGGGATTAGTCATCACCCAGTGCTTTCCGAAGCTTTGGCTCCATCGTTATTTCCTTAATCAGCCCCTGGTTTAAGGGGAAGAGCTATAAGCTGCCTATCTTAATTCATTTCAGACTGACATTTGGCATAAAAGAAGCAGCTGGTGCCAATTTCTTGTTTGTTTTTTTTTTTTTTTTAAATGATTTTAAATAACTAGTCTGCTTTCCTTCAAGAGAGACAAACTGTAAGAGCAGCAACAAAAATAACTGACAGACTTATATGCCTCAGACAATACTTGTGCTCCACTCTATGCTCTAGGATGTTTCCCGTGGAGGGTATTATCTGGCACCAATTTAATTGGCAAAACACTTCTCCTACATGAGCCGGCATGTGAATACAGTTCCCATCACCACTGCAGCAATGGCAGCTCTGAATGCACCTGCTCAAAGCAGTTCCTCAGGTCAACAGAGGAGAGAGGGGAGCTTGGCTTTTACAGGATGTTGGCTACTTTGAAGTTTTTCCATGAGTTCTGACACAAACTGAAAGGATGACAGCACCGATGCTGGAGGAACTTACTGACAGATGTTACGTCCCGGGTTTTCTGGAGTCACACTCCGAACAGGACCAGCCTTTGTAGTCGTCAGGGAAGCTTGAGAATTGTCCTCACCTCTGAGTATCTGTTCCTCATTCCTCAACAAAAACCTCTTGGTTCTGCTGTTTCTCCACCGCCTGGTTGTCTCTGTGACCCCCACTGCCACGGGTGGCTGCAGGGCACTTTGCTGAAAAAGCCTTGTCTGGGATGCATCAGCTGGCACTAGAGGTCAGCATCATCCAAGCCCACTCAGAAGGTGTATCGGTGGCTTTAAGAGAAATACCACAAGGCAGTTACCGTGGCTTTCTGCCTTCTCTTTGAAAGCAATGACTGCCTAGGACTGCTGTCTCTCACATCCAGGGCAGCACTGGGATGCTTTTTGTACGTGCAGTCAAAAGGAGGCTGAAACGGAGGAAGGCAGGGCCAGATGAGGTGGCCTCCCTTCATCCCTTGCAACACAGCTTGTTTGACGCTGCAGCATTGGGAAGCTGAGCTGCCGCGTTGCAGCGGTTGGATCACTGGTCACTGTGCCATTTTGCGGTCACGGTGACACTGGGTACAACTGGCACCACAGGCCATCTCAAGGGGAACTATTTCGGCCAAAGCAACGCGTGCCCCTGAGAGATCCCAGTCCATCCTGTGTTATGCAGGTGTAGTAGACATAGTGTTTCTTGGAAAGGAGAGTTATTCCAGCCCCTCCTCACAGTCAGTGGCTTTGCATCCTCCCTTGCAGGTCAAGCATTGAGAGTGTTTCACTGCAACGTGGGGTGATTTGCCCCCCTCCTTCCCTTTCACCTATAGCAGGAGGGGGCTGTATAGGTGATGTGACTCTGTTCCACCTCCTATAGCCCAGATACCATGAGGGGCAGCCACTAGATGCATGAACCTATATCCTTTGCTTCTGTCTTTGACTCCTTCCAGAGCATTGCACAAGCTTCCCCAGAGGCCTGTCCCACTAGATCTTCTTTGCCAGGTACCTTGTTTGCCGTAAAGCTGTGGGCTCATGAACAGCTAAACTCACAGCTGGTTGAGCCACTGCATGATGTAGACCCTTTGGATGAATCCGGGGCACTTTCCAGTGCCCATCTTTCACTGATCTTTTCCTACTAAACAACTGGAGAATTCTAGAGCTGACCAACCATGTACTGAAAAGCAGGTTTCCCTACTGAACATAAATTTTGCACTTGTACCGTATTTAGACTTTAGTGTCTTAGAGACCACAGGAACACACCTCCAAAATAAAACAAACGTGTTTACCATCCCTATCTTGATCCTAAACGTATTTGTGCTAATGTCCTGCACAGCAGCCTTACAAAAAGCCTCAAAACCTGCTTCCTACTTAATGTGTGGACAGTAACTTTTAATATCCAAGCAGGTTTTTTGTATCCCATTCCAAACACATTATACTTAGCTGTAGAATTCAGTCTACCTAGTTTACACCACATTACACTAAACCTTCATCAGCAGCTTTCTGATGTATCAAACCTACCCACCACCCTCAACTAGAGCAGAGGTTTACAGCCTCTGATCCATGGGTGATTCAGAGAAGGAAAAGATCCATGGTGTCACTTTCCAGGCCTTCATAAAACTAAGAAAATAGACCTCTGGTCTGTAGGCTCAAATCCACAGACAGGCTGTCTGCTTCTCCACTAGAAAATATTGCAAGAATCTGACAGCCGATAAGCTGGAACAGCAACTCCATAGAAATGGGGCCTTCAGATGGTAAGTATTATTGCACAGCACAGAGGAGGTGCTACACAACTGCCATCTGCACAGTCTTCTCCTGCAGCTGGCTATCCAGGCTGTGGGAATAGGGCCAAAGTACCCTTCACACACCACTTCACACCCGGATGCTCATCCTGCTCACTGCATGCTTCCCTTGGTCCTGTTTTTAAGCAAGCACCATGCAATAGGGTCTGTGTCTTTAGTAGTTCTTCACATGGCATCAAACCCACAGTGGACAAGCGGTAGGTAACAACAACAGTCGATAATCAGTAAATAACAAAAATATAATTGTGATTTTTCATGCTACCTCTCCCTGCCATGGCTGGTCAGGTACTACATGAAAAATGCTATCTGCCATAGCAGATAGGTCTTGTGCTCTTCTTAGATCTCAGCATGGGGCAGATGGGACATTCCTTCTCTTGAATCTTTCCCAACAGCTGGCAGGTTGTTCCCAAGAAGCCACCCAAGCCTGTTAATGCCTCTGGCGGCCAGGAGTCTCATTGTGTTAGGTTTTGGTACAGTGCCTAGTACAATGAAGCCTGAACAACGACTGGGGTCCTGAGGCTGAACTACAGTACAAATAAATAATGTTAATGAAAAACAATCATTCTCACTAGAAGACTTGCCTGACCAGGTCTAGCAAGAGCTTTTGGGATTACCTTCCTCATGAGAAAAACTCGGCTCCTTGACTGTCATACAGAAAATAACTCTTAGTCTCCATCCCTGAAAGATAAGGGGCTGTGATAGGGTAGCAGCTGGTGTCATAAGGTGTGGAACCAAAATGGAAAGGTGAGCTGAGTTTGCTGATGGTTTCCGTGCCGGGAAGCAGCATGAATCACGTGTCTTTGCCCTCTCTACCTCCCCTCAGTCTCTGGATCTGGACCCCAGCAGCCAGTGTAGAGACCGGACTTGGCTTCACAAGTTTTGGAACTGCCCTTAGGGCCTTTCCAAACACAGGGGAGAGGTGAGAGCCAGGGAGACATCTGGAAGGATGGAAAAGTGCAGTGGTGTTATTTACACACAAACCAACGTAGTAGTTTTAAAGGAAACCTGCTTTCCCAACAGATGACCCCATGACTAGAGAGGATTATGGGTTTGTGCTAGAGAGAGGCAACAACTGCAAGATGCTACTGCTAACCAAAAAAAGTGCAGAAACCCAGAGTCCTAATACCACATCTGGATCATGCTCTGGAAGCCTACTCTTCCTCTTCTCCCTCTTTTCTCATTCCCACTGCTTTTAACACCAAGAAAGTTTCACATTTAGACATGGGTTTTGGCTGTTGTGGGAAGCATGTGGTTTCTGAGGGCCCCATCACTGCTCTAGCTTAGCCTCCTCTGGGTTTGAGACAGCAGGTCTGTGTAAATTTTGGATCTCAGGAACCTGGGGTAAGAGTCTTTCTCCATCAGGCTGTGCACCTTCCCCTGAGCTTGGTCAAAGCAAGAGAGGGAGGGCTCCTGCATATTTCTTCTTGTCAGCTCCCGTGTCTGGAAGTCTATGTTCACCTGGGAAAAGTAGCAGAAGAGAGTTTGGTACTAAGTGACCAGTTTTCCTGCTTCAAATGGCACATTTCATCTCAGTTGTGGCTGTAAAAGCAGCAGGAGAACCAAGGTCCTACCCTCGTCCATGCCTAAACAGCCCCCCAAACTCTGCGGGGTTTAGCGATCCAGTGTTACAAATCCTGCCCCAAATTCGGAAAAGTTGATCTAGATTTATAGTGATCTAGGCACTTCTGAAATCGAATTATTTTTATTCAGGCTCTTAAGCACAGGTTTATGTAGTATGTCTTCTAAAATTGCTGACTCAGCCTAACCTCTCTCCTGTCTACCAAGATTTCTCTAGTGCTTTTATTCTGCACTAGATGCCCGATATAAGGGTGAATGAACTTTTAGATGGGTTTAAACTGTTAGTATGCTCCTATTAAATGTTTTTAAACTTTGTTGTTATAAAATAAATTGTTTGATTTTTCCCATAACAGCTTCGTGTTACAGTATCTCAAGCAGGGACTTGAAAAAATAAACCATTCTGCTGTTATGACTACCATTTGTTTGCAAAGCCAACAAGGTGAGTTTTCCTGTTTTCTTTCCCTAGCAAAGCAGTCAGCGTTTGCTAGGGTTATTGTTTAAAACCTGGCTGAAAAGATGTTATTTGTTGTTACTAACCCAGTGTCCAAACTTAAAGGAGTCTAGAAAGTAAAGCTGTCTACCTTAACTCGGATGACAGCAATATAGATTCGCTCCCTGTGTCACTTAGGGGTCATTTCACATTCTAGCACGCCAAAATTATGACAATAGGACCAAATTTTAGGAAAGACCCTATCCAACATGCGCTCACATTTCTAATCCAAACTCAGCCTTGCAGTCCTTGAAAATCCCACCCAGCTTCGTGAATAACAGCAGGAAGATGCTCACTGGGGGCGACGCAGATTGAAGCGTGCCCTGAGATGTCCACACCTCTTGGTGTAAATCTGGGTGCTTCTCAGTGGCCTTGCAATAGCCTTCCTAGTTCAAAGATGGAGTAAAGAGAGCCCTTTTAGAGGGATCCCCTCACAGGCACCTGTATTGTGACAAGGACCCATGCAATCTAGCAGGAGGACCACCGCGGGAGAGCAAGTGCGAGTAAGCACCCTCCTGGTTGCATTATGAATACAATAACGCAACCCAACGTCACGACACGGGATCTGATAGTTGCATCAGCCTGTCAATACTTGAAAGAGGACTTAACAAATCCAGGCTTTGGGTTGCGACTGCACTTTTTGCTCAGCTCTGAGTTATTGCTCACATCTTTTAGGAGGTCTAATTGAGTTGGGAGTTAGTCAGCAGATAAACATGCCTCCCTGGAGAGTCAACAAGTCAGTCATTCGTGGGATGCTTCTATGCAAAATGTCCTGTGAGAAATGAGCCCAATTGCATGCTCGGGGATTGATAGTAAATGAGAGGAGCAAGGTGAAATACTCCTAGGAAGCTCACAGAGGTTAGGAAATGTAGGTTGCAGTTGCCAGCGAACTCACTGGCTGTGACTAATTTAGTATCGTCAAAGTTGTTGCCCTCACCAGGGGATGAGTCACCGTGAGCAGAGGCAGCTGTAGCAGGCAGGATGGTATTCCCATCCTCCTTATCCACTCCTCCCCATCACCTCTGGGAGGGGAGGGTGAGCTCCCCAGCCCCCTGGCACTCCGCAGGTCCCAGCTGGGGGAGACGGACCTGCTCCCGGCCCCACAGGGATGCTCTGCCTGCCTGGGGTGCTGGCATACCCACCTCTCGAGGAGCCTGCACATCGATGAACTCCTCGAAGATCCGCTGAGCCTTGGAGGCCAGCTTGGCTGCCGAGCGGGTCTTCTTGAAGTCCTCACAGGCGAGCCAGAACTCCAGGTTTTCCTCACTGAACTCTGTTTTCAGGAAAGCACGGAAAGCGGCCAGCCCATCTGCAAGAGACACACGGGGAGTTACAACAGGAGGAGAAAGAGGGTGAGGAGCAGTCTCTTTAATAGACACTCTTCCATCCACCCCTGCCTACCAAAGGCCATTTGATTTTTCTCCCAAGTTCCATGATGCCAGGACACATCCATAACTTACGCCATTGCATCAGCTGGACTCTCGTGAGCTGCCACAAAGCCAAACATCATTTGCTGTTGCTCTGAAAAAGCGTTTTTCCAGCTAATGTGGCAAAAGGCTTTCTTTGAGATTGGGGCACCTAACCTTTGAAAAGTTCCTCTTGAAAACATCAAGCTTCAGCAATACGTTTTTTTTGCCACAGCTTCTTTTGCATGTTAATGCAAAGCTTTGTAACGTCCTGTCATTAAGAAAAACCTTTAATAAAACATAGTGTCTGTGGACTTGTCTCCTATGTTTTCTGTCACTTTGCTATATCGCGTTGTGACATATTTTTAGGTCTTATTTAAACAGAGGAAGAATCTTGGAGAGTCTGTTACAGCTACAATAAAGGGGAGAGGGAAAGGACACGGCATAATTACTACTTGTCTAGTTGGTGGTAAAAGTGTTCTTATCACTTGTTAATGCTTAGCAATTGTGACATTTCAGTAATGTAATCTGAGTCAGCTGGGACAGATTAGAAATATGGAAAAATTTATTAGGCAATCTGTGTCCTCTTAAACCCCTGCCTGGGTGTATTTATGGACACAGCTATTGTTTTTTATTTCCTTTCCCTGAATGGCACCAGCAGATTTGAAGTAGTTGAAGGTTTCACACATGCCCTTTCTCCTTCCTTTAGCCTTAGGATAAATTTGGCTGCTAATTTTTTTTTTTTTTTTCCAGTAACACTTTTCTAACTTTTCCTGGTCTTTTTCTACAGTGTCCGAGTATTCGTAGTTCATGACTGGAAACCTCCTGAGTCAGCACTGGCTACTTCCAAGCAAGTGTCTAAAAATATTGATGGAATCGGGAATGCACTCGGCAAGGTCAGACTCCCCGAAAGGATGAGAGAAGCAAGTGCATGTGTGCCTGGCAGGGACAGACAAAGACTGATGAGGGTTTGTAGGACCTGAACTCCCGCAAATATGCTGTGGTTTGGGGGCTCAGCCTGCCTCCTTTCTGCTGTGGGAGATCTCGGCAGTGCTGCCTTCTCTCCTCCCTCCAGTGGCAGGGAGCATGGGAGCTGGGACGCAGCCCAAGGGGCGATGCCTGATGCTTAGTGCGGGACGTTTTCACATGCCCACAGCAAGCGCAGGCCCACCAGGGACAGGGGCTGGCCACCTCACAGGATCCATCACAAAATCCCTCGCAGCTTTGTCCTTATTTTCTTGCTCACACCAGGTACGCGAGGAGAAGCAGCAATGTAACACTGCCCTTTTTCTCCCTTGTTTGTCCTAATCTTGTTCCTGCTTCTCTTGTTTCCAGTAATAACTTAGGACATGGAGATATTGTTCAGTTCTAGGTCCTGCGCCTCAAGCCCTAAGAAATGGCCTCAGGTGTTGAATAGCAAATAACAATCCTATTTCTGGCTGCACGTAAGTCAGCAGAGATGTCTGACTGCCCAGATTCTCAAAGGGAAAGGCAGAAAAGATATTAGGCCAGACAGGACCAAACTACAGGCTAAACCTCTCCACTCTATGTTTCTCAAAGCTCCTTCACTAACGGGCTCCGCACTGCTAACTGCTCCATCAGCAGTCTGCGTTGCAAAGGACACAGCAATCGGCAACTAAAACTGGTACATCCCGTCTCAGCTCCACTTGCTTCTTCTGTCAGCCCCAGGAGGGAGAGAAATAGCTCTATCATACCAACTCGCCCAGTCACTTCTTAATTAATGCAGTTGTAGGAGATCATCAAGGTTTTGGACTGCTATTGTGGGCAAAGTGAGGGCTCTTGTCCATGAGCACTGCAGAGCAATTAGTGCAAATTGTGGGTTCAATAACATGACATTAGCTCTGGAGAAGCCTGCAGAGCAGAGAGTGCCAAAGGCATCTCCAGGAGCAGGGTACCTGTCAGGGTCATGCTGCCCAGGGCTGCTTTGAGCCTCCCTGTGGATAGATAAATATGGTGAATGAGAGATGTTTTAGGGCTGCCCCCCTTCCTCAAATGTAGGAGACAGAAAAAATTTTCAAAACCTGTGCCTGCCTTAATGCCTATAAAATTCACAGGTCCTGTGTGGAAGCAAGTGGAGGACTTGAGAATAGAGCAGGGAGTCTTTGCAGGAGGAAAAGGAGAGGACATAACAGCAGGCTGACAGGTTTCAGAAAGAACAAACTACAAAAGGGAGAAAGCAGCAGTTCCCCGAGATGTTTGTTATTTTATATATCATCAGCTCCTAGGACATTTCATGTGAAATATTCCAGCACCCAAGCACACTGCTATGACTACACAGTCTCTGCTGTGTGTCCCTGCAGAGGTCTTGCTCCCCTTTCTCTGTCCTTGTCTTTTCCCCCTCCTCCCCTTTCCTCCAAAAAAGCCCCAGAGCCCCAGCACTGACAGAGGGTCACTTGCAGAAATAGCAGCTTTGTGTGGCAAATATAATACCAGCAGAATATAATACCTGCTAAAAGAAGAGGACATCGTGATTGACGAGGTGAGAAAGGTGTTTGCTTCAGCCCTGCCCCAGAGAGCAGCTGCAGCAGGCCCCTCCTGGGACCAGGAGGTTTCCATATGCTCTGCCTCCTGCTCTCACGTCAATCAGCTCCTTTTTATCCTGAAGTAAGTTTAGACAGCGGATAGATAAATTATAGGGTCTGGCTGTTCTCCACTTCTTTTTATATTCCTGTCGTGCCCTCCTCACAGCCTTTGAGGAGCTGGAAGTGATGAGGCTGGACCTGGGAGGACCTTGCAGGGGAGGCCTTGGATGCAGGAGAGGTCATCCTTGACTCGAGGCTGCCTGGCTCTCCACAGATTTCATCCTTAGCCTTTGACTGCCTGCCAGAATTTACAGCTGTGCCTGGCAGACGGAGGTTAGAGATGGAAGCCCAGATGACTTGTGCAGTAGTAAATCACTGCCCACAAGTTTATTGTGGAACAATGACAAACCTGATTGAAAGGGCAGGAGGGCAATTAGGTATGGGAACTGCCACCACCGGAGCTGGTATTTGACCTAGATGTTGACTTTAATCTCCTCCTGCACATGATGGCTATCAAGGAAGCATGGCTCATGAAGGATCAGCTTCAAAGCTCATCCCACCCAGCTGGACAGCTTTTTTGCTGGGGCAACCAGCACTGGATTGCAGTGTGATATAAGCGGGAGAGCATCACCTACTGAGTCACGCTCTTGAAATATCCTGGAAGATGGTCAGAGCACCTGAGAAACGCGATTCCAAAGGGATGCTTTACAGAAAACCCACAGCAATTAAAAGCAGGATTAGAAGTCTTCAGATGCAGCAGCACAAGATACCCATTAAATGTGTAGCCTAAAGGCTTGGCCATTCAAGAAGACAGAGATGTACTGGTATAGATGCACAGCCCTTCAAGTCAACTATTGGACATTTATTCAGGAATTTGACTCAAGCAGTGAGCCTTGCTTGAAGCCAAAGGAGTAAATTAGTACTGATGGAGCAGATAGGATGAAGGCAAAGAAATGGAGCTTTTCTACTGAGTGTCAAGAATCTGAAAGAGGAGCAGAAGACATTTGCTTTTTACTTTTGAAGTGTAAATGTAAGCTTCAAAATGCCCTGCTCTCTGTTCAAATAGACCAAGGGAATGCACAAGAGGATTGTCAGGAAGGATCGTGCAAGTATTTGTACGTTACCCCATCCCAAGACCTTGCAGCGCATCATACAGCTGTAATGCTGCAGGTCACTGGCGAATTAGACAATGACAAGAATTTGTGGTTTATAGACGAGGACTGCCAGGCAGGTCGATGACTATGTGAGGAACGGGACTCAGATGCTCCTGACATCCCATTCAAATGTTGTTCTTCAGGTCATGGAGGGTGGATCCTTTCCAGCAAGAAGGGCTGTGGAGGAAGGGACTGAACTGGCTAGCACAAAACACAACACAGGTCTTAACTAAGGCAAGCTTCAGCAACACGAGGAAGAGCCCAGATTAGTGGCTTAGATCATTCAGGCAGACAGCTTAATAACCAAGCATTAGCCACTGTCAGAGTAAGAAAGCGATCAACAATCACCTAATTAATGCATGCGTTTCACACCATCAGGGCGATCAGCACTTCATGTAGGGAATAAAGGTAGGGTCCTTATGGCTGGTAGATGAATGGATTAGCTCTATGGAGCATGTTGGGTCCAGGGCTGAAGAGACAAGGCCACAATGCTCTGTATAGTATATGTACATGCTCTTACTGCTGCTTAGCATTGCTTCGTTGAATGTTAGCTGCCTGTCACCAGCACAATGCTAATGCTAATGCTGTTCTGGCTTAGAAAGAACTACGAGTAGGTTGAGATATTCCTGTGCTGTGTAGGAAGAGGAGCAATGTGTAGACAACAGGAGGAGGAGGACAACAATAGTTTGGGCCAGAAGGGCACGGAGATCACAAAAAAGAATGGTGCCGTGAGGGGAAAAAAACCATCACCCTTGAGATAAAAATGGATATTCAGCACAAAGCTTTTCTCTGTCGGATGCTTCGTTGAAAAGTGACTAAGGATTGAGGACAGACTGTCCTGCTGGATTCTGGACAAATGACAAGCCATGTGTCCAGCCCTGCAAGGGATGCAGAATGAGACATGCCATTGCTTGTATTTCCCTCCAGCAGCCTGTCAAAAGAAATCTCCATCTGGATGACCAGCCTGTACCTCCTGGGCATGGGTACAGAGAGGGGATTACTCCTCAGCTACTCACATGCATGCACACACACTCTATGGACCACACTGAGCTCCACTTCCCTGGGAGCCATCGCTAATCCACACTGGCACAAAATGGGAAAAGATGCCAAAATCTAGCATGTTAAAACCACTGCTTTTGCTCCCTGCGTGCCCTGAAGCATGCTACATACGATCCGTCTCTTACTCTCTCAATTTTCTGCTGAAAGTAGGATCAAACTCTTCTCTCCTGTTGCTTGCCACACTCAGAAGCCCTGACCCAAGCGAATGCTGCTACGCTGTGCTTGCGTCTCTTGCAGTGAGCTCAGGCAAGGCTCCTGCTGTAAAAAGGGGATCGACTGGCTGACTCTATGGTTTCAATTTGATCTGCTTCACCTATTAGAAAAAACAAGTCAGGCACAATTGCACTGACCTACTCATTTGGGGCTGCCAATGAAACACAACTGCACTGCATCCTACCATTCAGCACTGGTTACTCTACGAGGGCTAGGCTGAGGGATGCTGAAGTCCCAACGCCAGTGCAAAAGGAAGGTGGTGGTGTGACAGAGAGCCCTTCTGCCTTTCCTACTCACAGTGTTGTGCTAACGTCAACACAAATTGTTCTTTAAATGGCTGGGGAATAAATCCAAATCAGACCACTCTCTATAGAGAAGGCCATTGCCCAGCCTGGGAATCTCTGGAGACAGGCAACTGCTTCAAAACCCAGAGGTTTTCAATCCTCCACTCAAGATGCTGCCAGATAGCAGCATGTCAGGATCAAACATTACCTACAGAGGTCATTCAATAAAAAAATGGGGGGACAGGGAAGGGGGTGGCTCCACAGGGCCAGCACACTTCAAGGGATATTTGACAAAAGTGAACATAATGACTCTCTCCATAGAGTCTGTATAATGCATGATACCTGTTCAGGTCACTTCCATTTAGAAACCTCTTGGAGACTCATGAAAATAGGAAATGGAAGAGTACAAGTTGTTTGCCTTTCCCATAAAGAGTACTGCAGCCCTGCGAGCCTCCTCTGTGTACAAGGGCAGCCTGTTCACCTTGGCACTTCAGAGTCTTTTAGGGTGCAGAGCAGTTGTAACTGCTAAACAGTTCTAAACCTTTAGAAAGTAGTTTATTAAACAACAATTTTTTTTTTCACTGATCACCAGGCAATGTCACCATGACTGCTGATATAAAAAGATTAATTTAAATTTTAAAGATCACCTTCTGTTGCTATTAGGAACTGAATATCTTTCATTAGGTGCCAGAGAGTTATCAGAATTACTTTCTGTTCTAGAGACAGGAAAAATTCTGATAATTCATTTATCACTCTATAAGTCTGATTTATTAATAAAACCAGACACTCTTGTGGAGGTTGTTGGATGAAATAATTGAACTAAGGTTTGATTTAGTATTCGTAGCAGTCAACTGAAGAGGGAACAGTCTGTATAATGTCAGTACATAGATGTGTAAATTCACTGGCACCACCAAAGCACTTTTGCTGCAGTCTGTGTCTAATAAGGAAAATTTCAGCTTTTACCCTGGTGAAGGAGGAACAGGGGCTTGAGTACAGACTTGTAACACTGATGTGAATATCCTGTCCTCCCCCTTCCCCATCACCCAGGCACCCTATAGTCTCTCTAGTGCATTTTTCCCTTCTTGTTTTGAATTTCCACAAAAGAAATGTTCCTTCTTAGCCATACCCAGCTACACCATGTTTTTTTTTCCTACTGGCTGCAATAGCAATGATCTCAACAAGATACTGCTGCTAAAATTATATATTGCTTTTTCTGCCTTGGACAGCCAGCCTGTTCAAAGTTGTCACTTAATTCCCTGCCAAAATTGTTGTCATCTCAGCAGAAATCCAGCAAAACTACACTTTATTTAAAATAATAATATAATTCTACACTTATATTTTAAAATATAAGTGTGGAAAAACCTGAGTATCTAAGAAAACCAGACAGTTCTTTATTGCAATAAAATAGTTCACCACCCACATTGACTCTTCCCCAGCCTTGACTCGCTCTTGATTTATTCTCCAATAGAAACACACTAATGAACCTATACTGTGAACTTTGCTGTCTTGTTTATAATTTCTCAGCATGAAAATATTGGTGAAGCAGAATAATATCTTCTGAACAGAACTGATAACAATCGATCTCTTGAATGGAGCAAGGTGTGCTGATTATACGTTTGCATAAGGTTTCTGGATGTGAAATTTTCATGTTTGCATTGGTAACTGTAAATTAGATCCTGCTAAGGGCTACCACGCATGAGACTGGTACAGAGCAAGTTGTTCAAGGCTACTGAACCACGTACACTGGTGTGTTGTAGCACTCCCAGCAAAGGCTACGCTTCAGCACAGCGTCGCTGCACAGCAGCTCAGAAGAACAGCTGGAGGGAGAGGGAAACCAGCGGTATCACGGATCTCAGGGGGCTTTAGCGAGCCGAGAACCTGCCATTTGCTTGTGTGGAAAGACTGGGCCCAGGGGCATGCGCCAAAGGACGGTTCGCATGGCTACAGCCTTGGGGTCCTGCCTCCAGAGCATCCCCAGGAGCTGCAGAAGACTAGACCTTGGGCTGACGACTTTATCAGTTGTGATCACCCAGTCAAGAGCAAAGCCAGGAAGGGAACCCACAGAAACTCACTCCCTCACCTTTTAACCAGAGGACAATTTACTGCCTGTAAATGACTGTGAGCGTTGCCTAGTGGATAGTAAGCAGCTATCCGAGGGACCATTCCTGTGCTATGCAATGCATACTTTGTTTGCCCTAGCTACAACCAGTAATTAAGGGTACAAGGGGGAAAAAAAAAAAAAAAAAGGTAGAATTTGATCTCTACTCACATTTATGGGACAAAAGGACATCAAAAGAGTCTGCCCATCTTGTTGCTTCTTCTGTTGACAGTCTTCTGTAAAAAAAAGGAAGAGGTGAGTTACAGACAACCCATGGCTGCTGATCCCCTCTGGGGCTGTTTGACAAGGACACCGAGGAAGGATGGAATTCTTCTCACTTAACTTTGGAGGTCTACAATGTGGAGGTCTCCAGGTGAGCAGCAAGTCACCCTGGGCTCCCTTTTAGACTCAGTGAGGATATACCAAGGGACTTGAAGGGACTTGACTCTCTTCATCTCACATCTCCACGTAGAGGGGTAAAATAGGCCAGATGAATCACACCCGAAAAGGGACCAATTTTCCCTCATTGACTCTAAGCAGAGGCCCAGGAAACAAGTTCAGATGTAGACGTTTACATTGTAAAAGCCAAAAGTCAAGTGAAATTAAACCCACCCCTGTAGAAGTGTTTATTTCTCCTTCCTGACTTTCAGGGGAAGGTTAGAGTCTTAGCTCAGATGCAAGCAGTGACCTGTGATCAGAAGAATCCCATCCCACTCATCTCTAATCAGGACTCTGGGTTGTCTAAAGTATCTACTTTAAGTGTTGTGCAAACTAACACAGGACTTTTTGGTAGTGTTTAATAGCAAGGCTTAGCTAAAGAGGACTGTGACCTGAAATTGCTGGTCACCTCTTTTACTGAGTCAACTGCTCAGACTTTGATTTGTGATGACAGAGGGGTAGATTATCCTCAAATATGTGCTGACATGTCCCATGTACAGCAGTGGGGACTGTGTGCATGTCCTGTCTCATGGGAGAACTCGTATCAATGATCCAGGTATTTTCTGAGGCTGTTCCTGCTGTTTCAGCGCTGTTTTGTTTTCCTCCTTCCCTGTGGCTAAAAGAACTAGTCGAAGCTTACACAAAGTACAATCAAAGGAAGATAATACTAGAGGGGGTGGTGGACAGCGAGGGGAAGGACAGAAATGGGGTTGGGGTGGGATGCTGCAGCTATACTCACTTCAAAGCCCGGTTGGGCTTGTCCGGAAGAATAGCTGTGAAATCATTATATGAGTCTGATTTGTGAGACAGGCAGCCCAGGCGAGTCCTCATCCCTCTGTTCCTGTGGTCGATGTGGGGGAGCAGGGGTGTGAGCAGGGGAAAACCAAAGAAGATGATGATTATAAGTCTAGCCAGAGTGGGGAGAAAAAAAAAAACAAACAAGACGAAACCAAACCAAAAAACCTCAGTGGCTCTGGGCCTCATCAGACCCGTGTCCTTGGTTCCCTCATCTTTGGGAGGGACCCTGAAACATCTCCAGTAAAATGCCAAGCAGACGGTAAGGACAGACACGGCACCAGAGCAGCTGAAGTCTCACTCACACCAGTCATTCAGCTGCTCTGACCAGCAAAATGGTTTTTAAAGGCTGCGCTCTGGGATGGTTTCTTGGAAAGACCTGCTCAGGTCAGGTGTGGAAGGAGAGCAAAGGGCAGCAATACCTGAAATCAGTCACCACAATCTAGCAGCACCAGAAACAGCACAAATACCAGGGCTAGAGGGCAGGAGGGGGCTGGAGAAGAAGAGAGGGAGTAAGGCACCTGCAAGGTGAGCCTGTGCTGCAGAGCCGTGAGACCCCAGCCGGGATCCCAAGCAGCTTCTTTAGACTCGGGGTTACATAAGCAGGCTAAAACTGCCTCTTTCCTGACAGGCTTACCCAGGTGGAAAATGGCTTTATTGCTTTTTTCCTCTAATTTCAAAGCAGCCCCAGAGCCTTCGCTCCTCTGCCAGCCCCTCGCGTCCTTGCCAGCCCCTTCCCGGGATAGCCTGCGGATCTGCAGCATCCTTCATTACATAACCCCAGGACGGTGAGGAACACAAAGGGGGGGGGGGGGGAAACGCAACACACACGTGCATTATACAGGACCAGCGTCATCTCCTCGCAAAACATATAGGTGCCGGTTAATGGCTTTACATGGTCTCTAGAAGGGCAGAGCCTGTGATTTGCCTCTCCAGCCCAAGGCATCCTTCTGCTAGATTCCCTAGACATGGAATGAGGCCATTCTCTCCTCTGGACCATGGCAGGAGGATTTAGTGACCCAGTCTCCACTTCTTAGCTGCTGGACCCACTGCTGAGCTGGAGAAAGCCCTTCTCTGAGCCCTGCTGCCAGACAGATGCCAAATACTTTCTGTGACTGCAGAGGGAAGTACAGTATTTTTCCCTTCCATATGCAATTCTTGCAGAACACTTCAGCACCAGCGACTGAGCCAATCTGTAGCACGCCTGTTTCCCCCTTCTTCTCCTGCCCTTCAGAGAGTTTCTATTATTGCACATTTTAATGTAATCTTAAAGCAAATTAAATGTTAATTAAATGCAATGAGTGTCTCCCTGGTGCAGCACAGGCAGCTTGCAGCATTTAACCAGCACAAAAACCTGGAGATCTTCAGTCACAGGAACTGTTGCACAGCCTCAAACTATGGGCCGATGGCTGGTGGTCGGTCTCAGGATGCTGTGTTACATAAACCTCAAGCATCAGTGCAGAAATACTGCGTGCAAAGTGTCATGTTCCTGGCTGAGCATGCTGGACCTGCTGTGCTTAAACGGACACCGAGTCAGCTCTAAGATCTTTCTAGTACCTTTCCTGACACCTCCTACCCCCAACCTTTATCTTCCCTGCACTGTTTGCTCTAGCAAGCTCACGAATTTCTCAGCAAGCGGTGTGCCATGCATTACCGCAATGCTGCTCGGATTTCCCTCTGATGCCTGAGATCAAGGGACTGCAGCAGGGAATCAGAGCGTATGGGGGACAGAGATGCTGCGCCACAAGCAAGGAGCTTGTCTCTCATGGAACATCGATCTCTAGGTGAGGACTTCCAAGACAGGACACAGGAGAAAGAAGGGGAAAAAACCCGGGTCCGCAGGAGGTAGAGAGGGAAGGGAAGGGCAGGAGGGAAAGAGGGGACACCGCAGTGAGCTGAAAGGCTCGCTGGATGAGGTAGACAGTGACAGGATGGGCAGGGGTGAGGGATGCATCATGTCTTTTCAGTTACCTCCATGGGATCAGTAAGGCAGCCATTCAGGCATCCAGTTATAGTTAACCCTTTAACTGGCTGGCTCGGACAGCAGTCGGGGCTGTTTGCAGGAGGCAGGAGTGTGGGAAGGAGGGATTTACTGTTTCATGTCCTGGCACTTAAAAATATATCAAAGAATCCTCTGCAAAAAAAGGATGGCCAGTTGTTCTCAACCCATTTGATCCTTGCCTCCTAGCGCGGAAGGTCAATTTTTCAATGGAAGACGTTCAGAGTTGAGGGATGATCACAGAGGAGAGACAGCATTTCCTTCTAAGACCAGGACCGCAGGTTAAGTCCAGCTTCAGGTCTAAAGTGATTTGAGTTTGGCGTCACAGCTCACCACGGAGCAGCAGGAGTTGGCATTATCGCACTCATCATTCAACACCTCTGAAGGTCTCTCCTCAACAGGCAGAACTCCGGGCTGACCTCGCTAAGAAGACCAAACTACCTCTCGTCCCTGTCCCTCCAGGTCATGGCTGATGTTACTGGCCAGGCATCATGGAAAAGCTGGCACTGCAAATAAAATAACAGGATGACTTCACGTGTCTGCAGATGCTGGTCCTTTCACCATCACAGGCTCAAGCACTCACACAAAAATAACTCAAAGAAAGCATCTCCTCTTCAGGGTGGTGGGAGCCTGTGGGGAGCCACCGAGGAGATGCACAGTCTGCAAAAGGGAGGAAGGGCGGGATGAAGGGAGGGAATGGCAGGGTCCCCACGAGGCTTGGTTGAACAAATCTCACATCAGAGAGTAAAGGCGAGGTCCACCAGCCAGGAGACCGATGGGACAGAGAGCAGGAATGTATAGTGAGTAAAGGGCAAAGGTTTCTTATTTGCCAGGACAGGGCCGGGCTCCAAGTAACCTCCATGTTCTCTTGCTCAGAGGGAACAACTGAGGAGGAGACAAAGGAACTGATGATAGCAGAGACTGTGTACAAAGGACCCAGGACCCTGCTCTGCTGGGACCTGGGGAGATCCCAGATCTTGGGCTGCCCAATGCAACATCCCTTTTAAAACCTGATTACATTAAAAATGCACAAAGCCTCTTCCCGACTAAATTAATGGAACTGGGATTGCGCTACATGCCAGTGAGTGCATCTCCCTAATCTCTACCCTGACCGGCTGCTTCAATGTGCTTTAACTGAAATCAATCCTTGTAATTCCTTAAGCCCCTTTAAATTTCCTCATTAACAGCCTCACCCGCATGTGGGGCCACAGCACATGATTTCCTAGAGTCCAGCAGCCCCTACTCCTCTTTCCCACTGCTGCTCTGAAGTGACAGCTGAAAGTGGAGCCGGGTGCCCTCTTCCTTGCAGCCTCCTCTGGCAGCCTGCTTTTGGGGGTACTGTTATGAAACAGCCTTCTGCTCGCCCATGCTCCCACCAGCTCACCAGCCCCTGCAGCAACAACCTGCACAGCTGAGCAGCACCGAACTTCCCTGGGATCCCAAAGTCTGTCTGACTTCACGGACGCAGAGACCTGTATTTCCCACGAAGGCAATCCCACTGCTAGGCTGACGTACCCATGGATATTTCCTCTGATTGCAAATAAAGCCAGTCACTTATGACTTTAGAAATATAATCTGTGGCGTCTGGTAAAAGCATCCCAGTAGGGTTCCATGGTGAGGTTTTTTGCCTCCCGCTCCATCATTCATCCTACCTCCCCCTCCTATGAAAGGACCTCGGTCAAGGAGAATTGCCAGTCTCATCATGGTTATGTTTTGGGGGTTTCTCCTTGGGAGACAGAAAGGGAGGGGTGCAATTATGACATTCAGGTTATCACACCGCCCCCAGAGATCACCTGAGTGAAGATAAAGAAGCCATCCCAATAGCAAAAATTAGCAGCACAAAGGTTAAAAAAAAACAAAACACAAACTATGAGATCTCAGGGGCTTCGAGAGATTAAGACCATCCATTCGCATGCAGAGAAAGCCAGAAAAAAATGAACACAGAGGCACTGCAGACAGACAGACACAGAGAAAAAGATACTCACTGCCTTTGACCTGTCCTCTCTGCCGGTGGGTCTGTGCTGACAGCGTGGTCAAAGAGGCTCTGGGGAGAGAGCAGAGCTGTCTTCTTCAGAGACAACCCCCTGCACAGGGTGAAAGTCACACTTCAACACCCCTCCCCTCCCCACCTCTCTCTGGGCAGTAGCAGCGCAGCTCAGAGCAGCTCTCTCACATCCAGCAAAACCCTACAGCAGCCTCAACCCAGCAGGCTGGGGCTCTGCTGCGCAGCCAGCTCCCACCGCGGCACCGCCGAGGAGCCCACCAGATCAGCACGTTTCGCTGCATCCCCTCCTCACCCACCTGGCAGCAAAACCCCAGCTTCTCCCCCGTCGGAGATGGGGGACCGCTCCGCACAGGCGGTGGATGCCAAAGGCTGGCAGGGAGCATCTGGGGGCGGGGAGGGGGGATGCCTGCGAAAGCGCTCGCTGTTGTCACCCTCGGTATGTTGGAATAAAGCATCCGCCTGCATCGTTTTAATCGGCTCCTCTGAGGTTTAGGGAAGGTTGCTGCCCTCGCGTCGTCAGGAGTTGCCACAGACAGAAGGGATAGGAGAGTTTAATTAAAGAGCCCACGTGTCAGCAGGGCCAAATAAAATCATTAACGGGAAAGAGAGTACCTTATTGCAGGGCATGGGATGACAGAAGAAAAAATCCACCTGGCAAGTCAGTGACGTGACTGACCCCTCTAATCCATCTCCCCTTCCCTCACCAGATGCGTGCAGTCCTGCTCGCTCCCTGCCCCACAGCAGTCTCCTTGAAACCTCCGTCGGTGTGCTCACCCCATGGAATAGCCTCTGATTCCCTTTTCGCTCCTGCACCCACACACCTCCATCCTCCAGAGGATGAATATGGGGTGTCCAGTGCACTCCAGTGACTCTAGCAACCACCTAACCCACAGCACCTCTGTGGTGGGGCTGCAGCACAGCCCCCCAGCTGCGGCTTAGCTCAGCCATCAGTAACAACATCTGGGTGTCACGCAGGCTGCACAGGCACTGATGTGGGTCACTGACTCACTGAGAGCTCAAGCCATGGGATCTCCACTGCTTTTTTGCTCCTGATGAAGCTGATTGACTAAAAAAAATAATAAATAATAATAATAATAAAAAAAAGTCCTCTGCAGTTAAACGAGTCATTGCCTTTTTCCTGGAAACTTGTAGTCACCTGCCTCTTCTCTGCTAAAACACTGCTGGGCCTAGCAGGAAGCACATCTTGAGACAGCACATTATCACCAGGCAACATCCCTGGGGGCAGACAGAGTCCTGCAAAACACAGGGGTTAGCAGCACTGTAGCAATGATTCCAGGCCTCCATCATCTTGGATCTCCCTCCTTCACAGCTCAACTTGGCAAGGAAATATTTGCCCTGTTCTCATCCTCCCATTGCAAAGCCCAGGTCATCCTGACTCAGATTAATTATGTCTCCAGTTATCAGAAGACAAGCACTGAAAAAATGCCATGGCTGGTACAATCTCCTCTCAGCCAGGGTCAAAGGTTGAGGTTCATCTTATGCCTCCGGTACGACAGGCTGGTTTGTTCAAGTTAAATAACAGTCAGCTTTAGCCCTTGCCCCAAACCCAAGCCAAATTTAATACAACATCACCAAGGGTTTAACTTCTAACATGTCATTTTTGTTTTAATGTGTTTCCACACTTCCTGGTCCTCTCTGGGCAACCGCAGGATGTCACAAGTGACAGTGTTTTCACAACACTTCCAGGACATCCCTCAGATCTCATTTACACACACAGACATTGTAGGGTGGAGGGGGTCAACAAAATGTTCAATCAACAAAACTCTAGATAATTCTAGCCCGTTATTCAGATGACTGGACTTTGCTGCAGTCTCAAACAGATCAAAAACTGATCCACTAACTCTGGATGGGATATATCAGAGGACCATGTGAGTGCTCCTGCTCCTCCTCCTGCTTTTACACCAGTTTTATATATTGCCATCTTATAGCCATCACCAGCATGGACAGAGCCCCCAATCCCTATTTCTCCAGTACATCAGTACACCCTTTCATGACCTCAGTGAGATCCTGGAGCAAGCCACAAATAACTCTGAAGATCAACTGTTTTTTCTTCTCATTTCCTATGCCAGGTGTAAGTTAATAGAGAACAAAAATAAGTGAACTGTGTTGACAGAAGCACTATGGGAAATGTAATTAAATTGCAGATAAAGAGAATTATATTTTTTACAGGGTAATATTTTAGAAAGCTTCCATGCAATAGAAGAGGTTTATAGCAAATTCCTTCTAAAATAGCCCTCCTGCTTCTGACTACAGCTACTCTGTAGCTTCTATTTAAAAGCTTTTAATAAAATAACTCATTTTGATATTAGGCTAGAATCCCATCCAATATTTTAAATCTCTCCAAGAAATACTTTAAAGCAATTTCCTCATGACCTGCTAACAGCAAATACACAAGCGGTGAACACATGCAGCTTTGGGACTGTTGGCTGTCACTGGGCAGGGTAGAAGGGAATTTGCCAGCCTGTGCCCTGAGCATTAATCTTCTCTCCACCATCTCCAGGGTCCTTTTCAGCCTCCCTATTATTTTGAACGCTCCTCCCACCTATTCTATGTGTTTTGTCTATTGATTATCATTCAAGTGTTTTTTTACCCAAAAACTTCTTCTGGACCAAACACCTCCACCAGTTTCACTTGGTCCCAGTTTCTGCCACCCAACCGCTAGATAAAATTGTGTGGCCTGAAGACATCTCTTCCTTCCAGCATGGCTGTCCTTATGTGGCTGGCAGGACCAGGAAAGCAGCTCTGGCTGGGAGTTGCGTGGCTTTTGTGTCTCCAGATACAGGGATGCTCCTCCCGGGGCCGGCAGCTGACCGCCCTCCTCAGCTTGGAGCTGGAAGATCAGAGGATGCCTACACTGACTAGCTCATTTGCTTGGCTGACATCTCCAGTGGGTTTGCCTTAAACTCCTTCACCTTGACATTTAAGCAGACTTCTCCCTATCTTCTCACTCTTGCTCTGTTTCCTCAGGGGTCTGCTGCCGCTCCGGGATTCCATTATTTTATGCCTAACGAGCCGTCACACCAAGCCTGCCATGTCACTTCCACTTCTCATTTCTGACTTTGTGGCCTTGTCATATTTACAGTGATCCATGCCACAAGGGCTTTGAACTTCTTTAGGGTTGCATTCGCTCTTACTTCATGACTTTTCCTGGGCCTGTGCCAGCATCTCTCTTTTCTAGTACCGTGCTGCAAGGAGCTTGTTCAAGGGTGTGCTTCACAACTCACCAGTCCAAGAGATTTTTCCCTAGCGCCAAGAAAGTGCTTCTTCAGACTGCTGTGATGTTTGGCAGATACATCCCCATAGGTGAAGTCATTCTTTGGTATGTTTTCATGAGATCCTGTTGCCTCTGAGATCTCTCTGGAAGATGCTCTGTGATGTAGGCTCTGTGACTGCAAAACGCCAAGTATATGAGGCCAGCTGCCTCCCACAGCGGTCACTGCTTTGGGAATTCAGGTGATCTGCACGCTGCAAAGCCTGCCTTTGGCTCAACCACGAGCCTCCAGCCACGGTCCACTTCTGCTGTGACCCAAGGGGGCTTTGTTTTTTTTTGCTGGAGGACTGGAAGGAACAACCACCCTTGACCTGGAATGACAATCCTAGCAAATCTCTCATGACACAAAGTGTCATTTGATCTCCTCCCACATGTGGTCATTCAAAATTTATCCAGAATCCAGACCGGTACCTATATGGGCCCAACCTCAAGGTATTTCAAATTAGTAACTAATTTACCTCCAGAGCTTGCTGTTCTCCACCACTGTTTGCAATTAAAACCGGAAGAATATTGTTAGTAACTGACATCCGACATGCAGTGCTCTGCTGACTGTGACCACCTGCCTGCCTGCTTGTTTTAGGGTTCGGGGGGAAAACGCACTTGGTCCAGCACAAGGTGACTGCCTTGGCAGGAGGGAATTACAATTGACATAGATAGCTTCCTAAACTGCAAAACAAACCACAAACTTGTCTCACTTATGAAGACAGCCACAAGAACAGCTTCCTCCCTCTTCTAAAAAAGGAGCTCCAGTAACATCAGGAAATATCCACAGATGCAGCTCAGAGTATTTTTAAGGGGTTAATTTTTCTATTCACCTTAAACCTCAAATCATTCTCCACATCAGGCCAGGCAGGCAGGAAATCCTGAAAGGTGAAACAAGGAGAGCTTGAGTTTCATGGGTAGGTGAGGAAACCAAGCAGCTGATATACTGGGTGGAGGTTGATAAAAGAAGCCACCTCACATGTGCTAACGAGGCAGGGCAGGAGATAGGAGACACCCACTGAGCTGAACCCCCCTTGACAGTAGAAGACTGTGCTTAAAAATAAAAATGAGTTACATAAAGTGTGATCCACGGTTCTGCCTCTGGCTTAGCTCGAGAGCATCGCAGCCATTTAAATTCTCCCCTGTGTCAATGATAAAAGCCTATTCTGGACATGTTTGTGGCTTTCGGGCATCACAATCGCTGCAGCATAACAGATGCCTCCACTGCGAGATGGCTCCTGGCCTCAGCCTGCGCGCTCCCAACTCCCTCCCCAATTCCTCCAGGCAGGTAGGACACAAAACCAACAGCTAAGCAGTGTGGGAGGCTCCGGGCTGAGAGAGGCAGTGTGCGAGACAGGAATCAAAGGGAAGAATTTCCCCTTTAAAGCACTTTATTACAATTTCATAATTGTTCTCTGAGGAAACACGCTCCCATGCCCAGGAGCTGTTACACGTAAAGAAGCGCGTCGGTGCCTCTGTGTGTGCGTTGGAGAGGATGCTGTTAGTGTGGAGCAGGGAGGCAGAAAGGATTGGAGTTGACACAGAGCTGCTCCGTGCAGCCTTCGAGTCCTCCCAGCTTTCAGGATCGCTGCTGCTGTCAATATGGCAGCGTCTGTAACGCAGTTGGCGTGTATGGCTGGGAAGCCGAGACAGATCCATCCCGATAGACAGAGCTCCACAAAGATCCCCTACTGCAGATGCTCCGTCCCTTGTATGTTTTGATTGAGATCTGATGCTCGACACGGGCCAGGGAGTGAGGCTTGCTGAGACATGGGGTTAATTTTCTGCTGAGAGATCATTCAAGGTGCTCACAAGCAGCCTGCATTTTGCAAGCTGAATACTGCAAACTAGTCATTTATTGAATGTTAGAACTCAACCTGAAGATCTCGGGGTTGCAGTCACAAATCCATTTATGATGGACAAGGTCTATGCTTCTTTGCTGTTATCACTGCTCTTTCAAAGATGGGCTTACAGGGCATCCAGGTCCCACAGCAAGTATTTACTGGGGCTATTAAACGCTATATAGATACGCAACGTGGCACTGGGAGGTCATTCCCACAGCTGCAAAACACCTGAGCATGTGCTTAACTTCAAAGATGTGAGCAGTTGAATGGATATTTGTATGATGAAATACAAACAGAGTTAACCACATGGGTGAGCTGGGATTTCTCTTTCAAATCTGGAGACTGCTGCTCTAGCCCTAATTAAAACATAAATGAAGTGAGTTAGATGGACTCATCCTCTTTCTCCAGCAGAGACTGGTTATTCATAAAAATGTCTGCTGCATCCAGTACCAATCATTGCTTTGTCCTACCAGTCTGGATAGAGATGCACCGTGAGCCCTGCCAACGCCTGCCCCAGTCAAGCCTTAAGGACTGGGCAAAATCTCCAGAAGCACGTGGAAGGACTGCAGGGCAAGAGGCCAGGCTTGTCCTGCCAATGCAGACAGTGCTGCTTTGGAGGACCCTGGGGCTGCAGGAACAAGTGGGTCTCAGAGAAGGGCAGCACAACAGGACAGCGAAAGCACAGCCCTTTATGCAACGTGTATGCTCCCCAGATGGAGGAATGCAACTGCATTCCTCCGGGACTGGGTGCAGTGATCATCAGTCACAGAGAGAAGATGCTAGCACAATGGCTCCCTTGTATTTCTTAGCGGTGCCAAATTGCCAGCTTATTCCCCCCACCCATTGAATGGCAAAGAGATGGCCCTCGCTGCTGCAGGGATCCCCATGAGTCACAGTAGTCCTGCAGCCAGGGCTGCAGGAAAACGATCCCCCTCAGGTCAGCCCCCCGTTCTTCTCCCAAAGAGCGCACATGCTCCTGCCATCTGCAAGTTTTTGCTACAGTCTCTGCTCAATGCAGTTCTCTCGCCTCCAACATGTTCTCCTTTCGCTCCAATTAGTCTTATTTTTAACTAGCTCAGCCCCAGCATTCAGCCCGGGTGTTAGTTGCAATGTCACAGATACCCAAATATTCCAAGGAAATGCAATCCACCATTTAAAAACAACAATAACAGCAAAGGGAGGAAAAAAATGAAAAGATGGTAAAGATCTCAGAGCTGCGGGCGCCAGCACAGACTGATATTTACTCCCAGCATCAAAGGCCCACCACTAATCCCATTGAAACGGAGATCACCCCAGAACCAGCCCTGCTCCTGTATCAGTCCAGCCAGGGCTGGGCTGGGCTTAATGTAAGAAATATGCTGCTCGCTCTCGCCGCCTCCTAATTAGAAGCGGTGTCTGTGTCCCTTTGACCATTCATAAGACGCCACGGGAAGATTAATGCACCAGGAGAAGCATTGCCATGCCATTAATAGGGGTGACATCTGAGCAGCACCCTTCCCCTCCCACTTTGCCTGGGGAGTCATCCTTCCCCCCAGAAAGCTGGGGCAGCAGCAAGTAAAAATCCCTCCCCCAGGGACTCGTAACCACAGGGCCTTTCATCACCCACCAAGGCCCTCCTAGCTCTTACCTGTCTTGCAGCTGGCAGCAGGGTGGTGGCTACGTGGCTTTTGGTGCTTGATGGACATGGCTGGTTGGGACCCTGAGGAACAGTGTCTGCGGACTCCCGGTGCATCAGGGAGGGCGAAGGACCCAGCCCGGTCACAGTTATCTCTGGAGGAGCAGCAGTACTGTGCCACTTTTCCTGGCTCCCTAGCCCTGCATCTCGTGAAAAGAACAAGAGCTGGTGGAAGGAGGGGGGTTACAAAAGAGAGGGAAGGGGGAGCAGGGAGAGCGAGAGCGCGCGCTCTCACAGATGCACACACGCAGAGCAGACAGAGGCTTGTATAGGATGGCACTGCCTGACTTGCTCTCATTATTGCCGCTGGCTGGCTGCTGCCCATGGAGAACTCGCCAGCAGCCGCTGCTAGCCAGGGCCACGGTGGGGAAAAGGGAAAAAATTAGGACCTCATGGACCATCGGAGCAAGGAAAACTACCGCCTGGGCACTGGGGGCTTTGTTTTCTTTGTTTGCTTTTACCTAGGAGGGGAAGGGCCATACTAGAGGGCAGGAAGGGACTGCAGTGATAGAGTTCAGCTTTTCCTTTATGACTCCTTTCTTTCTTTGAACATAAAAAAAAAATCCCCAACTCCAGTCCTCCTCAGGTACACTTAGGGATGGTGTAGGACTAGCCTCACCCAGAACTTTTAAAAATGGCATTACATCAAGACAGACAGAAAGTGGGTTGTGCATACCCAAAGCATCAGCATCACTTAAAGCTCATGCCCACCCCGACCCCATTCCCATTATCCGGGTCATGCCGATACAGGTCCAAAGGCCTGACTGGGCTGTTGGAGGGTGTGGAAAGGCACTCCAGCCATAATACCTCCCCTCTGCATGTTGCGCAGAAAGCTGTGTGCAGAGCTGCCTGCAGTCCCTGACATTCTCCTCATCTGCTGCAATGACAGACCCAAAATGCCAGGGATTCAGAAATCTAGCTGTAATCCTCCCCAAAGGGCTACCAATTCCTCACTCCATAGATTTTTACAATGTGCTTTTCTAAAGCATCACATGCTTAGAAGCGCGTGCCCCTTTGGAAAGAAGCAAGAGCTTTGTGCCTAATGCCCTTGCCAGCTTTTTGAAAGATCCCACACCTCCTCCCCTCTTCTGCCCTAGTGGCTTACCACTCAGAGAGGCTGGGTCTTGCCTAGGGTGCTCAGTTTGGTCAGCAGGACTAAAATGAAAGCAACATCAGATGCTTAAGCTATTATGCCCTCCCCTGAACCCCCCCCCCACTCACCTGTTTACTGCAGCTCCCTACTCTAAGGTTTCCCACTGGTGATTTCAGAGACACATGGATATCTAGCCACAGGGCTGCTGTTAATAAAAAAATCAATGGGTGCGACGCACTGAATTACAAGGTCTCCAAGTCAATACCCTCCACAGCAGTTGACCTGAGAGTATCCCACATTGCCAGGTCTGTCTCTATCTCTAAGTGACTAGCTTCAGTAATACACCTTCAAAACCCGCCTGAGATGACAGATGTGTCTACAGCAAAGCAGGATAGGATCCAGTCCTACTGAGCCAAAGTCCGGCACCCCAACCGTCTGTCTTCTCAGGCGGCCTCAGGATGTTGGTGCCCAGCTCCAGGAAACATCTCCCTCATGGGTCACTCTGCCAGGAGCTGTCAGAACATGTTTCAAGTCACAGCATGCCATCAGCCCTGGAATAGAAAAGGATCCATAGCTATGGATGGCTTCTGTGACCACAGCAGCAGATACATTGCCCTAGGGGACAATCATTTCAGGACCTATAACCAGGTATCCTTATTTCCCACCACAAGAGGAGTAAGAAGCTGAGATATGATGCTATGTCAAGATCCTGACTATGTCCCCACCACGGAGGGAACCCAGCAGAACTGGGGAGCTGGATCCCTTTAGGCTACTGAAGCAGTGAGTAATATCACTGCAAGAGGGGATGCAGGCATCTGTTTTCCAGCCCTGTGCACCTGTATCACTTATATCGCTGATAAAGCTGCCCAGAGTCTCAGTAGATGCAAGTCAGCTTTCTTACACCCCGGGGCTGGGAGGTTTCCAAATGACATCCATTCTCTATAGGGCTGTTTTTAA
This sequence comes from Aviceda cuculoides, assembly GCA_035590195.1. Lineage (NCBI taxonomy): Eukaryota > Metazoa > Chordata > Aves > Accipitriformes > Accipitridae > Aviceda > Aviceda cuculoides. Next base: position 34,145,269 of record JAVJGG010000090.1, read on the forward strand.
TACAGATATACTGCAGTGCAATCTCCCAGTACATTCAGGGGGGTGGGGGTGAAGCACCTTTGGGGAAAAATCTACCCACATCAGCGTCTTCTGGGGAGTGAGGAGCCATCTGCTCTGTGCCTCAAAGTATGTAGCCAACCTTCCAGTCTCCAGAATGCCGTGCAGCCTGCCATGGAGGCAGACCCTACGGCATCCTCACAGCCACACAGCCAGGGTCCGATTTTCTCAGGGGAAAAAGGACAAGGCACCTCAGATGATCTGCAGTGCAGCATCCAGGACTTCGCGGGGTCATGCCACTGGCAAGGGGACACTGCCAGCGCCACTGTCCATCACCACTGTGAAGGCTTTATACAGGCAGGGATGGCTTCTCCCCGGGTGAGCCAGGATTTCCAGCTGCATGTGAAAAATCAGAGGGTTTGTTCTGTATGTGTGCGAAAGCCTAAACTTAGTGAGCAAGATGTTAATTCGTGAGGGGAAAATAGGCCGTATTTATGTAACTGTGAAAAGCTGCAGTGAAGGCTACGGATCCAATGGGAGAAGAGCGTATGTTCAGGGCTAACGACAAACACTGCTATTCACTCGGCTTTGTCGAGAGCTCCAGTAGCTACATATGCATCGCTCGACACCCCAGAGAACCAGCTTTGAGGCTTTCCAGGCTAAGAATAGAGGTCTCGTTGTGTTTGCTGCTCCATGGCCTGGGTTTTGTCCGGAATTAGAGGCACTGGGGTGTGGAAGCCCAGCTGAAGGAGCACTGCAAATGGCAGCATCTACGTACGCCTGTGAGCGGTGCAGGGCTGTCGGCTCAGCAGGGGTGGAAAGCGCTGAATAAAGGGTGAATTCATTCACAGCCACACAGCATGGCATTAGCGCTGGCCCTCTGCTCACAGAGATATCCCCTGTGGTGGATGGTGCGCTCACAAAACACGACTCCCTTGTGCATAAACAAAACTCAAGCATCTTTCAAAGCAGGCAGCCGGGACAGTGCCATTACTGAAATTAGCAGCTTGTCCTGGCTGTAAAGTGTGATGGCTCAGATCCATCTCAGGAACCCTGGTCCCTGCAGGGGCAGACAGCTTCACCAACAGTCTGCCTGCCCATGACATTTCACTCCCCTTCCACTCAGACAGACATATTCCATCTTACTTAAACCAGTTCGTGAATCCAGCAATACCCAGCCTTGGAAATGTAAACCCCAGAGCTAGTCACTCAGGTGTTTTGCAGACACCCCACACTCTAAGAGGTCTTCTAGCTGGAGATATCATCACATGGCAGTGCTGGCGGGAAATAGCACGATGCTTCTACTCGTCTGGCTTTTAATTTGTGACCCTGGGACTTGGTAAAGCCCTTCATTGGTTAAACTGGGCTTGCGAATGGCAGAAAAGGCAAATATACTCCCAAAGGGAAACCAAAGGAAAAAGCACTGAATTTTGGCTGCTCGTATAGCCTCTGGTTCCGCTGGTCCCTGATCCTGGGGCCATGTTCCTGGACACCTATCTGAAGACAGCAGGAGATGATTTCCAGAAAGGATGGTGACCCAGGGCTTTGAATGTCTGTAAGCAGAGCCCAAGCCAGGGGCAGTACTGAACAAAGGCATTGACTGCAGACGGCCATATCGTAACTTCCGCGGGAAGTCCAGCCTGGGAGGTAAGGGAGACCACCACATCACAGGGGAACAACAGGCTGGGGGCTACAACTGATCTTAAGTGTTTTTTTCAAACAAATGGAGACAGAAATGAAGTTTTGAAACATACAAGGAAAAGCTCTGCAAAACAGATTAATCTCCTGAGGGAAAGCACAGTCTCTGGAGAAGGTCTTTCTTGCTAAAACATCATGTAACAGAGAACTCTTCTGGGAAAGGACTCTTGAGATAACCTCTCTCTCTCTCTCCTGAAGTAAATGCCCTTGGGAGCAACACTCTTGGTAAAGTGTTTCTGGAGAAAAATGTCTTAAAAAAACCCACTATTAATCCTGCATTTACCTTTGCTGCAGCAGCAACACACAGAGCTCAGAGGTAAGCCATTATCTTCCAATGCTGCCTCCTCATCACAACTGAGAAGGATATAACAACGTTCCTGCTGCTCTCTCATTTCCTTCAGCTGTAGCTCACCTCTCACTCAGACTAACCTGCTGTGAGCAGCAACTCTGCAAAACGTGTTGTGCACCACAAAGCCAGAATATGACTCCAAAACAACAGGGGACTTCCCATCTGTTGCTGTTTGTTTAGCCCTTGCATTGCTAAACTAACATCTGGGAAAACTGCTGAGCCTCTATTTAAAGTGGTGCACTTGGAGAGAAGACGTGTGTGTCTTTACTCTCTGTGGAAGTTGGTGTGACCTGGGTACCATTTGGCAAAGAACAAGAGGCCTGAGAACCCAGTCATTCCTCTCCACTGCCCCAGACTGTTGCATTTAGATGTTCTCATGACACTGGCCAAGATACATAAATGCAGTCCAGCCATTTTGACCCTGAGAACTGGCTGCCACACCTGGAAAACCACGTACCAGCTCTGACTAAGTACCTGCAGTTAATTTGTCTTTCAGATTTCTATCAGTGCAGCCTGGCAAAACCCAGAGCCATGCTGCAAGGCAGCAGAAAGTCCCCTATCAGTAGCCATGAGTTGGGAAGGTCTGTCCCTTATGGGGCTAGTCCAGCAGGCAAGGCAGCCCCCGTAATCAACACCAGTGGTGAGACAGGGCTGACTCTGGTGCTTGAGGTTGGCTCTTACCCTCCTCCCTCCCTGCCAGCCTAACTCATCACTTGCCTGACATCAACACTGCTACCTGCTTAGCCTTCACCAACACTGCCTCCAAGACTGGGGATAGCGTAATCTTCTCTCTGTAAACCTTCTACCTCCTCTCCAAGTGGTTCAACAGTGTCCAAGGGCCCAAACGCCTAACTTCAATGCAGCCCAGCTCCCTAAAATAAGCAGAAGAAATTGCCAAGAGGGGAAAAAAGATATAAAACAGAGCTATGCCACATAAGACAAAAGTTACAGGGTTGTTGGAGCAGGGTAAGTCAGTAGCTCAAAGATTCAAGGGGAAAAATGTCAATATTGAAAATTCTATAGGAAACACTCACAGAGGCAGAAGACAGTAACTGAGCACTGTTAAGGATCTGCTGCAGGGAGCGTTGGAGACCAATCCTTCTGCTCCTGGCAGTGCCTATGGGGCCAGCAAAGACTCTCTGGATGTCTTAGGGAGAGGAGGGTAGAAGCGTACTAATGCCTGGTCTAGCAGCTTGTACTAATGGTCTCCCAGCTTGTTAAAACCTGCCTGTCCTCACTGTGCGTTAAAGCCATAAAGCTATATTTATTAGCTGAGTTGTGCATATCCTGCTTGCAGTCTCCTTATGCATGACTAAAGATGTCCAAACAAGGTGACCCACAGAGAGAGGGTTGTATTTCAGGATTTTCCATCATCTGCCTTTGCAAAGACACTATTTGCCTGACAGCAGGCAAATGAGATATTCCCAAGTCCCTGCAGCTGCACAGGCAAGTGAAGTTGATCCAGACCCAGATGATTCTGAGCTCAGACTGCCTGCAAGGCAGTGTGGATGCAAATTCCAGGAGTCCAGTGAACTTCAGGCAGCACCCTGAATCTGCAACAAAGGTACAATGTAAACAGCCCCTCTGCTGTTAAAAAAATCCAGTATTGGGAACACGATCATCTGCTGAGTCTGTAAAGTTAAATCTGAGAGAAACATCAACACCTACCAAAGAAGACAGAGTGGTCAAATGTAAAACAGAGTGTCAAAGCACACAGGCATAACAGGTCAACTCTGCATGGGCCAGGAATCGAGCTTTTGGGCAGCACCACATGCAATACAAAAAAAGAGAACCCAATTTGTTGACCCAGTCAGCTCTCTCACATCACTCTCTGCCTTCCCTGCTCGCAGATGGGAGGAAACAGCTTTTTGTATCAAAGAGAATCATTCCATGCCCAAGTCACCAGGCAGCAAGAGAACAGCACTGCTCTTTGCCAGTCCAGAAGCACAGGCTGGGAATTACACAGCATGCAGGTTCTCTTCAAGGGCACAGCTCTAAATGCCCAAATCAGGTATTGTAGCTGAGACCACAGCAGGCTGAGCAGAACGAAGAGACAACAATGCATGTTTTGCTGCCTGCATGACTGTTTACACCCCAGCATGGTATTTGCTTTTTCACAATAGGACAAGTTTGTTGACTCATGTTTAGCCTGTGACCCAGTATAAACACCAGCAGTTTCTGCCGTCAGAACAGCCGGTCATCTGCCGCTGTGTACAGAGATGGTTTTTTTCCTCCTAAATACAGCATCTTGCATTTATCTGTATTGTGTAGCACCCTAGTTTTTCTGTGAGCATTTCTCCATTTGTCAAGGTTTGATCCCAGCCACATCCCTCTCCCAATAGCCTACAGATTCTCTAGATGTGTACTAGTTCATTAATAAATACATGAAACTACATTTTCTATTCACCATCCAAGATTGAAAGAAATGTTCCTAGGATAGGCACCTGAAAATACACATTTAATCCCTGCCCCACCCCGGGTAGCATCATCCAACCATTTTGCACCCAGTTTCATCTAGAGTCACATTAGGTATGACTATGCCAAAAAGACTTGGTATTTGTCACGTAGTGCCTCTCCCCGAGTAATAAGACCTTTTAATCTTGTCATAGGATACTACTTTGATTTGAGATTACTTTCCTCCAAAAAACCACATGGTTTACTTGTCCAGCATCTTCCAGACTGCTTTTGTTTCAGATTTTTTTCTTCTATCAATGAAAATTGAACTGATCTGTAATTACCCAGGTCCTCTTTTTCTTCCTTCTGAAGACAGGTACTGCACGACTTTTATGGCAGTCAGGTTCCTCACCTATCCACCACAATTTGTCAAAAACCACCACAAATTATTCTGAAATCACTTCAGCTAACTTTGTATTAAAATTCCTGACACCCGGACAGCTTGAGACCACCTGATTTCCCAAGAGCCCTCCTGAATGTATTTTATTCCTCTATTGTAAGCAGAGATCTCACTATTTGTCATTATCACCAGCAGTGCTAGTCAGCACTTCTTTCTCTTGAACTTTCTAACAACTAGTATGAAAAAAATAAAGCATTAAACATTTTGGCCTTCTTGACATTTTTTCAATAGGTCTTTCTGTTCCCATGATTATCCCCCACGTATATTAATAGTATGAGAAGGACCAAGGAAAGTGCTGACCTGCTCATTTGCCGTGGTTACCAGGACTACTGAAAGGAAGGGTTGTCACAGTCGTAACAAGTCTTTCTTACATGAAGTGATCATGGTGAAGCAAAAAGCCTTTGTCCTGCAGGCTTAGAGATATAAACTGATCCCACAGTTACAAAGGCAGAATTGTGGTTATTCATTTAGTAGTGTCACTAAAATATCACCAGGTCGCTGTCACCAAAAGCTGTCTCCCTTTACTCAGGAGCCAAGCCCTGAGTTAGGCAACCTGGAAGAAACTGAGCTGTAATACTGAGACAGAAACGTGGGGGGAAAAAATTTAAGTCTCATTTGTCCATGCAAGCTATGCAGCGCAGTCCAACACATCATCTATCAAACATTACATGAAACATTATAAATGGCAACAGTTACATGGTAACCATTCGTACAGTCTCAGAGTGCCCTGAAAAAAGATTTGGATAAGCACACGGAGCTGCCAGGAGGCATTGCCTCCTGAAGTCCCTGCCTGTGCAACAGGGACCGCAGTGACTAAAGGAATAGGACAGAGTCATCCAGACAGAGAAGAAATTTGAGACATTAGTATGAGCAATCCGAGCTCCAGGGAGGGGGAAAAAAACCCAAAACAAACCTACAGCAGTTCAAAAGCAAGGGCAAGTGAAATGCAAGAGCTGCCAAAGAGATTATAGAAGTATTAAGCTCAATTAGAAACATCCTACTGTTCAGCAGCATCATGTTCGAGTTCTGACCATTGAAAGCAAGGTGAGCTAAGCAACTCACCCTCATCGTTTCTTCTTTTATGACACCGGGGTGGACGCAGCCTTCAGCAGACTTTGGTGAGACTTCTCATCCTTGATTTTACTTATCCTCTAGGTATACTTAATAAATAAATGAACGCTATAAATCAACTTTGATGTTAAATGACATCTTCTGTTTATGAATTTGTTACAATGCATAAAAATTTCCATAACTGCACATTATATGATGTCTGTTCTCTGTAATGAGATGCACAGTATCACAGAAGGTATATATAACACACACTGTGCATCTCCAGCTTTTAGTTCACACTACTGTGAAAGGCTAAGGAATAGAACAGCAACCTACTTTATGATTTCAACAGGAACAGTAACCCCAAGGAAAACACACAGATACCTCCTCTGTCTGTGTCACTGGCTATGTAAAGAACAGCTTCAGTATTTCCTACTGTTCCATGATATATTCTGATTATTTTGACACTTTTCAGTATTTTTAAATCTTTTTAAGCAGGAGCCACAAGGTGGCAGCATAAATTAACTGCGCATTATTTTACTTCAGAGTCAGCTCATTCCTATATTCTCTAAATCTCAGTCACTTACTCCTATTCCTCACCTGAGCTGCAGCAGCTGTTTATGACACCATGCAGTATGCTGGATCCAAAAACTGGTCCTAGTTGAAATAATGAAGGGCTGCTCACTGGGCATCCTTCAAACGCTTTGATTGGTACTGCCAAGGAAGCAGTGAGGAGCAGAAGAGAAGGATAGAAATGACCTTGACATGAAGAAGAAAGGTCTGCAGGCTCCCAAGTTAGATTTAAACAGAAGGTTTTTCAGGTAGCATGAATAAAATTACAAACTCCCAGAAATTGCCTTGCAGAAAGCATCATTCCAGCTGAATGTCACCCTGACTACCAAGTACTTCTTTATATATTAATTTAGTCAGTGTAGTTATTTAACTGGTGAGTCTACATTTAATGGCTGCTTATATGCATTAATATTTATCTCATCTTCCACAAATGAAATTAGTAACAGCATGCCACATATTTTCTTCATGTGGCTCCTGCAAATGCATTAAATCCAGCAAGCTATTTCCAAAGGCAACTGTGAGCAGAGCTTGGTCCTGTGTATTTCTGTGGCAGCTGTGCTAAAATTACACTCCTCCTATTAAAAGAATCTTTTTTTGCTGGATCTGTCTTTAGTTATACAATATTAACAGTGAAAATATGAAATGAGAATTCATGGCCTTACATGCTTTCACTTTAAATTCTATTTAAAGCATTCTTGGGATTTTTGCAAGACATTCCAAACATTCAAATCAAGCTCTTGCCTTCCATAATTGCTTTTTTAAACTTTTACTATGAATATGACATTGTACTTTTTATTTAAACTCCAGCATTTTTTCCTTGTAAAGAAGCATGAGAGGTTAGAGATGAGTTAGCTATGGGAGCTGTTACAGTATTCCTGGGATGCTCCCTGGGATGATATCCTGTGTGACCTTGAGCTAGTCAGCCTGTTGTCCACCCACCTCTCCTATTTGTTCTCTTGTATGTTTGTACAGAGCCACAAAAAAATGGCATTCTACAGTTACCAGGGGCTCTATCACCCACAAGGAATATCATACCCATTTTGCTCTGGACACTGTTGTTTTGCCACTGAAAGTGAAGTGATGCTGTTTGAAAGGATTAGAGTTGCTCAGTACGATCCTACTCAGAGCCCTGGCACCATAATTGCTGTCAAATTAGTTCTGTTCATGCTACAAGAAAAAAAAAACATTTAAGGCTTTTCTTTTACAGAACTGTACTGGATGTCTTTTTCTTTATACACAAATAAAGATCTAATGACAAGAAAAATTGAATCGATGACAAATGAGGAGCCTGCATTTCAAGGGACACCATCAAAGAGCTGAAGCCTTCAACTACAATTCTCTTCAAATTGCTAAGCAAACAAGTAAAATTCTCAGGACTGAGAGTGTTTTAAATCTATCACTCTCCAAACAGAGGATAATATAAAAAAATCCAATAGTACACTGTGATTGTTGTTCCAGAGAAAACTGCCACTGAACATGCCCCTTGTACTAACTGTTCTTAGAAATGTTTTTGTATCACTCACTTAGGTATACACCTGCTACCTGGGAAAGCGCAAAGTGTTACCAAACCTTGCCACTTTCTTTTTCAGGTGCTTGGTGATCTTTCTGATAATTTATATTTTATTTTAATATTAACTGAAGTACATGGTTAATACTAGTTTTTGCACCAAAAAAGTTATCTAGTACCTTTACACAGTACAGAGCAGAAAGTGAAGGCTGACAAATACAAACAGCAACACATACAACGGAAAAAAGACTCCAAACAACCTACAAGAGCATCAGCTTTTGGCCACTTCGTCAGTGGGTGTACAGTAAGTAACTGCTCGTAGTACAGGAGGTATGCAGTGATTTCAACGGGAAGGCAGGTGAAATTCCCTAAACCTGTACAGCTTTAAATTGATGTGATTGACAAACAGAGGATATTAATTCATTCAGTGATGAGCAGAATGGAAAACACAGAAGAAATTTGAGTATTCATTCCTTCTAATAACCTACATGGGAAGGTACCTTGTGTAATGTTCAGATGAGAGATTTAAATTAAGCAAGACGAAGTACTTTTTAGAATAACATATAATTTAACAGAACTCATGGCTACAGAAATACAAATATATTTAAAATACAATCAAATTAATGAGAGAACTATTCATAATGCTTTCCTTCAACTCTACTGTAGCATTACAGTAAACACAAAGGCTATCAAAACATAACAAGAAAGCTGGAGCCTGATGGATTATTAGAGGCAAATGTGACCAATCCATCTGAATATATCTGTCACAGAGCTCTGTTTGCTGTAAAATTGTGGCTGGCACAGCTGGTGACTGCATGTAATCAACATTTTTTAATTACATAAAACAATGCTTTGAAAAAAAACAACAAACTAGAACACAAGCCTAAAATAAGAGCCCAAACATTTAGAGGTGAAGTCATGTGAAGCTTACATGGGGAATTTCCATCTGGTACCATTTAGGTAGCTGTCAATTAAGTATGCCTTTTCTGCTGCTGTTAACACATGGGCCAAAGAGTGCACCAAGCATCCTCACGAGATGGCTGGTTACGTACACTGACAACAGCAAGCAAGCATGGTCAAAACAAATCATTGTGCAAGCAACTGAAGGTATAAAGTAAGAGGGGAAAAAAATAGAAACTCTTACATTTGAGAGCATAAACTCTCATCCTTCTGCTCTTACCATCATAGGCTCCTTTTCTGAGGCTGCCTGTATTGACCAGACGCTGGATAGCAGTGCAGCATCACCTGCCACCATACCTGCTCCATTCCTCCTGCTGGGAGAGATGCCGGTGAAAAACAGAGCAGCAGAGTCATGCCTTCCTGGGGCTGGAGATTCCCCACATAAACGTACAAAGCACCACCTCCTGCTCATATGCAACGACACTGGGTCTAGCATACAGTCTAGCTCCGGGAGCAGCTTTGCACACCCAAGTAACGTCCTCTGGCTTCCACCACAATGAGTGTCCTTACATCAGGCCTGAGCTAAGGTCCCCATGCTCTCCAACACGGAAGGAAAGTATACACAAGTGTCCCTCTGCCAGACTCAGGCTACAGGAAAGTGATGGTACAGAGCAGTAGCTCCCTCCTTTTCCCCATGGGGTAAAATAGTGGGAACAAATCCAGCTGCAAACAGCTGAAAAAATTCTTTGGCAATTTCTGCTGACTTGCTACAAATTATATTTTCATATAGTAGTGGTCTGTTTTCAACAGAACTGGGAATTAATCAGCACCCTGAACCTCTGGGTATCTGCAGCATAGGATTACACAAGGCTGCTGTGAAGTTATATTGTAATTTAGCTAACTCTGGAGAGATAGATACCAGCACAATATAGGATTAAACTCCAATCTGAGTTCTGAAAACAGGTCCTGTCTTTATGTCAGTTTGTACAAAACCCTCACAGCCAAACTCTCCCAAGCCATCTGTGATGGCTGAAATCAAACGCTGCAATCTCTCCTCAGCTTGGTCCAACCAGAAATATTCTAGATAGGCTGCTTGGAAACTTTTCAGAATAAAGCAACCCAAACCCACACTTTGGCTGCTGAGAATCCCACCAGCATGCTACATTGCTGTTCTGGAAGGGGGAAAAAAATACTGAAACACACCAGAAACTTATCTCTGATGTTAGAAAAGGGTAGTATAAACTTACTAGAGGGTCGTTCCAGCCAGATCTATTGAAACATACACAGAGCCAGTTCCCCTGCAGGTGGGGAATAAACTGTCTCTTCATTTTACCAGTGTTTTGTTCAGATCCAACAGAAGAAAATCAGCAAGGTGGCAGGGTTAAAGGAGTACAGAGGCCTAACATACAACTCTGGCTCCTGCAAGAGCACTCCTTGTACAATCCTATCTCTAACCCACCCGAATGTTCACATCCCATGTAGGCTAGTCATTAAGTTCTCTGGAGTTGAGAAGACTATGTCAGGGAACACACTCAACCATCACAAGCTGATCTGTATCAGCAAAGACCCAAACCAAATACTCAGGCAGCACCTATGTCCAGCTGGTGATTCTATTCCCAACAAAGCCAACTGCTGCAGGTAGAGTACCCAGAGGCTGAGCAATTCTCTTGTCCATAATATATACACACATTGAAAAGAGGTTGAAGAAAGAGCACAGGGGTCACAATGACAAGTGGAAATCACTGCAAGAATCTGGAGATAGTAGTGACACAGGTTTTGTTACTAATTTTACATGCATACATACCGTAGCATGGGAGGTTCCTCCGTGTGCCAGTGGGCATTTCTGGTAACAGCCAACAGCCTCATTAGTACCTCCGACACAGGGAGGAGTCTGTATATACTAATTGTATTACTACTGGCTCTTTGGACAAAAAGAAGTAGTATAAAGGCACCCTCAAGGACTTTGGACTCTCTTTAGGTTGATGAGCACATTCACGCTGCTTATCTGGTTTGGGCCTGGAGACCTGTGCTCCATGAGGAAGGGAAAAAAAACCCAACCAACCCAAACCACACAGCAATACAGATCCACCAGCCTTTTCTTAACACACCACACTTCTAATAAAAGACTGCTTAAAGATAAACTCTTAATAGAGGAGGCCAGGACTTTGCATCTTCTAGCATAGCTGGCATCACAACTTCTCCATAGTTCTGTCTCATACAGGAAAAAGAGAGAAGAAGCAACAAGGGCTATGTCAAAGCTTGCAGTTTGTGGTTATGCTGGAGCTTATTTTCAGCACGTGTTTCTGATGGACATTGTGCTAAACTGAAGTAGTGGTTTTAACATCTATTTTCAGGATCACAGGCCAGCAGCTTTTCTCCAGCGAGAATGAGGTATTGGTATGCAATATGACCACCCTCTATTTACATGAATTTCTTTGTATGTCTGTCTACCCTTCCTTCTACCAAAATATGCAGCTAAGCATGCCAACTAGATTGTGGTTTAAACGTGATTTTCTGTAGATCAGGCTTCCACAAGCCCAAGTAAAACCTCACACAATGCTCTACAAAAAGCAAAACAATTAATGTCTCCTCCGTGGCAACATTCACATAACCACTGGCAAATCATACGCTTGTAGCGTAAACCACCTTCATTCACAAATCCAAGCACAGGTGGCTTGCGTAAATTCAGGATACTTCTTTTCCACTGACCTAATTGTGGCAGGACCGCAGCAGCTCATATGACATGTTTTGTTGCATTTTTTTCACTGTAGCTAATCATAGCTGTGTCACACACTTAAAACTGCAGTGAGTCCTTAATATAGCAGTGGGTAAACAAACATCACAAAACAGCCTGCACAAGAAACAGGGATGTGTATGCCTCAGGGATGGCTTGCTCATGTTTAACAAGTGCTTTCAGGAAGAATGTTCCAGGCAGTGTTACGTTTCTGCCTAAACCTCTCTGAGCAGCAGTTACCCTTTGAACGCTTGATGATAATCCTAATTTAAAGAACTAGGACTCTTCAGATGTAAACAGCATTTGCCTTTCCAAACAGTTACTAACCATATTATACAGTACCCCTTATTTCCCAATTAAAAAAAAAAAAAAAAGTTCAGCACATTATGTTTACAGTTACTATAAATAATAGTCTGGGGGGAATGAAGAATTTTTCAGAATAACTGTTTTCCTGTGATTCCATGTCCTCAAACAAGCCTCTGACATCCCTGCTTTAGGAACACAGGTAATCCTCAAGCAAATTCCATGCAAATCTTAATCTCGCTACCTGTAAGGAAACTAAATAAAATCCAGCATCCTCAAAAAAAGGAGTATTAATATAATATACAGCCTTGTAGTGGCTGTATTCCATATCACCACTTACAAGTTAAAGGAACAAAAATATCTAGAATAACTCTCTCAAGGTGACTCTCCTCTCCACAACAACAAAACTGACAAAATTGTTTTTAACATGTATCTGCTTAGGGATCCAATTTTCAGCTCAGCTTCTCTCTGAAAACTCATCCACACTCCATTACTGACAGCTACTACTCAGAGGGGAAAAAAAAAGGGTGGAAGTAAAACAAAAGGTGAATTAATTTCAAGAATGAATAGCTCATACAAGGAAAAGAAACTAAGAAATTCAAAGTGTTTGGCTAGAATGAATGTGAATACAAATCCAGGATTGTGGTTTTTGGTTTGGGGGGTTTGTTTTTTGGTTTTTTTTTAAATAGTATTTAATCACGCTCTAAGACTGACAATAACAATCATAATATAAGAAAGGATTTAAGTTTCCTTTCGCACACATAACTCCATCTTATAATCTGCAAAGTAGCAGCAAGTCAGCTCTACTGTTACGTGTCTATGGATGGCACTTTTAGCCTGTATAAAGTACTCAAAAACCACAGCCTTAAGGAGAACAGCCACCTCCCTTGCTCTTTATCAGCAGGACAGTCCAGTATTTAAAAGAGCCAACAGTGTGCACTACCATGTAATGTTATCCCACATTGTGGAGACTGAATTAGCTGATAACCTTTGGAGCAGCCCAGCCGCTGTTAGAATCTGCAGGATAGGTTCTCTTGCAGAAGGCTGGAGTTCAGTATCAGCTCAGACAACTGCAGTCTTCTGTCTCTCCTCATGCACTTCCTCTAGCAGATCCCTCCTGCTGTCCTTCCCACCTGGGACACAGTACCTCTCCTTTTTCTTCCTTTGCACCATCTTCCTGACTTATTCAGGTGATCTCTTCCTTCCCTTTTCCTCAGCTTCTTCACCTTCCACCTTTCCTCCCAACAATTCTTTGCTTTCTCCAACTTAAACACAGAGTTAAGAACACCTACCGGAGTGCCTCTGCAGAGAGCATCCTATATGCTACAGAGCAGAGCCAAGTGGCCTGGTCTGGTAGGATGCTGCTAGAGCCCATGCTCTACTCTGTACAGTCACTCTGTGGCTGTTCTGATGGCTGTACAGCACTGTGGCTGTTCTGATGTGGGAAAGGGATGAACAGTTACTTGCGAGGAACTTGCTGCTGCATCACTCACCACTGTAGCACCAGGTCTGCAGGACCAGGCAGAATTAACAGAAGACCGGCAACCCTGCTATAGTGTCACAGATTTCTTGTCATCTCCTGGAGGGATGAGGGGTCACAAAGAAAAACTGGCAGCTTGCTCTTGTAGAGAAAGCCCAAAGCCAAGCTCAGTCAAAACCACATTGCCAGATAAACTTTATTTACAAACATACAAACCTCAGAATTAGCGTGCTGAAAAGCACCAGGACCACAGGCCCCAAAGACAGACCATCACCTCTTTGGCAAGTATTATGAGGACAACTGCTGCAAATGTTATGAATGCTTCTCTACCCCTCTTTGAAGAGAGGACACAGCTGAATATGACCTCCTCATGGCAAGTTCGGGATGATCTTGTATCCTCCAACATGAGACAAGCTGCTGGCTGCACTGAAGTTTTGCTGTGAAGTGTCCAGAGCTCTTGGCCCAGCACGGCGCTGCTTTATTGTAACAGTCCTCAGCTAACAGATTCAATGATCACCACTGAAGACAAACCATCCTGCCAGGAAAGCTGACACTATCTCCTGCAGATAGGAGGAGAAATACTTTACAAGGGACATGTAAAAAGTGGGGGATAGAAAAAAATGGCTCCCATCTTCCCTCCAATGACACCCCAAAGCCAACAGTCTCAATATCCTATGCTAAAATTATGTTTTTTTCTTTTGCTTTTCTACTTCTCTATCACATTACCAACCCAAAGGTGAATTTCTACCAGGGAGCCCTCGTATCTATTTCTCATTCAACCCTAAAACAGCCATAGTATGGTGGAGTTGTACTGCCCCCCACCCTCCCATAACAGTTGATGTTTTCTGAACTGAATTCTAGTATTTAGAAGCTGTAAGCACCTCTGGTTAAAGAGATCAGCTTACATCACTGGCTTTAAAGTTTTTCTTTGCCTCTTTCTGCAAGAGGCCAGGAAACCTGTATGTGATATGGCTCTAGTTCTTCTGGAGTGACATAGTCTGGAGCATTGCCCATCAGGTCTCGTCCCCTGAAGGATTTAGGAAAAGCAATGACATCTCGGATACTTGGAGCATCAACGATGAGAGAGATCAGCCTGTCAAGTCCTAGAAGCAGAAAACAGACTGGTGAACCACTTGTGTTATGGCCCTATATTACTTCCTCTGATTCAGAAAAATCAGAAAGATGGAGTAGATAGTATTACTGATCTCAAAGAATAAAAGTGAAGCAAGTTAAGAGGAAAAAAATTCATCTCGACCAGTAGCAGAGAAACAGACTTGCATGAAGAGCAGACATGCCTAGCAAAATAAAGCTTTTCAATATTACAGAAAGTTCTGCAACACACCAAGGACTTCAAGACAGAGGTAGTGCCTTTGCAAAGACAGCATAACAAAACCAGAGCAGCTAAGTGGCAGGAATGGTGTCAGGGCTCTGCTTAACTGCTCAAAGCTCTTGATCAACCAGTTCTGAAGGATTACAACAACTAGGAGGAATTCAAAAAGAACACATGCATCGGGGTGATTGGAGGGAAATCACACTGAAAGACCACAGGTTAAAATACTACCTTTGTTTTTTGTAGGGATTTTTTTTTATTTGTTTGTTTGGGGTAGGTTGGGTTGGGAAGGGGGAGTGTGTGTGTTTGGGGTTTTTTGCTTTTTTAAAACCACAAACTTGCAGGGTTCTAGGAAAGAAGTCTGGCATTATCTGAATTAGTAAGCAAAACAAGCAAGGAAGAAGGGAAGCGAGACTGAAGCAGAGGGCAAGGTTGTGGGAGTGACCCAGGGCATGAAACAAAGTACCATGCTGTCCCAGGCCTCTAGGCATGCAGTACAGGGATCCTGTTCTGGCTGCATGGGAATGAGAATAAAGATGACCTAATCCTAATGAATACCCTGTTTGTAAAACAGCAGATTAGAGCCACCAATATGTGATTTGGTCCTTGCATAAGAACTAAATCACACTACAATGCTGGGGAGGAACACCAAAACATTCTGCACTTGGTGACGAGACCTCTGTTTCCTTCTAAAAAGCAGCTACAGAGATGGAAGCACTGTGTAAGCCCACACAGTGTTACCATGTTGGTGTGCTAAATAGCAATGCCAGAACAGCCATCTCTATCAGGTGGAGACAAGGCTTTTACTAACAAGCATGAGGCTTATTCCTGGGATCTAATAGGCCAAAAGAGAGTCACAAGATACCAGCATCTGGAGAGCTACAAGGCACTTACCTAAAGCGATTCCTCCATGAGGTGGAGCTCCAAACTCCAAAGCCTCAAGCAGATGGGAAAGCACCTCAGAATCCTCCTGCAAAATTACATAAGAAGTGTCACTGGACAAGCAATGCTCTTCCTACTAGCAATGCAAGATGAAGGTATGATGAAGTCATACATCACTCAGGGCTAGGAGTTATGTTTCTTTATCCGAGAAGCACACGAGTGTTTCAGAATTTGAAATGGATATTTAAATTAACTAGTCCTTTAAATCACCAAGAGAATGTTAGAGACATCTATAGGTGTTACCTTCAGCACCTTCTCCAGCACAAAACGCTGTTGTTCTGCACTATGAATTCTGATGGAGCCTCCTCCAACTTCGTTGCCATTCAGCACAAGGTCATAGTGCTGGCTACGGGCCTGTAGAAAGAAATGAACAAACACCTCAGCAAGGCTGGGGCACAGGTGCATCTAATAACAACCTGCACACAGACAGGAAAGACACTGGTAACGAAGCCACGACATACACCACTACTGCTCTCAGTGGTAACTTGCAGTTCAGGTACCAGCCCTATCAGAGGCATGGACTGCTGCTGAGATGTGGGAACAGTACAAATCCTTTTGCAAAGCTGATCAAAACTTGAAGTAATGTGGGATGGGTCAGAATACAAGACTCCTCACCTTAAGCAACTGTCTTCTATAAGCCCTTTTGTCAGGGGCATGCATGGATATTTGATGCTCAAAGTAATCTGGAAGCCATGTACAATACGGCTCTTCCAGACCTGTACAATACGTAGTCAGTTCCATGAAACATCTCCTCTTTTTTACACTAAAACCAGCTGCTACTTGCCTAGTTTTCCATGACACATAGCTGTAAAAGAGCCAGCATGGCAGGCATGAAGTTAGTTACCTTTGTGGGATCAGAATAGAGGAGGCTGGTATCTGAAGGATGAGGGGCAGTGAAAGGGTGATGAGCAGATTCCAGTTCAGTGGAATTCTCTTCCTTTGGGAGGAAAAGGGGGAAATCCACCACCCACAGAAAATGAAAAGCTGTAGGATCACGGAGTACCAGCCCAGCTGCCTCAAGGAGGTCAGCACTCTCCAACCGTAGGCTTCCTAATGCAGAGCACTGTAAAAGAGAAGGGAGATAACAAGATGGGGCAATTTTACCATCAGGGAAGTCACTCAAACACCGACCGGGGAAAGAGTGTTTCATAAAGGTAGTATCACAGACAGCACCAGTTGTAATGCATTGTTGCCTTAAATGCTTTTGCCTTGTATCCTGAAAGATATCACCTTCCTGCTGAGGCAGCAGCAGCTCCAGAGTTTGACCAAGTAAGGAGCTGGAAAATCCATTTTCTTCCAACTGTTCTGTCTTCACAGATCCTTCCTAGACTAACCTCAAGCTCTACACAATTGTGGATTAACTGGGGGTGCACAGGTAAGATCTGCACTTTGCAGGCAGAGAAATGAAGGCACAGAAAGAGCATATCACAAAATGTTGGCTATCAAGCAAAGCATGACACCTTGTCATAAACCAATGCTTGGAAGGTAATGTCTGCTGGCAAGAATATTGAGAAGGGTAAGGACAGAATCTTCCATCACTGCTGCTAATAAACAGCTGTGTTCACTCTCATCATCTGCTTATGGGAGAAAATTACCTAGTTGACATTGTTTTCCAATCTCTCTGATGCTTTAAAAATTAAGTTAAGATGAGAGAAAAAGAACTGATTTGTTCCTGTTTTATATTCCAGCCTTCATCTCAGTTATGAGTTCCTCCCAGAATGTGACTGGGGGAAATAAAAGCAATAGGTACATTTCATGCATTATTTGCTGTTACTATAGCTTCAGCTCCAGAGAAACATGGAATTAGATGACGACCTATTTTAATAATAAGAAGAATTAGACTAAGGTCAGAAAACATCAAAGCCTTCATCAGTAACATTCAACTCACACAGCCACCCAAGAAATGCTTCCTACCACTTGCTTGTGTTCACCAGCTGCCAGCAGTACCACATCATCCACCTGCATGTTCAGTGCTTGGATAAGCTCCGACTGCTGCTTCTCACCAAGAAGCTTTGTAAGCAGAGACTTCAAGCTTCCATCAGGCCTGCAGATAATTTCCATGATTTCCTAAAGAAAGATATGAGTATGTTCAGTCCAGTGCTGCCCTCTCTTGTCTTGAAGCACCACATGCTCAGGCACTGACTCAGCTATTAAAAACTACTCTTCTACCTTCCTCTGCCTGCAAGTGCCTTTATAGACACTTTGTCATTCACCGTTTCCAATGCCTCAGCAGTGTTTGTCTCACCTGGTTAAACTGGGATTTTGCAGACTCCTTTAATGACTCCAAATCTTTATTTTTAAGATATCTCTGGGGAAAGAGCAAGAGAAGATACAGTAAAACATTAGCAAAATCTATGGAAAGCCTAACCAGGGTTCAAATCTACTGACTGAGCTGTTTCCAAACCTCTCCAGTTCTTTTGTTTCTAGTGCAAGTCCTTACGAGGGCTGTGAAATAGGAAAGGGACCACAGCACTAGGCTGCTGCTGGGTGTCTTCTCCAAGGACTCCTTTCAGGAAAAGGCCCCTCTAGGCTGTACATCTGGCTGCAGTTTTTCTCCCTGCTCACAGATCAGATGTAGCTGGTCAGCAGAGTCAACCAACTAACTGCCTCCAGCATGCAGGAACAAAGTTGTAACACCACACTGT
This sequence comes from Aviceda cuculoides, assembly GCA_035590195.1. Classification (NCBI taxonomy): domain Eukaryota; kingdom Metazoa; phylum Chordata; class Aves; order Accipitriformes; family Accipitridae; genus Aviceda; species Aviceda cuculoides. The sequence continues at coordinate 34,163,631 of JAVJGG010000090.1, forward strand.
TGATGGGGAAAGCATAGCTCAATTTGGAGGAACAGAGGGAAAACAACTGGGCTGACTCTCACGTACAAAGAAATGCAGTAGATGTGAAGACCTACATCATGGTCTTGATTTTTTTTCAGCTACTCTAATGTTTAGACAGGCTCAAGAATCCACTTTTGTTTTACTCAAATGCACACCTCAGTGCCCTCTCGTGGGAAGCCAGTAACTTGCACTTTGTGCCAAAACAAAAGGAATCCCAAGAGAAACCATGGTCAGAAAGCTCTATTCCCCAAATAAAACTCAGTTTTCAGTGGATTTTTTTCCCCGTACTGCCCAAGCTGCAAAGATGCCCACAGCCAGAATTAAATCTGTTTGCCTACCAAAACGCATGGCTATGTCAATCTTCTACATCTGCTGTCAGCCTTGGATTTGGTCTGTGAGATTCTCATTACGAGACGTGAGTTGTGCCCACAAATGCAGCAAAAGCAAACATGAGAAGGGCTTGTAACCACCCGACATTTCTCTCACTAGTGCAGAACAGAGCTGTGCCATACCTAGCTGTATTTCAATCTCTTGCCACAGGGCACAATTTATTATTTAGATGCACATCGGAACCCACCCTTGCCAAAAGCAAGCTGAAGCCCCAAGAGGCTTCCCTATTCTCAAGGGATCTTGCAGCTCTGTTCTCTTCCTCCCCTTCCTAAGGATAATGTATTTTTCCTGTCACCTGATTGTCTCCATTCTAACACCACTCAGCCCAATATGACATCAATTACAACCAACCCCAAGTTTGCTGAAGGACACCACTCCCCCAGTAACAGCAAGGAAGATCTCCATACCAACAAAGGAATTCAAATTGTCATTTTTTTATTTCACATAAACCATAAGCAGTATGTAAAAGCATCACTTACCACTCCCTGAGGGATACAAATGGCTTTGACAGTGCCATGTGGGTAACTGAGCGCATTCTGCACAAACTGAATGTCCGATCTTCGTAAAAAATCACTGATATCCACTATCTGAGAAAGAAGAGAACACAAGAAAAAGCAGTGGTGGTAGGAACATGAAGCAAAAATCCTGCACCTGTGTCTTAACACCTTCAACACCATTCCCTAGGACATCATTTCTTTGCTCAGAGAAATCAAATGGTTCACAAAAAGAAATGAATGGGGTCAAGCTGAAATAACCATTAGGAGGCCAAGCACTGCAGAAAGAGAAATGCAAGACAGCCAGGAAAACCCAAGGTTGAGATGGTGACATCCTAACACAGCAAAGAGAGCTGTACACTGAAAAAGAAACACCCAAAATTAATTCCTGGGGAAACTGAAGATGCTTTCTTGCTTTTCAGCACTCTTCCTCTTAATACATTTGTCAATATTCTTATTTCATATACAAACAGTGTATGCACACAACCACAGTCTGTTATCTTGAAAATATCTGCAGGCCATTAAAAGGCTGGAAAAGCCCATCTCATGAAGCATGCTCACCAGGAGTATGCTTTGGAGTGCAGCAGGTAAAAGCACTTCTGGTATCTGTGGATGCCTTATGGGCTTCTGCTCCTAAGACAGTCAAGATGCATTGCTTCCTAACACTACATTATCTTTAAAATAAAATTTTCTTAAAACATACATTTTCCATAGCCAACTAATCAAACCCTCTCTTCTCCAAGAGATGATTACCTGTACAAAGCAGCAACGATGGGATAGACACCTTGGGTAAATTACAGCACTGAGAATCCCAGCCAATCACGTATACATGATCCGAACAAAGATTATTAAAACACTAACAGAAAGAAAAAGCTGCAAGTTTCCAATGGGCAAACCCTCACCTTCATCCCAAAACGAGTGTCTGGTTTATCAGTCCCATAGTCAGCCAGTGCCTCCTTGTATGTCATGGAAGGGAAAGGAGTCGTAATGGGGCCTCTTTCCTCAGGCCAGGAATATTGCAGGAGGCCCTCTATCAGTCTCTGGATCCCAGCTTGATCTACAAATGACATCTCAATATCTATCTTAAAACAGAAAACAAGAGGGGGGCTTCCACGTTAGCTACAGGTTTTGCCTTTGCACTGCTATTTGCAGAAGCTCTTGACTTACAAAGCAGGCATAACAAGAAACAATGAACTACATGAAATCATAGTATGACTGCATTAGACTGAGGATGCGCTTATGATCTCTCTACACCCTGATGACTCAGGCAACAATCTCCTTAGAGAACTGAATGAGGTAATGATGACAGGGACAGAAGGAGAAGTCTTGAATGAACCAAGCTAACTCTGCCTGGGAGCTCAAGGCTGAGGAATGGGATGCCTGACACAGCAGGACAGAAGGAGATTGCATCACCAACCACAATCACTGCTGCAACACAACTCCCACATCTACTGCATCTGGGACTGTGCAGTCAGCCAAGGACAGTAACCACTCTTTTCATGTCCCATACTAACTTCAAAGGGGTGTGTCTGTGAAACACACAGCAAACAATGTTGTACCCCCCAAGAAACACAACAGCCAGCAGAAACTAGGCCTTCAGAAGGGGAAACAGCTACAAGCTGTTTGGGGTGAGGAGGAGGGTAAAAGGCAGTGTGAGCTGGTTACCTGAGTGAATTCAGGCTGCCTGTCAGGCCGCGAACCTTCATCTCGGTAGCAGCGAGCAACCTGAAAGTACCTGCAATAGTACTTTTATTTAGATAACTATTTAAAGTACCCTAAATTAAATTATGGCTACAGAATTGATCATTAAAAAGGGAAAGGGGGAAGAAGGAAAAAAAAAAAAAAAAAAAAAAGGTCTGTTCCCTTTGCAGCAGCGTAGCCCCAGTTGTTCCCATCCCCTCCAAAGCATGAAATTTTGAGTGAAAGCAACTGAATCAGCAGCTGTATCCATCTCCAAGCATACCTCCAGACACACGTGAAGGCTACCAGGTGAGCTGTGTCCCAACAGCAGCATACACAACCCCTTTTCCCACCTTTTGCTCCAAACCTGGACTGTACTAATGACCATGCAAAATTCACTTGTGGTCTAGATCTGGCCTGCAGTTCATTGCGTGAACAATTGTCTCCATCTCCTTCAATTTTATTTGGAGAAATAAGCCCAATTAAAAGCTTTGTACTCGTGCACCCTGAGAACATGCTTTCCTTCTCTCAGCCATGCTGAGCTGCCCAGCCTTGTCTCAGCTAGTTCTAGAGGTTACTCTCAGAGAGGCTTTTACCACATACTAGATTTTCTGCCCTTCAGGCAGACTGTGCTTCAGATCAGGTTTCAATTTAAAACAACAGTGAAGAATTCAACCTTCAAACAGGATACATTTCCTCTTACTGGGAGGCATTACTGCTGGGGGGCAAAGGGCCTGGCCTAGCTGAAAAGTCCTCAGTATTTAAGGATCCATCTTCAAACACAAAATCCTTGGCAGTAAGTTTTTGGGGAAGTATCTAAAACCTCAGAGATCAAAGGAAGCAAACCCTGGACAGGACATGCAGAGAATAGGAGTCCAAGAAACTCTTACCTGTCCAGGCCTCCGACCATGAGGAGCTGCTTGAACTGCTGAGGACTCTGTGGCAGAGAGTAGAACTTGCCCGCTTCCCTCGAGGGCACAAGGAATTCTTTTGCTCCCTAGCATCAGAAAGAAAAGCTTAGAAAATTCAGCAAATAAGCGGCCTCAATACCTGACAGAGAGCACAGACTAGAAGGACAAGAGAAAAGGACCTATTTTCTCCACTATGAAATCCCACTTGTGAGGAAATGGCTGTTTGCACACTACACTTAAAAAAAAAAAAAAAAATCTGTTAACCAACTTGGTCCAAAATATCCCAAAGAAGGATTCTCCACCTTCTGCTCCGAGACTAATGCATAACAATACACCATCCAAAACAAGGGTTTAAATGCAAGAACTTAGTGTGTTAGCTGCATCAACAATTCCCGGGCTTCAGCTCTCCTCTCTCTGATTATTTTCGAAATGACAGAAAGGAATATAAACTCAAATTAAAATGACTTGAGTAGTGCCACTGCAGTAACCTACTAGTTAAGAGATAAATGCTAAGGAAACAGTGCTTAGAGGAAGTTTTTTGGGTTTATAATCTGGCTGTCCCAGGAGAGGACTTGCATTCAATACGTGCTCTACAAGTCAGCAGCTTTATTCATTTCAAGGTTCAAAATTAAGACACAAGATATCACCTCTCCCCTTTCACTCCCTCTACTTTTAAAAGTATCCATGTATCGTATCAGAAATTTGCATGAGCTGTTACTTAGCGAGGGAACAGCAATGAAGGCCAAGTGGCAACTGACAAGAATTCAACCATGAACTGCCTATGCAATCGCAGGAGGCTAAAATGCATTACTAACAGAATACATACCCCTGGGGTTCTTTTAAAGAGTGTTGGAGTTTCTACATCCACGAACCCTGAGGAACAAACACAGGCTTCAGACACAGAATATGCTGAGAGCAAGGAGAACTAGTATAACAGAGTAGGCTAGAGTAGAGTTAGTCAGCAAAATAGGTAATCTAGCAGAACATGTAGCCTCTCCAAAATCTACAGATTTTGCTGCTTCTACGAATAACTTGCGTAATGACAGATTTAAAGGCTCTGAGCTACCCTGATGTCCTGCCAGAAATGTTGATGACAGAGGACTCCACATAGGCTGAAAAACTGTTAATTCTCTATCCATTTTGAACCAGGCTTTGCTTTTCCAAAAAAGGACTTCCTGATTTTAAGATAAGCAAAAGCCCTATAAGAAATCCATCCCTTTGGCATGCCTCAAGTTCAGTGACCAAAAGAGGGAAACTACCTGCAAAAGGCTTTTTCTCACTGGATATAGCTCATTTGAAACAACTGGTTTGTAGCACACTAAGAGATTTCAATATGCTTTGTCCTTCAGGCTTGCCAACATTCCTCTAAAGAACCCACTGCAAACAGACATGTCCTTACTAAGTGGGACCAGTTTGGAGTAGCAAGTTGATTGGCAATCTCTCCCAGCAATAGGAAACAGAAGAAGGGAAGGCTAAAATGTTTGTTGCACACTGTTCTTCAAGCACTTTTCTTACCATGGAGGTTACATAGATATTCCCGCATCCTCATCACTATGTGTGATCTCAGCCTCAGGTTATACTGTAACTGGAAGCTACGCAAGTCCAAGTAGCGATACTGCATCCGCAAGGCCTCCGATTTCTGGAGACAAGAGATAATTAGGATTAAGAGACAAAATTCAAATTGCACGTCCAATGAAGGTGCTCCTAAAGCCACAGGACAAAAGCCAGAAGCTAAAAAAGGATGCTGTTCTATTGCCATTACCCACAACTTACACAGATGAACATCAGTCACTGAGTGTTTCCATGCATGACAATTACTTTAAAAAAAAAAAAAAAAAAAACCAACAAACCAACTAGACACTTATTGTGATAAGAGCTGCCTCAATAAAGCTTAGGATTTTAGCCCTCTTTATTATCAGTCCACTGCAACAGACTGTAGCAATCTTCCTTGAGATTTTTAAGCAGAGGTGTGGTATCATACATAGACCTAAAGAAACAACTAAATGGTGATACATCCTTATTACAGACAGGAAAACTAAAGCAGTGCGGATGATGGGATTTGTCCAGGACTCAGAACACGGAAGGAACAGGCCTAGCTCCCCCAATTCTGACACCTATGTATCAGTCACAGTTTCAACGGTACAGAGAATATCTTCAATTAACAGTGATGTCACTCCCACACCAAGGAGCCTGCACTAAAACTAACCCCTTATGAGACTGTGTACTTACAGAGAAAGAAAATCCTCTGGCTGAATAGCTGCTTATCCAGATAAGACTAAGCACCCTTGCCTTAAAACACAGCAGTGCATTGGCAGGTTCTGTTTCACACTCTCAAAAAAGCTAGCACAGTCTGATTTTTTTCACTCTTCCGTTTACATCTTCCCATCTGTTCTTACAGTGGTATTTGAAAACCCTGTGCACTGGAATCATTCAACCTTTGTTTTCTGCTTAACTCTAATTATAAATGCATCCTCACAGCTAACAAGCAGTACCCCTATTTTAAATACCATCCTTCCCCCAAAGCAGCGCTGGGAGAACCAGATGAAGCTCTCAGATGTTCTACCATCCCCCTGGGCAAATTCCCCATTTATTGAAAAGCCACTACTTTGCTAAAAAGAGAAAAAACACAGACACCTTGATAAAATCCTTGATTTCAAAAGGAAGCTTCTTGCAGGAGTTTAGAATCTCTGCTGTCTCCGCCTTCACTTCAATATCCCCTGTTGGCATTTTCTGGAGCAAAAAGGCAAGAAAAAAAAATTAGATGGAAAACTTAGGGAAAACAATTGGACAAAGGTCTTTCACAGATGGTCGGGGGGGAAAAGAAACCCATGTGATTATCCTCCCTGCCTTCTAACACACTGTAACTCAGAGAACTTCTCTCAAGGTCAGATTTCTCCTAGATTTCCCTTCTGTTCAGAAAAACACAAGTCACCTCACCAAAGAGGGCGTGTTCTGTCCTAGTGGCATACTGATCTCTACAAGAAATTACTTTTCCTTTGCCTTCTCCTTGAAGGACATGCTGAGCACAGAGGAATAGTCAGGCACAGACCCTTCTAGGGCATATGCATATGGACAAAATACTAGTTCCATTAGCTTACATTTCAGTGTGCATTAGCGGCATCTCCATCAGTCCTTAATATAGGTCAAAAAAGGCAACTTGTGAAGAACCTCTCAGAAGTTCCAGTTCTGAACATCAGTTCTCAGAACTAGCCTTCTTTTTCTTAGATCCCAAGGGAGAACAGACAGCTTCCCCCACTTAGCACTGCGCCACATCAAAGTTCATTTGATCATACAGAACTCTGTCTATTTACCAGGGGGAAGCATATACAACCTTCCAACAAAATGATAAATGTTTAAAAGAAATAAAAGCATTGCTTGAAGCCTGCACTCTTTATGGACATCCGTAAGCGGTCAGAGCAAAACAAGTTACGGTCATAAATCCACGTTCTCTTTTTAGGTCTGCCAGTGATGGGATACATACAATCCTGATATATTAACCTACAGCTGAGTACAATGAGAGCCGAGGAATGCATAGCATTAAAAAATTATTAAACCCGTTTCCTGTACAATGAGAACAGTAAATCTATTCTGAGTGAGAAATAGGTCATCACATGCTGTGGAACTTGTGATGACAATACTTATTTTCAAGAAAAAGAAATTCTCAACCACACTTTGAAAGCCTGAAAAAGCTAGCCATTATCCTTTCAAAGGGCTGGAAGACAATTTAATTCATGGGTGCCTGTAATGTGCTTTGAGGTTCTCCTAAGTCACATCTCATAGCAGTTATTTCACCTCACGTTATCTGAGGCTGTCACGCACCTGGAACTCACGGCAAAGCTATGACACAAAACCCGCCATAATGCTACTATCCAGTGTTCTTTTCCACAAGGAATAAAACCCCTGAGAGACCCCAACATCCTCACCGGATTCTCCTGTCCTGGGGGCCGAGGGGACACAATTCCAGTCACTCGCACAACAGACTCCACTGGGGCATTAGACAAGAGCTTCTTCACATGGGAATGTGCCTGCAAGAAGATGACAATGTCTCACAGAAATTCAAAGAACAAGACAAATGCACCATGCTCAAGGGCTTTATTTCTTAACAGCCCATTTGAATCCAGGATCACTCCTCATAAGTCAGAGGAAACAGCAATAATATGTTTCTGTTGCAGTGTCAGATCAGGGCTCTCATAACGCTTAAATCTACTTGTGAGTCAGAGCACTCAGCCTGACAAGAGTACTTCACTCTGCTCTCCATGTCCGACGGACCCAAGCTACCGAAGGAAAAATGAAAATAAGAGAGACTCATATTTTGGTTGGTAGCACTTACCTCATCCTGTGGAATGATGATCTGGGTCAGTCCCTGGAAATCCCTCAAAACCAGAAACAGGCCTTGTCTGATCCATGAAAAATACAAAAGGAAAAACAGTTTTTTCAAGAATTCAGCATTCTTCTGCTTTTTAAGCCAAAGCACATGGTAACTAGCTACTTTCTGTACCTTGTGACTAATGTCAAAGCACTTCCAAGTAATGTATGTAGAGATACTTTTCTCACATCTGAATCTAATCTGAACGATTTGTTTCAGATTTTGCCCAGCCACAGACAAACAATGTGCAAATAACCAAGAAAGGTAGGATTTTAATTTGAACATTAATCCCTGTAGAGCAGGGATTCCAAAATCGTGCAATTTCCTGCTGGGAAGCACCTTTCAGATAAACACATTTAGATGAGCAATAAAACTAAAGTTCACATGGATACAGAAAAAAAAAAAAGCTCAACTACAAAACAAGAAGAACACTGGTCTCAAAAAATTTCACATGAACAATCCACACTCCTAGACCCAGAATCATAAATCTTGACCTCTTCAGCTCCAGTAGAGACAGCTACCATTGACTTAATCCATCAAGAAGCTGTCAAATGGAACACGCTCTGGCTGTCTTTAAAAGCAAGAGCATAATGATTGCATTGCAATAATCCTAGCTCTGTTTCCTGGAACTCCACCCAAGACCGTTCAAAGATTTGATGCTCAGGACCTCCTAAAAAAACCCAAAACCATGCAGACTATCACTGCAGAACAGTGCTGGATAAAAACCAGCCTCTCTAGACCGTAAAATGCAAAAAGGCAACTTTTGATACAAATTAATTTCATGAAAGCCACAGGACCTATCTCTATTTTACAAGTACACATGCAGGAACAGAACATTTCGGAGCACTGTCTATGCTGTATGCAGACATGCCTTTCAGTCTACATTTAAAAAATGTTCAACTCCATTAGGAGTGATTATACCACGCCACCTATAGCAAACTGTTGGAATTAACATTTCATCCTCTGCTTACTACCTTTTCTTTATATTCCTTTTTTAAGCAAAGCTTGCATACTTTAAATACACATCATTAGATGCTATAGTTGAAAAGACAAACAACATTGTTTGCTTAAAATTTAAGGACATTATATAAAAGAAGTTATTTGCTTACAGCTGTTAGAATTGCTATAAATATGCTATTACTTTTTTTCTCTCCTATACAACAAGGGTAATAATATTTAACTGCTTTACAGTGATGTAATGAGGATTAATTAAGATTTGCATGAAACTCTGAAATTTTAAATACTGATCTGGCATGGTTCTCAACTGTTTTACTCACTTCAGAAGTGACTTCTGCAGGATATGAAAAGATATCGTAAAGCATACAAAAAAAAAAAAAAAAAAAGTATTTGAATCCAGGCCTAAAGCATACATTGGATGTGGCAAATAAGTATCTCCACTTTCACCTTGGTTTGCATTTACCTTTGATACTGAATCCATCCATACAGTGTGACCTCTTGCCCCACATGAGCAGAACGCAGCTCTCCACAAGTGTTAGTCCGAATGGCAAAACTATTGAAGTCTTGAATAAAAATAATAAAATCTTTCATGGCTTTTGCAGACAACTGAGACAAAACAGTTACAGAGTGTCACCCCCCGTGCCAACACAATTTAGACATATAAAAAGAAATTACTTCATATATCCCCAATAAGACATTAGGACATAAATATGACATTAAATTATTCTAAACAAGTTTTTAAGAGGAATTATTTCTAGGTCTCATTCAAACTTCCATACAGAAACCTGAACACAGTCTTGCTGCAAACTGTTGCCCTGCAAATTTCAGGGGCAAGAAAAAGGAAAGCTGCAAATCAGTCCTGAGGCACACTGACAATTCCACATTCGAATCCAGAAGACACAGGAGATAGGGGGCTTGACAAACCAAAACTGAAACGAAATGTCACGCACCATGTATGTGTAAATCGAACAGTTTCCTGCCTACAACTACCGGTAAAAGGCCTGAACCACAATTATAGAAGACTTTCCACAGACCCCAGTGTGCCTGGTATCACGACTTAGCTATAAAACCAAGCACATGGTTTACAGAACATGCTAGAGATTCAGCTTGCAAGGAGAAATTTGAAGGATGGCAAAGCTAGACATACATAATTATATGAACTATTCTCCCTTACTACCTTCATCACAGCCTTTACAATTAAAAGGTGTAAAGTAGAGGTTATGAAGGTTTGTTTTCCAACTGTTTTTAGGCATTCAGCTATCCTTGTTGTTTACAGGTTGTGTGCTACAGAAGAAAGAGGGTCAAAAGAAATCAAAGTAAAAGCTCAGGAATTAAAAAAAAAAAAAGTTACACAAAATGATTTTTATATACTTTGAATCACAACTCACTGTGAGATGCCAAAAACCAAGTAAGAGCATGATTTAGAGAAGACATTTTAAAAAGTGATCCAGGGAAAACAATTTATCACAAGTGTGCCTTTAATCACCTGTGCAGACTACCCTGACCTAGGTCCCGGGGAAAAAAGAAAGGCAACCACAGCCCGGAGGAGGCAGTGGGGATAAGACAAACGCTCCTTTCTCACCTGGAGCCGCCGGAGCCGAGGTAGAGGCCGCCCGCTGCAGAGCCCACCCGCAGCCCGGCCGGGCCAGCCCTCGGGCCAGCGGGGCCAGCGCCCTGGGCAGCAGCCAGGGAAGGGCCATCTTACAGCCCCGCACCTGAACCAGAAACACAGGAGGACCGTCACAAACCTGCGCGTCGCTAAAAATAAAGACACGTGAGGAAAAGCGCCAGCCCCCCAGCCTCAGCCTCTCACCCTCAGAGGCAGCCCTACCCGAGCCCCGCGTCCTGGGGGAGGGGACAGACTGGGGCACCGGCAGGGAGGCCCCCAGCTCCCCCCCACGCTCACTAGGGAAAGGTCTCCTCACCCTGAGCCACGGCAGAGCGGCGGGGCCGAGGAAACCTGCCACCACCGCCTTCTCCTTCCGCTTCCGCCCGCCACAAACATGGCGGCCGGGGCGGCGCCCCGCCCAGCGCGCCGCGGGGGCCGACGGGAAGGGGGTTCAAACAGGCCCCGGCGGGAAGCAGCGCTGGGGCTGGTGTCAGTTATGGAGTCGGCGGAGGGGGTGGCGCGGACGCTGCTCAGTTTCAGGCGGCTGTCGCGGGGGCTGCCGTTTGGGCGGGCGCACGGGCTTAGCTCCAGGGAACAGCTGCTGCCGCTGGCGCCGTGCTCCCAGGTAGGGCTGGGCCGGGCCGGGCCGGGCCGGGGTGGGGTGGGGTGGGGGAAGCTACTTGTCCCCTCAGGCGGGCGGCCCCGCCGGCGCCCGTCCTTGTGCCTGGGCCGAGCTCCCTCCCGCTCCGTTCCCCGCACCTGCGGGACTCGCCGCCACCTCAGTGCTGCCGCCTCCCGCTCGGCACCGCTCCCGCGGCGCTGCCTGGCGGGGAAAACCGCCCCTGCTCGGGCACAGAGCCTGCGTGCGGCGGGCCCCTTCGCAAGGCCCGAAGGCGGAAGCTATCCTTGTTTGTTGGGTTTTAATATTATCTTCTGATTTTTTTTTTCCCTTTGTTTTGGGTGTTGTGGGGTTTTTTTAGGAAAACGCAGATCCCCAGAGAACAGCGTTTCTGCTGCGCAAGCAGTGGACCTTATACAGCGTGACCCCTCTGTACCGATTCTCTAACGCTCACCTGAGGGATTATGCTAGGCTGCTTAGTGCCTTTATTGCTGCCGAGAAGCAGAAAGGATTGGCGGTGGAAGTAGGGGTTGAGCTGGACATCAAAGTGGCTGTCTCCAGCCTTCCATACCTGAAAGGTAGTGACCAAGACCAGGCTGCAATTCTCGTGCAGGTAAGGAGTCTTCCTAGCAGTTTTGATAATTGTAATTGAGATTTGCATTTTATGAGTTGCTTTAGCTGTCACAAAATACTCAGTCTCTTAAAAAAACAAAAAGCCCAAAAAACCCACAACACCAACTAAACCCTAGCTGTATGGAATAACTACTGCAGTACCTGTTGGGATTTAATGAAAGTGAGTCCTGCCTATTTTTAACTGGAACAGAACATCACGTAAGCAATGGGTACACTTAATTGCAATTTTAAGTTCAACTCTCTGATAAGATCAGAGTAAGACTATAAGGAGCAATCTTTGTCTAATTTTTCAGTTCAGCAGTCAATTTACTGCAGGAACTTGGACAAGTTATTTAGCTTCCTGGATAAAGTTGGTATAATCCTACCTCCTGGCTGTAGCTCCAGCCTAATTAATATTTCTGAAATGCTTTGCCTCAAGCAGAAGATGCTACTGAAATGCCAAGTTCAGTATGGCAATGGTTATAGGATGTACCGTTGATTAGCTCTTCTGAATTAAGCAGCATAAATTCAGATCTCAGGACTGTTCTTAGCGAAGTAAAAAGTGCTTTTCCTGCTATTTTCAACAGAATTGCATGCATCTTTTAGGTATGTAACTGAGTAACTCTGAGCTTTACAGAAAAGAACGTTGCATCTGAGGTCCTGAGAAAAAACTTCTAGCAAATACTTGAAATTATAAAACAAAAACCATTTTTGGCTAAAAAAAGTCAAACTTACTCTGTAGCATTCAAATGCTTCTTTTCCCCATCCCAGCTTTCTTCCAGATCACCAGCTTCCCCAAAAAACTCAGAAGAGAAACTGATATGGTCAGGCTGGTTCTGCTGTGTGTCTGGAGATGATCTTTCCAAGAACCTGCCAGAGGACTTCACTTGGTTACCTCTGTTTCTTGTTAATGGGGCAGAGTGTTACACATCCATTGTTGGAAGCTGGTTTCAGAAGACTTTTGACTGCTTCTTCCGCCGTTTAGCCATCAGCCCTCTCATTCTCAGTTGGATGGCAGCTATGTGGACTGGATGCAAAGTGGACAAAACTGCCTCTGCCATGGAACTCGTTTTCTCTGTCCCCTGTCTGCCCCAGCCTCTGGATATTTCATATGCCATTCATCCAGAGGATGCAAAAGCTCTGTGGGACACAATCCAAAAAACTCCAGGGGAGATCGTTCAAGAAGAGGTGGATGTCTTTATGGACTGCCTTTACTCTCACTTCCACAGACACTTTAGGATCCACTTGTCAGCTACAAAACTGGTGAAAGTTTCTACAGCAATTGCCTCAGCACACTGTGATGGGATTATAAAGGTGAGGTTTTAAATAGCATGTTGTCCTAACTAATGCTGGACAAATAAAACAGCTGTGCCTGTCGAGAAATGCCTTACTTTTAAAAATGAAGGTTTCATGTTTCTTATGCATAACTTCCTACAAGAAGTTGTTAAACCCTCAACTTTTATTATTTGTAATTAGTTCTGGAGTTGAGGCAGCTATCAATACAGTTTTTTACCACTGTATTGCAGCAGAAGCTACTAACCCTAGTCTTGGGTCAGAAATAGGTGTATTAGCTACAGTATGAACAGGGACGTTTCTTTGTCCATTGGTCAAAACTTAGGCTTAAAAAGATCCCAGACTTAATCAAAAACCTTAAAAAAAAAAAAAGTTCATTAGCTTTCTAGTGTTGCAGCTGTTAAGACACAGGCAGAAGACAAATATAAGTAACCTGCTATACAAAAATAACTGGAGCGTGGATGAGCCGAGAGACAACAGATGATCTTAAGAGACAAAACACCTTGCTTGAAACTATTTCACTTATAAACCTTTTCATAAAGGTGCTGGTCTTCCTATAGAGGTATCTACAATATCCTTTAAAACCATGGAGGATTCATCCTTCCTTAAGTTTCTTCAAGCAATACAATATGGTCTTCTGAGTTAAAGAACAGTTTGTGTAAATGCAATTGCTTAAACTTTGTCTGTGATGTACTGACTTCATTGCCCTGGGTACAGAGGGAATGTTAGAGGGTACAACTGGGACCCCACTCATGCACTTCTTTCCTGGAGCATGAGTTCATAAAATGAAAGAAAATAAGCTTTGCTGGGAAGCATGTCTTAATATTTTGGCCTTTAGTAGGACAACTGCAAACCACTAAATATTAGTGTTACATTGCTTGGTAGTTTGAAAGTGGCTGAAACAACTTTTTTTGTTGCCGGAAAGTAAACACAAGAGATACTCAACTGAATAGGCTTTCTGAAGAAGAAGTGTTCTCTTCTGGAACTGTGTGTTGTGCAAACTCAGTTATGGCTCTTCCTAATGGGGATTATGAGTTCAAGTCAGACATATATTCAATACGGGACAATAGGGGTATTCAAGGAAACTGGCATAGTCTCCTTCCTGGCCCTCCTAGAGGATGACAGGGGCAGACAAAGGAGCAGAAGTGCTAAGATTCTCACCTTCCAAAAAGCTGGAGTAGGAGCAGGGCATTTCTTATGTACCCTGCTTCATGTGGGCCAGGAGCAGAAGTCAGAGGGCTCTGAAGGGAGCAGCCTGTAGGCATGTGTGTTTTCTCCATATCCAGGGTCAAAATAATAACAAAGGTACCTTGCAAACAACAACAGAGAAGCTGACTAATCACATGGAACACTGGGTAGTTGGTTTCCAGCCATTTAAGGGTGCAGAAATCTGCCAACTGCAATTTTTGTTTTGACGTGCTTTTTTTTTCTTGCAGTTTCTACAAAGCCAATACCTAACTGGAGTGCTGATGCTACTGACAGAACTAGCAATCTCTCAGATAGAGTGAGAGTCATTTCAGCAAATCTTCATGCTAAAAACACTTAGTTTTGGAAGGTATATGCTGACAAACCAATTGGAAACTTGATCCTGCAGCATCTTCTTTCATGCTGGCTGTCCAATGTTGGACTTCAGCTCCTGCACTCAACTCCGTAACTAGCTGTAATTCAATGCCATGCACAGTGAAGACAAGCAGACAGTTTTCCCTGAAGAAGAGCTACAGTACAAACTTACAATAGCTCATTAAAACAAAGGTGCTTATCATAGTCACTCTGTTCACTTATGTATAGATATCAGCCAGGGGCTAGGAGATAAACTTTACCAATTCTTGGATGCAACTTACTGACAGGTATTTCAGTTGTTTCAAATAGCAAGTTGATTTTCATTTAACTAGATGGCCTAAGCTCTACAGACCTTAGCCTTACCTAAACTGTGACTACTTTTGGGCTGATCTAAATGCAAAGTCAAGCACACCTGAGAAAGGGTGCATGCTCTACAACCCAGGGCAGAAAAATCCAGGTTTCTTAGCAAACTAGAAAGGAAGTTAGGCTAGTTGGTAATGGTACTAAAGTGTTAATCTATGTCCCAGTTGGGCTAAGGTGAACTGCATGAGACTGACAACTGCCATCTGTGTCCAGCCTGTTGGTCCTCTCAGACAAGTTAATGCATAGGAAATTAAGGTCTGTGTTTAAGCTAGATATTTACTATGCTTTGGCTGATGTTTGTCATCTTTGATGTAATCTTGTTAGGCCAGAGAGCTCTTGGGGTTGGAGCTATGGATACTGAAGTTTTTTACTAGATTTCTCCCTTCTACAGCAGGTAGGATTTCAGAGAGCTAGTGCACAGTGCCTGGCTATAGCTTAAAGGAGCAGAAAGGAAATAGAATAAGTGCATGCTAAGTATTATGATTTTGGAATTACAGTACTAAGTAAGTATTTGCCATCTTTTGCCAATAGATTGGTCTTGAGCAAAGTAAAGACCACATATGCCTGTTTAAATATATACTTGTATGGTACTTCTTTCCAACTATAGCTTACCTGACTAAACTACAAATTGTTACCTATTAAATAATTCTGTGAACAGCAAAATTTAAAGTCTAGGTTTTTTATATAATTTTCTTGTAATGGCTTCACATATGTGTAGCATCTCTAAAGTCTGATGAGTTTGTGCTGTAACCTTCTCCCAAGGCAGGGATTGGTCTTTGCCCAACCATGTAATTTCAGGATTTGTCAGCTGTCACTAAAAACATTCTTCATTCTTCTCCCCAGCAATACTGAGATGAACCAGCCGTACAAACATGTAATTGCCTAACATGATATAATTGCATACTGAGTTCCTAATATACTTTTAATAATCTATTTCCAGGATTAGCTAAAGAAACATGTACTTGTTTTTATTTTTTGTTTACTAGTTGAAGACTGATTATTTTTGCATGTAAAGGTTGCAGTCTGTAAAGTGATAACTCCTACCCTGGTAGAAGCAGCTAAGCAATCTTCTGAAGGTTGTGACAGCTAAGCAGCTATTTAAACTATCACTTCTGGTGCTTTAGTTTCCTTTTATGAAACATCTTAGACAAAGTTTGCTTTCTCAGTTCAGAGGAACACTGGGTAAAGCAGGAGTAGGAGGTCTGACATAAGTGGCACCTGTATTTGATTTGAAAACAGGACTGTTACACCCATGGCTTAGTTTTAAATCTGTGCTCAGCTCTTTCCAACAAATTTGCATAAATAATCTCTAAAAAAATAAATTCCATATAGCCTCTTTTAACCTCTTCCTTGCCTTAAGAACACAGACTAATAGCATCTACAGCCATACTCAGCTTTCAAGAGTGATGCTTTGCTAGGTATGTGTGGTATCTACTACAGCCTAGCTGTAAGGTATTGCTGGAATAAAAGGCTACCTTCTCTTTTTTACACGCTTATCTGCAAATTGGGGTATAACCCTCATTGATAACTGCAGTTAAGTGAACAGAGCTAGATTTAGCCAGATGGTACAAATGCTTTCTTCCAGAAAAAGCTGGTTCTGAATGATGTACTTCTAAGCAATTGAGGGTAACACTAAACAGCAGAGTTTTAAGCCCATTTTACTTGGAGTGGTATCTGAAAAAACAAACACAAAACAAAAAAAAACCCAAACAACCAACCCCACATCTGTGTCCACATAAACTGTACAAAAGCACAGTCCACTTCTTTCACCCAAAGGAACAAACAAAGAACAGCATAGAAGAAATTTATTAAGATAGCACTATTTATACAAGTTACTCATGCTAGAAAAAAGCATAAATGATACATGTAAACATTTGTTTACAGAATACTTGTTTTCCTTGTAAAGGTGCAAATGATCTTCATATGTAAACACAAGAATACCAACCTTTAGGGGAAAAGGGGTTTTTAAAAAAGTTTTAATGACCCATTTATTACTGTATTGTAATTTTTACTATATTCAAGCACATTAAAATCTGAGTTACATGAACCAAACTATGACGTTAAAGAACTTAAGGTGTCAGCACTGCCTTTTTCATCTCAAGAATTTACAGTCCTCTTACTCTTTTAAAAATCAGATTTAGTAAGGTCCAAAGTTGCATCAGGTGCAAAAGGTCATTCTTTCATACTAGATAGAAATTACAGTACAAACATATTGGAACCGTTGAGTCTAGAGTTCCTCCTTCCTCTCCCCCCACCCCTAGGTGCCTCTGCAGCCACTGAAATATGACAAGTTACTCACAGTGCCAGCAAGCAGTCCCTCCCCTCCAAACTCTTTAATGAGCCTCATACCTTTCCCTGCTCTAAACACAGGCAAAGTGCATAGAAATCACTAAAAGGGAGGGCACCATCTCATCATGGTCAGTGTTTTACAACAGGAATTCTAAAGACACAGACAAGAGGCAGGAGGGCAGCTAAGATGATGCTGGTCTATATTTTTTTCAGCAGGAACTGACTGCAGGTCTGCCATTCTAGCAAGAACCTGAGAAGTGAGCGTTGATCTAGGCTAGTCAGAATTAACAGATGATACCTGCATCCCAGCTTCAGACGAGAACTCATATCTAGCAGGCAACATGAGGAAAAGGGTTTTTTAAGTAAGCAACAACTAGTTGGTTCTAGGTTCATATACAGGGGAGGGGAGAGACAAAAGCTGAACTTTTGTACCATACACTGTACAGTAAAAAGGCATCATTTGAAATCCTTTTCACTCTCACCCTTTTTGGGCACTTCACTGATTCAGTCGATAGATGAGAGTTCCAGTTCTACTTCTTGCCTCCAGCAAGACTGAAAAGATACTCAGGGCACCCATCCTCATAGCTCTCCTGCACTCTAAGAGACCCTAAAACATACCACAAGGGTTGGAACCACAATAGCTGGCAGGACATAGCCCTGCCCTAACCACCAGCTTGTCAAAACTCAAATCGCACACGCACATATACATATATAAAATACATATATATATGCACACATATATATGTATATAAAAAGCTGGAATTATCGCTGTGAGCGATCAAAGAAAATACATGATACAAATTAAATGAAAAAATAAATATACTCTGTGCACAGAAAAGCTTCTGTGCAAAGGTGGCACCTTGCAGGTCAAGTACTTTTTTGAAGCTCTCTGTAAATAAGGCAAAAGCAATGTTTTCCGTATCACTTTCCTCTTTCACCCACCACACAGCTGCCACATCCACTGCTCACACAGCAGGAGGGAAAGCAGAAAACCCTCCTGCTTGCCAGACTCCCAGTATATAGCATGTAGTCTCTACATCAGCACTGTTTACGCTACAGTAACTTTTACAGTTTGGTTTATCCAAAAATGTAGACTATTTAGAAAAAATATGGACATAAGCAACGCTTCTACTTTTGTCCAGTGGTTCCCTGGAGTCTGACAACATGGTCTCCCATTGGGCATACTCTCACAGAAGTCATTTTTTTTTAATTCCATAGCAAGAGTCACCGGCAAAGAGTAACATTGGATCTAGACCGTGCATACTAGAGCTGCAAAGAGGTCCAGTGTCAACAAGTCTCTTGTTTTTCTAGGAATGAGAACCAAGGGGTCTCCCTCCCTCTTGATGCTTACCATATATGGGATTCACAGTGTGTCATTTTGATAACACCTACTCCTCCTCCCAGCCGCCGATAGTTCATCCCACCATACAACCTGTAAAGACAAGGTTTCAGTGGTCACACTGGTTCAGCTCCTTCAGGGAGCTACCACAGGAAAGACTGAACCGGGTCTTGGGAGCACAATTACACCATTGTTAACCTCTGATTAAAGTGGACCATGACAAGTAAGAAGTTGAGTAGCAGTCATCTTACATACTTCCAAGGTAAACAGCTGTATTTGCTCATGCCTTTCTCTCTCAAAACAGAAACTGCTTCCCATTTTGACACCACAGTTTTCTGTTACTTGAGCAATCACTTGCTTTTGCCCTGTCTGGTAATGTGCAAGATAGAAAAGAACTTTGCAGACTGTAGCTGACCTTGGGCTACATTATGGGTAACAAAGGAGCAAGAATAGGTTTGCTACTCACAATTCAACTAATTTATTTTATATTTCTAATACCCTAAATTCAGCTGATCCAACCAAGATATAATGCAACCCAAGCACCACCTGTTTCTGCAAAATATGTTACTGAAATGGTGCCTGCATTTCATATGGAAATCTGATCCCTATAGACTCCAGCATCCTACTCATTTCAGCTGCATATTCCCCTCTGTGCCACTGAAGTCTGCTGGCAGAAACAGGAGAAGCAAGTTCTTTAACAAGTTGCATTGGCAGGAGTTGTTTGAACTGAAATTGAGTCGGAAGCATTTCTCGGTCAGGCTACACAAATAAAAAATATCCTTCATAGAGCAAGAAGTTCAACAGACAAAAGAAAGAGAAGACCACAGATGTTGATCAGCTATATTGAATTCAGTGGGAGGAAAAAACCCGCAAGCTAATACCTTGAGCAATCTCCTAAACTGCTGTGAATACTAGCCCTGGCAGTAACTCCTAACTCTAGATATTTTATTACTGGTACTGTCACTGAGAGTAGCTGAAACCATTCAGCTAAGGAATATGAAGTAGATACTACTCTCTACTCAACTGGTTTTCTCAGCAGTTCAAAAGGCATTGTCCATAACTCAACAAGGGGAAGTTCCTCCACTGCCTCTTATGACAGTTTATCTCATAGGGAAAGAGTTAATCTACTAGTATTAATAAGATGGAAGGAATAAGGACATTAAGTTCTTTCTATTCCCCATTCCTGCCAGATTACTAAAGCAGCAAGAATACTAATAGAAGTTCAAAATTTAATACTAATTAGATTTGGGAATAAATACACAGGCAATTGCTTTCAAGTGTAGCTATGACTAGAAAAGAAATAGGAAAAATAGCCTTTCTGCTCAGTACATGGTTTTGATCAGTGATTTTGTATTATTTCTCTCAGCTTGTAAAATCAGATTAAATTCTTCTAATTGCTGTCTTGCAGATTTAAAGGGGAAGAACATCATATGCTCTAAGTGTTCTGTTTCAGCTCCTCCAAAAGGATCTGGAAATCAGAGCCTCAGCTTGAAAGCAAAAAATGAGTAGGCTGAATTCTACATCATGACTGTGAGCTCCTTCTGCTAAGGGCAAGCTTAGTTTTATTGGGAAGCAGAAGAGACTCAGCCCAAAACAAACAGAAGGGGTATATCTCTCAATGTGGTCCATTTTCTTTATGGTAAAAAGCAGCACTTAAACACCAAACCAGGTTTTGATATGACCTTTTGCTTGCTAGAACAAGCCTGCCAAATCATTCATTTTCTCTGGGTCTCAATAACCTACCTATACACAATTTTCCTACCTGCAAAAGATGCAATGAGATTTATTCATTAAGCATTGGTTAAATCTGTTGGGATACTCGGGATGGGAAAAACTATGGAAAACTCACTCCGATTTTTCTTAAAATGGAGCCAATGGCTGAATTCAAGCAGAAATGCGCAAGAAAATGTTTCTCAGCTGCTTACTACTCCCATAGTCATAGACACAGGGATGCCGTAGGTAAACAGCATATGGGGATATTTTTCAAAATGTGATTCTCATTCTTATGCTTTCATGCAAGCCAACAAGCCACAATGTGAACACTATGCTAGCTACCACACCTGAGTTCTTTGCTATGGTGTATGTCTCATTTCTAATTTGGCTGTGGCAGCTCCAGCTGGGTGGCAGCAGCTACAGCTAGAGATCACTATTCAATTGTTCCACAAACTTAACAGTTACCTCCATGTGTTAGCATCTGGATCAAACACCTCAATGGTCTTCAAGTATGTTGTGCCATCAAAACCCCCCACTGCCATCAGCTGTCCATTCACCACAGCAAGGCCAACCTGCGAAACAACCATCACAGATAGTAGCTATTTAGCTGAGATGTCCTGAAAAGACAGGTCCTGAAAAGAAGGGTTAAAATGAAAATATTAATAAAAGGATTTAATAACCATGTTTGGTGAAAAGCAGTCTGCAGAAAAGGTTTTATGGTCAGGGGGAAAAAGACAAATAAAATAGCCTAAAAAAGAACAAGACACGAAAAGTTAAATATTTATCTCAAATACAGAACCTCCTAAAGGAAGAGCAGTAGGTTGCCCTTATTACCAGCTACAAGAACTAGAACTGCTTTAACAATAATAGATATGCAAGAACCTAAGCTTTATCAGCCAAAACCTACTGTGTCCTGGACTGAAATTCTTCACCAAGTATGGTATGCATGCACCAGAATATCTACCAGCCTACATCCTGTAACACTTGCTTAAACTAGGAGAACGATATGTAAGCCCCTGGGCTGTTCCTCTCAAGCTGGGGCTTGGACCATCTGTAAGCACCCTGCCTCCAGCCTTTCTATTTTGCCTTTCTGCCAAAGCACAAAATCACTGAAATCTCAAACAATTCTGTCATTTAGGAAGATCACTTCCAATGAAAACATCTCATGGCATAACAGAAAAAAAGACAGTAAGAACACAATGTAAAATGGTTCTTGCTTTTGCTTTGAGGATGTTAGAAAACTCAGGAGGGCTGCAGATACAGATGCATCTGTTTAGCAGTTTCTACAGAAAGCAAATATAGAAGCAGCTCATGAAAAGTCAATGCCTAATCAGTAGCTAAAAAGGACAGTGTCAGACAGCATACTATATGCTTTGAGGACAGAAATAACTATGTATTCTCTGCCTCCAAAACCAGTAGTTGCTCAAATTATGATTCATACTTGCCTCACCAGACACTGAAATACTAACATGGAGACAGAATTAATCCACTCTTTACTATATAATCCAGTAGCCAATGATAAATATTCATAACATTTTCATCTGCCCAATCACGATGACTACTTAAAACTCTATGTTAATCTTTTGTTCACATGTCTACAGAAAGCACGAAGATTAGCAGTTGATGAGAACATGCTGTCACTCCCCATACAGCATTCAGTGAAGAGAGGCAACACACTAAGTGAAAGCCCAGAAACCCTGTTCCCAACCACATCTCAAGGCAATGAAAAGACTTTGCTGGAAGTTTGTATCTAAACACTAATGCTTGCCCAGTTTCCCTGCTCTTTCTTCTGGGCAAGTAGGTATGTTCATCTCCTAATTCATCCAAGGAGACTCAGGTACTAATTTTGATAGTGTTCTCTATCTCATACCAAGCATGGCTACGTCACCAAGTGAAAAACTAAACAACTTACCTGTTTCAGACCTAAGCAGTTGACTCCATATAAGGGACCAAAGCTATTAATAAAGACCCTCAAATGACTCCATTTCCCCATCCTCAGGCATGTTAAACAGCTGTCTACAGCATGACATGACTACCACTTCATTCCCTAGTCTTGCTTAAGAGCTTTGACTTTTTGCAAATCTTTTCCCTCACAGAAGAAGAGAGGTAAAGGTACAGAGGAAGCAAGAGAAAAACCTCACAAGATGACAGTTTACCCTGTGCCCTCACCATGTGATTATGTATAGCATAGACAAGCAAACCAAGCCAAACTCACTCCACTCCGGCGGGATGTCATGGCCACAACAGGAGACCACTGGTTGGTTCGGGGATTGTATCTCTCAGCACTACTGAGCTCTGTCGTATCATCTCTGCCTCCCACAGCATATATCATGTCTTGGTATACTGCACAGCCCAGGTGCTTCCTCCTTGTTCCCATGGGTGCAATTGTGTGCCAGCGGTTCTCCTGGGGATTGTAGCGTTCCACTGCAGAGGAAATGACACATCTTTGGACAACAAGGTTGGCAGGCAGTGGGGGTTAGCACTTTGGAACACGCATCCAAAGTATTGCTCTATCTGTAAAGACACTACAATTTCCACACACCACAAATATGATGAACTAGTTTGTTACCTCTCACTCTAATGCTTTTCTCCTATAGAACACTTGCTATTATCTCTTCTGTCTCCAGCCCTACACAATCAATCACATTCAGCATCTTCACTCAATAGGGAGCTGGCAATGCTACAAACTGACCTGCATTACCATCTTGCAGTACTTTTACCTCTGGCACCTCCCTTCCTACAGCAGAAAAGGGCTACTGCAGGAAGAAAGATGTGCTTGCAACTGTTATGCAGATGATCAAAGTATTGTATTCAGGACACACTGCCAAATGCAGCATTGAGAAAGAAAGAAAAAAAAAAAAGACGCACAACCAGGTATTAGGGGCTCAGAAGCCTGGAGAGTGAATTACTGTATGGCAAAAATCTTAAAAAAGAAAAAACACTGCAAACCGATCACTAAGTGTTCAGCAGCCATCTGGAGACACTAAGGACAAACAAGACCATGACAAGTGCTGACTGCAATTATGGGACAGCAAAAGGCATACCAGTATTGAGAGGAGAAGTTCCATCAGAGCCTCCCACAGCATAGAGGAAGCCCCCTAGCACAGCCACCGCAACTCCCAAGCGCCTGGTGCTCATGGAAGCCACTCGAGTCCATTTGTTTTCTTTGGGATCATACCTGGGAAAAGAATAAACACTGAAGTTTAATGAGGCATTGACATCTTCACAAAGCAGCAGGAAGACTGACCTTATTCTCTCCAAAGAAAAATCCCTGTAAGTTTTGTACAGTACTTGCCTCCTCTCCAGCTCACCTGCATCAACTGTACCTTCTAAGAGACCCTCTTCTCCCTGTGCCTAGCCTTTTTTTTTTTTTTTTTTTTTAAATTAAAAAATACCTTTCCACAATGTTGAGACAAGAGACACCATCCTGGCCACCCACAGCATAGAGGTAGCCTCCAAGAACTGCTACTCCAACACTGGTCCTGCAGGTGCTGGTGGGGGCCACATCACTGCTCCACTGATTGGTCTTCGGATCATACCTAGAAAAACACACCAAACAGCACAAATTGCTTGTCTAGGTATACTTCAGATTCTCTCATGCTTAGGAACTAGTAAGGCAGTGAAACTTGCCTATCCTGAGCTTAAAACTGCAACACAGCTACTTGTAAGTTGGATAAAACCCCTGAAGTGATATAATGCATGCAATGCATGTTATTCCAGGGATGTTCAAACTGCACCTGGAGATGATTCAAACTGAAGATCAAAGGTTCAGGTTCATAAGACAGCAGGTTACCAGGGACTGGCTGGCATGTGGTAACTTGCATCTATGCAAAGAGCAGCAGCAAAGAGTTACTCTGCTGTATGTTCTCTGCAGTTCACACAAGCACTCAGACAGCACTGGGACCTGCACTTTGAAATAAAAGATGAAGGAACCAGATGAACTTGGGAATCCAGAGACAAGGAAATATGGTGCATAGTAGAAAAGTGCAGGACATGGGAGATGTAAGGCTAGGGTCATGATTTGGGAAGCTGGGAGTATGTAAGGAGATACGTGGGAAGAAGGGGAGGCTCAAGAAGGAAGGAGATATTTGTATAGCTCAAAGGATTTGTTACAGGGCCAAGATTCAGAGTACTATGAGTGCTTGAGTCATGTGGCTTTTAGCTGCCATATGCAGCTCCCAGAAACAGGAAGCCTGGTAAAGCTTGTTTGACTTAAGTCTTTCACAGGTCTAAGCCTGACCTATTTTCCTTCTTCTGTGTAAGTGCCAAGGTTCCTTAATTCTCTAGTTACCACTCCACAATAAAATTCCAGGATCTTTCCCTCAACAGCTAAGAAATGCTTACTGTAACCTCACCTTCCTCAACAACGCTAAAAACAAACCAGCAATTCCAAAGAAGGTTAACCAGGATCATCACTCCTCCCATCAATTATACCCAGACCCATATCTTACATATGCCTTCCTTATACCAAAGGCTATGTCTTCTTTCATTAAGCTGGGGATAACATGACAAAGCTGTTATGCATGAAGTCCTCGTTCATCAGTAAACCAACACAATACTGAAGGGGTATGCAAGGGAGGAGGAAATGTAGATAACATGTAATATAAACTTCAGATTTTCAGCAGAACAAGAACACAGCTGGCAAAATGAACTCATTTTTAAAAGGCTGCACCCAGGTTTAAACATTCAGAGTTAACATTTTGCACACTGGCTTTATGGAGACCTACCTTTCTACACTGTTAAGATAAGAGGAACCATCATGGCCTCCCACAGCATAGAGGAGATCATCCAGAACACTGACTCCAACACCACAGCGTCTTTTGCTCATGGAAGCCACCATTCGCCACTCATTGGTTTGAGGGTCATAGCGCTCGACACTGGAAATTGCATCCCCGCTACACCAGCCCCCCACTGTAGAAACCAAACACAAGAAATAGCGTCATAATAATGCACTGAGCTCATGTACTGTATGTGCGCCTGGTACAAATAATCCCTCTAGACTTTGTCAGCCTTAACCCAGTAGCCCCATCTCCGAGTTATTCCTTCTGAGGTTTATAATTAGAAGACAGAATGTGATTTTCAAGAGGATTAATGCAAATTTGGAAGTACTGTGGTGTTCCTAGCACCAAAGAAAACAAACAAGTAAGAAAGTGCAAGTTAACTCAAACCTCCAAATATTAATGTACAGGTCACTTCAGAAATAGGTTGTGAAAATTGGCCTTACAGGAACACTACCACCAGAAAATGCAGACTTGAGTCTCCTGACCTAAGCCAGCAGGAGCTATACGTACCTGCAAAGAGCACTTCTCCACAGCGGATGGGTTTGCGCGGTCTAGTTCTTGGTCCTTGCATCAGTGGCCGCTCTTGGGGCAACAGCAGATAGTTTTTAGCTTCATCCACTAGATCCCTATGCAAGACAGGAAAATATTAATCCCCAAAGTTCACCTGATACCAGTCTCAGGAGAAGGTATGAATCAAAAATGAAGGCAAAAGCAGCCAGCACTAGTCATGCACTTCAGGTATTCGCAAATCACATAAGTGCATGAATAGCTCTACTTAAAACGTACACTGTCACCTAAACACTCATCAGTTGTTTACAAGTCATTTACATAGTGACAGCAGTAGACCAGTATCAATATTTGGCCAGAGTTAATAATAGATATTGCTTGCTATAAAGACTGATAAAAAACTATGACAAGAGATTTGTCAGGCTTACTGTGCAGAAAAGAAAAACCCAGTCTGCCTCAAGCTAAAACTTAACAATCAGTTGTTTTGTCTAGGAACAAAGCAGGAGTTGAAAAGCACACAAATACATAATACACATACATGACCAATAGATGGAGATAGTACCCTTCTGATGAATATTTTCTCCATCAGCTCTGGCCAGCTCACACTGTCCATCCATTCATGACTTGCCACCTGGACTAATTCTAATATTCCAAACCCTTGAATAAAACAAAAAAGAAAAAAAGTCCTCCTTCCCTCTACAAACATGGAATTCCCCCAGTATGAATGCTTATTCAGGAAGAGTACAGTTTAGCTGATCCCCTGAACTTTTTTACATTAAGCACAACAAGAAAAATTGCGTGCTTTATAGATGATACAGAACTCCATAGAACCAGAAAGGTGAGACTCATACTGCAAGAGGAAGAAATGACAGTTTCCCTGCACTAGCATTGTGGGAAATAGCAGACTCTAATCCCAGAGTCCAATGCAGTTATCAAAGCACAGACTTTTTACACAGAAAAAGGACTTTAAGTCCTAATGAGATCATGAATGCCATGCAAGTGGTAAGCTGTAATGAAAGGCCATGACTAGAGAAACAAAAAAGGTGAAATGGAAAACAACACACTGAAGGGTATTTTACCAACAGTCAAACTGCACACTCAAAGTTTGCTATTTCACTGAAAACTTGAAAGAACAAACACACTTCTAGGGCACACTAATAACTAAGGCACAAATAGAAAACACTTTTTCTTGCATCTCTTCTCCCAGTTGCAAAAGAGGAAATTGTGAGGTATCACCCATTTACCACTGACAAATCAGCACAGTTTGAGAGAACAGATGCAAATACAACAAAATCCAATTCTGTAATCAGTGAGGAGATTTACCGGCATTCCTCATCGCTCTTAATAAGCGGATCAGAACCCACTGTACCCACAAGAAACTTGGGACTCAGCAGTGGCAGACGGACATGCTGCAGGACCTAAAACACAAACCAGAACATATATGGTAAACCAAATATACCCACAGAGATGAAAGAAGCCACATGGAAAACAATAATGGCTAACAAATTTTGATAAAGAGTTAATAATTGCTCTGGCAAACATGCACAGACATTTACACATCCAAACCCTGGCATTTGAGTTAAATGCAGCTCACCTTAAAGCACCTTTGCCTTTTCAATATACTAATTTAGATACCCAGAAAATCACTCTTTGAAAGGGAACAGTCCACTGGATCTATTAACAGCTGAAAACAAGATTACAATTGAAAACCTTTACAAAATTACAGATGTCAATACATCTGGCTGAAACACTAGTTTAGTTAGAAGTTTTATCAACCATTTAGCTCTTAAATGTCAGTGGTATTGTGCAGTAAATGAACAATAACAAATAGCATGCCTTTCACAACAGTTTAGAATTCAGAGGTGCAAGCAGGTATAGACAGAGGGGCCTAAAAAGGCAGTTACAAGAGCATTAAGAGCTACCTTGAGAACAGCAGGTTTTTCTGGTTTGGCCTGTTTATTTAAACCAACTTTCAAAAGCTTTCCACTAAATAAAGTTGCATTTAATGTCTATTTCCAAAGCAGAAACACTGAGGCAGGCAGACTCTCACCTCTTTTGATCAGAAAGCCTGAGACTTCAGAGGCTTTCCGGCTGACAGCTTTGTCAGAATGGGTACTTCTCTGTGAAATGGCTTGGCTTAGATGAAGCATCATATTTCAACAAAACCATTCTGACAAGCTCCAGTATAAGATCATGAGGGCTGAGGCATAAATCAAACAGCAGAGCTTAAAGATACGCCGCAAATGAAGACAAGCTGCTTCTTATCCACTATGTGTTTTTATACAACACTCAAAGCAATGCAGGCAGGTTTGTCTGGACAGACTACTGGAGTGATCTAGTTGGGCAAGCCCTACCTGGAAACAACTCAACAAAGCCCCTGTTGAAAGATCTAGACAGCGCAACACCTTCCAGCCTAGAAGGGAAAGTGCAAGCCACCTAACACAGGTGGAAGTCAGAGAGAATTACTGCAGCTTTGCACACAATTCAGAACTGTGGCACCACCACATCAGGCCTCATTACTCTTCTCCTGGACAAAGTGGTCTTGAATGTTACTGGGCTCAAGATTACCTGTGGCAGCTGGGGTCTTCTCTCCTGAATGCTGTATTTCACCCAGGCCATCACTGCATTGAACACCTGCTCTTCACTGCGAACATTTAACTCATCACTGGATATAATGTCTATGAGCTGATTGGCAGGAAGCAGCATGAACTCCTCACTCTCCATTACCTGGTTAAATGGAAAGGGGGAAAAAAAAAAAAAAAAAAAAAAAAGTAAGGACAGAGGCTGAGCCATCAGATCCATTCACCACTCCAGCACTTCAGTGCAACTCTAAAGGGGATACAGTCCACTTGAATTAGACTCTAATGGACTGATCCAGTAAAGTACCAAATACCCATCAGTTTCGACATCAACACATGTGAAGGGTTTGCTGCACAGAGCAGAATGCAGGCCCTAGCAACACAACAAATACACTTTTAGATGGGGATGCAAGTGAAAGCGAATTTTACACCAAGTTTTTTTGTAGGACACTTTTCAAGGGTTAAACCACAGAACACACTGATCAGGTTTCAAAATTTAGGAAAAAAAAAAGCCCTTCTTTAAAATCACATCTTCTTGTTTGCCATGTCTAATATATAAAGCAGAAATAAAAATGTTGCACAGGTGATATGTGACTGAAAAGCAGTATCAGAATAGAGACACTCTATTCACAA
The DNA here is from genome assembly GCA_035590195.1 of Aviceda cuculoides. Taxonomy (NCBI): domain Eukaryota; kingdom Metazoa; phylum Chordata; class Aves; order Accipitriformes; family Accipitridae; genus Aviceda; species Aviceda cuculoides. The sequence goes on from JAVJGG010000090.1 coordinate 34,192,347, forward strand.
GAAATCCAAAACAGTGCACAAAAATAAGAGTCTCAGAAACAAGTTACCAGAGGCATTGTAGAGAACATGGAAAGCCAATTTGGGGCAGAACAGAAAATATTTCGGGAGAGGGAGATGGACTCATTTGGTCCTGCCTGTTTCATTTGCTTTAAATATATACATAGAATATGCACAAGGTCCAGATGCACTTAAGAGGGAATCAGAGCCTCATAAGGCCCTAAGGGCTGATCTCTTGTGAAATTCCAGCCACTGACAATCTGCAAACACATTAATTCCTTCAGTACCCAAGATAGCAACTGAGTTTCTCAGGAGGCTTTAGCTGCCACTGGAGGACTGCTCACACAACACACCACTGAGCACACGTGAGTCAGTCTGTGACTGCCTTGGGAGGTTGCAGAGCTCATGCACAACCATGTCTTCTGCAGAGACACCAGGTAGATGGGAAAGATGCAAGAATCAAAATAAAGAGAACTGCAGAAATGGTTTGATTGATAACTGCCAGCTTGACTTCCCTACAAGCATTCCCAGTCTGTAGCCTGTAATCTCCCAGAGGTTCAGTGACAGCAAATAACTGAATATTGGCTTGTCCTTATCATTTGCGACCACATTAGAATTCCATGACTTTTGTGATTTGCAGTATAAATTAAAGAAAAATACATTGACATGATCATCTCAACAGCAGTCAGCTGTGCAGTCCTTTTAATTACCTAAAGAAATTACTTAAGAGCACTGAACGAATATGCAAAAATTGCCAAGTTAGTGACAACGGAAAGTATTGTTAAAAAAGAAGAAAACAGACAATGAGATAATTTGCCAGACTTTGTTCTTGGATCCCGTGGGCTTTCAGGGGCAGTAAGAGCCATGACGAGGTTAGCCCACACACTTCTTCAGCCTTGAGTGAGAACAGAGTTGGTCATTAAAGATCTTTATCAGCATGTTTCCATAGTCTCCCTCTCTTCTACATAGACTAGCTTATGTCTAAACTTTACGCTGGCAGTTTGTAAATGCAGCCTCAGACTCTGGAAACAGGCTCTAGAAATTTATGAGTTAAGGATGGTCATCCAGACTCTCCCTTCCACCCTCAGAAAACCCAGTAGCATCAATGGCCTCACAAAACTCAAATAACTCCAACCAAGTTATTACCACTATGCAACTTGTTAGTTTACATAGTAAAACAAATAACTACTTAAAATGCTTTGGCTTATTTTGGCTTAATTATCAGGACACTAATAATTACCTGACTAATATTAATCACCTATTTGACTGACTTGCTTACTAAACAAGAATTGGATGGGCTTCATTTCCTCTACAGTTTTCATTTGCATTACTGCTTCTACAGACAGATAGAATAAATGTCAGAGTATACAATATGGAGTGCAATTTTTGTCTGTTGATACAAAGTACAAGTCGTTCATCCTTAAGTAAATTTTCTCTCTTCACACAGATGTCAGAAACCAAACAAAAAAATACGAAGGCTGTTCTTGCACAGCACAGCTGTTAATAGAAACATTTCACATTACATGCACAAGATTCACCAGGGGTTTTAGGCAACAAATTAAATTTAGGGGAATGGAAAACTTGGAAAAACATTTAACCAACAAGTTAATGATGTAATGCAGCAATACACATAAAAATTAACAGCACTAGAGGTTAGCACAGCAGAGGACATGAAGCAATTCAAACTGCTTTCAGAGTAACTGCATGAGTTGGCCTGATGCCTAGTGCTTAATATTTTACATTGCCATTCAGGAAATTCCCATCTCGTGTTTCTTTTTGCCAGCTTGAAGGAATGATGACCATACAGCCTCGGCAGAGCACATTTTTTATCAGTTCTCAACCTCCACAGTTCAGGATGATTAAGTAGCCAAGTCACTGGCTTCCATAAAGGATTACCAATCCACTCTCCAGATGGGAAATAATGGCAGAACAGAATACAATCCCAACAAGCAGCACCACTAAGATTGTCTGCAAAGAAACAACGGAAGCAAAAGAAGTGATCATTGAGGATGAAAAGCTGCAAAACTCCTGGAGCACTGAAAGGGACACCAAAACCTGCCCAAGTCAAAGAAACAGTGCTCTAACCTAAGCAATTGTTTTCCAGAGGCCATGATTCAGTTAAGTCAATTATCATTTGCATCATCTTTGAGGAGGAGAGTGTTTTCTCAAGACCAAAACTTTTGCCTTTGTGTGCTTGAACAGGGATAAGGAAGACAGAAAGCTATCTTCGAGGGACTGCAAAAAGAAAAGAACCCCATAGCAAGCAGCTCTTAACAGCCAGCTGCATGTATTAATGCTAAAACATTTTAAAAGAAAATTGTTATGCTGTTAAAAGTTATTTAGAGGCTTGTAAGTATGCCCTACTCATGTAATAACAAGAAGAGCACAGACCTAACCATTAAAATGACCAAGCACTGAAAATAAAAAACTATCTGGTTCCCACCCTGCTCCCCTCCAAAAAAACACAGAAGAAAAGAAATGCAGAGCAAGTACAGAGCACATGAAATGGCCAGCTAAAATGTAGGGCTTTTGGGAAATCACCAAGTTCTAGAAAAAAACAAGCTCTCATCTTAAACAGAAAATTCTATTTTCTAGTCTTTACAGTTAGGATAAATGCATTTAATTGCAACTTTTAGCATAACCTGATGTCATGTGTTTACAGTTAGATATCAAGTATTGTCTTCAATATGTCCAACAGTCAAGTTCAGTTGTGTTTGCTTCTGCTTACATTTTTCTAAAGTACTACCTGACTAAAATTAATACAACTCCAATCTATTTCCTGCAGGGGAAAAAAAAAGTCAGCAAGCTGCAATCAATCACAGCACTTATATACTGCTGCTTCTCTGGAGAAACTAAATTAGCATCAGGAGCCAATACTGGAGTTACTCCCTTTGGAAAGGATCTACCTGTGAAGCAGGTGGAAAGAGGAGATTTCTCTGCAGCAGACTACCTGTTCCAAGGGATGGAAAAGTGCAGTTTCTGGAAAAGGCAAGAGATTAATCTCTCTAGCAGGTGAACAGACCTTCACACTGAGCACACTCGTAGAGAGCAGCTGCTTCCAAAACATACAAAAATTCCTGCCCTTCCAGCCAGGGCTGAGGAAGGACACCACTTAGAAGTGTTGGGCTCCTTTCTGCATCTGGGTGTAACAGTTCAAGTGAAGGCTTACCCTTCTCAGACCATTGCTCACAGAATCCTTAATTATTACGCTGACCCTGCCCTGAACCAGTTGCTGGCAGATGGGGTTTTTTTCCCCAAAAATCATCTAGGCAGAAATAACAAAGGAAGAGAGACTTGAGTTTATAAAGGTCAGCTACAAAATTACGTATTTGAATTACTTTTTAAACAACTTCTGCTGAATAATAGATGCAAAACCCTAGTTCTGTGACAACAAGGGCACTGAAGACTCTGCTGAGACAACTGTATGCTCCCCCATACACCCACTTTTCCAATCCCTAAACTCAATTTTTTTTTGGTTCTATTGATGTAATGTCCTTACTTTAACACCTACCTCCCCCCAGTCATGTAGAATCCAGAACATGTCTGAAAGGGAAGCAAAATGTCACACCATTGTGCAGCCACATCAGATTCAATGCCAAACTCCAACTACACCTGCAACCTTGCCTTCCACAACACACTCAACACACAACTATAGGAGAAGAAACACTAAGGATTATATACAAACCACCAGTATGACACAGTCCTACAAGTACTACTTCTTTCTTTCTTCCCCACCTAGTGGCTGGCACCCATCACTATTAGGGCACAAAGCAGATGTAAAGACAGGATTTGGAAAGAAGCACAAAACAAGAGCTGCTCCAAGCTCTCACAGGACACAGGGCACGTTCATGCATTTTACACCATGACTCCAGCACACTAGGTTCTTACCTCCTGGAAGTTATGCTGTGTGAATTTGTCAGCAATCCTCAGCAGTTCACGGCAGGAGTGAGTGTCAGCAAAAGCTCGGATGCCCAGGCAATTGGAAGGGTCCAACTGTCTCTTAAGGAACTCGCAGCAGGCCTCCTGGATCTCAGCCAGCTGGAGAAGGCAAGCAGCTGGCAACAAGGTCTGGACATTTCCCTCTTCCACAGTGATCTGAGAGGTGTATGCAAAGTCAATCAGCAGTTCCATGGCCCTTTCGTCGATGTCTCTGATCACTACTTCTGTCTGCCGAGACTCTGCCAGCTCCCCAGTGAACATGGCTCGGAAGTAAGGGCTGCAGGCCGACAGAATCACCCTGTGGGCATAGATCTTCTTTGCACCAACTACTAGCACCACATCGCACAACTCCCGGTGCTTCCGGAGAAGGTTGATAACTTCCAAAGTTTGTCGAGGGTGCTTGTCAGAGATGTAGGGCATGCGAGCAGGCTGTGGCACCCCTTCTGGCAGTTTATTAGGATCTCCGAGTGTGCAACGGCTAGTCACATCCATTCCGGTCTCTCCTGGTCGAGTACTGGTACACCTGCGGCGGAGGAAGTTGTAAGACAGGACCATCATCCACTAATCTACCACCAACTGCCAGCTAAAGTTCTATGGCTCGTGCCGATTACGAGCACAAAACCAGCAGTGCCTGTAGCTCCATGCTGGAATGTGCTTGTTTCAGGCATATGATCACGTGAAAGCAGAACCCGTCTCAAACCAAAGCTTACCCAGAAGTAAACAAATGCCAACTTGCAACAGACTTATATTTATACCTATTTTTATATGCTTTCTATGACACATCACTGTAATATCCAACTACACATACATGTTTATTAACTGAACCTCATAATAGCCTTGTGTGGTAAAGAAGTATTATCCCCATTTCACAGAGAGTGACTCAAAGCAGAGAAGATTAGCTGACTTGCCCGTTGTCACTAGTTTTCTTTGACAGAGCTGGAGATGGATTTCCACTGCATAGAATTCCAGCTGCACGACATAATCAAACTTCTCTGTTCTTCTACCTACATTTTCGATAGGGTTGCTCATCACTGTGATATCTGAACACACTAAACTGCCACAGACTTTAGTAACTTAAAATGGCCTGCAGCCTGCCATAAGTATCTCTCAGGTCCCCAGAATATCCATTTAATCACCACCTCTTTAGTTATTTTTTTAATTACGGAGGCTTCTGACTCAATCCACCTTCCCCAACACATTTCATAGGAAGGTTAACCTTTTCCAAGAATGGCAGACTAAGAACTGCAGAAGGCAGTCGGGATTATCAGACCAATCAGGAAAAAGTCAAAACAAAGTATCCGCGACTATCAGCCTACCAAAAAAGGAAGAAAATAAAGTCAAGATGGTAACTTTAGAGATGAGGAATGACTCGAGAATATATAAACCAAGTTTCTGGCACAGAGTAGGAAAAATATACTATCTTCCCAGCTCTACATGCAACGTTCTAGCTATCCAATGTCCTTCTTTACAAAAGTTCAGGTACCTTTCCTTTATCCCTCACATGCCTGAGCAGATGTCCACCCTGCCACAGCTTACGTGCAATACCCCTCTGCACAGCAGCATGACAATGCTGACAGATGATGCTTCGCACCATGTACACTACTAACTTGAGGGAACAGGAACGCGGTATTGCCCCAAGCCCTTCTACAGGGATGAATCAAGATGATGCCTCTCATACTCCACTTTGCAGAGACTTCTGCATACACCCCAGACTTCACTATCACGTTATGACTGAACTCGGTGCTAAACAAGAATTAAACTCAATTCTACTTTCATCAGAGTAAATAAGCAGATCAGTGCTCACATAACTGAGACGCCATTTTGCATGTTCCAAGCACATGTGAATTTCTGCCACATATATGCATAATTATTAAAAAATGATGTATCGGCACCAGTGACATACCAATTACTATGAAAAATAAAGAAAATAGAGGAAACTATTGCCTCTTCCCACTTCAAAGGAAAACCATCAGTTAGAGCAATTAAAGCATACTGAGCAAAATATCAGAATACTGATGGTTATGAATTATCCAGTGATTGCACTGGCTGTTGCAGATATACTGGAAGACCCAATACATGCTATCCATTACCAGCTTCTGTGGTACGCTGGCATCTGTGGGCTGTCACTACTTCACTTTGTTCATACAAAGAGTTAAAATAAATCTAACTTCATTTTGCCATTGCCCAATGTATTTTGCAGCATGCTTGAAGGAAAGAATTAAAAAAAAACAAACAAAAAAACCCCACCAACCCTCACATCTTTTCCTCTCATTATTATGTCAAATGCACTTTCTAACCACAGGGAAACCAGTCTCTTTGCAGCAGTTCAAATTATTCACTTGCATCTTACCCTGTTTTCTCATTCCCCCCGCACCCTCTCCTTGATCATCATATTCAGATGTTTCAGACCAATACCTCTTCCTCATATCTTAGTTACACAGATCCATCTGGGTCTCCCCTCTGGGTTTTGCTGCTTGCTCCTGTTCAGCCCCTGCACCTTAAATGCCTTGGTTTTTTATCCCTACTCCATCTTTTTTTATATCCATCACCATTTTCTCCTATTCTGACACCTCTGACAAATCCTTCTGCTGTTAAACTGCATCTCACTCTCCTCCATACTCTCTTGTCCCTCAGAACCCAAATTCACCTTGTGGGAGCAACAACCATCTTCAAAGCTCTGCCAAGTTCTTCACAAACAATGCAGCTAAGCTCTCCTTGCACCAGCAAACACAAATTAAGTTTAACGGTACCCCTACAAAAAACCCAAGAAACCTTGGCTGAAGCTTAATTTACCTAATTGGCTTACCTTCACAGTCCTTAGCAGGTAAAGGCCAGAGGGTAAGTGATTTAATCCCTCTACTAAGAGATGGAGAAAAGTCGTGACAAAAATCCCCCTGTAGAGTCTAGTTCTTGCTAAGGAAGCCAAATGGATTTTATTGTGCATTAGGGGTTTCGAGCTATCTCAAACCAACCCCCAGGAGAAAAAAGAAAAAATAAGAGCCCTATTAAGACATATGCTACTGTAGTAATTTTGAGCAGTTTGTCTTGACCAGGCTGTCAGTCAAAGCATGTAAGTACAGAACAAGCATTCTTCAAATAAAAACCCATTTCACATAACTACAGATCACAAGAGATGGCCTACGTCCAGGACAGGATGTCCTGTTGGAAAGCAGAACCCCTCTGTTACACCTGTAGGCTTTCCTCAGAGATGACACCCACTAAAAACAGCCCTAAAGCAGATCTCAAAGAGCTTTTTAGACTGGCACAGATTCTAAGTACAAAAAGACTAGATTAAGGCTATACTGCCACAAGGAATACAGCGTACCTTGCCAATCCCACCACCCAAGACTCTTTGCTGACACAGAGCAACGGGGTGAACCATCTTATGCCATGGGATTAGCTGGACAGATTTAGGCAGTAGTCCTGGTCCTTCCTAGCCAGGACAAAACAGGATTTTTCTGCCCAAATGAGACTCTGCTGAACATGCCTTTAAATTAACTAACTGAAAAGGAGTCTGGTTAATAAGAAGTGGAGGCATTCCTGCATTGTTCCCATCAGCATTTATCTGAGTGCCTGCACTGTATACAGCCTCCTTGCTGCAGGAAAGAAAGTGCTGGTTAATGATTAAAGAAAATTGAACGGATGGTAAAAAAAGAGTAATAATCAAATTAGCACTCCTGATTCATCCATAACTTATCTCTGGGTAAGGCAGAAGCTAGTGACCAATGGGCTCGGGAATTTCCATACTGGATCAAACCAGATGTTTGATGTTAAGCACTGCAGGTTGCTGCTATACACAGGCACAGAAATGGGAATTAGAAGGACACCATCTGATGGCATGTGTCTCGACAAGGATAATAATTTAACTGCATTATGTGTGCATTATGCATATATATGCATAGAGAATGAAATGATGAGTCAGTAGCTTAGAGGTGTGAAAGACAGAAGGCCGCACTTGATTCTCACATGGCAAGCTAGCTGCCTCCCCACACACACACACGCAAAGCTAAGAGCTGTTCCTGAATACTCGGGGTGATTAAGAAGGGTTGAGGATCGGAAAGGAAATGTGTGTGCAAGGATAAAAGATTCACACTCAGCTATACAGATATTCTGGGATTAGCTTCCATCAAAATGCAGGGCTGGGGAAATCAGCAAATACAATGGGATCAAGAAAGGTCTGACAAAGGATCAGTTTTTGTAGCACACTGCTGAAAAGTACAAATGGGAACACTGGCAGTCTGCAACACTAAGTCAGCTAAATAAATAGGCTGCTCTGCCTCCATTTTATTCAGCTATGCCAGTTCCCAAAACTTTATTCATTAACGCAGGCATCAATGAGACATCCATCCTCAGAGCTTATAGCGGCTTCTTCCGAAGTTCAAAAAAATGTCTAATAACATGTATCTAAGAAAAATTCTCTCCGATACTGTCATAGAGCTCCTCAACTTTCAAGTCAGAGCGGCCTGCGTTTTTTTTGTTAAGATACTATACGTTTTAGCATGAGATAACAAGCAAGCTTTAACACAGTTCAGCAGAAAACAACAGGCTGACCTAAGGCCTATGAAACAGAACAAGTCTCAGGCTGAAAATATTGACTGAAATCCAAAATCATACATTGCTCTAGTGGATTTCAGTAGCAAATGAAAATAACAAACCAAACCAGTAGTGATTTCCATCGATGCCTTGCTTTTAATCTAATGCATACACAAAGAAAACATTTCCTATACTTGTTACAGAACTGCTAGAACAAACCTCTTTAATTTGGCCCAGCCAAAGGCGATACCTGCAGCAACAGAAGTGACCACCATAACACTGCCAATTAAGTAAATGGAAGTGCTTTATTGTGAAAATCAGTACTCTAGGAATTAGCTATCTAGAAGTGTGATTACTAGTAAAAATACCATTGGTTCCTTTTCTTACATAGCCAGCAAGGTTTAGGTATACGTTCTCAATGAGGTTGAGTTATGCAAACAAGCAGATAAACCTGACTGCAGTATTATTTTACATTACTCAAAAAGGAGAACAGCAAGGATCTGGTGTCTATGTCCCTGTTTACATTGTTTAGTTTCATTTTCACTGACCAAACCCAGAAAACTCAGTTTCACCAAGATTGAGGATGTCCATACTCTGAAAGTTGAGGTCTTTACTGGAGCCTTCCAAAACCTTCCTAAGCTTTTTACAGTTTGTCTTAGGCAAGAGCTATGTCCAAGCAATTGGTTAACTTCCCTGGTGGACGTGAGGGCCCCACGTGCACCATCAGGATCTGCAGCCTCTCGCCCTCAGCGGGGTCTGGCTGCCTGTGCTCAAGCCAGCTCAGATACAGCACTGCTATAACCTGGGATCGGGCTGCCAGGAAAGAGCTGGGTGAGAAAGAGCTGGGAAGGCCTCCCCACTTTGCTTGGGAGCTGCTCAAGCTCTCATCCCTGGCCTCTGCTATGTTAAAGGCACATCTGTACCTGACCATGTACCCCCCCCAATACTGACCTGCTGAGTTGGCTTCCTGGCTTGACCTCAGCCCTTCCTCATCACTAGAGACTTGCCTGATGAGTACCAGAGTCTTGACTGACCCTGGTCACGAGATCTGCTCTTCCCTCCTTGCTTGGGTACTGTGGGACTATGCCCTTCACTGGAGAGGTCCCCTCTGCCTCGCTTTTACCTTCAGCAAAACAATGTTCTCTCACTGCTCCTTGACAGCAAAAAAGAATAGCCTGCCCCAGCTATCGCTTCACTTCTAACGCAAGATAAATCCTGTCTGAACATCAATGCATTTTCTCTACTATTATCTTGACAGGAATACCTGCAATACCTTTTCTTTTCAAATTGTACTTCCCATCCTCTGAATGCTGTACACATTTGATGCCAACTCACCATGTTTACTAATACAGTACTGACCAAGTCTCACTCCCCTCTTCTTGCAATATCTTAACAGGACTCTCGCACGTGGTGTTAAACAGCTGCAGAGCCCTGAGTAAAAAGATAAAAGGAAGTGCTCTGCCATCTGCTTAGCTGGACTTCATAGGAAGATCTGTGAGCTTGAAATCCAATCAGGAACCTTTTATCATTTTCTGCTAAGACATGCAGTAAAATAACAAACAGAAATTTTAACAATCCACACAGAGGCCCTTAAAACATGCAAGCATATTCAAGAACTGAAGTCCACAGCTCACAACAGAGCTGCGCTTGTCAGGCTAGACTGCAGCAATACAATACACCCAGCCACAGAGATCAGCTGAAAGGTTAGTTCAAAAGTAAAGCCACATAAATATGTCAAATGTGTTATCCATGCTCAATCCTGGCTTGCCAGAGAGGCAGGGAAAACAAAAGGTACTGAAAGGTCTAGTCTGCATCCATTATCCAAATAAAATTAAAGAAAAAAAGTCTGAAGTGCCAGGATCGGCACCACAACAGAAAACCTCTACCTCTTCAGCCCCATGCTGTTGCCCCCCACTAAAACTACCCAGTCTGAGTGGCAGACAGAACTTCCATGATAGCAAGTCCAAGGCCACAAACCCACAAAAGGCATAGGAACTTCAGCAATTAAATTCTCTGCCTCAATGCAACATGCAGAAAACAGCAGACATAAATTTAGGACCTCAATTTTTCCATTAGGAACACGAAAAATAAAGTAGAGAGAAAACAAGAACACAAGCCAAGCTAATCACCAATTTTATGTCATTTTGCAAAAACATTTTTGTAAACGGAGTACAACGTAAGAACCTGAAAGGCTGTGGTTTTACACTGGTTAAGGTTTAAACAGTCTCCGTTGTAGAAGACTAAGATGGAAGAGAGCTCATCTGCTACTTAATCCATCTTGGAGAAAAAGGCACTCACCGTAAAAGTCACATACAGCTTTTCATTGTCTAAACCACATTTCTTATCTTGGCAAAAATATTGAACAATACATAGCCCCAGTGATGCCCATATTGTGTCCCAAGGTTTACTCATGAGCTTAACTGAAGCAGCGGCACAGTCTTTTTTTGTTGTGCTTGAGAGGTTAATTTAATTAAACAACATAGTGTCACTCTTCAAGGGTTTAAATGACTACTTATTTCTTACCTCCTTACACAGAACCCAGGCTAATGGTTTCTGCAAATGCTGTAGCTAGAAATGCTGTACATATCCACCTATGATTAAAATTCCTTGCTTTCTCTTACATGACTGTTTACAGAATCATCTGTAATAAAGTTTCCCTATTTTCAACATCCTAAAGAGTGCAGACAGACTAAGCAATTTTCATGAGTTCTCTTTACTTCATTTAGAGGTGTAGAACTTCAGGAAACTGCTTCCCCACAGCCTGTATCACATACAGAAATGTATCTGCTGTTAAGTTTTGCCACGGGATTGCCATTGGATAGCAAAAAGCAACTAGACTAGCAGACAATCCTGTTTGCCAACCTGTCATCATGCTGATTTATTGTGACAATTTTTTCTCTATATAACAGATAATGTTTCTGACATAACCACAACAAGAACTCCCCTGAATTAAACTTCAGATGCATCTTCAGCTCATTAGAACTGAGGCAGCTGGCATCTGTAATGCAAAAAGGAAATCTCCTTTTCACCCAAGACCTCACCCCATCAAAGGGACTAAACTCCTTTAGTTAAGGGAAAAATAATGCCCCTTAGAAATCAAGTTTCAATTTATTCTCAGACAGTTTATTTCACACAATTTGAATACCTAAGTAATTAAATACTGAATTTTAAACATGATAGCAAATGAGGGAAGTAGGGAGGAGGGGTGGAGAATTACGGTAGCTTATCTTCTGTACTCTTCCTAACGGCATGTCCATTTAAAGACATCTGGTCTTGTAAGTATTGAAAACTAAATATATTTAAGTAAGGACTAAAGATAAATGCTTTATGTTCTAATTCTGCTAGCCAGGCCTTTAAAAAAAACCCAAACCAAACAACATTTTATGGTCTAGCCACTTACGAAACCAATTCACATGATTTATCATATTTGGATAAAAGAAGGACAATTGTTTTTCATATCTTACCTGCGCATTGGCTTTCCGTCCATGCACCGTGAAAAGAAACCTTCACCCTATGCTTCAAGACCTGATCCAAAAGAAAAAAAAAAAAAAGAAAAAAAAAAGGGGTGATAATATTAAGAAAGAGAACCTTCTTTCCTCTCTTCAGTCTGGCTCTAGGACACGAGAACTGACCACATTCATGTACTAATGTGCCTTCAAGTTCTTATCCAGCTATAAAATTCACAGCCTAGATTAATGATGTCTGGATTGCAGAGAATAAAGCAGAAGAAAATATAATCATCATTAAAAGTAATTTCACCACAGCTGCATAATGATTCTTTAGGAAAATGGAACACACACATCATAAAGTCAGTAAATTGTCTGCCTCCCTGAATCCCTAAAATTGTTCTACCAAAAGAAAAAATACCTCAAGTAACAGGGTGCTCACTCTCACTCCTTGCTCAGAGCCAGGAGGTATCTCTCCCTCATACATTTACCAGAGATTTAAGGTAAGCTGGCACCTAATAAACAGCACAGCACTGCTCAACAGCTACACTGCAGAGCCAGAATCTGATACAAGATAAAACTTGTGCCTGGAAATTGAAGATAACTATGTGCCCCAGAGGTAAGAGGGATGCTAATAATGGTACTACATCTGCAAAGACTAATGATGCTGCCTGATGCTCACTATGCTTCCACTCCAAATATTCATTTTCTGAGAGAAATAATAACAGCTGCAAACTACACAGTCCTTCCATATTCAACCACTAACTTCTGAGTCTAATGCAGATGAACCCTTTTTACAAGGGCATCACTCATCCCGGCTTCATTTTTAATGGTTATTCGATCAGGAATAAATTTAATTCAATCATTATTTAAAGCAGTAAGCCTAACTTTTTGTCATGTATTAAAAGAACAGAAGGGTGTTCTGCTTCCATATTGATAGTCACAGACTTCTTCCTATCCAGAAACAGCATAAGAAATGGGAAACCAGTGAAACTATAGAAAAAGCAATGACAGAATGAGACTGAATAACTCTTAAAATAAACAGAAGTAGCATTTAAAATAGAAGAACTTGAATTTAGGAAGAATAAAATCATTTTTGCAAGACAGATTGGAGCCCTGCGTCCAACAATAACAAAATATTTTCAGCACAATTTAAATTAAACTACAAACTGGCTATAGCTTTATTTGGCTATGTGAAGGAGCACCGTATTTTATATGCAACATTCTCTAAGTACATTATCGCAGAAACACAAACAGAGCAGTTTGCCAGTTAACGAAGAATAAGCTCAGACTTGCTGTCTTCCACAGTTGCAAATCACTCAGGTTCATACTTTCCTGCAAATAAAGCAAGCCAATTCCTCCTGGTTAGGGCACTCCATTCCAATTTAAATGCGAACTAGGCCTGCCCACCCTCTCCCCGACCAGACGCTGCTACGGCTCCTCTCACCAGCAGCGAGAGGCTTCCAGGACAAGCGAGCCTCACGGCACGCAGACCCGGGGACCACCAGGTCCGGGTGCCCCACTGCAAAGTAGCATCTCCACAACTGCCGGTGGGCAGAACACACGCCAAAGCCGTTCAGAGCACTGGGCACATGCTAGCAAACGTGGACGACGCTATTCTTAGACCCCTGATTGCATCAGATTTAATCCCCTTAAAACCCACGGTAAAAATCGGAGGGAAAAAAAAACCACATTTTGCTCCTGGGTCCTCGATCCAGTGCCCTCCGTAGGGCTGCAACTGGGTGAAACGACGGTTTTCCCAGCGAAACGTGGCCCTGGCTCTCGAGCACCCGCACGCACAAGCAGGTTCTCCGCGGGCGGCCGCTCCTCCGGGACGAGCACCGCTCCCCTCCCGTCCCCTTCGCGCCCACGGCCCACGGCGCACAGGACACGCCGCCGAAGGACCGCAACCGGCGGGCCCCCGGCCCGCAGGAGGAGGCCGAGCCAGGCCGAGCAGCCAAGCCAAGGAGCCGGGAACGCTCCCCCAGGGCGCCGCCCCAACCGGCCCCGGGACC
>JAVJGG010000090.1:34206376-34232816 GCA_035590195.1 Aviceda cuculoides
CGACCCACCGCACCCCGCCCTCCCGCAGCAACGTCGCCGACCCCGTGTCCCTGTAAGGTGGCAGTGGCCCGTGCCTGCCCATGACCCATTGGGTTCCTTAGGCTTTAGGAAGAGGGGCAGGTGTTAAGAAGTGGGTGGATAACAATTCCAACTGTAGCATTTTCATCCAGCTGTCAGTGAATTCTCTTCGGAGTCGCAGACAGTTGTTGCGTAGGACACGCCTCAACCAGCTGAAGGCTCGTGGAGTGAAGGCACCTCCGCTGACTACAACCTCTTCTGCTAGCTGAAGGCCACTATCGCCCCGATGATCACTGCATGGTGGCCATGGCGAATGGATGGCCACGTCCTGGTGGGTTGCCCATGCCCACCTGGCACAACAGGCAACAGGCATTTGGCAACTCTCTGATGAAGACCCCTGGGGAAGGTCACCTTTTCCACCCTCCCAAAGGTGCTGCCAGGGTCCACCGGCATCCAAAAGGACAGGGCTCATCTCTGTCTCTCCAAAGGGGACAGCCAGACCATGCCCGGGCAGCAGAGCCATCTGGGAAACTCAGCAAAACTCCTGCTGGGAGAAGCCTGCTTTCTCCGTCTTCCAATACTGTTCAGACCAATAAAGTTTATTGTTCCTGTAGCACATGTCGTTTTGGTACCGAGGGGATCCAGAGAAGCGGGAACATGGAAGGCGGTGGTGGGAGTCAGGCTGCTGCATGCGGGCTTGCGGAGAATGCGCTCCAGGAGAAGCAGGAAAGCTGGGGTGAGAGAACAAACATCCATGGCTGTGAGGTGCCCTGCCCAAAAGTCATTTTTGACTCTCCTCTTAACATGGGCTGCCACTTAGCCCCCAAGAGGACTTTGAGCTGAACTGTGTCACGGCTGCCCGGCCGCTGCTCGCAGCTTGGATGGAGCTCTGGGCACAGCTCCTTCTCACTGACAAGTTCAGGGCATAGCCCCAATCACGTGGGACACAGTCCTGCTCCACTGCTGGGCTCTTGTCCACCAACGGGCTCAGCAGTGGGAGCAGCAGGCTTCAAAATACGCCTACACAGGTCCTCCCCAGCTCTGCCTCAGCCTTCCTCGCCTGCCGGGTGGGCGGGGAAAGGCTTTGTGACATCACAGAGCCTTGCGTGACATCAGCCCGTGACTCGTCACGTCAGCAACCCTTGCAAGCGCAGACACGCAGGGTGGCCACTCAGTTCTGGTGGTCACTGCCTGAACACTGCTCAGGGTGACAGCCCAAGCCAGATTGCGCATCGAAATTTTTTTCCTCGCCAGAGACCATGGCGAGGCTCAGTCCAGTTTGCTCCCTCGCCATAGCTCTCTGCGTGGTGTCTCTGTTCGCCAGTGTCCTTCTCTCTTGCATCCACTCCGACTGCATCATACTCAGGATAGAAGTCCTTCCTAAAGACCTGAAGCAGCCACCCATTGTCGCTGGGAGTGTGGCCTCCAAATGGACCAGCAGCATTGGCTTTCGCAGCCCTCACAGCTGGGCCGGGGTCAGGATGGCCGTCGTTCCTGAGGGCCTGAAGCAACCGCCCGCTGTCGCCGACAGCATGGCCTCCGAATGGACCAGCAGCATTGGCCTTCGCAGCCCTCGCAGCTGGGCCAGGGTCAGGATCGCCGTCGTTCCTGAGGGACCACCCGCTGTCGCCGACAGCATGGCCTCCGAATGGACCAGCAGCATTGGCCTTCGCAGCCCTCGCAGCTGTGCCAGGGTCAGGATGGCCGTCGTTCCTAAGGGCCTGAAGCAACCGCCCGTTGGCACAGAGAGCATAGCCTCAGAGCTGCACTGCCTTCACCACCGGCTTTGGGACCACCTTGCCCAGATGGACAGGACCTGGCAGCTTTGCAGGGCCTGGAAAACTGTGTGCCTGCTCCCCACGGTTTGTACTGCACTTGGCCTCTGGAGAAAGGTGAAGAGATCCCAGGGACAGGTGAGCAATCGAGATCAGTCACGCGGGAAGGGACCGGGTTGTGGGGAGCGGGGAGCCACAACAGCCTTGGCCAAGAAGGCTTGCAATATAAACCCAAAACCCAGCGCGGGCAAGAGCGCCTCAGCAGGCCCCATGAGGTCCTCTGCCTCTTCCCCAGGGACCCACCAAGCCGCAGGGCTGAAA
The DNA here is from genome assembly GCA_035590195.1 of Aviceda cuculoides. Lineage (NCBI taxonomy): Eukaryota > Metazoa > Chordata > Aves > Accipitriformes > Accipitridae > Aviceda > Aviceda cuculoides. Next base: position 34,208,491 of record JAVJGG010000090.1, read on the forward strand.
CCCTCCGGTAGCCCCCAGCACAACACGGGGCCTGCCAGAGGTTTCCTCAGCCCAATGTGCTGCCCGGAGCAGTCCTGCGAGGCTGGAGTTCTTCCAGAGGAAGCCAAGCCCAGCAGGACACTTCTCCGCCCCCTCCAGGCCCCCACCTGCTTCATTGCACCCCTGTCTCTGTCATTCCAGGGAAGCGGACAAATGGCCTCATCTTCCACGGGGACAGGCTGCCTGGGAAAGCACACCATCTCCAAATATGAATTGCTCCGCCTAATGGAGGCCAAAACCACCTTGCTGGTCAGGTGCCTGAGGCGCATCTACCGCCTCCGCCTGAAAGAGCTCCGGCACAGGTACTCCAAGAAGGTGGCACAAGAAGAAGCTAATGAGAGGAGAGCCTTCTCTAGCTCCCCGTGCAACTCCAGCTAGAGCATGCGCCCGGCGGATTGGCAACACAAAAGGCAGTGGTGCAAGTGGGTGCTGCCGTCCATGAAGGGTGGAAGCATTCTTAGAGGCAAAAAGGACGTGTGAGTAATCCAGCCCACGTAAGTGAGATTTAGGCTTTTAGAGATATTGCAGGCCGCTAAGCTGAGAGACAAAACAAGCTCAAAGTTATGGTTTGTAGGAGAAAAACAACTCCCGCCGGCTGAAACAAGAAGGAGAAAGAACAAAGATTGCATTCGCGTGGACACCTGCTAGTAACCAATCATTGTAGGAGAATAAGCACATGCTTTTAGGATGTTAACCATTTAGAGGGCTGCATTGAGCGCGTGGACACGTAGAAATCATATAAAAGGGGTATTGTTGTATTCAATAAATGGCATTCGCTTGATCATATTGATCGTCTCGTGTCTGTCCTTTTCGAACTCCTGCAGTGAAGGGTGGGACCTGAGGCAGGAGAGAAGGGGCATCCAGGGCTGTGAGGTGCCCTGCGGGTGCCCATGTTCCAGCAGGAGGGCCCCGCATCCCGGCAGGGTGCTCGTGTCCCAGTCAGGTTCCCAGGGGGTGCCCATGTCCCAGTGAGATCCCTGGTGGGAGCCCATGTCCCAGTAAGGTGGCAGGGGCAGCTGCATGCCCGCGGCCCCGTGGGTCCTGTCCCTCCGGGAGTAATCCTAGTCTAATCGCACTCCTCACTCTCAACGGTTAAGAGCACCCACGTGCAGCAGTGCTGGCTGGGAAACACGGCACAACTCCTGTTGAAGAGCACCCGACCATCTTCATGTACTAGCACGCTCCAGACCAACAAAATACAGGCATGCGTCACGTGAAAAGGGAGACCTTTTCCTGCGGACCCACATACTGCCCATCTCTGAGTAAGGAAGGTGCTGGGCTTTCTTTTAAGATTCTCGGCTGGTGAGGCACACGGCCATTTCTGCCTCGGTACCCAGCAGTAGCGCAAGGGAGAAAACAGCAGGCCTCTACAGGGTGAAAGTTGAGTCGGGTCAATCACGAAAGAGAAATAACAAAATGCCTTGTTGCAAAGCGTGGCGTTTTGGCCCGTGCAGTTCTCTCTTTTGAGCAGAGGTGACTGTGGCTGCAGATGTACACGATTCTCCGATCTGACAGCCGGACGGCAGCCAGGTGACCAGGGGAGAAAGGCAGCCTTGTAAGGACCGTCGGGGAGCCCTGCGGATGCTGGTCTCAGCTTTAACCCCCTACAACAGTCAGATCCCAGTAGCATTTCAATATTCAACACAGGAGAAGGGATCGAGCTGGCACCAACTCACCTCCCAGCTGGACCCGGAGCACAGTGGCCCACCAGTGCCATCTACCAAGGCCTTCCAGGAGCCCAGTGTGGGCACGAAAGGGTCGTGCTTGTGGCTAAGGAGGCCAACAGCAGGAAAGCCTTTGCATTTCTTAATGCTGAAAATACTTTAAAATTCACGGAATGGCTGAGGTTGGGAGGCACCTCTGGAGGTCAGTTTGTCCAAGCCCCTGCTCAGCAGGGCTGCCTAGGGCCACTTGCTCAGGACCTTATCCAGATGGTTTCTGAGTATGTCTAAGGCTAGAGACTCCACATGATCTCTGGGCAACCTGTGCCAGTGCTCACCTACCTTCACAGCAAAAAAGTTTTTCCTCATCTTCAGAGGGAACCTCCTGTGTTTGAGTTTGTTCCCATTGACTAGCTCTGCCCTATTTCTCACCCTCCCTTCTGGTATTTACTTAGATATATTAATAAAATCCCCCCTCAGCCTTTTATTCTCCAGTCTCAACAGTCCTAGCTCTCTCAGCCTTTCCTCACAGGAGAGATGCTCCAGCCCTTTCATCACCTTCATGACCCTTCCCTGGACTCTCACCAGTGGCTCCATCTCTCTCTTGTACTGGGGAACCCAGAACTGGACACAGTACTCAGTTGTGGCCTCATCTGAGCAGAGAAGGATCACCTCCCTCAACATGCTGACATCACTCCCTCTACTGCAGCCCAGGATACCATTACCCCTCTTTGCTGCAAGGGTACATTGCTGGCTCATCGTTAACCAGGACCTTGAAGGCCTTTTCTGCAAAGTTGCTTTCCAGATGGGTGACCCCCAGCAGGTACTGGTCCATGGGATTGTTCCTCCTCAAATGCAGGCCTTCACCCTTCCCTTTGTTGAACATCAAAAGGTTTCTGTAAGCCCATTTCTCCAACCTGTCACGGTCCCTCTGGATGGCAGCACAACCCTCTCGTGTACCAGCTACTCCTCCCAGTTTTGCGTCATCAGTGGACTTGCTGAGCATACTCTCTGCCCCATCATCCAGACCTTTAGTGAAGATGTTGAAGAGGCGTGAACCTCATATTGACCCCTGGGGTACATCAGTAATTACTGTACTGGTCTTCAATCAGATTTCATACCACTTGATCACCACACTCTTGGGCCCAGCTGTTCAACAAGTTTTCAGTCTATCTCACCATCTGCTCATCCAGCCCATACAACAGCTTCACTATGAGGATCTTATGGGAGACTGTATCAAAAGTCTGACAGAAGTCAAGGTAGATAATATGCACTGCTCTTTCCTCATCTACCAAGCCAGTCATTTCATCATAGACGGTTATCAGATTGTTTAAGCATGACTTTCCCTTCGTGAATCCCTGCTGACAAAGTGATTTGCCACAAAGATATTTACCCCTTTGCTAAAAGCAGTCTCATCCTTGACTGATACTCCACTAGTGGTAATGCCACCGTGCCTGTATGGTCTTTTGATGAAATTCAATTGACTGTCATCTGTTGAAGAGATTTAATGGGAAGGGCTGAACTTGTCCACCTTTCTCTTGTCCTGAGAGCACAGAGGGGTTTCACAAAAGCACCCCAAGCCATGCGTGCGCCAGGACTTGCTGAGAGCTGCCTGGCCAGCCAAAAGCCAGAGCCACTGCCTTCAGCACTTCCTTCTTCACCAAAGCAGTCTGTGCCAGGAGCTTTGTTCCAGGTCCGGCTTTACTTGCAGAACTACGACCATGTTGGTCAAGTCTCCTTCCACACTGGGACCACAGCCAGCAACATGCAGCACTGAACAGGAGACAAGAAACAGCAGCATCCATGCGTTTTGTCTTTATTCACGGGGGACAGGAGGCCACTGTTTCATCTTAAGAGCTATCTTGGCTGCTTAAACTGAGAGGCCTCACCAGTTCTGCAGGGCTTCAGTCCCTCTTACCTATGGCTGTTACCTAGAATTGGCCAGTGCTAGCCCGTGATTATGGCAGAGCTGACGTGCCTTGTGGATTGTCTGCAGACAGGGAGCGGGATAAAGGGCTGCCATATGCCCCCATCACATATCAAGAGGGAATGAGTTTGCCCCAGCAGCAGTCACTGGGAGAGGCATTTCCTTTCTTGTTCTCTTTGTTAAAAAAAAAAAAAAAAAAAAAAAATTAAAAAAAAATCAAAGCTTGTCTCAGCTCACATGGCGCTGGAGCACGATGGAGCATTGAGTGTCTAGGGTGTTAAGCTTTTAACCATGCAAAGCAATACCAATGCTCTGGAAAGACTGAAGAATCATCAGAGGGAGCAAGGCTAAGGGTCCCTGCTCCAGGCTTCATGGGATGCCTATGAGACTTTGTTTTCAGTGCAGTGAGTCAGCCCAGCAGCATGGCCCAAAGGATCTTTCCTGGCTACCATCCCACCACATCCCCTTCCCTGGCTCCCACCAAGCCCCTGCCCCAGTCCAGCTGCCCCACCTTGCTCTCCAGGCATCACCAGACCTGCAGTACAACCCCACCAGGTTCTCCTGGGACACAGCTGTTGAAGCACTGCCAGGTTAGGGGAGACTAATTCTCACCCTGGGCAAGGGAGGGCACTCCATGGGCAGCCCTGGGGACAACATACTGCAGGGACACAGTGTCCTCCACCAGGATGCAATGAAAGGGACACAGGGCAGGCAAGAGCATGCTCTGAAAAAGGAGAGCAGAGGACTCCAGGGCATCCAATTTAATGCTACCCAGCCGGGACGTATGGATGCCCCCTATGGGGATGCTAGGCAGCCCAGGAACCACTACACACTGCTGCCCTGCCTCAGACAGGCTGCTTCAGCAGCTGCCTTTCATCATCCATTGCTTATTTCAGAAGAGGTTGGTTCTCCCTTAACCATACCTTACAGGCCCCAAATCACCCATCCAAGAGCAAAACTGTTCCAAATAAGGAATGACAGACACATCTCTGACCTTCTGCAAGCCAACCTCCAGGCTTAGGGTTGAGCCAAGGGCTCAGCTACGAGTCCCACCACACACAGGGCCACTGAGCACCAGAGGGGCTCCCCACCCAAGCCAGGCAGTGAGACTGCCAATAGACACAAGCTGCTATGTTTATATGATCACATACCCAGTATCACCTACCAGGTCCTTGCTGGAGGGTGTGACAGCAGGCCCACACCTGTGGTGGGAAGGGGTGTCAGACACAGAAAGGGATGCTGTTGAGGGACTGAGACCTGGAGGTACAGAGACAATCAGGGGAGGTATTACACACCATTCTCCCAACTCCCAGTGGCATTGTGCAGTGCCTGCCAGAAAACCAGGCTGCTCAGACCTCTACAGCAATGGCAGGAGGAGGCAACCCCAGCCCAGTCACAAAATCCATGCTACACTCAAGCTGCCACCTCCACCACAGCCCACCCTTTCCCTGGGATGGAGACCACTGTGATACTAAATCAGTTGTTGAATGCTCTTCCTTCCTTATCACCTTTGAGGTGAAGATCCTGACACCAACATCTCCCAGGACCCTCCTCCCTGCCCCCTCCCAGCAACACCGAGCCTGGCAAATACCTTATGGCAAGTAATTTTACGTTATTCTGCATTTACACAAAAATAGAGCAATTCTATATTTATAGAGATTTATAGCCGGTTCTGTGCTGGAGAAGTTATTGAGCAAGGCCAGGAGCTGTGGGCGGTCCAGGCTCCTGAGCAGCCGGCTGCTTCTCATTCAGCATTTCCAACATACAAAATTAAAGGCATTCGTCTCCGTCTGGTTTCTTAAATAGATAAGGGGGGAATGAACAGACAGTATGTACAGAAGGGCAGTGGCAGGGCCCGAGCGCCCTCCGCCCCCAGCTTCACGTCTGCCGCCTGGGGTCAGTGAGGCCGGCTGCTGGACTCTGAGGGCTGCCGCTGCCGAGGAGGAGTGTAGCCATTCAGGTAGCCGTTGCTCTGGCGCTTGCTGAGTCCTCCATTAAGAATGTCCTGGATGTGCTGCACTATCAGATTTATGGCCACTGTGAGCAAAAGGGAGGGAAAGACATGGGGGAGAGATTGCATTAGGATCACTGCAAATAAACTAGAGCCAAGCCAGAGACAATGACCCTGCTATCTCCCCCGCTCCCATCCCCTCCTATCATGTTGTGGGGAGCTGCAGTCCCGCGGGGAGAAGCTGCCCTGCTGGGACTTCATCCCTCTGCCCCAGCTGAACACGGCCCTCAAGCCAGTATGGTCAGGCTGATTCCAGCCAGGTGGAGAGCTGGCTGTCCCAGATGCACATCTGGCCTTGGAGAAGCACATTTCCCTTTGTGTGGGATGAACCAGGAGTTTGCCTGGAGGCACTGCACATAGATGGGCTCCCAGGCTTTATCCGAGAAGCACAAACTCCCAGTCACTAATGCTCCAGGCAGGAGCAAAGGGTGGAGGCTCATCTCAGCACATGTGTAGTAACAGCACTCTTGGGTGGCAGTGGCCTAAGCCACCTTCGTGGCAGGTCCTGCTACCTCCTACCTAACTCTGCCGCAACAGCAACAGCCCGAAGTTGGCTCCAGGATGTAATGGCAGGGTCTGGGTCCACTCACCTTCATTATCTGCTCCTCTGGGAATGATCACGTCAGCATACTTCTTGGTCTGGGAGGAGAGAAAGCACTGTGTTATGGGGAAAGTGGAGAGCCACCAGGCTGGGGTACTGTTCCTTTCCTGGGGCAGGTCCTTCCCCTCGCCAAACCCAAACCCCATAAGAGGTATGTCATTGTTGATAATACATTTTGGATGCTCTTATTTGTCTTCTGCTCTGTGTTTTGAGGGCCATGCTTTGCATCTTGACTCCATTTTCAGGAGCTCATACAGATTCCAGGAAGAGGCAGTAAGAGATATCCTAACAAAAACTGAAATTAAAAAGCCTCATGATCGCAAGACTCCAGCAGCTGATGCTTTTGGGAACAACCTCCTCCTTGAATCCAGCCAGACTTGGTACAAGAGCAAGAGTTGGCATGCCTGGGCTGTGTAGACATGCAGGGCACAGCCATATGATCTGCTTGGGATGCGGGGAGAATTTTCTGTGAGCATCGCTTGCAAAAAAGGTCTCATTCAGGACACCAGTCCTGACCCATTTTCACCTGCAGGTGCCAGTCTCAGTTTCCTCCCCTTTTTGTGTCAGCTTTTACAGCTGACCAGCTTCCTGACAGTCAAGCTCTACCAGCAGTAAACAAACCAGCCTGCTGGGTGAAGGCTGTCATCTGACATCTCCAGGTGCTTCCAGCCATATCAAAAATCATCAGGACATGCTGGACCATTTCAGTGCTGGACCACCTGACCCAGAGCTGATTTAGGAGTTGAGCAACAGTGGGTGCTGAGCCTGCCCAACACCCACATGCAATTGCTCTGCAGCTGAGTGCACCGGCACATTGGAAGTGGGAGCAGACCACTGCAAAGCTGGTGGGTAGGGACAAAGCAGTTGTTTTGTACCCTCCTTGTTTCACATTTCATCCTCCTACAGACTCTTCAACAGAAGAGACTGATGCAGCATCTGCTGCTTTGCAAAGCTGCGGATTTACCTTGCTGGGGACTTGCAAGGAAGGGAGCCACCAAGCTGGACCTGCCTATCAGGAAAAGACTTTCTGGGATTACACTGGAATTGGACCTTGGTCCCCAGAGCCACAACCAAGTGAGACAGAGAAAAGGGTGATGCCCAGGAACCAGGAAAACATCTTGTAACACAGAAAGAATCAGCCCCTCTTATGGGAAAGGGCAGAGTGGGCCACACAGACAGGCACAGAGATGTTCCTGAGGCTGGAAGCACAGCTTCAATTCCTGCCTGTGGTGCTGGCCAGCAATTCCCAGGTTGCAGGACTCTGCTGGCTCAGTTCTTCCAGAACTAGAAGAAATTCCTTATAACTACATCTGCTTGAGAAGCCTTGAGAACCAAGGCATGGGCTCCTCTCCATGACAGCCAGGAGAGGTGTGCAATGGCTAGTCCTGCAAATGTGCTATTTCACCTGCAAGTTCTGCAGGACTGCAGTGGTCTCCCACATGCAAAGTCCCTGTCTGCTAGGGAGCCTTGCCTCTGTTATCAGCTCCCAAAGTAGCTTCCTTTCTCCAGGAAGACCATGCAACCCTGGTCCCGAGCAAGGTCTGTCTACTCTACACCTTGGCCTCTCACCAGCCAGGAAACGCAATCTGCAAGGCCACATCCCACACCATAGAGTGAAGGAAGAAGCTCCCCTGCTCTCCCAAGCATCCAGACAGCAAGAAGCCAGCAGCACTGTAGGGTGAAAAGGGCAGGCAAGAGAGCCCAAAACAGGAGGCAGACACAGCAGACACTGCCTGGGGGCAGGGATCTCCCCTTCGCTGGCTACATGCAGCCAAGGATCTTCCTTCCTGGGCTGGCATCTGCTGAGCTGCCTGGTGTTGGTTTGTCAGACTCTGTGCAGGGAAGGGTTTCTCTTGCCATGTCGGCCTTCCCATAGGGGAAAGTGATCTCACCAGGAAGGCAGTGGCTATACAAATAGTCCCCACCTCACTACCTGGCCAGCACTGGCACCCCCATTTTCACCAGTGCCTGCAGGGAGGGAGCAAGGCCAGGCAGGCTGACCTGAGTTCTGGGGCACTAAATGCTCCTTTCTGAGGAGCTGGGCAGGGTATGAGGCATTTTTGGCAGACCCTGTGGGTTTCACTCCCCTTACTTACTGGCAAACAGAACTCCTCAAAGGCAGGCTTGACAAAGGTGATGTACTGAGATAAGATCTGCTCGAGGTCCCTGCCTCGCTCACTGATGTCTCGTAGCACTATGGGGAAGATGTAAGGCACAGTCAAGAGCTGAGACATGAATCACTCCCTCCCCCTTCCCTTCAGTACAGTCTTTGGCCAGCCACCTGGGTATTTTGCCTGAGGTCTCTGTTCCTGGAAGCTGCTGCCCACATGTCCCAGCACACCCCAGCCCAGCTACATGCTTTTAACCTGCTTCCAAGCTTTCCCAGGAATCAAGGGCTGGCTGACCTGACCAAGGGCTTTTCTTGGCCTCCCTCCCTTCTCAGCTCTGCAAGCACATTCCAGCTGTCCCCAGTCCTGACTGTTCCCAGCCTCAACCCTTGCATCCCTCCTGTCACTCTGCCCAGCCCTTGGCCTAAGGATGGGGCTTTCTCTCAGTTGTCCCAGTGCAGAGGTGCTCAAGAATAGAAAAGCAATGGGGTTCGCCCATACACACATTAAGGTGCAGTTTAACTCAGGTCTGCAGAGGCGATGAGAGTAAAATTCACCCACCTACACAGCTCTGCCAGGCTCCTTGTGCTGTCCCCAGCTGAGCGGGATGGAAAGGCAAAGCAGGCTCCCACAACCAGAGGCTGAGGAGATCAGCTCAGGAGGAAGCCAGGAGTCAGGAGAGCAAGCTGGCCTCCTGCTTGTTCTGCCATTCAGGCCTTGCACCCGCTTTGCATGAGGTATTTGGGCCATTGCCGTCTCCAGTCCAAAGCCACTTCAGTGTGGACAAGTGCCCCAGTTCAGCAGGAATTCAATCTACGGGGGAGCCAAATCAGCCCTGTGGCCGAGCAGACAGCTCTTGGCTCTCCCCAAGGGGCTGGCTGGCTTCTCCCCAGCATGCTAGCGCCTGGCACTGCAGAGTGAGCTTTCTCCACATGCCAAGCAGAGCCAAGCCGCAGCACTGCCAGCCTGCGTGACCTGCTCGGCAGCTGTTGCCCGTGTGCTTGCAGGGCCAGCACAGCGCTGTTTTCCCAGTGCTGGTTTGGCACCATCCCCGCAGCACTGTTTGCTCTCAGCCAGCAGCTTTGTAGCATGCCCTTTCACAGCCCCGTGAAGGGGAGGTGATGTGGGGAAGAAGGGGCAGGCAGCAGGATTTGTGCCAGCTCCCTGCCTGTTCCAGGAATGGCTCAGTCCAGCCCAGGCTGCTCTAGCCAGCTGCATGCCTTCTTCAGAGAGCGGGAGCAAGCCCCAGCTCAAACAATACAGAAAAACAGGCAAGGAAAATAAAACAGAGAGACTTTTCTTTCCCAGGTCCCACACCCTGTCTGTTGGCTGCTCTGGGGTGGGGCAGAGCACAGCGAGGGTGTACTTACAGCACACCCGGCCTGGGATGGCGTGCAGGAGGCCTGCGAGCTGCACGGGGTGAGCGCCCAGGCTGCAGGGACTGGTCCTGATGGGGCAAAACTCTCCTGCCTGCTCCCAGGGCAGGCCACAGCAGTGCAATCACCCCCCACACAAACGTGAGTCTTGTACCTGGCCCCAAAGCAATGAGTCCCAGCAACCCAGACTAAGACCACACCCACTATCTGGAGGAATCACCCTCTACTTGTAGGGCAGGAAAATGTCCCAAGGACAGATCAGCACCTGTCCAGAGCCAGCAAGCAGACATCACTCAAATCAGTCCTGAAACATGCACATGATACCTGACTTGGTCTTTGTCTTACAGAAGCTGGCCGAGGACAGGGCAGCGAGGGACCTCAGCCAGCATAAGCTTTGCATGGATCAGGCTGTTTGAGGCACCTGACAGACCTTGACCTTTGCGCTCTGGTAGCAGCGTTTTTCTTGGGAGAGGTGCTGAGATGGGGACAGCGCGAGTTGCACGTACTGAACCCCAGCACTATTGATTAACTGAGCTGTCGGCTACGTTTCCAGGAACCTCATCTCCCACTGTTGCTCAGCTGGGAAGCCCATTGCTGCAACTCTTCAGGACTTTTGGGAGAGCAAGATGACTCAGGGCCACGTCACAATGCAAGATCCTGACTTTTGGTACAAGCTGCCTCCAGCTACATTCCAGGGACATGATTATACCTTCAGCACCTCACGCACAGGCTCTCCTTTCCCAGAAACGCCAGGGAGACATACAGTAAACAGATCTGCTGCTGCAGTGGTCCTACCAACTCCTGACCCCAGGCCAGGAGACTGCCAAATGGTCAGTTCCCTATCAGGAGGCTGATGAGTTGCCCTAAGTAGGAGACACCAGCACCTCAACCAGCCTAGCTACCCCTTTGCAAGGCTTTAGCGATTGATGGTGGGTGGGAGAAATACCCCAAGAATGGCCTGGGCCCATGTGGCTCAGGACTCTGTCCAACAGCTGCAGCACAACAGGGTTTAGCTCTGTATTGCGGCTGGCAGCTGGATGGTCTTGGTTCTTAGTCAAGGGGATCCGAACTAGTTCTCAGCTCATAGTTCTGTACTAAGTCCAAAGCGACTGAACCACACACTCCAGAGTACAACAGGGATGCACATACAGTCATGTGGCACTGCAAATGCACAAAGCAACGCCTTGCCTTTAGACAGCTGATACAAGGCACTGCCAAAAATGTGTTCTACCCCATGGCTGGGTGTGAACCCAAGTTCTTGCACAGCAAAGTCTGCTTAAGGGATAAGGCTCACATTGCAGGATCTTGCAGATGCAAATCTGTGACCTGCTAATACATCTCCCTGCAACGACTGTGCTGTCACCTCCCTGGATGAGTCATGCAAGAACAGTGGGCAGGGTCAAGAAGGATGCGTAAAAACGAGCTTTTAACCAGCACTGATGACATTCCAACAGTGGAGGAGGCTGTGTATCCGTCTGACAGCAGGAGGGCAGGCAAGACCAGTTCTGTCGCAGAGTGGAACAGTCCCATGCACACAAGCAGTCCCAGGCTGACGCACTGAAGACAGAGGTCTGGACAGGACCTCTCCTCTAAGTCATCTTCTGTGTCCCCAGACACCCTGCGAAAGCTGTCAGAGCCAGGCAGGGGTAGGGACAGTAGAACAGTAGGGGTAGAACTGAATTCAGACCCAGGAGTCCCCAAAGGCTTTCTTAATCATCCAGGAGGCTCAGGTGTTACATCAGTGACCCCGATCCTAAAGGCTGCTTTGAAATGAATGGCATCTCAAGCCATGCAGACCCTGCAGAGCTGAAGTCCCTCCTATGTCAGCTGGCAACCCACAGCCAAGCCAGCTGGACATGGGGAGTCCTAGAGAGGGATATTCTGGTTTCTAGGGCTCTTTGTCCCCAAAGCCATCACTCCAATGCCAAGTACCACAAAGAGGCTCCACACTGTGCTGGCTGTGCTTGCACAGACCGAGATGTACAACCAGACTCCTTATCTGCACCATCCACAATGGACACCCTCACACCCAAATGCCATCCTCAGGGCATACCTATACTCCAAGTCCTGAGCAGATCCATCAGACACTGCCTTCTGATTGAACTGTCAAGATGCTTTGCCTTGCCCATTGCGCCCTTCCCTGCTGGTACCTGCTGACTGTCAGTAGCTGCCATTCAGCTGACGGCACAGGGCTGGTGCCATAGGTCCATGTGAGAACACAGCGTGCTCAGTAGTCACACTGCTGCATGCATCAAAGGAGGAATCCCAGACAAGGTAGCAAAAACCCCTTCGAATCCTAAGAGACATGATGCAAGGGGCTCTCCACTGCCATAAGCTGCCCTATGTGACATTCTGCACTGGGGAGGAAAAGCTGCCTGGCTCTTTGCTAGCAGCAGCACAACTTCATGCCAATTCCAGTTCTGCTCTGGGCACTCTCACCTGCCTCTGCCACTAGCTTCCCAGATCAGTTAAGTAACATTTCTGTCCCTGCTGCACAAGGCATGTTCAGGCCTCACCTCTGCGGGACAGCCGAGTGTCTGCATCCGTGTCCACAAACAGCTTCATGCGGAAGAGATCCCGCACCTCCTGGCTGTAGAAGGCCAGGATGCCTTCAAAGAGCACCACGTCGGCAGGGTAGACGGTCACCGTCTCCTCTTTCCTAGCAGAAGGAAGGAGAGTCAGAATATGCTGGTGGTAGGAAACAAGCCAAGAGAGGTGGGGGGAAACAGCAGTGCTCCTAGGCACTGCTCCAACCCTGGGACATCACTGCTGCACCAGGGGGGCAACCAAGGAGACAGCAGACCTACCCCACCGCGGTGAAGGGAATCCAAGGCATACATACGCTTCCTAGAAGGACAAACAGCAGAGCAGGAAGCAGACTAGCCCTTCTCCCCCCACCTTGGCCAGCTGCTGCTTGCAAGTGTTATGTGCCAAGCTGTAAAGCCCAGAAAGCCTACGTATGGGGCTTGACCCATGGGAACCTGCAAGGGCCATCTCTGCTCCCCTGGGAATCAGGCAGCACTCCCCTGACACGGCAGCACTTCTGTGGGAAATGGAGCAGGGTCACACCATCCATGACCAACAAAAGCATGCAAAAACAAGCCAAACACGTGCAAGGGAAGAGTTACAGGAGAAAGAACTGTCATCCTCCTCCTTTCCTGGCAGTGCCAGGCCGTTTGAGCCTGGAATCCTTGTTAAAGCTGCAAACACAGAGTTTATGGGGGGAGGAAGTGTGGATGGGGGAAGAAAAGGGGGGCCATAACCCCCCTCCACTGACACCTGTATGCTGCTGGATGCCAATGCATGGCTGCATAGCTTTCCAGACCCTCAGACTGTGCCTATATCTGCAATGGATGCTCTAACCAAGGGGTCTGGAGTAGTTAGGATTGAAACTTTCAGTTGGCACGTTAGGCGCCTAAGAGCGGCACAAGCAGAGGGGCAGGCGGTTTGGGCTGGCAGGTACTGCGCCGCAGGGCGTTAGCAGAGGCACAGCAAGGCAGGAGCAGCTGTTAGACCTGGAGTGGGAGACAAAGTCATAGACAGGAATCTGGACCGTCTTCCCTTCCGTGATCTCTTTGAGTGTTTTCACGATCAGCTCGTTGTCAAAGGCATCTGAGGAGAGAGGAGACGTTACCCGAGGCAGCTTCACAAGCTCTCCCACCCACCAGACGCTGAGCTTAGCCTAGCCAGAGCCACTGGCACCCTGCACTGGGGACAGACAGATGCACAGACTTGGGAGGAAAGCCCTGCATGTCCCCATAGGCATAGCAAGGCCCAGCTCTCCTGGAGCCCCCGGGGCTTCACTGCTTTGCACCAGCCTGGGATCTGGCCTGCAGAGATCAATACTGCCCTTGTACGGTGATGCGGGCAGCCCAGGCTCGGGAAGGCATCTTCCTCCAGGGCTCCAGCCCTTGGAGAGACTGCAGCAGTGTTTCAGTCTCGAGTCACTAGACAGACAGGGCTCTGTTTGATCGGTGCTCGCTGCCTCCGGCCATTGTCCTCGTGGGGACGAAGGGACAGCAGCTCTGGAATTTCCCCACCAAGCCCGGAGATGGTTCAAAGAGCCCCTGTTGTAGCAACAGGACACAGCCCCCTCGGTGGAGGGGTTTGCAGAGCAGCTGCACAAGATGGTTCCCTCCTTGAATGAGGGACACAGAGCTGCTGGCTCCAGGGGGCTGTGCCAGGCCAGATCTCCCTGGTCCCAACCCAGCTGCACCAGAAAGGTTTTCAAACTGGGGGATGCTTTTGCAGGGAGAAGAGGAGCGTCTTAAGAGTTTGAGGGATCACAACCTGCCCTTTCTCATCCCAAACACTCCACCTGAGGCAGTTTCTTTCCCAAGAGAGACAGAGGCTGTACTGTAGGAGACACAGGTGGCCCCCAGCCACCCTGCCAGGGATGCACCCTGCTCCACAAGAGCTAAGAACTAAGCCACCCACTCCTGCCCCATGTGGAGACAGAGTCCCAGTATCCATGCAAGGCTCCTGACTGGTGGAACAGGGAGTCCCACTCCAGCCCTCACCCCCCACTGCGTGGCAGAGCCCTGGCGCTGTTCTCCATTCACCTGGGTGGTCAAAATTGAACTGGCCTTTGAGTGCTTTGGATTTCTGCTCTGAGGTGAGGACCCTGTAGAAGCTGTCTTGACTCACGATCACCACCTGCTTCTGGCGGTAGTCCACCTCGTTCTGGCCCAGCAGCTGGACGATCTTGGAGCATACTGAGGACTGGGAAAGGAACAGCAAAGGAGGCAAGTCAGCAGCAAGCGGTGTCTGAGCCACACAGGGAGGATGTCCCCAGGTAACAGCTGTTCCTGAGTGCATGGGACACTGCTTGTTGGATCTAACAGATGCTAACAGTGGCACAGCCACCGAGGGAAAAGTGCCCCAGAGGCATCGCCGTGTGGCCCTTCAGTGTGAAAGCAGCACCAAGCTTGCTCCCTGTTTCCCTCCCCTCCATCCCTACGGCCAGCCCACAGCTCCTACTCTGGGCACAAATGGCAGCAAGAAACCAGTCGGCTGCTGCCTGGGTTCAGCTGCATACCCAGGGCCCCGCGGCCAGCTCCAGCCTGCCCAGCAGCTCCCCAGGGAGCAGAGCTGTGTGTGGTACCAGGGCTGAGCCTCCTCCCTGCGAGGCAGCCTCAGCGCCTTGGTTCCCCCAGCCCTGGTCCAGCCCAGAAACCCCACCACATCACGGGCAGGGAGGGAGAGAGTCCTCAGAGAGGGAGAGCCAGGTTGTTTCCATACCCCAAACAAAGCCCTGGATGAAAGGACACCAGGAAGAGAGCCCTGGGACTTTAACAGCGATCTCTGCCACAGCTGCCAGGGCTGGGAGGAGCAGCCGCAAGCATATCCTGGTGCTTCTTGGCACAGAGAGGCTAAGGGCACTGCAGAGCCAGCGGTTGAAGAGCCACGTGGCTCTGGCTGCCAGTACAAGATCCCCACGAGCACTGCTGGCACAGGGATCGGCACCTCGCACACCGCATGGAGAGGGCTGGGTGCCGGTGGCCAGCGTCAACTCTCTGCTGGCACCGCAGCAGGCACCAGCTGCGTGGCCGAGGGTCACGCCAGACCCCACCATCATGACACGACTCAGAGTACAGCTTGGGGGACAAATCCCAAAGCCTGCTTTAGTCCCCTCTCCTTAGTCATACGAGTCCTTGGCCGCTGCACAACACAGCGGCGTTAACTGCATCACTAACTGGCAGCCGGCACGCCTGCCCCAGCCAGCGAGAGCCAAGGTCAGGCCAGCGGGGGAGTGCTCTGCTGCCTGCAGGAGCCATATCCATCAGCCCCGCTCCTGCCCCACAGCATCCACTGTTCGGGGAGAAGCAGGTGCTCCTGGTGCCAAACTGAGCTGCTTGACCTCCTGCGAATCATGCTTGCTGCAGATGCCCAGACGAGCCGATCCTGGCCTCGGTTACCACAAATACTCCTCACTGAGCGCTCTGCTTGGCAAAGAGAGGTTTGCTTGCTCCAGCCTGCCTCCCGCAGCCTGCCCATGGCTCTTTCCATGCTCCCACCTCCCCGCTGGCTCAACCACCTGCTCTGTACCTGGCTGGCAACCTCCAGATGCAGAGCTGAAAACAGTGGGGAGAGGGAACAGGGAGGGGAACGCATGCCTGGCAGAGGAGGTCACCCCAGCAGGCAGAGGGCAAGGCTGTTTGCCGGAGAAGCTGGAAGATTTGACGGCATTCCCATCCCCAGAGACTGTCTCTTCCCCTCCAGGCCAGGCTGACCTGACTTGGCTGCGCTGTGAGTCAGCCCCAGCCCGGCTGGAGAGCCTCCGCACACAGCACTGCTGCAGAGCAAACTGGCTTGGGCTGCCTGACAGCAGTCCTTGTGGCCCTGGGCACAAGTCTGGGTTTCAGGTCAGGGATGGGGTCTCCCTGAGTATCCCACCTTCTTCTCCTGCCTCTCATGGCTGGCAAGTTGTGCTTCCCAAGCCACGACAGCCGTCCTGCCCTGCAGCAAGCTGCTACCACCCAGAACAAAGCACTGCAAGTCTGTGCCAGTCACTCACCCTTCAGCAGGCACAGACACAAAGCCAGAGCCCATTCTCCGTTTCCTCTGTTTTCCCACTCCCCACATACTTCTCCAGCATGGTTCAGCCCTATTGCTTATCCAGCTGTATCCCATAGGTTTCACAAAAACAGGGCGCACACAGTGCCTCTCCTCCACTTTTCCTCCCTGCTCTCTTCCCCAGACGCTGCTGCCTTCCCCTGCTGCCCGTGCAGCGAGGAGACGCAGCGCAGCAGGGTTCAGCCTTGGCTATAGCTGCCAAGGACACCAAACGTCCCAGGCTCTTTGCAATTAGGAGTAAACCACCTCCCAGCACAGCCCCCCAGAGAGACCTCCAGCCTGTAGATCAGCAGGCTCCACAAGGATCTGCACCAGAAACAGCTTTCCCCAGCCCAGGAGAGGGAGCAGGGCTGCTTTACTTTGGATCAGTGAAAGGAACACAACAGTTGCACTCACACTCTCTCCTTGGACCTCAGCATGTAGATGGACAATGAAATAATTTGAGGGCATCAGACAGTTCCTGCCAGTCTTTCTTCTGCCTTATGCATACTGATCTCTGGTCTACTGATCCTGGAAAGCTGAGAAAAGAGTCCCCATCAGCTCTGAAAATCACCCTCTTGTTCCATACCCCACAACTCGAGACACCTGGTCGTGAGAAAAACCCAAGGAGAAAGTAGCCTTCAGCAGCTGGAGACCAGAACACATCCTCCCACCTGGGCCCAGGATGAGGACTGGAGCATATCCTGGCTGCATTTACCATCCAATGCTCTGGGGTGGCAAGTGTCTCTTGCAAAAGCATCCAGGCAGATGCTACGGACCCTTCCCTTTTCTCTGGTGGGCTTTGGAGAGCTTTGGAGAAGTGGTGGAGAAAGATGATCACAAGGACATCTTGCTCTCAGGACTGAGCTCAGGTTCGGCATACCATGCTGCCCAAGTGGGCAGGAATGTCACCTCTGGGTTCTAGGAAAAGGCACACCTGTCACCTTGGTCCCACAGAAGGTGTGGGCCACAGCACGGCTCACACATTATACCTGCCTAAGTGCAGTGGGACATAGGGACAGTGGAGGACATGGCATGTTCCTCCAACCCAAGGGTTGCATTCAGCTTGCTTTACTGGGGCAGCAAACCTTGGCGAGGTCTAAGTGGAGAAGGTTTTTCCTTTCCTCAAGATCATTTGTGATGGAAACAAGAACAGTTCATGAGAGGCATTCCCTGATGCCAATCTGAATACCTCCTACAGCTGGACAGGCAGTTTTTCCCCTTGGTCGACAAACACCCTATGTTAAGGAGGAAGAAAAACCAGAAACACAGAGGTTACGAATTCCCCTATGCAGTGGGAACAGAAACTCCCAGCCTCAGGAAGCGTCCCTCCAAACGAATGACACATGTCCCCTGCTTAAACCCCCTTTCCCAAACCACCACTGCATACATGCATGTGTCTGATATTAATCAGAAGTGTGAAAAATCCACTAATAACTGGAAAGGATAGTAGTTAGGCTCTGGGGAGGCCTGCAGATGCCCAGAAAGACCAAGACCAAAGCATGACTGTGAAGTACTGTGCCGGGGTGCAACCAGCCTGGATGCATGGTAACCCAGGGGACACGTGGTACTGAGACATGCACTCGGCACCCACTTGAAAGGACAACCTGGTCTCAAATTCCTTCCTTTGCCAATTCCTAACTGCTTCTCCCAGCAGAGAAGATGACAATTGTTTCTTCTCTGAGAAGCCCCGGACTGCAGAGGCAAACGGAGGATGACTTGAGAAAGATGACATGCTGTAGATGAATCCCAATATAGAAACCCTGGGATTTAAGCCCCATCCCTAGCTCTGCCCTGTGTGACACATCTCATCTGCAGGAAGATGAGAGGCATGACAGGGCTCCTTGCGTCCGCTCAGCCCCTTCCCCAGATCTACATTGTCCATGCACCTCGCCATGACCCAAAGCAAACACTGATGGTGATTCAGCCACAGCGCACTCCTGGCAACGGGAGGCTTTCTCAAGCAAAAACCCTCCCCTCCTCCAGAACTTGTTTAAAACTAAATATAGACAGGACACAGCAGCCTCTGAGCCTCCATGGTTGCCAAGCAGACCTTTCCCATGTTAGCCACATGAAACCGATGCAGGACTTTCCAAGCATGCAGGCAGGGAGCCCCGGCCTCTCTACTATTGTTCATGACCTTCCACAAGCTGCAAGGGGAACTCAACTCCAGGTTTGAGCAAACTGGCTGCGACCCACTGAGCTACACTCCCCCAGATTTTGTGCTTGAGCTGCTCCCTGGGAAAGCTGTACAAACCAACCCACACCACACACAGACGGTTGAGAGGGAGGTATCCGCACATCACAGCACAAGAAGCAAACTCAGAGATGTTATTCTTGAACAGAAGCAGCTGCAGCTCCCTTTGCAGGATTCCTCCTCTGAACCAAGCACACAAATAACCAGTGTTTAAGGAAGAAGTACAGCTTTATTCTGCTGGGAGGGGAAGATGCAGAGGGCACCTGGGGAAGAACTGCAGCATATTTTCCCAAAAGGAGAGAGGTGGTGCACAAGGAAAGAAACTCAGTGGATGGGTGTTCAGAGCCCTACCCCTGACATTTATTTGAAAGATATTAATTACATTACATATTTAATTCATATTCACTCATGGCCTGTAGCCAGCTGCTCAGATATTCTTCAGGAGTTAACTAATTCCCCAATATTATTATGCAGATTATTCCACAATCCCTCTTGGGTAGCTCTGATCAGCCAGTGAATTCCAACTTCAGATGGGTATTAGAGAGAAAGCTGAGGGACAGTGCTACAGTTAACCACCATGTGAAGGTTCCAGGCAGGACACAGCTGATGCTTTCAGCCCCAGGTTTGCTGCGACAGACAGAGCAGTATGGGTACTTCTGCCCCTGGCTGGTAAGGCCCATCCTGGGCTAGGAGGAATCCATAAGCCTTGTGCGCACTGATATGCTAAAACCCTCTTGCTGAGAGCAGTCCATCCCTCCCCGGGGAGCCTGGCACTGCAGAAGGACATCTACACCGCGCTGCTCACTAGCCTCCCAATACAGCAGCACGGAGGACCTCCCATCTTCCCAAGGACTAGACACCTAGCAAAAGTGACTTATGCCAGAGTCATTCCAGCACTAAACAAATACTGCAGCTGACAGTCCCCTCAGGAGCAGCTAAAGGGAGAAGGGCTGTGCCAGAAGCAAGACCTACCAGGAGAGGCACGTGCTGGGCTCCAGTGTGGCAGGAAGAGAGGGACAGACTCCTGCCACTGCTGCAGGCTGCTCGCCCTGAGCCAAGACGCTGCTCACCACGAGGACAGACCTCCCCAAGAGAGCAATGCCCTTGGCCCACAACAAGTGGTACAGCCAGGAGCAAGGATAGACTGCAGCAGTCACATATCACCTCCCACCAGGGAGAGAAGCCCAGAGGTTATATATCTAGGGACACCACTGCCATAACCCCCCTCCCATAGGATCTGCATGTGAGCAGAGGCTGTCAATGGCTTTGCACTGGGAGGAGCCTGGTTGGGGTATCCTCATCACATGCCTGTGGATAACAGTCTCCAGTCTGGGATCTGGCAGGATTTTCCCTAAGATCACATCAGGGACCACTGGGTCCCTGTCGCATTTCTCTGATGTCCCCTGTAGCATGGTTCCCTTTCCAGGCATCACAGAGGACTTTTACTCAATTGGGTCCCTGAAATCAGGAGCCATGGTAATGCTGCCCTTCTGTCCAGCTTATCTCCTGCAGCACACTAGTTACGATTTTGGTCTCTTTTTGTAAGGTTGTGTTAATTATAGAGTATTAGGAAGTGCTTAGTGGACTGGGGTGGCACACAGAACAGATACTGAATTGGGAAGGGTCGCAGAGCATCTATTAAATGTCTGCCTGTGACTGCAGAGAGCTAGTTCATGACCCACACAATCCTTTCCAGTCTTAATGGAGCACATCCATATGGCGGCACTGGGACTGGAAACTTGCTATTCTCGTACCAGAAGCCTGGGCCTCCACCCAGAGCTTTCCCAGGCAGGTTCACCATTCCTATTCCTGCCTCTCCCTTTGTGAGCCACAGGCCAACCAGTCCGGGACTGGGATAGCCAGGTTTCTGTTCACTCACCTTGGGACGCTGCACACATGGTCAGCAGTCCTGGGCTGGAGCATAAACAGGCACACACAAACACAGAGGATCTGAAGACAGATTACACACAGAGAGGGAAACAAACCCCCTAACACAATCCCTCCCAATCCACCGGTTTTGGATGCAGGATATTTTTCTCAAGCCTCTGCTGCAAACTCCACAGCCTGGAGCTGGCTGAGCCCACAGGACTATGGTAAGCAGGCTCCATAATGAACTCACACATATTCAATCAGTAACAGGAAAGGGCTGACCCATCAAAACGTCCTGTGTATCGGTCTGATCAGGGGCTGGCACAGAGTAATGTTCTAGTAGAAAGTTTGACGAGTCTCTAGCACACATTGACACCAGTGTTTAACAAGTCAGACCTTGTGATTCAGGGTTCCTGCCAGCCACAGAATGAGCGTCACCAGGAAATGGTGCTGCACCAACACAGGACTGCTGCAATCCCTGCTAGTCCCCCTCCCATGGCTCTCCCCTGGGCTTCTTTGCCTGGCATCCAGGTGGTGACACGGTGGCAGTGACCCACACAGGCTGCTGTGGGGGACCTCGGGCTTTGCTAGTGTAGGGGACTGAGCTCTGTCATGCAAGAAGCCCCATGTGGAGAGGGAACTGCCTCATGCAGAGATGCGCTGCAGCTGGGGCCATGGCTTCCCTGAGGACCAACACACTGGCTGTCCCACCCTGGCTGGGTGATACCAGCCTTCTTCAGGCTCCTGGCTAGCTCACTCCTCCAGGCAGCCAGCTCAGCCCCAGACAGCATTTTTGGTGTTTAAAGCAGAAGTGCCTAATGGATTAACAGTGAAGAATACACCTGGCTGAACACACGCTGCAATTTTGGTGCTCTGCAGCCTGGAAACTCTCAGTCTCCATGTTCAAACGAACATTTCCAACGTTACGTGCTAACTCAAGATCCAAATGACGGAGCCACTGGGCCACAGTGGTACCCATATTCAGCCCTCACTAGTTTGAAGGCTGGGCAGCCAACAAAAGCTTTCAGCCCTTTGTAAATCTGTCTTTTCTTACAACCTGCTGTTGGAAGGTAGCAATCAGCACCTCGCTTTGCAGCACGTGAGGACAAGCAAGTAATGCTTCAGCCTGAGTTCGAAGTGCTCTCCCCACCCCTGCAACCACCCCAGCACCAGATGGAGTGAGCCACTCCAGCCAACAGAGCTGCAAGGTCCCAGGAGCTAAGCTGAAGCAAGGACACGTGAAGAGCTTAAGGAGGTATCCCAACACTTTCCAGCTCATCTCAGTAGTCAGTTTGCTGAACTTTCCTCCAACCCGCAGCCTGGCTGCCTGCCTCGCATGCTGCAGTCCTTGGTAGTCAGGAATCTCTTGTGGGAAGGAGGAAAAAAGCTGTTAGCACAAAGACCATGGGTATAAGAAGGTAACAAGAACTTGAGCAAGGCACTTGAAAGAATATAGGATGAAAGAAAATGCTACACCCAGCCTTGGGAATCCCTCTGAGGAAATAAGGTGGTTGCAGTCCTCTCCAGCTTTGGCACAGGAGTGGGTCTTAACGACATGTCATCTCCTCCACATCAGGAGACTGCAGCAAACTTTGCCCAGGCTGCACAGTGCTTGGATTTTGGGGGACAGTGAGAGAAATGCTGCCTCCCAGCAAGCTTTTGTGAAGAGCCTGTCCCAGCTGAGCCAACACAGAACAGCTACCATGCAGCTGCCGCTGCCCTCATACAGGCTGCAGCGTCACAGCCTGCCCAGGACCTCTGCGGCTCCCCAGTTTTGCTCCCAACACAGTCCAGATTTCTTTTAAGATCCAAACCAGGAGAGTGCTCAGGTTTCTACCTCCTATCTGAGTACCAAAAGTTACTCCTTTTCACTAGGGAACAGCAGTCAGCCTTTGAATTTGAGTTCTCACCAGTCTGCCTTTAAGAAATACCAGCCAAACACTCCCCCCAGCTCTTTGGGGAAGGCTGGCCACTTCAGATGCCAGCTTCCCCAGGGCACCATACAACACAACAAGTTGCAGCAAGCTACAAACAGGATCCCTTCCTTCCACAGCCTGACTGTGCTGGTACATCAAGAGGGATGGGGGGGACTGTGGAGCCTTTTTCCCCCCCATCAGCACTGGGAGGGGCCCTTGGAAGGCAAATACCCTCCGTTATCTTCAGACTGGTGTGCTGCCAAAGGCGCGTGTTATGACAACAACCCTCAGTTGGCATGAAGGCGAGTCGGATAGATTTGTCACTTTCCCAGTGGGAAAGGTGCCTGCTTTATTTTCCCTCTAGGAGCATTTTGTTTTCACCCAGCACCAGCACACCAGCACAGCAGACCTTGGGCTGTATTTTAGCTGCAGGCAAGCCCTTAGCTGAGCAAACCACACCAGCCCCACCACTACTTCCCTGGCACATGGTGAGGTGCTCAGCATCACCTGGCACAGGGCACTGTCACTAGCCAGATGGGGGACAACCTCACTGCACCCCTGCCTTGCAGCTGCAACAAATGTGAATTTGAGGGTCTGTGTGCACAAGCCCCAGGTCCTTTTTTCCTACTACTTCTCCTCAAGCAAGCTTTTTTTGCCAGCATATTTCTTGCAGTCTTTTCCCACAAACTTTGTACTGATCTGCTGGATTCCCTTCAATGGGCAGCACTGCACAGAGGTTTTTAGCAGCCAGCAGTCACTGGAGGGGGGGAAATCAAAGCTGAGAGACAGGAAAAGCCAGTCAGTACATCTCCCTTGCTAGAAAGAACCATTTCCCTATTTTTTTCTAAGGCGGCCTGCCGAAGCATTTCACTTTGAAGTTGAGAACAACTGTGGCGTATTGTACTGTAATCACTGCTTTTACCTGTGGGCCAGAGACACAGTGTTCAGAGACATAACAGTTCAGCAGCGCCAGACACGATGTTATTGGGACAGCTACAGAGAGGCAGACCCACGCATCAGAGAGCAGACAAACCCAGTGCATTTGAGTCACCAGGAGCTGTACTGCAGGAACAATCCAGCTTTGGTTCCCAGTGGAGGAGATTGCATCCTCTCACCATCCCTCCCCTGTTATATCTGGATTTTTCCCCCTTGCAGTAGCAACAGCAGTCCAAGAATCAATAGGGTACTCAGAGACACATTCTTAAAACACTGTTATTATGGGCTGAGGTACAGCAGTTGGTTAATGCCATCCTTCAAGAGAAAAAGGGGCCCCCCTTCAAACACAAATCAACCTAGAGATGCAAGGCTCTATCTTCCTCCTGTGATGGCCCACATTCAGCTTCCTTAACAAGAAATATTTCAAAGGTATTGCTACTTCCAAATCTATGCATGCTCTCTGAAACACCTCTTAAAAACGCAGGTAGTATGTCTTGTGCTGCCTTGCATAGGAGGGCTGATTAGCCGTGGATCTGGTTTTACTGCTCTTAAATAAGAAAACCAAGTAATTTTTCTTTTCATATTAAGATAGAAGGCAACCTACCTCAGGTTAAACAAATAAAGAAAAACCCACTGTATGAAATAACTGGGGGGGAGAAGCCATAACGTTGCCGGAGTTGCCCTGCGCTGCAGTTTGGGTGCAGCAGCCCTCCAGAGAAAACCCGCATTAACGCCGGCCGGAGCGGCTCTCCCAGCGCGGCCGGCCCCGCTCCTACCTGCCGCTGCCAAGGACCATCCCCTCCCGGGCGCAGCAAGGAGGTCGTTCTGCCGCTGTGAGTCAGCATTTACTGCAGAATTTCCACTCCTGCTACCCCAAAGTTGGCCAGAAAAGGGCACCCCCATGCACGACCGACACCATTTAAAAAAAAAAAAAAAAAATTAAATAATCGCATGGCACCCAGCGCGCCCTGCGGGTCTGCTGCGGGGCAAGCAGCCCTTGGGGACGCTGCAAGTGAAAGGGTGACGGAGGGGAAGCGATCATTAAAGCCACGGGAGCCAGGATTTTGCAGGGGGGATGCCGCCTCCATCCCGGCCGGGCCGGGGCCGCCCCAGCCCCGCGCAGCCCCCCG
>JAVJGG010000090.1:34233286-34258742 GCA_035590195.1 Aviceda cuculoides
TCCCCCCCCGGACCCCGCCGCGAAGCCCCCCCGCACCTTGCCGCTGGCCGTGCCGCCGCTGACCCCGATGAGGAAGGGCTCGCCGCCGCTAGGCTGCCCGTGCTCCTCCAGCCTCTGCTCGCTGTCCCCCGCCATCCTCCCCCTGCTCGCAGCAGCGCCGCCGCCTCGCCTCCTCCGCCTTCGCTCTCCGTGCGGGGCTGGATTTATCTGATGAGTCAAGGGCCTTCCTCCCCGCCTGGTTCACATCCCCGGCGCTGCGGCTCCCTGCCAGGTGCCTGCTGCAGCTGCACATGCTCCGGCCCAGCCTGCCGGCGGGCTGCGCGGCGCAGGACGGCACAGAACGGCGCGGCGGCCACATGGGCCCGCGCCTCGCCGCCGCCTTCCCCGCCCGCGGACAAAGGCGATGCCACCGCCCGCTGCACCGGCCCTGGCTCCCTCTCCCCGCCGGCTTAGTTTGCCCCTTTGCCCGATGAGTCCCGCTGCCCACTCGCCATCAGCCTCCGGCGAGCGCTGGGACCACACCAAGGTGGTCCGCAGCAGGACCCCCGTTGGATGTGCCCCACCCAGGCCCCGGTGCTGTGAGAACTTAGGAACGCTTATTAACGACCCAAAACCGGGAATAAAAACTACGCTTATGTCTTTGGCAAATGGGACCTGTCCGGGAGGAGCCGCGAGCGCTCTGGAGGCCAGGATTCAAAGTCAAAATGCTCTTGACAAAATGGAAAAAGGCTCAGCAAAATGTAGGGTGCAAGTCCATGCCGGCAAGTGCCAAGTACTGTACTTAGGTTGGGGTAATTATCCGTGAAAATGCGAGATGGGAACCTGCTGGCTAGCCAGCCCTTTTACAGATAAAGATCCAGGAGTACAGTGGATCAAAGAGTCAATGCCAATGCTGTGCTGCTGTGAAAAAGGCAAACGTCCCGCCGGGATGTATAAACGTAGGTACGACGCGGTAGCTAACCTTCTGCCAGGTACCAACGCCACTGGGTACCGTGTTTCAAGAAAGGTGAGACCTGATGGAGAGACTCCAGCGGGGTCTCAGGAACAGCCTGGGGTCTGGCTTTGCACTAAACTGTGTGTGTTTAGTCTGGGGAAGAGGGCTGCGGGGACACATGATAACCGTTTCCAAATACATAAAAGGCTGCCACAAACAGGAAGGGAATACATTTCCCTTACCCATCGGGATTGGAACAAAATGTTGCCAGCTCAAATTGCAACAAGGCCAATTCAGGATAGACATTCAGGGACATTTTCTAAGTGTGAGAATGGTTAAGGCTTGGAATAGGTTGTTTAGGGAGAGTAAGGACACTCCACACCCGAGGGTTTAAAAAAAGTGCACTAGGCAAGCTCCCATAGAAAAAGTTTTTAGTAGAGTTGATCCTGCGTTGGGGCAGGAGATGGCTTAAGCGATGCCCTAAGGTTCCTCCTGCCCCTGTTCACAGGACCGTAAGCTTCAGCAAGGTTTTTAACTTCCCACTTCAGTACAGCGAAACAGGTGTGGAAATGTTTGCCAGATGGGTCCCACATCCCAGCCCTCATCACGCAGGATGTGAGAGAGGATCTCCTTGGGAGGGCATGGCCCCTCTCTTCCCACTGCTCCCAATTCTCCTCCAGCCGTGCCCCTGTGGACTGCGGCTTGTGGCATTGGAGCATGGCACTGCGCATGGCCAGTGCCAGGGGAGGAAGTGCTATATGCGCATGAGAACTTCCTGCGGGGATGAATTCCAGCGTATTCCCACGGCCCCATGCCAGTTTCCAAGTGCTGACTGAGGCCATGGCTGCTGTGCACACCGCGGGGCCTCAGCAGCTATTCACAGCTCTTCTTTCTTACCCCCACACCAACACACCCGTATCTGAATGGCAAAACCCCCTCAGCATGTTGTGACCTCCATGTTATTTGGTTCTCAAGAGAGGCTCGCTGCTGCCAGCCTCTCTGCTGCCCTGCTTGGAGGCAGATCAAAACCTTTGCTCTGCTGAAGCTGTTTTGGACTGTGCTGTTCGTCCACCTCAGAGCCGAGCATCTCTGCAGGATGCCAGTTGTGGCATTTCATCTCCAGTTCCCCTTCTAAACCAGACGCTTGACACGTGGCAGGAGCATACACACTTGTAGAGGGAAGGATAAGTGAATGCCTCTTGATGGGCCCTCGAGGGGTACAAGCTAAGGATATTCAGGGCTTATTTATACAGAACACAAGGAGAGTTTGCAAAGATCAGATTAACGGCTCTTTCAAAACCAGGCCAGGGCTGTAAACTGTAAGTGAATCAAATCCAAGTCCCCGTTAGTTTTAGATGGCATCTTTCCTCAAAACTTATCTGACAATTTTACACACTCTTCATCCTAGGTGCCAGTCACTAACATACTGTGCAAAGCAACTTAATCTTTTGTTCGGTTTACGTCTGGAGACTTCTGTAAATGAAATGTGTTTGGACATGTGTCTCTCTAATCAGGTTTCAAGGTTACCTCTATAAATTTTACCTCTGCTGTGTCTAGAATGTTTTTAGACTGCACTGGCCCCTAGCTCATGCATCCAGAGCCATGTATTATGCAAATGCTTTCCTTTTTGCTTATATCTCAGGCTTGTTAGATCGAATCAAACTGCACCCAACTCTTCATCTGTCCTTTACATGTTGATGAAAGCACAGAATGCTGTTTTAAAAAGGAAATGCCATTGAGAGTAATATGCCTTCTGTTTTCTGAAAAAAACCTGCTGATAAGGATCCTGGTGTAATTCAAAATGACAGGATGAAATGACAAAGAACCCGTGTCACCTCTACCTCCAGCTCAAAGCATGGACACTAGAGAGGAAAGAGGTTCATGTCATTGACCATCTCCTCCTAGCCTGGCTTCTGCCGCACAAAGCATTCTGTGAAAGACCATGTTCAGTATTGATAACTGATATCATAGGAATCGTTTCCCATATCGGTATCAGAGAAACTATTTCCAAATATTGCCTTGATTGATACTGATACATCTCACAGCCAGGAAAGCCAGGGAGCTCTAAAGAGAGCGAGAGAGGGTGGAGGATGGCATATAGCACAGCCAAGTGCATGAGGTGGCACACAGCAGGGTATAAAATATTACCATGGGTCCTGCCACATCATCAGCTCTTAATATCTTCCTGCCATTCACCCTGAACTGAAATATCCATCCTTAATTTCATCCCCGTCTCCCTGGTGGCTGGTGGCTCTCACTCCCACTGGACTCCCACTGCTTACTGCTAGGTTCTACTCTCAGTTCTCCCTCAATGCTGCAGAAGGTTCCCCATGCCTGGAGGCAATGCCGGGACCTTCCTCGGGGCACAAAGGGTCCTTAGCTGCAACTTTCAGTAACGCCTGACTCATTGCACAGCCACCTGCACACATGCGGCTTTCATGTTTTCTTGTATGCAAATGTCACCAGGCTCTGGAGGATTTGCTTGCTGTCTAATCTCACATCCTCACTTATTACTTGCACTGCTTTCTCTGAACTACGGTTTTGTCCCTATCTTTCTGAATGGAGTGTTTAAGGGTGATGGCAGGGCTTTTTACCTTCCTTATTTTTCACTCAGCTCTGTGCACGTAATCCCACAGGGCATCGCCCTTCACTGATGGCAGACTCCTCTGTTCCGCAAGGACAGGCGCAAACCTGCCCTTCCCTGCCTGCCCTGTTTCCTTTTCTGTATTTCTGCTTTCTAGGTCTCCTTACCCCATTACAACCTGTGGATTTGGTCTAGTTCTGTTGCTCCAGGTGTAACCGCCAGAGCCTCAATAAAAGTCAATTAGTCTCTCTGCTAAATCCTTGCCATTATTTCACTGTCCTCGTTAGCGTTCCTTCTTAGTCCCATCCCATCTGCAAATATTTTACGCACGCGCAGCAATGTAGCGTAGGATTTACTTCCCTGCTTCCAGCCGTTTGAATCACTGAACGCAGTACTCCGCTGCTGGCCATATGAGGAGCGCATGGGCCAGCAACGCATCCTGGTAAGGGCAGGCAACAGCATTTACAAATATTTGATCCCAGAAAGTGCCGCCTGCTGCTATGCACTAACAGGACATTCATGCCATTGGCAAATTAACCCAGGGCAATTTTAGAAACCAGGAAGGCTGCTCCAAGCCAACCCCTTCGTGACTGCGAGGGGTATGGCCAACAAAAGCAAACGCCTCGTGCGTCTTCCCCTGGAAAGGGCCTCGGAGCGACTCAAGAGGAGCCGTGCGGGGCATCACGGCCCAGCAAGACGCGGGCAGAGTGGGGCAGAGAGCAGGACCCCCACCGCAGGCCCTGCGAAAGGCCTGGGCACCCCCAGACCCAGGTGTGCGGGCCCCGAGGGTGCTGGGGCAGGAGGACGGCCCCTCCGGCCGCAGGGGAGGCGTCTGGTCCCGGTCCCGGTCCCGCTCCCGCTCCCCAAAGAGCGCCGTACCCGCGAACCCCCGCCCCCGCCGCCATGACAGGCTGCGCGGCGGCAACAGGCCACGCTCCCCCGGGCCAGGGGGAGGGAGTGGGCCCCGCCGCCAGCATTGACAGCCGACTCGCCCAATCAGAGCGGCGCCTCCTCGCGCTTTCCCCGCCCCTCGTTCTTCCCGCGGCTTCTGTCCCAGAGCCGTGTCGATTGGCTGGCGTCGTCTCCCGGAAGCGTGGGCACTCGCTTCCGGCCGTTGCTAGGCGACGTGGCCCTCCGGTAGCTTCCGGGTGGCGGGGTTTATTTCCGGGAGCGCGGCGGCGTTATTGGGGGGGTGTGTGTGTGGATGGTGGTATCACCATGAGCACCATGTTCGCCGATACCCTCCTCATCGTCTTCATCTCCGTGTGCACCGCGCTGCTGGCCGAGGGTGAGTGCCGGGTGGTTTGCGGCGTCCCCGCCTCAGCGGGCCGGTGGGGTCTGTCCCGGTTGGGCTCTGGCGGAGCGGGGAGGCCTTGGGGCCTCCGTGGGGAGGGCCCGGAGTGGCCGGGAGGAGACTGGCAGGAGGCTGCTCCTCGCCTGTGCCGCGTCGCCCCTGAAGGCTGAGGGGGGAGCATGAGTAATAGCAGTGAATAATTTGAGCAAAACTGGCCTATGATGCAAAGCGGTGGGGATTGGGTTTGTTTCCTCTAGAAGGAGGAAGGCTATGGGAGGATGGACTAACAGTTTTCAATTACTGCACTATATCCCCAAATCTCCATCACCCCAGAGCTGCAAGACACTCTCTTTGGGTATTCAAGATCAGGGAGAGTCCCAGGTAGAATATGATACTTGCTTTTTAGGAGCCCTACTGCATTGCATTTGGGGTTAGATTGTGTACACATCCGTTGCCTTTCACAGCATAAAGCTGTGTTGACCTCAGAAGCATCTACAGGGTTCCTTTCTCTGCAGCTGGTGATCCCTGGGACTCAGCAGCACAGCCCTGTTGTCAAGCCAAAACAAAAAAAAAAGGCCCAAAAGCTTTGTGTAGGAGCTCAGCTTAAACTGTTAAGAAACCACTGGTTCTGCTCTTGTGGCACAACTCGTTTTGATCATGTTTGAGTGGAAGGATTTAGATTGGAGAATCTCTTGAGGTCCCTTCTAGCCTAATATCTCTATTTGCCTTTTCAAAATGTGCTACTGCTAATGGGCAGGTCCTGGTAGGAGCACGAGTTATTCCTCGGGCCTTAATTAGGTGCTATGAAGATGCAGAACACAAAGATGTTTATTGCCTTAATCAGCTTCTGGTTTTAAGGTGAGCAACAGCTGGTAAATATGAGCATGAAGGAACTGAATGAGTCCCACAAAACAACAGTGCTCGGTGAGATAGCTGGTAACTTCTAAAGGTGTTTATTTTATAGGCACCATTGCTACATGGAACTTGAGAAGGGGATTTGAAGGAAAGTGATACAGCTTGCTGGTGCTTTGTGGTACCTTTGCCATATTATTATGTGGCTTTGTAGACATGACGTGTATTTTTTGCATGTGTATTTGGTAACTCATATCCCTATTATTGCAAGAGGTCTTTACTTATCTAGTTACTTGCTGAGTATTTGTTTCAGGTATAACTTGGGTGCTGGTATACCGAACAGACAAATACAAGAGATTAAAGGCTGAAGTGGAAAAACAGAGCAAGAAATGTAAGTACTTTTCAGATTTTAGAGAATGTGTCTTGCTGCTCCTGTTACATCCTTCTTTAGCAGACATCAAAGTGAATAGAGTCTGTGCTCTGAGAAATTCCTGCTGCCTTTTCTGCTGAGGAAGAGAACTTCCTTCAGCTTGGATTTCATAGGAGCCTAATTTTACAAGTTACACAAATCTGTACTGAGGGGACTTATTTCTGTCCTTAATTCTTGCCTTTTGCTGGAGGGCAGGTTGGTACAAAAACCTGTTGTGTTGTCTGAATTGCCCCTCCTCTTAATGGAGGACAGGAGGGAGTAAGAGGTCAGTACTGGCATATTTTTTCTGAACATGAGTAGCCAGTCTCTGTAGATTCCTTTAGGTGCCTGTAGTAAGTTGAAAGATGCAGTTTCTGCTTTTCAAGGGCAGTGGAGAATTTGAGATCTGCAGTAAGAAAGAACTAGGGTTGAATAATGAATACCATGAGAGGAAAGCATTAGATGTAAGGAGTAAAAGTGATGAATAATGGTGGGGGATGAGTAAAGACAAAGTCATGATAGAAAGGTCTGACCTATCAGCTGATATAAAAATAAATTATACTAGTGTAAACTGGAAACAAATAGAATTGATTAGGGAAAAAAGTCCCAGGTTACTTCCGTAGAGATGAGATCTGAGAGGCCTGGGAGGTGTTAAACAAAGGATGAGGGAGGAAAGGAAAAGAGAGCTGAGGGTGAGCAGTCAGAAGGTATGCATCAGATGTTAAGGGGAATGGTAAATAGGAGAGTCTGGGCATGGAGTGTTTCAATGGACCTGTCTGTATCAGAAGCCAAGGAGCAGAGGAGAAATTCAGCTGACCTTTCAAACTCAATTGTATGTACCCTACACAAGTTGCAGTAGTAAGAGACAGCACACAACTGGGGTCAAACCTGAGCTGGCTTTACCTTAAAAATATTTCACTATGATGTCAGCGCACTTAGTGTGTGAAAGAACAATGTTATCAAAGTGTGGTCTTTCCAGTCTAGCTTATGCCAGTCTTCCCCTGGGCAAAATAAACTGAAGAGTTGAAGTATAGTCATGCTTGTGTCACAGCTCATAAATTAGGGGCTTTTGTCATCACAGCAGTATTGGATGGGGGATCGCATCTCTGCCTGCCTGACTTTAATCCCACTTGGCTGACAAAAGTGTGTAGGGTAGAATTAGTCCCAGAAGAGCAAGTTAAGGAAGTAGTTGGAACCCAGCTGAAAAATTAGAGTTAATGTCCTAGTATGTTTGTGCTGTGGAGTTCTGAGAGCAGTTAGCAGGATTTAATCTCTGGGGCTTAATGATTGCTGTAAGAGTTTAATGCTGTTTGTTTTTATAGCTCTTCTCATACCTAGGCTATAATCTGTGAAGGGAAAGATGTGAGGTTCATGCATCTCAATTAGTTTCTAACCTCCTTGTTTGATTCCCCACCCCCAGCAAAAAAAAAAGTAAAACAGAATAAGGAATCACTAAAAATTCAGCTTTGATTTTTGTTTTGTTGTGGGGTGGGTTTTCCCTCCCCTCCTGTGCTAAGGACAGCTGGCTGACCTGATGGCTTACAGAAAACTTGCAAAGTAGACCACTTGAGCTGCACCGTTCAACTGTTATCTAACACATCTGAAACAGGAAAAAACACATTTGAGGTATTTAAGCTCTCCCATGAGAGTCCTAGCAATCCTTAGGATTTGCAAAAACAAATGGGCCAAGTAGTGTGCTTGAACTGACACTGTTACTCTCAGTCCTTAGCTTCATCTCTTCCTGTCCTCTTGTTTCTATTGAGAGGCACAGCATTGTCCGAGACTGCTGCAGAGATTGTAGTAAGTGTAGTGGTAAATTTGCAAGGCTGAAGGCTATCTCTAGAATTGCTGCTGTTTTGTTGAGTATGTTCCCACGGACAGGCTTGCTAGACTGCCTGACAGTTGTTTGTTCTGCTCAAACCATAAGGGAATTAGGGCTGCAGAGTTCCTCACTGTTGGCATGAGGCTCAATAGCTCTGTCTAGAGTGAAGCTGTGGTTTGGAGAAGCCATCTTGTTAGGGCTGAGAGCAATAGGTAGGCCTGAGGAGAGTCAGTGTTCTCCAGTTGGGTTTAGAGTTGGGGGCCATGGGGCCATGTGGACTGATTGGGGATGGGCTGATTGGGATCCCCCAGCTGGATTTGGCATAAGGAAGGTTATAGAGAGAGCATTCTTTGAGCACTGCGTGTGTTGTCATCTGGCACCTCTCTCCAGCATTCCCTCTGAGCAGACTTCCATGTTTTTTCCCCTTGTGCTAGCCTGCCCATCAGAGATATGCTTGTTCTTTGGGAAAAACAATTGCGTCTTACTACATTGCCATGGAAGAGATGATGTATCTTGTCTGGGCTAGTGTGGTTTTCTCAGCAGTTGTGATTGACTTGCATGTCACAGCCATTCCAGAAGGCAGCATTACAAATCCTTGTGTGACTTGGAAGGTTGGCTGTCTTATTTCACCTGTGCTTTGAAATCAAGGCTAGAAGATCTGTGCTGAGCTAGTACTTCATGTGGGAGAAGAATCCTAATGCTCACATCTCTAAGCTGATTCTGTAAGCTAACAAGGAGCCAAGTCTATCTGTTGGTAGAGTAGATATGGTACAGATACGTAGAGTTTAGAGTAAAAAAGGGCTGCTATCTGTTGTTAGACCATGGTCGTGCTTTATCATCCTCACTTCTCGTAGTACTCTTGTTATAAGTCTTCAATTAAGATGTCTCTTATCTCTGGAAAAGTTGCTCTTGCTGTTAGCAGAAGAGTGTTTTCAGATGAGCAGCCCATTTAATGTGTTATAAGTTCACTATGCTGGCTTTATGTTAGCTTTTTTTGCTGCAGTGGTAGTTGTTTGCAGATGTTTGGTGTGTGTCTAATTTGGTGTTTTAGTAACTTTGAGCTTAGGCTCCTACTTTAAAATATTGGAAATGCTTCAGTACTAATTAATTGAAGAATGGAGAGGCTGTAGCTGACTGCTTGGACAGCATTTCCCCTGAGAATGCCTGCCTGTGAAGAAGGGATGTATGAGAACACAAGCTTTCCTGTATTCTGCTTCCCACTGCAGATAATCAGGAGCAGAGCTTGCCACAAAGCTCTTTTCATTACACTCGCTGAATCAAAAGTACTGTCTAGTACTAATGACAAATCAGCAAGGGTCATTTGAGCCAAAATTGTCCCCAGACTGCTCAGTTAACAATGTAACGGGCTCTTGACAGAGTTTAAAATTAACCCTTTCAATATGCTGATATCCAGGGGTTTGAAATTTTTTAAAAAATTTATTAATTTAATATTATGAAATTAATTATTAATTATTTATTATTATCTAAATAAATAATAATTTAATTATTTTTAAGTGTTTGGTGGAGTCAGCCTTGGTGGTTTATAACTTGTAGATTCTGAATACATTCTTAGTTATACCTGGCTTCCTTTTGTGCCCCT
This sequence comes from Aviceda cuculoides, assembly GCA_035590195.1. Taxonomy (NCBI): domain Eukaryota; kingdom Metazoa; phylum Chordata; class Aves; order Accipitriformes; family Accipitridae; genus Aviceda; species Aviceda cuculoides. The sequence continues at coordinate 34,242,782 of JAVJGG010000090.1, forward strand.
ATTCTCTAAAGGCATAAAATGTTTTGTTTGGTGTGTGGAAACAGAGTGGTGGTATCCCTATGCAGAAATAATGGAATATTTTTCTTTTTGCTTGGCAGTGGAAAAGAAGAAGGAAACAATAACTGAATCGGCAGGCCGACAGCAGAAAAAGAAAATAGGTAAGACTGGGAGAGGAATGCGGTGCCCTAAGAATGGGGGAAAGTTGAGAAACTTATGGAGGTGATTATCCTTTCCTTCTGTTCAAAACTATTTAAAGTGGTACTAGAGCTGATTCCTGGCCTGATGACTGGAACGTGAACACTTCTGTCTTACTCTTCCAAGACAGGAGACATCTAGTTTCCTGATGGTTTTAGTCAAATGCAGAGAAGGGCAGCATCACTGAGAGGAGCACCACTTCCTGCTGAACTGGTTGCCTTTCTCACCAATTTGAGCTTTTATATCCATGACTGTTATTAACTTCTGTTATCAAAGCTGCAGTGAACTGTCAGCTTGCAATACCTATATGACTGTATGATTGTGACTTTTGGATCTTGCAGTTTTCTCCTCATTTGAACACTTCAGAGCTGAAGGTGTTTGCATGTTAACTGTGCTTGGGTTTCTTTCAAGCTTGATAAATTAGTTTTGCTCGATTTTAAGTAGTTTTATTTTTCCAGTCTTTTTTGTTGTCAATCAGCTTAAGTCTGGGTAAAGGTAACTTTTTAAGTACTGAACTATGTGAGAACAACATGGTAGATGTTTAATGGACATGAGCTTTAGAAAATTCTGTTATCTGCAGGACTCTAAAGTAAAAAGTGCAGCAAAGCTCATTTGAATTATTACAGAAATCGTGGCAGGAACACTTCTGAGAGCTCCTGGGAGTTGGTTTCCTCATTCCTCTGTAACACCAGGTAGCTGGATTAGTCATTTGATCTGTACAAAGCTTGGGAATAATTATAAACATATCTTCAAAGCGTTCTTCCTAGGTATAAAACCTGTTATCTCTAGACTCTTGAAGGGACAGGAGCCAAAATTATTATTCTTGTGCATTTTCAGTTCTTAATCTTGAATAATCCAGGCATGGGATGAATACTACTTGGTGGATAAGACAACTTCTTAATGTTACATGCTGTTGTTACATGTGGTCACTTTTTAATGTGTGGCAGTGACTTTTCTGCAGGGCACCATCCAAGCCATGTTCCTAGTAGAGAATATTTTACTTGTGCTTGAACTAAACTAATAAACAGTAGAATCTGAGGAATTCAGATGCTCCACCAATTTTTTTATACACTGAAATAATCTTGTTTTGCAAATTTAAAACAAAGCACAAAGGGACTAAGAACAAAACTTAGGAAATGACAACTGATTTTGTTTGCTGTGATGCTTGCGGGCCAAGCCTAAGACACTGAGACTGACTTTTCCCCCCCCCCCCCGCAAGTGCTGCATAACCTAAGCATCTCATTTGTTTTCAGGCACAGAGCCAAAGCTGAATTCTTAGTGTTTCTGAAAAATCAGTCCTTAAATGTCAAGCTGGACATCCAGAAAATTACTCACAGCTGTTAACTGCTTTTGAAATCTGATCCCAGTAACTTACTGGATAGCAAGTAATTCTGCAAGATGTAGCATTGTTGTAACAGCAAATTTACTTGTGCTGGAGTTCCTTTAAATACTACCATTCTAGTTAAAAAAAAAAAAAAAAAAAGAGCTGAGGCATTACAGATAGGTCGCAGGTGTGGTACAGACCTGCCTCAGCTGCCATCTGTTTTGTGCACAGAGTAAGGCAGGAGGTGTGTGTATGATATTACTTGGTTACGTAAGGGATGAATCATGCATATGCACAAGGAGATAGGGTGAAAGTTGCATGGGTAGGCTTAGTTTGGTGTTTCCTACTTATCAAACTTTTTAAGTGTAAAGTGAACCAACTTCAGTCATGTTGTGTCTGAATCACCTTTCACACTGCTGGAACAGGACACCTTTAACATCATGGTGCAGCCTTCTGTCACTTCAGCTTAAGGAGTGCATTTGTTAGCTTAAACTTTGCTACTGCTTTCTGCGTCCATGTGCCTCTAGAAGAAAAGACAGTGATGTTCCTAGGACTCCACATGAGTGCTGGGTAGACAGCAAAACAAAATCAAACAAAAACCAAAACACTAGTGCTGGCAAATAATATTGCTGTATCCTTGTGGTTTGTGTTCCAATGAGCAGAATAAGGAGATTTTGGACTCCAGGGTGCTGCTCGTTGACCCAGTTCTCTTTCTCTGTGCCTTTACCCAGCTGTATAGCAAAGTACTTAAATGCTGCTTGTGATGACTTGGGCAGGAATAGAACATTTATATAAGGTGGTAGGACACCCAGAGCCTGTTTGTTTTGAATTTGTAGAAATGGGTGAGAAACAGGTCAGGTCTATTAGGGGATCAGGGCTGTATTCTTTATCCCTATGTAACCTTTAACCCATCTAAATAGATGGTTAGTTATGCAGCAGAGGGAAAAAACAAGTATTTGTGCCAAATGTGATTCCTAAAGAGCTGGCCTGTAGTTGCTCAAATGTCCCAGAACAAAACTCTCCACCTGGGTCAGGAAGCAGGTGTCTGGAAAGTTCCTGTCAGAGAGGATGGTTTGTAGTTAGGAGCAATTGAAAATAGCAGTGAGGATTCTAAGAAATTGGATAGAGGTGTTGCTATTGCTTTTTTGCTCACTTACTGTGAGTCCCTGTATTTAGCAGGGGCTTGAAAGATAACTGTTGAGCTTCTGTGTGCCATGGGCCTCTTGTACTGGAACTTCAGCAGAGATACACTGGACAACTCGTGTGCTGGATAGCCCTTGACAGTCCTTTTGCATCTCCCCCTCTCTTCACTCACACTGTTCTCTGGATATTTCTTCATCATCCACATCCTTACTTCAGCTAGGTGTTGCTTCCAAGCCCTGGCTGCCGCTTGGATCTTCAGTCTGAGAGGAGCAGAGTAGACAGGGGATGATGGGGACATGGGACAAGAAAGGTGACAAGTGGTGTATAATGCCTGAGGCCAGAGCAGTCATCCAGTGAGGGGCATGGAAAATGCCCTCCCAGAAAACTGGGTGTCTTTGAAGTTTGTGATGACTTAAGGACAGACTAAATTTCCAAAATAGTATTTTAAAATATTCTCTGCAAAGCATAGTAATACACGCATTACTGAAATTAATGTAGAAAACATCTTTCCTCTTTGGAGAATCGTTTAGGTGTAACAAGGGTCTAGAAGTCATTACTAAGACCATCCGGATCTTAGCCTTGCTGAGGTGCAGCTCCCAGCTCTGTGTACGGTTTCAGAGTCCCTTCTGATACCTCCAAAATAAAATCCTTATATAATGTGTTTGTAATGGTGAGCCTGGAGTGCAGCAAATTGAGACTGCTGTGTTTCGGAAGTGTGATACAGAGGCACTGTCTTTGTTTTCTGGCCACATTGCTCATGCTACTGTGTCAGTTGGTTGAGTTAGCAAATTTGGGATTCTGTGCATTTCTTTCAAAAGTGCTGAATGTGTGATTCTAGCCTCCTCCTCTTTTGTGCCTGCTTTGCTGCATGTTGCTGTAATGGAGAAGCAGTTGGCTATGTACAGTTTTTTACTTTATACTGTCTGGCACAGAGAGCTGGAGTTGGTTTTGGAAGTGTTATTTGTTTGGAGAGCCAAGAAGGTTAAGTCTTCCTGGAAATGAAAACGCTCTGGTTTCTAGGTTGGTATAACTGATTATAACTGTTGTTTTTGTCTTTCCAGAGAGACAAGAAGAGAAACTGAAGAATAACAACAGGGACTTGTCAATGGTGAGAAAATTAAAGCCAGTTCCTGACTGCTGAAGATTTCAGACAGACTTCTGACAGAAAGATTTTGTTCCAGTGTCAGATACAACAGTATTTTCTCCTGACAGGTTCTTCTGGATTATCTCTCATAGCTACAGATTTTAGTATAAGCCACAGAGTTCTCCAGCAGTTACTGCCTCATCTCATGCCCAAGCTTAGCTATTTTCATCTTTGTAAGACTCCCATTATATTTTCAAAGTAGACTCAATTTGTTGGACTTCCTCTTGTAAGTTCTGTCTTCATAATGATTGCTGATTGGTTGTATAGGCTTAAGGAAAAAAACAAGCTGTGGAAGGTAACAGGACAATTCTTGAGCACTTTTTTTTTTTTTCCTTCCCCCCCGCCCCGAAGCCACTCTTCACATCAGTGGTCCACTCTGTGGCTGCCTTTGTACCCAGCTGTTGACCAAACTCCTCTTTGGGAGTTCTTCAGTCACTTTTACAATTCCTTTGGCCTTCTGGGTCATCTTATTTCCTTCTAGATTCCAGTGATGCTGTACAAAGCCTGTTCTTAAGGGTGTGAGCCCATAATCCCTCAGTATAGAGATAATCAAAACAACAAGCCTGACCTTTCTGTTTGCAGGTTCGGATGAAATCCATGTTTGCCATTGGCTTCTGCTTCACTGCCTTGATGGGAATGTTTAACTCCATGTAAGTATCAACTTTCTGGATTTTTCTGAAATTTTCATGGTGAATATATTCTCCACCTTCCATCTATCACCTGCAGTATTACAGTGAAAGAGTCCCTCCAAGAACCATAACTGATCTGTATAAAATGGATCAATATTTTATATGAAAATGTGGTGGTTTGGTTACCTGCTCGAGAGGGAACACTGCATGCTGAATGCAATCAAATTGAACAAACTGCATTCAGTCTAGACACAACTCTAACATCCTTTCTGCTTGGGAACATCTTGATTAGGGCAAGTTTGGTAGATGTCAAGCAAGCAGCTACAGCCTTCAGCTTCTTTGGCTGTGCTATAATAGTGTGACCAAAGAATATTCTCACAAGCAAAACGGGGTTGGCTTCCTTGCCCTTAGAAATGAGCTATAATTGCAGAGTTTGTTGTTGCTCTACTTAAGGTGATCAGAGTCAAGACACTTAACAGGTCCAGGCATGGGCTGTAATCTTAATTTGCTTTAAAAATGACCTAGGATAGGTCTAGTTTTAAAAAAACAAAGACAAAAAGATCCCAAACTGGTTTGCATGGTTATAAACACCTTTGTTTCAGACATGAAAAACTGAAAGACTTTGCCTGACTTCTAAAACTTGATTCAGTCTTAAATCTGAAGATGATGTGAATATGGTTAGTATAACATTTGGGAGGCTGCTTAATAGCTGGGCAATATACTTGTCCTGCAAACAGGAATTTATGTTCTTGGGCACCAAAACCTTTGGCCTCTGTGCTGGCAGTCCCCAGGATACAGTCAATTTTTTATTTTACTGCAGATCTGTGGGTGGGTAAATTGCAAACAGGGGGTAACATAATAACAGAAGTGCCACTGTGTGGACTCTTTATTTATTCAGCTTAGTCAGACTTCAGCATCTAGCATTCTCTGGATTGCTGTGAAACTGAGCAGAGGAAACATCGCTAAAGGACTTTAAAATTCGGGTATGGTCTTGAGTCATTGATGCCTCATTTCGGTGCAGCCCTGAGCAGGATAGAGGTGTGTTGCGAGTCATGTGCCCAGCAACATAGCATCTGTGGGGTATTTACATTGCTGCACCTGAGGCCTTCAAGTGCTCGCCTAGCTATTTGGGTGCAATACAAACACCACCACCACCTCTGCCCTTGAAAGAAACTGAAAAACAAACTAAAAGAACCCACCCTACTCTGCCCACTTTCCTAGAGTGGGAAGAGGCTGTTCAGAGTATGCTACGACTGACAAGTGTTACAGGACTGTAAGTTCATTAAGAGCTTTATGAAGGAATTGATCTTGGTTAAATCCCATGTGGCTCCTCCTTACATAGATATTAACCTGAAAAATCAGTTTATTGGTTTCTTCTCCTTTAAGACCACCAAGTTTACTTGTCTTGTTCCTCTTTTGAGGATTCCTGCCCACAGAGGCCATCCTATTAGACACAGAGTTGTCGTGAAGCTTTTGGGCATATCTTTCCTTCAACTGACTCTTTCTTTAGAGGGAACCTGAACATGAACAGCAGGAGTATCCAGAGAACTTGCCGATTGTTCAAATTGAAATAGCTTTCTTGCTAATAGCCAAGGCTATGGAATTAAAATCCAGATTTTGCTGTCTGGCCTTTGGAGCTAGATAGCTTGTACTGAGACCAGGAGCAAAAATTTAACTATCTAGTGCATTTGTATCTGAATGGCAGCTTTAGTGGTTTGTATCTGCACCATTTGAAGCTGATAGAATGATTTGATGGAACTGGTTCTCACATATTGTCGTTCTCTTGATGTATCATAAAGAGCAGCTGATTGTCTCAGGAGGAGAGTACTTCAGTTAGGAATTCAGGAGGCTCTTAGGCAACTTCTGGGAAGCTGCTACTGCCAGGTCATCCATGGAGGCTTTGTGCGTGTGGTAGGAAAAGGACGAAAAGGGTGGCTGACACCTGCAATGGCTGTAGCCTCATTTGCTTGCCTTTCCTGTTCTTGAATGAGTTCATTGCTCTGAGGGACAAAAGGAGCAGGAATTGCATGGAAGTAGCATGATGTGCCACCCTTTGGACTAGTGCTGTGCAGATGCTGCTACTCTGTGGCTGGACACCTCACCTTTGCCAAGTGCCAGCTTAGCCAAAATGGAAAGTACTGTGATGACTGGTTCTCTTTCTTAGAGTGTCAGTAGTAATGGGGCAGCAGGGTGGACCATGCTGGAAGGATATGTAAGTGTCAAGAAGGCTGGTTTAAACCCAGAGAGCAGAATGCTGTGCTGAAGGTGACCAGCTGAATGACTGTTGTGGCTTAAAAGTTATGCTAGGGCAGCAAGATCTGTAGCGGTGGTGGCCTCCAAGCAGATGGGATTTGTCCTGGGAAAGAAATCAGCTTCTGTGTGTCTCAATTTTCTCTTGTCAGAAACTTCTTAATGCAGTCGGTTCTCAGTCTTACTCAGAGTTGTGCATTTCAGTACACCTTCACAATGACTGTGAAAACCTGCTGGAATTAAAAGCAGGTACCTTGGGATGCTACTGCTGAAGTACTTGTCATTCTCACAGCAGGAATAACGCAGAATTTTAAGCCACTGGGGGATGTTACAGGGAGATAAACATCCGTTCCTAGCTCTTTTGCCAAACTGCCTGTGAGATGTAAACAAAGTTGGTGTGTGTTTGAGCTGTAACTGTGTGAATGCATCTCCACAGGAAAGAACGCTCATTTAGGATCTCTTGAAACAAGAAACACCTGTTAGAAAATCAGCGCATGCAGAGAAAATAACATCCAAATATGCACATGCTGATGAGGCATCATACACATTTACTTCAAAAGATTGGGTTGACTGTCTGGGTTGAGAGAAATCTTTGCAAACTGGCCAGAATTCACACTCTGCCTGATGCCCTGGAATGTGGACCTGGAGGAGTTCCAGGAGCAGGACAGCCTGCTTGGAATATGCGGTATCGTCCTGCATCTGCACTGCCTTTGTCTTCAGAGCTAATGCAGAGAAGACTGTTGATATTAAAAACCATTCTGTTGATGCCTCTTATGCATCTTTCTTTTGCTGAGAAGTATAGCTGCTCTAGGAAGGGAAAAGATGTCTTTGGTTTATGCTCTGCTTAAAAAATGCTCTTTTGCTTAAAGCAGAGAGTCCATCTTCTTGCAGTAACTGCAATATGGCAGGGTGATAGTCATCCATCTTTTATTCAAGTGTTGACTGTGTTCTGGGAAGTGATCTGCTAAATTTGACTTTTAAATAAAATGCACCAGGTGATGTCTTAAATCCAGATGATGACTTAAATCACTATGAAACACTTTGTCTCTGTGGCAAAATTGTTACTGAGGGAAACCTACTTACCCTGTAGATGACTGCGTGTGGAGAGCTTTGTGAGAGTGGTGTATTTAGCCTCCTTGGTGTAGTGTATGTAGAGGTGGGCTGGAGAAGGCAGCATGGCTTTTTAGCCTTCCACGTGGTCTTCTCTGCTCTGGTGGCCTGTTGAAGATGCTTACTTGTTCTTTCTATAGTCACAGACTCTTTTACTGTCCCTGGTTGCGATCCAGTGCTCTCTTTTCCAGATTTGATGGCCGAGTGGTCGCAAAGCTTCCATTTATCCCCCTCTCGTACATCCAAGGTCTCTCCCACCGCAACCTTCTGGGTGAGGATTACACTGACTGCTCCTTCATCTTCCTCTACATTCTCTGCACGATGTCTATCAGACAGGTGAGTACATTGCTGTGTCTCTTGCATGCCTGGAGCAGGGAAAGCACATCTCTGTACATAGAGGAGTCTATTACTGCTGTCCAGTTTTGCATGTATAATATTTGATCTGTTTGTGGTTTCTGTGTTTGCCTTCATTCCTATGCTTCATATTCAAAGCAATTCTAGGTTGGGATCATAAAAACAGCCACTATCCTGGACCGGTATGGAAGACTTGACTGGAGACTTGCTAGGTGCTAGGGCAGAATTGGGTTCCTTCCGTGTGTGTGTGTGTGTGTGTGGATTGCCATTCCAAGAGATTGTCTCCATCAGAAGCCAATCTAAGTACTGCTTCTTAGTAATTATGACTTTTAGAGTAATGTGAGAAAAGAGAAGTGTAGCATCTTTAGGGGAAACTTCCTTGGTGGCTTGAGGTTCTATAAAGGTTCAATCAGTCCATAAAGTTGCTATAAAAGTAAGGAAGGAATTAAATGTGTACTTTTGGGTTTGTCCTTCCTGGTTTTGCTGACTGCGTGATTTTTTTTTTTCAGGGTCTTAAGGACTTCACCTTTGGTGTTGAAGACTCCCAGTGTTAGGGACGTGACACGGAAAGGGGGTCTGGTATAAGGAGGCAAGAGTAGGTTGCACATAGCTCTCCAGTAAAGCTGGTTAGTCCCATCCTTTGAAAAGAGAAGCACCAGTGAGGATAAGGGAAGTGCCTCTTCAGAAAGGTTCACTAGCAGCTTAAGTGGCAGAATGGCTGGTGAGGACAAGTGGGCTTTCACAGTGCAACCAGAAGTCTACTTTGTTTGCCAGATTTCCCCAGAGAGTGCTGGGGATAAGTTAATAGGCTCTGGAGGCTGTATGAATCCTGGTGCAACTAGCTGCAAATTACCTGCTCTTCTGTATTTATATTTCCTTTTTCTTTGATTCACTTCCTGAATTCTTGTTGCTTTTCTCCTTGACCGACTTGTTGCTTTTCCTCAGGGGGTGCCAAGGGACTTAGAAAAACTTAAAGCAGATCAGCAAAAGGAAGTGGCGTGTTATGCCAGCAGCTGTCAGAAGTTTGTATGAGCTTGATAAAGCAGTTTAATAATAGAGAGTTCCCTTAGTCACAAAGTGCACGCCAGCGAACCAAATTCTCCATAGCCCTCCGTATTGGGTGCTTGTGTTGAAATGGATCTGTGTCTGGTCCTGTGCGAAACCAGATAATGAATTGTAAAATAATTTATGTTGAAAGGGTCACCTGGAGGTCATCTGGCCCACCCCTCACTCCAAGCAGGGCCAGCTTCAGAGTACCAAAGGCCAGGGGCTTCCTTATTCTGTTTGCTGCAAGACAAATCTTGTTTTGTTTCACTTCCCAGTAACTGGAACAGTGTTTGCTGCTTTGAAAGAAATGAGACCTTTTTATGTCTTAGGATCATCTTCCTGAATTCCTGGGATACTGTGGTCTGATGCTGTTGTTTCAGGCAATCTTGTCTGGTGCTGCCCTGTTACTCACCTGTTGCATGAAAAGTCCCTTCTTTCCAAAGTTGCAGATTATTATATGAAACTAAATAGCACCATCAGCAAGATTTTTCTGCACCCACTGGGTTGATTGGGGAACTCCCTTGCTGAAAAATCCCCTATGGATTTTTTTTTTTGTCAAAAAATATAATTCCTGTGGTTAGTTCTAGTCCTGGGCATTTTCTGATGTTTCCTGTTGTGAAATCAGTAGACAGCATGAACTGAGTGGTGATCCGGTCTGGTTCTGGGCAGAAATGCTGAGCTGTTTGCAGTGGGTTGGGCTTTCAAGAGAAATTCTGGGGGAAAAAAAATTGCCCTTATTCTTGAGATTTCATGCCAATGGCCTTGTGGAGGATGTAAGTTACTTTATTGCTTTGGAGAAGGGTGTTTTTACACTGAAGCGTTAGATTGCTGCTTTATCTATGTGATCTTGGTTAAGTATACCTGCCGTTCTCCAGCTGTTAGGCAGCTCAGTTTCTTCCTCCTTGCTACATGGAGGGAAGGGCAGAGACCAGCCACATTAGTTTCTGCAAGAGCTAGGAACTGAACCTGTGATTGGTGGCATCCTGCTCTTGACTTTATTGCTATTTGAAGGAACTTAAAATGATAACCACATTGGGAAGAGGACTTTGAAGGGCTGTGAGAGGCTGGGGAGAGGGGAAGAAAGAAATTAAGGGCTTAAAGTTGTGCCAAAGACTTCCTTTTGGTGCTTCCAGTGACCTTGGAGGTGAAAGCTTTGTGACCCTTTCTGTTTCACTGTGTGTGAAAGGGGAAATCTTGCCAGGTCAGCTTCAAAACAGCTGTTATCCCAAGGGAGGAGAAGTAATTGATGCGGGAGTTAGTGTCTGGCTTGATGCTGCTGACACAAGAAGAGGAGGAGTGGAGATGTACCAAAAGTCGGGGAACAGGTTGCAAACAAACGGACACCATGCAAGCCTCAGCCTTCCCTTAAATCCTGAAGCTGCCTGTGAAGTGATCAAAGGCAGGGAAGAGAGGTGGTCCCTGTGGAACTCAGAAGTAGAGGAATTAATGTGTGTGAAAAACAGTGACCTGGAGGGAAATGTGGGGGAGTATGTGAGAGGAGGGAGACTAACTGGACGGTGATTAAATTGACATTAGTGGGATGGGCAGTAGCAGCATCAGGCAGTCTCTTCATGTGGTCCTCAGGCATGTGGGGGTGATAAACTCTTTAAACACTGACTGGGAAGCTTGCTGCCTGTGACCTGGCCAGCATCTCCCAAAATAGTCAACTCGCAGTGAGTAACTTCCTTTGCACTGTTCCCAGCTCTCCCTGGCACGTAAATCCTGTCCCCTAGTTCCTCCTGCCTTCCTGTTTGGAGAGAGGAGGGTTGCTGGGAGAGGCCTTCCAAGGGTCCTTGAGCTGTTGGGTTTCAGCTGGGAAAGTCTGCTGCTGGGCTGGGCGGGAGGCATAATGTCAGTGTTACATCCTCTGTCCCCGCTCCTGTTTCTGAGCTCCCAGCCTTCACCTGTGCTGTTTGTGAAGAGGAATATGCTGCTGTTCCTCAGGCATTTGCTGGTCTTCACTTCCTTTTCACACACCCCTGAACTGTAGATTAGGCTGCTAATGTGTGTTAACTGTGTGTTCCCAGTGGGAAGGGGAGCCAGCAATTATCCCTACTGCCAGAAGTGCACTTTCCCACACGGCCTGATCTTGGGGCAGGGCGCAACTCGCTGCCTTGTCTTTCAGGCCCCTTGTGGGTTTGAAGACAAAAGCAGAAGTATCTCCTATCCTTCCTGCAGTCATTTGAGGAAAGTTCAGAAGAGCTCAGATGAGGAATTTGGATCCGTAAGTCTTACAGGTTTCTCTCCCTTCTCCTGAAGGTGATGGTCTTGTTTGTGTTGGAAGTAGACTCTGCAGACTTCTTGTGCAATGTGGCCCACAGCAGACAGGGCAGGTTTCTGCCTGGACCTTACCCTAGCCCTGGTGTTTCCAGCTGTGTAGACTTCAGGATTGCTGTCCAGCAAAACTTGCTTTGCAGCTAGTGCAGGAGGCTAGCTGCCTTCCACAGCAAGGAGGGAACTACTATGGAAGGATAGTGCTCGAGAGTGACTGTAGTCTTGAATCCACATACAGACAAGCTGTATTGTCTGTACAGTTCCAACAGTTCCTTGGAACTGTTCAAGCAGATGGAGTAAACTTTAGCATCCCAGTTCTTGTCTCTCTGATACTTAAAGGAACAGTGAGGAGGCAGTGCGCACTTCTTTGCTTCCATGGATGCTCTGTTAGGATCTCTGCTGTTTTCCACTGGTGAGCCAGTACAAAGCTGGTAGGATCCTGGTCCTGCCTGCTGCTGACGCTGCAGCACCCTCTGGTGTTGCTGAATCTGTCCCTTAGCTGCTTTTGTTTTCTCCTTTCTGTCCATCTCTTGACTAAGGAAGCTATGAGAAGAGGAACCACACGAAGGAGTCTCCCACAGTGAAATGCTCTCATATATATTCAGTTACTGGATATCAACCAGTGGCTAATTTATGTAGGACACAGACTAAACCTGATGTAATTCCTTTTCAGGTGTTCCCCTCCTTTACTTTCATGCTTGTGTGTAGGCTGAAACTTCCCTTCCATAATCTCCACCTGGAATGATTCCTGATTTTTTAAAGTGGAATTATGAAGCTCTGACTACTTTTTTTTTTAAGTTTCTTCTCCTTTCATGATCAAAAAGTTCAAGAACTGCTATCTGACCTATCCTGACAGTTATTTTGGAGAGGACACTCAGGCTTGAAGAAAATCCTCCTTTTTCCTTTGGTTGTCTCAATAGCCAGGACTCAGCTGGTGACACAAGGGGGACACCGTCGTTTTCTTCTTTCCCTTGCATCAGATGTCCCTGTTTTGCCAGCACTGCATGAGCAGTGTCTTGACCTGTAGTTATTGACAGTGAAGGATGAAACTGAAAGAACTGGTAGCTCTTTATAGTTGCACTGTTGCAAAATTTAAAAGGAATTTCACAAAAAAAAAAAAGAAAAACATTAAATTTAAATATTCTGCTGTGAGCTGTTAGCTAATGCCTGGCTCTGCTACTTAATTCTTTCCTTGTTTGTTGTTTGCCACTGAAACACCCTGCTCAGATGCAGATGAGGTCATCTCAATAGTCAGTTTTTGGGTTTTGCTACATATGTCCTGTTATACTGCATGTCTCCACCGAACCATTGTTCTGTCTGCATCACTAGTATTCATGTTAATTCTGTGCCTAAGCTCCTGACTTGAACTTGGCACACACTCTGGTTGCCATGTTGCTGACCCAAATTCTGGCTGCATTAGGAGCGAGCCTTCCTCGCCAGCTTGCAGAACCTCAGGCTCTGATGACTGCCATCAACAGTGTTTTCTGGAACTTGTGAAAACTGAGGGCTGCTTTGGTTCTGCCTGTGAGCAGATGTTAGGAACCTGCTCCTGTGTGTGCACGGCAGTTAAATTGCAATGGTAACTATTGTAGGTTGATTTTAAACCAAGCCGTGTGCAAAGACATTAATGAGGTACCTGCCAACTGACTGTGTGGTGTGTAGCTAGAGGTGGAAAAGAACCTTCAACCAAAATGTGGATTTAAGGCTTTTGGATCATTTAAGGCTGTGGATCAGGCAGCTTTTGCTGAGGTGGGCGAGAGTAGCCCAGCTCTAATTGTAGCCATTGTGGATGGTTGCCTGGCTGTGTGCTAAGCTTTTTTGAATGTGTAGAGATAGAGGTCCAATATATAGTAGCCAGACTGGTAAGGCTATGTGGGCGAGAACCTGAATCTATTGAAACTGGTGGGAAGTTTGTACTTGTAAGCAGAGTTGGGATTTCTTTCTCCTTGTCTCACTTGTCATGGTCTGACACTATTCTGCTCTTTTGTTCTTGTTTTTGCAGAACATACAGAAGATGCTTGGTCTTGCTCCTTCCCGGGCTGCCACCAAACAAGCAGGGGGCTTCCTTGGCCCACCACCTCAGGCAGGGAAGTTCTCCTAAAGCACAGTTACAGCCTTCAGGGAAGGTCTGACCAGTGCACAAGACTGCCTTTGGGAGGTAACCAGATGGGATTCTGTGCCAGGCTTCACGTGTCCAAAACCAGCCTATGCAGTATTGGCTACAGTCTTGGAAAAATCTTCCATTTGGAGTATTCTACCAGCAGTTGTTTACTCATCAAACCAAGAAGGTTCTCAGAAGATAACTTGACCTTTTGTTTCTGGTGTTTCTGAGAAATAAATGGCATGGGCATGTTTATTTAGATGTCTCTTAATTGTGCTGTAGGACAAGTAGAAATACATTGATGTAGTGCAGTTGATTTAGTTTGCAGCATGGAAATAAACTCAGAAAGCAAGAGTGAGATCTGCAAAGTAGGCAATTTGGAAAATTCAGAATGATTATGCTGCAAAGTGACTCTTAACCATACTGTCTCTAGTCTTGTGTAGTAGTGACCTGGGCCAGTAGGTGGGCTTAGTTCTCCCTTAGTAAAACTTCCAGCATGGAGGGTGAGGTTTTTTAATGGCTTAGGTGACTGCAGGCACTGGAACCTGCCCCTGTGCCAGGCTGCCCTTGGAGGTTGCAAGTGTTTCTGGATGTACTGTCAGCCTGTGTCTTCCTGGCAAATTACAGCCCCACAGAGATTTTTGTGACATTACACAGCTTCTGTAAAAGTTGCTTGTTTAGGCAGAATCTGCTCAGTTACAGAAACAAACCTGGTCTTCAAACTTGAGTGAACTGTTAAATTGTGTCAGTACCATCCACTGGTACTGAACCTTTTATTGTCTGAGTGGTTATGACAGCAGTGTTTTATTTTGTGCTCCTTAGTTTACTGCTGAACAGACTGATGATCAGTATGCATCTTAAAAGGCTTCTTTCTTAGGCCAGGAAGCTCTCTACACTGTCTTCTGCTTTGCCAAATAACTACCTGGATCAGTCCTGTTGGCTGGAACCTGCTCACCTTGTTTAAAAGGGGGGAATAAATCTTGCTGCCACTCTCAAGTTAGGCTGATAGTTTTCCTGAAGCAGGCAGTACCCTTAGGGACTATTATTTCCTGCTGCTGTGACCAGAGGTTTATCATGTGGTACTTCTTACTGGGAGTTTTTGTCTAGATGGGTGGCAAGAGGGTAAATCTGAAACACCTTATGGCAGTGTGGAGCATGTGTAATACCATATTAAATACTAAATATTGGACTAATTTTCACTAATAAGTATGGGGCACTTTTATAGGATTATTTAAAGATAAATCATGAGTGTGGAACTTCTACTGTATCCTGATGTTGCCTGGCTCTAAAGCTGCATTTTTTAAATTTTTTTTTTTTTTACTTACCATTGTGTCTGGTGTAGTTACAACCTTCCATGATTCCTGATTCCCTAGCATGGCCTCTCATAGGTCAAGGGCCTGATCCCACAGCAAAGCCAGAAACAGTCCAGCCTGTGTTATCTGCATGGAGCAGCCTTGTTGAAGTTTATTCTGCAGCATACGGTTGGTTGATCGACAAGACAGCCACATCTGATCAAGTGTAATGACAAACTTGCACCTTAATGGCTTCAGAAGCCTTAAGTGCAGTACAGTAACTTTTCCTGCTGCTGTCAGAAACTCTGCCCTCGGCAAATCTGCATGCTGTTGCATCACGCCACGCTTTGTGAACTGGGGAGAGAAGCATTTGCACATCCACAGATTATCTGAGAATTATTGATCTGTTGCTATATTCTGGTTGCTTTCTGCTCTCATTTGTTTGATACCGTAGTTCCCTGGGGGTTGTTAATCATTATAATGAACTGAGGGAGAACATCTTTCCTAACCTCAGCCACTGAAAGGTCTGAATTCCAAGAAGCTACAACATGGAATGAAAAACAACTTTATGATCACAGGAAGTCCCTGGTTTGGAAGGAAAAAAAGGATGGTTTTGGTTCTGTTTCATGGATAACTTTAAAAAAACCCCAAACCTCAAGATCAATTGCAGCTGTGGTCCCATTTTTTGAGGAGGTTTAACTACTGCCAGGGGGTGGTAATACACACATGTTGCTGCTAGTCCCCTGCACGTACTGCTCCATCCATCATCTCGCGCAGCTGTAGACCTGTTCACATGTGCTTCTTTTTGTCCTTTACACAATTTGCAGCGCAGTCTTGCATCCTGTCCCTGGCGGCAGCTATTGGAAGAAATTTTCAGAAACTCTGCAGTAGATGGCTGTGAAATATACGTCCGCGGGCGTTTGCTTGCCTGCAGCTGAGCCGTTCGGTTGTACGTATCGACTCGTTCTTTGCCAGTCTTGAAACAATTTACTGAAACCTTTAAAACTTCGGCGTCACCCTGGATGGGACGTGTTACCTCCCAACCGCCAGGGGGAGCCCGAGCGCCAGGCAGGGCCGCGGGCCCCGCCCCGCCCCGGC
>JAVJGG010000090.1:34258842-34275928 GCA_035590195.1 Aviceda cuculoides
GGGCCTGCGGCGCTGAGGAAAAAGGCGGCCCTGAGGTGAAAGGCACCTGGGCGCGTCTGGGTTACCGGTACCTCTGCTGTGGGGTTTCCCCGGCCCACCGCTTTTCCTTCCTGACGGCCCAGCCGATGCTGGTGCGGTCCCGGTTGCCGAACCTCTTGCCCCGGCTCTGCTCCTTTCGTCCCAGCCTCGCCATGAGTAGCGTTACCGGTACCGTCACTATCCAGCAGCCCCTCAACTACCGGGCGGGCGGCCGCGTTCAGCCCGTCGATGGAGGCCAGACCGAGGAGGTGTATGAGCCGGCCACAGGTATCTCCCCGTTGCCTGCTCGGGGTGTGTGTGGGGGGGTTAAAGCTGCTCTGAGGCGCGGGGCCGGTGGCCGGGAGCTGCCTCCTTGTTATTTAATTGCAAGGGCCGGGTGCCATCGGCTTCTGCCCGCTGCCCACGTCGGATACTGCCTATGCAGGCATCCTGAAGGCCGTGGTCTTTTGGTGGCTGCGTTTTGCCTCCTGCAGTGCGGGTCCATCATCAAACTTTTTAGAAGAAATCAGCTCCGATTCTTAAAAAAATCGAGTGGTGCCTGATCTTGGCAAAGGACATGCTTTAAACATTTCTAAATTTTTTTTTTTTTTTTTAATTGGACATACCTAGGTTTCAGCAGAATCACCTCAAGAAAAAGAGTGTTTAACTATGCTGAGGAATGTGTAGCAAGAGTCCTGAAGCTGGTGGTAGAAGTAAAGCAAACTCCAGTGGGAAACAGAGGAATTTTGTAATAATTAGAGCTAATTAGTAACTAGGACATGACTGTGGAGAATGGCAGATCTTGTAATTCAGACCAGCTGAATTGCAGCACCTCTTGTATAGCCAATTACAAATCAGTGGGAGCCATAGCATGAAGTTCTGTAAGCCTGGTGTATATATAGGTGGCTGGACTGAAGACTTTGGGTTTTGATGCAAGATAAACCATATTCTTCTGTGCTCCTTTTCTGAGATTTCCCACCTATTTATTTCCTGTTTAAAATGTGCCCAGGTCGTGTGATATGCAAGCTGCTCTGCTCTGGGGAGAAGGAGGTCGATCTGGCTGTGCAGAGTGCAAAGGCTGCCTTTAAAATATGGAGTCAGATGTCTGGCATGGAGCGAAGCAGGGTGCTGCTGGAGGCTGCCAGAATTATTCGGGTATGTTGTGGGAGCTCATCTCCTTTTTTGGAGAGGGGTAGTTTTGTCTCTGAGGTTTTTTGTGGGTTAATGTGGTTGTTGGGGGCTTCCAGCAGGACTTCCAGAGCTCCAGAAGGAACGCAGGAGTTAAAACCCACCTTTGACCGGAAGAGACAGTAGGCTGCCTTGGGCAGGGCTTCAGTCTTGTCACTGTATTCAAGGCCAGTGTGTACTTTCTCTGCTTAGTTCTGTTAGACAACATAAAACTGAAGCCATCCAGTCGAGATCTTGCAGCACTTGTACTTCTTTTTACAAGTCCAAAGATTAAGCTGAAATTGCGCAACTGTCATGTTGTTGAACTTCTAGCTTGTCAGACACTGTTGTCATGTGACTGGAGTGTGTCTTAGTTTAGTGATTAAAAAAATGTAGGAATGCTGGTTTTTATCTTAGACACCAGATAATACACATGGGAGAGAGAGCATACAAATCTTGGACATTGACGTTAATCCCCATGGAGGCACGGATCTGTAAGAAACCAGACCTTCTTTCCCCAATGTGTATATGTGATGAGAAAACTGTTTTCTTTCTGCCAGACTTCTGCAGCAGGATAATATTCCTGCCTGGGAGATGGTCTGTTAAAGGTCGTTTCCCAGCTGTGTTGCGTTGTCCGTTCTTCACTAAGTCCTCTGGTTCCATTTTGATCTTGCTGTTTGCTGTTCTTCCCAGTTTAGTTCTGTGAATTCTAATCATTGTTTGCCAGCCAGCTTCCAAGTTCGGGTTTGTTTGCTCATCTTTTAGATGAACAGGGATGTTAGGCAAGACTGGACCAGCAGTGAACCTCAGCAGCAGCAGCGGCTGTCTGTTTGATATTCCCCTGCGATTGGTTGCCACTGGGAAGCTGATAAATAGTGGTTGGGAATGTACCTTTTAGAGATGACAGTTTCTTATGGCAGAGCCTGGCTTACTGTTGGCAGAACCTTGTTTGGGACTTGTGTGCTTGAGAACCAGGTATCGCCTTGTGGAGTTCTGCTACAGGCTTCTTTAATGCATTGTCGCTGTGCTGTGCCTTTCACAGGAGCAGAGAGAAGAAATTGCCACCATGGAAACCATCAACAATGGGAAATCTATCTTTGAAGCCAGAGTGGACATTGACATATCCTGGCAGTGTCTGGAGTATTATGCAGGACTGGCAGGATCTCTAGCTGGTGAGAACATTACAGGAGTTTGCTCTTTACTCTCTGTCCTGCCACTTGTTTCCTGGTAACTTCCATGGCATGAAACCATCTTTGCTGTTGATTTCTTAAGAGATGGACTACTCCTTTTTCTGAAGATCTTGGAAGGATTTTCAGAGATCTCTACCTAATGCTGCCATGCTCTGTGGGCACTTATGTACCTTCTGTGAGCTTGCTGGGGTAAAAGCCATGTATCTCTGTTCCCAGTCAAAGCAAGATCTGTCCCCTGAGGCTCTGGTAAGACGGGAAGGAGCTTTGCCCTTCTCTACCTTCTGGCTGTTTCTTTTCTTTGCAGGTGAACACATCCAACTTCCTGGGGGATCCTTTGGGTACACTCGGAGAGAGCCCCTCGGAGTGTGTGTTGGGATTGGAGCCTGGAATTACCCCTTCCAGATTGCCTGCTGGAAGTCTGCCCCAGCCTTGGCTTGCGGTAATGAAGACTCTCTGCCTCTGCAAGCTTCTCTTTGAAGCCAAATGAGCCTGTTTGGGAAAATGATATGGGGGATGAAGTCTAGAATTACCTTGAAGGAGGTGTTGAAGGATTAGCAGAACCTTCAGGCTGTTACTCTGGCAGGAAGGGAAAGGAAATGGAAGTGGGAACACGGCAGATGCTAGGAGGGCAGGGAGTGCATCAGGAGAAAGACTGATTGCTTGGCTTTGTACCAGATGGGGAAGGTCTCTGGAAATGTCTGCAGTCCAGCCCCATCTCCCCCGGCCCTTCCCAGTGGGAAGGTGCAGTTCTTCCCTTTCACTGGTTGCAGTTTTCAGCTGAAACTGTTTCCTCCTCTCTTGGGGGGATCTTCTAGGATCTGTTGAGACAAATTTATTGTGTGGGTTGGGTTTTTTTTGTGGTGTGTGGTGGTTTTTGTTTGTTTGTTTGTTTTTGTTTTTTTTTTCTTTTTTTTTCTTTTCCGTAAAGCAGTTTGGCTGTTAACCCCACCTTGCCTTTGTCTGGGTTCCCCTAGGCAATGCGATGGTCTTCAAGCCCTCTCCCTTCACCCCTGTTTCGGTGGTGAGGTTGGCAGAGATCTTCACAGAGGCTGGTGTGCCCAAGGGGCTCTTCAATGTGGTGCAGGGTGGAGCGGCCACAGGCCAGTTCCTCTGTCATCACCCAGATGTGGCCAAAATCTCTTTCACTGGCAGTGTGCCAACTGGCATCAAGGTAAAGGCACCTTCACGCTTGGGGACACAAGGTGGCTGTAGTGCCAGCCTTGCTGGTGTGCTGCAGATGTCAGTATCTCCTTGAGCTTTTGTGCATGAGGCTTGTAAAGATCGGGTGTGAGTCGGCATTTCTGGGTCTGAGCGTGGAGCTTGCGTGTACAGGGTTACACTGGGGCTCCAGTTAGCCTACTAGGCATGGGCTTGGGCACTCAGTCCTTTCAGAGGAGCCCCTTGGTAATCTTTATTTCTTTAGCCCCTGGTTGCAGTGAAGTCTCTGAGCTGCTAAAGGATATCTATGTAGGGAGGAGGGTATGTAAAACAGAGCAGCACTGGGAAAATGTGGGAGCATTTCTGGCAGTAATAGCTTGGTTTAGTTGTATACTACCTACTGTTTTTAAGCAAGAGGTTAGTTTTTGTGAATTTCTTACCCTCAAATTATTTTTCAAATAAATTCTTCAATTAGAAGTCCCTAAAAAGACTTTTAAAAATAAATTCTGATTTGAAAGAGGGGAAATATAGGGAGCGTTCAAGGGGCAACCTGTGTGTACCCGTAGGGTGCAGTGAGACAGATGCAGTTATAGCTGTCCTCAGCTTATGCTGAGCATGAGACTTCCTGCAAGTGACTCCTCAGGTTTTGTTGGTTTTATCTTTAAAACAAAGAACAAACCCCAAACCCTCTGAGACTGTCCCCAGTCTGAACTAAACACATCTAGGAAACCCCGCTTGCCCTTTGTGCTGCTTCTGTTGCTGGTGAAGGGCCCTGCAGGAGCTCTTCCTTTGGGTCTGTCTTGCCTCCCTCCACCAGCCAGTGGGTCATTTGTCTCTTCTGTCCTTGTTTCCCTCAGATCATGGAGATGGCAGCTAAAGGGATCAAACCAGTCACCCTGGAGCTGGGGGGTAAATCCCCCCTTATAATCTTTTCAGACTGTGCCCTGGAAAATGCTGTGAATGGAGCCCTCATGGCCAACTTCCTTACGCAGGGCGAGGTGTGTGTCCATGGGGCAGGAGTGGCCCTCCTCAGTGTGGTGGGGTGGTTTGAGAATTGGGCAGCAGAGCCAGCCTGTCACCTTGCATAGTGAGGGATGCCCTGAAGCTCCCATCCTGCCACGCATTTCCCTGTGCAGTGTCACAAGAGATGGGAAGGGATGCCCTGGCAGAAGCCAGTGCAGGGCATCACAGCAGAGTATGCCTTAGCCGATGCCCTGTCCTTCCCAGAAGTGGAGCCTCTCGTAACACCTGGTACCCAGCTAAGAACAGTTGCTCCTGTGCCCTGGGCTCCAGTCTGGTGCTCAGAGGTCAGAAGAAACTGTGCTGGTGTCCTCTGGAGGAGCAGCAGGTTCCAGTCTGGTGCACTGAGCCACAGGCCTATGGGTCTCTGTCCCATATTTGGGATCTCCACACGTGCTGCAGGTTTGGTGTAATCCTGCTGGCAAATTGGCTTACTGAGGTCATCTCTAGAACTGGAAAGTCAGCTCAAGTTCTCTTCTGCTGGTGACTTGATGCGTTTTTGCCACCTGGTGGCATCATTACCACTGTGTCCAGCACAGACTGTTCAGTGCAGTCATGAGCAGCAGGATAATCTAGTCTTCTTTGTCCCCAAGGACAAGTTAGCTGTTTTAGCAGCTGTGGAGGGGCTTTTCTGAGAGCCTCTGTAGCAGGTCCCAAGCAGGGAAGGACTGTGGGGTGCTGTGTATCTTACTCTGAACAGCCTGCCCTTTATCCCAGGTATGCTGCAACGGCACGCGGGTGTTTGTGGAGAGGAAGATACTGGATGTCTTCACAAAGGAGGTGGTGAAACGCACCCAGAAAATCAAAATTGGAGACCCGCTTCTGGAGGACACACGGATGGGAGCCCTCATCAACCGGCCCCACCTGGATCGTGTCCAGGGCTTTATCAAGCAGGCGAAGGAGCAGGTAAGATTGTGATGCTGCCTTGTGACTGCCCTGAAATGTCTCCCTTTCTTGTTAGGCAGACTGGCAGCTGCTTTCCTGCCCTATGCCTTCCCAGTTAAGCTGGTTTTTTTTGTTGTTGTGGTTGAATTACTTGTTAGGTGTCTTGGGCCACTAGATACATAAATTTGATGGGTGGACTGTTTGGTGGATGAGGAATTGGTTGGATGGTCACATCCAGAGGGTAGTGGTCAATGGCTCAACGTCCAGATGGAGATCGGTGATAAGTAGTGTCCCTCAGGGGTCTGTATTGGGACCAGTATTGTTTAATATCTTTATCAGTGACATAGTGGGATCAAGTGCATCTCAGCAAGTTTGCAGACGACACCAAGCTGAGTGGTGCAGTTGACGTGCCTGAGGGATGGGACGCCATCCAGAGGGACCTGGACAAGATTGAGAAGTGGGCCCATGCAAACCTCATGAGGTTTAACAAGGCCAAGTGCAAGGTCCTGCACATGGGTCAGAGCAACCTCCAGTATCAATACAGGGTGGGGGGTGAAGGGATTGAGAGCAGCCCTGTGGAGAAGGACTTGGGGGTACTGGTGGATGAAAAGCTGGACATGAGCCGACAATATGCGCTTGCAGCCCAGAAGGCCAACTGTATCCTGGGCTGCATCCAAGGCAGGGTGGCTGGTGGGTCAAGGGAGGTGATTCTGCCCCTCTACTCTGGTGAGACCCCACCTGGAGTACTGTGTCCAGCTCTGGAATCCTCAGCATAGGAAAGACATGCTCCTGTTGGAGCAGGTCCAGAGGAGGGCCACAAAAATGATCAGAGGGATGGAACACCTCTCCTATTAACAAAGGCTGAGAGAGTTGGGGTTGTTCAACCTGGAGAAGAGAAGGTTCTGGGGACACCTTCTTGCAGCCTTTCAGTACTTAAAGGGGGCTTATAGGAAAGATGGGGACAGACTTCTTAGTAGGGCCTGTAGCAATAGGACTAGGGGTAATGACTTTAAAATAAAAGAGGGTAGATTCAGACTAGGTATAAGGAATAAATTTTTTATGATGAGGGTGGTGAAACACTGGAACAGGTTGCCCAGAGAAGTGGTAGGTGCCCCATGCCTGGGAACATTCAAGGTCAAGCTGGACGGGGCTCTGAGCAACCTGATCTAGTTGAAGATGTCTCTGCTTATTGCAGGGGAGGGTTAGACTAGATGACCTTTAAAGGTCTCTTCCAACCCAAACCATTCTATGATTAAAAGTGACCCAGTGCATACCTCTGAATCAGCATTGAAGTTGACATGGCTTTTCGTATCCTGATGCTGCCAAGTTTTAGAGGTGGTGAGATACCCAGCATGGCAGTGTGTAAAATGGGATAATCCATAAGGTTTGGGCTGGTTCTAAGTTGTGGTGCCACCTTGCACGCTTGGCTGTTATCTCATTTGGGTTCCAGTGTTGTTGGACAAAGAGCTTGCTAAGGATCAAAGGCCAAAGTTACAGGCTGCTAGAAACAATCTCTGTAAAAAAAGTAAGATCTACCCAGGCTTTTTTTTTTTTTTTTTTTCTCTCCAGGTTTTATTGTAAAGTGTAAAGATGTTTTACATGTCAGTGCTAGGTATACGACTAGGCATAGCCAGTTTGGGGATGGGCTGGAGAAGGGGAACTGTGCGTGAAAGCCAGGAGGGCTAAACCAGGATTTGGAAACAGGAAGGGGGATGTAGAAGGAGATGTGGGGAAGGTAGGGAGAAATCCCCATCTCTCAAACTGGGCATTTGATGGAGGTAGGTGTTTCTTGCCAGGTGGAGTACTAAGGGACTGGCTGACTTGCTAACGAGGGAATTCACACCATGAGAAGATGTGGAAGTTGATCATCAGCTGGTATCACATTTACTCCTAGTTGTAGTTGCTTCCCTCCAACCTATACTGGCTCCTGTGGCACTTGCACCTCAAACTAGCATTGTTTGGACTTTTAGGATGGGTCTTACCCCCTGACCCTCATCAGTGCTGCTCTGTCAGCAGTCCTAACCTGGAGAGATGCCAGGGAGGGCACAGGCACAGTTTGTCCAATAGGACTGTAAACCCAGCAGGGATTATCGGCCAGCCAGAGCTGTGGCAGCTGGGCAGGATGCTCCTGGGTGTGTATGCCTACCTTCTGCTTGTCTCTTTTTTCAGGGGGCGGAGGTGCTGTGTGGTGGGGACCTGTACATGCCAGATGACCCGAAGCTGAAGAACGGCTACTACATGCGACCCTGTGTGTTGGGTATGATCCTTCTTATCATGGTACTGTGGTCTTCTATGTGGATGTTACAGACTTTCTTCTACAAAAAGCTGTGTTCAGCGTAACCTGCCTCTGTGTACATCCACAGTGTGGACAGGCACTCATAGGTGTACTAGAGAGAGCTGTGGCACCGAAGAACCTCATCCAGAGAAATCTCTGCTGTTGGAAGGTCTGACAGGGCATTTGCAGTTAGTGCCTCTGCTGCCTTGAGATGCAGGATGGGACTTGCTCCTCTGCTAGCCAAGTCAGGGGGGCTGTGCAGTGCTGAGTGCTGTCTCAAAGGCTGTGTGGGTTGCTGAATGCACAGGCTGTGCCACTAGCTCTTCCTCCTGAAGGACGTGTTCTCTGCCTTGCTTCCAGGGAACTGCACAGATGACATGACTTGTGTGAAGGAAGAAATCTTTGGGCCTGTCATGTCCATTCTGCCGTTTGACACAGAGGAGGAAGTTGTGGAGAGAGCCAACAACACCAAATTTGGCCTGGCAGGTGGTGTCTTTACCAGGTATGACTGGGTAGCGTGGCTGGTGTGGAAGCAGTCTAGGGAGAAGGGAAATACTGCAGCAACTTGATGCTCCTCTTGCAGTGCCTGGCACGGGCATGGATATCCTCTTCTGGAAAAGCTGGAATAAGGGATTGTCAGAAGGGAACATTGTCAATGACTGCACATCTCCTCCCAGTTTTTTTTCCTGAAGGGTTAGGTGTGCCCAGTTGTCCTTCAGACTCCTTCCAGCCTGTGCTTGGCCTGCTGCCTGCCTTCCTGCATCTCACAGAGACGTGCATCAGGAGCCTGCTACACTGCTGAAAGTGTGCAAAGACATCTGTTGGCTGCTTGCCATAGTCTGCTTTGCTGGTGTCCTTGTCCTGCCTTCTCAAATCAAATGCAGTTTTGAGTGTCCTTGAGAATAGGAGCTGCATCCTTTGAACAGGCAAAGACAGACCAGGGCAGGTTGGGCTCCAAAAACCACTGTGACCTGCTGACCTTTCTGTAGTAGGATGTTAACTGGCAGGGAAGAAGGGAATGAATGGGAAGGGATCCAGCTGAATTGCCCTTTTCCTGCAGGGATATCCAGAAGGCTCACAGGGTAGTAGCTGCTCTCAAGGCTGGGATGTGCTTCATTAACAATTACAATGTCAGCCCTGTGGAGCTGCCTTTTGGAGGATACAAGGCATCAGGTGAGCTCTGTTTGACCTTCCCTGGTATGACTACATGCCAGTTACAGGGGATATGAGTGGTACCTGGCACAGCCTGGAGCTGCATTCTCACTTCTGGCTTGTCCCTGCAGGATTTGGCAGAGAGAATGGGCGGGCAGCCATTGAGTACTACTCGCAGCTGAAGACTGTCTGTGTGGAGATGGGTGATGTGGAATCTGTGTTCTAGTGGCTCTGGGGTCTGCACAAGGGAGCAACAGCCAGTTCTTGCCTGTCAGCCAGAGATGTGGATCATTTACACAGCAATAAAGTGCTCTAAATTTGTAAGTGCCTGGGTGGTAATGTTGCTGGAGCAGCATTTAGCCACCCTGCTCCTGCCAGGGGAATGTACACACAGGGCTTAGCTTGTGGGCCTGCTCTGTCCTGTCTGGTACCCTGGACTAGGAGGCAGCAATATGGCTTTCAGCAGCAGCTCATGCAGCTACCTAGGTGTTGCCAGAGGCTCGTCAGTGATGGAGGCCTGGCCCAGACTGCTTCCTGTGCTGTGTGCCTTGAACCCCACTGCCTTCCACCCTCAGTCAACTTCAGTTTTGGCTTAACAGGTGTGACCCTACTCAGTGCACACATAATAAGCTCTTGGACACACTGATATCCTGTAGCTATAGGCTCTGTCTATTCTCTGACTACGTAAAAGCCTTAAGGGTAGGATTGTTTATTCCCTCTAGCCCCCTTGAAAACAGAAGTTTTGTTTTTTTGTAACTGTACCTCACTTCCAAGGTGGGACTAAATATTGTGGGGATGGTTAGTTGATGCTGCCAGGGACAGGCATGGCCCTGAGGATCATCTCCACACACAAAGTATGGAACACAATCAGGGTGGTAGCAACCTCCAGCGTAGGATAGAGTACTGCTGCTCTTAAGTGAAAGCTATTTGACTTCCTTCCTATAGGCCTACTGTTCTTTATAAACATGATGAAGCAACAACCTTAAATGTTTGCCTACTTCTTTTTTAGCAATCAAATAAATAAATACTAACTCTGTCTGGAACATCTTATTGCAGAGTGACATGAATTGAGGGGTTCAGAAAGAGGGCTGCTGCTGTATGGGTTAAACAGGGTGCAACATACCTTTTTGGTCACTAAAAATTATAAAAGCTAGAATATCTCTGCCTGATGGGCAGATTCCTGTAGGCCTACAAAACCAGAGTTGTTCTAGCATTCTGCAAAACTTCTTAAGAAAATCCTCTATAACTTTAGAATGAAAATATAGAATTGGTAACTTCATTTTATTGAATGAGGAGAAAAGGAAAACAATCGGAAAATGTTCGAAAAGAAAACAAAAATGCCTTTAGTTTCCCAGGCAGCCATCATGATGGTCAGTTAGTCCTGGCAGGTCCAGCCGAGGTGCTGGCAAGCTGAATACACGCCTGTGCCCACCAGGCCAATGAGTGCAACTGAACCAATGGCCCCTCTCCTTCGGTTTTTTGGATCTGGAAAAAAGACATGTTTTGTCAGTTCAGCAGGCCATCACTGAAAGGCTAGCCTAGCCCATCCTGAAAATTAAAGAAGGAGCAGGAACCAGAGATACATCTCAAGGCAAAACAGCAGGCACCAGCTCAGGCCATGTACCTACCCTCAGTCTGTGCTATTATTAGACTAGTGCTCTTCCTGTCAGTAGGAAAAGCATACTCGGAGTTAGCCGCCTGTGGACCTGCACCCTTTTCTCTACACCCAGAGTGGAAGCTTTATGCTGCCTCCTTGATGTGAGCTGGAGGAACCAGCCCTAAGGCCACTGTAGGAGATCTGAATTTCCAGGCACCTGCTGTGTGCTGCAGGGTGAAGACCCACCTCCTGTGTAGTAGCCATGGGCATAAAGGATTCTCCCAAGGATCCAGGTGAGGCCAAGCCCTGTGGCAATCCGCTAGAGAGAAAGGAGAAATATTAAGGTTTTGGAGACTTGCTACTTGCATGTGCTTTGTTGTTACAGTAGCCCTGCTTCAAAGAAGTGACCACCAGCTACAGTGTGGGTGCTGACCTTGCCAAGACAACTGGGAGTCAGCGTGGGGGAGACAGGTGCCTGATGCAGTGTGCTAGGGTGAGTTTTGTATAGGAGTCACTTTCATGATGCCTATGAGGAGGAAGCATGTGATTTAGAGTCTTGCTCTTTTGCAGCACCACTCTTCCCAAGCAAGAAATGGTTAAGTCATACAGGCAGCAGATGCTGAATCTCATTTTACCAGTGTCCAGTTAATGAGCTAGACCAAGTGCCACTATCCTGGAGGTAGCTGTTGCCCCAAGCCCCACTCCACTGCCTGCCTCCAGCAGGTGTACAGGTTTTCCTGTTGCAGGTGTTACAAACTTCCATCTTGCCTCTTAATTTAAAGCTTGCTGCAGCCTTGCTCCAGTTTGCCAGATCTGCCTATGCTGCTTCCTTCCCTCTCTGAAAAAGAATATTCAGAAAGGACCTGACTCGTCTATTGGTGGCAAAGAAAGAGCTACTGGTTTTGGCCTCTCCAACATGCCTGCCTCCTCATGGGTTGTCTACATCTTTCAGTGAAAAATAATCCAGGCTTTTTTTGATCCTTTGTGCACCTCCTTTGGTGGAAGTGAGTGGGAAGATCACCATGCTCCCCATCTATTCTTATCAGATAGACTCCTCATGAAAGTGTTTTTAGATGCGGGGAAAAAGTGTTCCTGTTCACCCCACAACCAGCTGCTGAGTAGTAGTGCTGTAAGCCCAGCAGCACCCTGCAGGGCTTGGAAGAACCCAGCAGGGTTGGAGGGACCCTTCCCATTCATGGACTGGAGGCTGTGAATGCTTCGGTTTCTCCAACAAGGCACCCTTAGGGGAGGGAAAGGGCTCTAATAGCTGAAGCAGCAGTAATGAGTTTATTAAATACTTGTGATTCCCCTGCACAAGACCTTCTACAACTATATTTTCAGAAGGGGCACAGCTGTGAACCGTGATGGGGCTAGTGAAGCAGCCTACTGCCCGCCACTCACCCCAAGTTAGGGAGCAAGAGCAGAGTTCAGTCATGCAGACCTGCACCGTAGCATCACTTACCGGGTGGTAGACTCCACCAGTGGCTAAAAAGAACAGGAAGGCGGGATAAACTTCCAATCTGAAAATAAAAGTGAGGAGGCCATGTTTGTGCTCAAGTTGCTCACAAACAGGAAACTAGAAACGCAGAAGCTGCAAGCATCCCCTGCCAAGGTCTCTGTTGGGCCTGTTATGAATCTTTGTGCTCAGTGCTGTGGCCACAGATGGAGGAAAGAAGGAATGTGAGCATGCACAGACTTTTAGGGACTTGCCCGCCTGTGCCTCTCTCTGAGCCCACCCACCCACTCTCTTCTTTCTGTGCCCTAAGCCACTGCTAAATACTACTTGCCACCAGCTAACCCAGGAAGAGTTGTTCCTCCCAAGCACCCCTCTAATGTGCTGTTGCAGCCTGGTCCACAGTAGCTGGGTGGTCTTAGGCCTCCCCCGAGGGAGACCTGGGCAGCACAACAGATCAGCAGTCCCCAGGCAGGCTCTTCTAGAAACAAGATTTCTAGTGTCTTAAGATCTGTCCACAGAGGAAAAGAGCCAGGCACTGGGGGAGAGGAGGCTGCTTCACAGCGCCGTCTCCTGGTTTAAAGCATGGCAAGGAGCCAGCACGGCCTTACTGCTGAGCGTTACACGGCCGTGTGTTTTCCTCAAGTGTTGACCCTGAACCCAAGCACTTGGCAGCAGCGAGCCTCTAGCTGTAGGCCCTGCTCCACAGCCCTGTGTATTTTCAAGGTCTGCATTCATACACGTTACTCACGTGTTCTGGTGTGCACGCTGGATGCAGTTGAATATAGGCCCATGTTCAGGGTCTGTGCTGTACATGGTTGGATACTGCCAAAAAAAAAAAAACCAGCAGCAAAATAAGAGCAAGCGCAGTCTGGGCTCGGGAGGCTCTTCTCCAGCAGTGAGGAGCATGCCCTGCAGCACCGCTCCCCAGGGAGCCCAGTGCTGCCCGGGTGGTTGCAAGACTGACTTGCCTTGGTAAGTTAGAGCCTGTCTCCTGCCCTGTGGCCCACAAATGCTTTGTGGAAATCGCTGCTTGCCCCAGGCCACTTCCTGAACTCCCTGAGCAGTCTGACTGTCCCCTGGAGCTGGCCCTGCTTCCAACAGAAGATAGCCAGGTGCTGGGTGACCTCCCTGTTTAAATCCCATCTCTCTGGAGGGGAGAGCAAAGCAGCATTACTGGAGACATGCCCCCATGTCTTCTCTGAGGAGCTGGCAGCAGTCCATCACCCAGAACAGGCTGAGAGGATGCTGCCTTCCTCACCACTGCAGAGCTGAGCAGCCAGCCAGAGCTGCTGCTTGGCTGCAGAGGCTTCCCCAAGCCTGAAATCCAGTGCTCTGTGCACCATTACACACTGGGTACGTTTGCTATAATCCTGACTTCATGTAGTAGCAGTGGGATCCCCCCAACAGGCACTGAAGGTCTGCAGCACATGCCCGGGGCTGTCCTTGCGCCCACCCCTGCTTGTCACTTCCCTGAGTGATGTGGGGAAAAGAGCAAAGGAAGGTTTGTGCTTGGAGCCGAGTGGCACAGCAGCCTCTGCATGCCATCGCCCTGACTCACTGAGAGGACCAGCTGCTCCCCATCCAGCCCACAGGCCTGCCCAGCTCAAAGGCGATGCTGAGGGAAGGTCACTTTGAAAGACTTCTTGTGATAGGGCTCACATGCTCCCCCCCGAGTTTGAGAAACCTCCTGTCACTTTTGTTCCACTACAATCCCTTTCCCCCAGTGCTGCATCAGCTGCCTTTGCAGGGAAGAAGGGCTGGGCGGTTTCTTGCTCATCAGTGTTTCCAAACTCAAAGCCTTATGCTTTCAGCTGTCTCGGCTTGGTGCCAAGCACCTGATGCCCCAAACCCCAAGCTCTGTCGTGCCATCTGCTCCAGTCTGGAGAGCCAGAATGACAGCTCCATCTCTTCTGCATCCATGTGGTGGGGCAGGAAATGTCAGCAAGTCACCCCAAAATAAGCAAGGTGTCACCTAGCTTGTCTGCAACATCCCCTGCAGACTGGCTCTGACCTTCCTGTTCCCTCAGCCTGAGCACTCACCTCCACGTTGTACTTCTTGCGGGCCTTGGCCACTTTCACCGCGAGGTGCGTGACCAAGATGAAGCTGGCAGCACCCGTCAGGATGACGTAGCCATATTCCTTTGAAAGAACAGCCATCTCGGTGCTGTCACAGGAAGAGAGCCCGTTATTATTTTGGGGTGTGACTGGAGAAGTGGCAGCTCAGTACATCCAGATATGTGTGTGCGGAAGAATTGCTAAACATGGACCCAAGACCTCCCAGCACGGGGACTGGCTGAAGGAAGAGAGAAAAGGTGAGTTGGGGAATTTTTGCCTCTTGATGCCTGCTGAGTATTAAGCAGCACAAACCAAGGGCTCTCTGCTCAGTTCCTGTCAAGCAAGCCTTCAAATCACGTTAAATGTTGGCGGGAGGTGGTGTCTGGAGGACCTTAGTCCGGCCTGTGGCTCAGTGCAGGACTGTAGCCAACGGTAGGTCCCATTAGCTCTGGCTGTGGCTGGCTAAGTCCCACAACCTCGCTGACACGGCACTGTGCCTGCAGGGATGCTCCAGAGAGGTGGACAGAAAGTGATTGTTCACGGCCACTTCCAACACCAGAGCTAGGGGTCACCAAATGAAGTCAGGAAACAGATTTGAAACAAACCAAAAGAGGTGTTTTTTTCATGCAGAGGGAAACAGACCTGTGGAACTCCCTGCTGAGGGATGTTGCGAATGCAGGCAGTTTCCATAAACTCAAGGGGAAAGTGAGCAAGGTAAGTAAATTGGGAATTATAATACAGACAAACACAAACTGGTGCAGAAATCCCAGGCTGAATGGACCTGGGCTACGTGAATGGTTAGTTTGAACATCTACGGTCATCCTTACATAAAACAATAATAAAACCCACCACAACAACAGCAATAACAACAGAACCTTTTAAGCAAAGGGGCACTGGCAAGACGAGCGATGCTCACCACAGCTTCAAGGAACGCTCTCAGAGTCACAGGTCAGTGAACAGCCCCAGCAACACGCAGCTGCTGGCATTTACCAACATCTGCACACACAAGTCTGCTGGCCAGGAGACACCAGGGCCCGTGTGGTTTGCATTTAGCGGTTCTGCACTTCCTTGCCCAGGCCCATCCTGGTTTCGGCTGGGACAGAGTTAATTTTCCTTCTAGTAGCTGTTATAGTGTTATGTTTTGGATTCAGTCTGAGAAGAATGTTGATAACACACGGATGTTTTCAGTTGTTGCTAAGTAGTGTTTATACTAAGTCAAAGACTTTTCAGCTTCTCATGCCCAGCCAGCAAGAAGGCTGGAGGAGCACAAGAAGATGGGAGGGGACACAGCCAGGGCAGCCGACCTGACTGGGGTATTCTGGGCAATGGTCAGCGAGTGGTAAGCAATTGCATTGTGCATCACTTGTTTTGTATATTCCAATTCTTTTATTATTATTGTCATTTTATTATTATTACTATCATCATTATTTTCTTCCTTTCTGTCCCATTAAACTGTTCTTATCTCAACCCGTAAGTTTTACTTTTTTTCCCCCTGATTCTCTCCCCCATCCCACTGCGGGGGGGTGGGCAGTGAGTGAGCGGCTGTGTGGTGCTTAGTTGCTGACTGGGGTTAAACCACGACAAGGCCTGACGGAAGCACGGAGCAGAAGGTGCATCCAGCAGCCTCCTGCCCCGCTGCCCCGCAGCGAGGCCGCTTTGTGTGCTTCTCCCTCTTTCCCACTCGCTATCTGCCAGACCTGCCGTCAGCCTGCGCCGCTGGGAGCTGCTCAACACCAAGCGCTCCGGCACCCTCCCCGCCTGCAAGCGAGCACAAGGGCCCTTCCCCACAGCCATCTGGCACGGGTCCTCTTGCACAATCCTAAACCTCTGATGTTGTCTGTCTGCGTGACCCGTGACGGTGCTGCACCATGCAGCACAGCAGAAGATAGCAAAGACCTCTCTCCAGCACTGAGCCAATTGCCTCTCCAAACCAAACCCCTGCCGATGCCTATCTCCCTCTGGTGCCTCCACGACGTAGCGAAGTGTTGGTGGCTCCTGCACTGTCCCACCAGCACAATCTGTCAGTGTGGGTCAAAACGGGCCACCTCAGGGAACCGGTGCAAACAGCCCTCCTATTGCAGCAGTGCCAGCACCCCTCACGAGGGATCTTCAGAGACTAGAGGCTTTTATTTCTCATTTGCAAAGGGATTATTATCAACGGAGCAAGGTGAAGTCAACAGCTGGCTTTGTCCACATGAAGTTTGCTAAACAATTATCAGTAAGAACATTAAAAACTAAAGTAATGAAGAAAAGTCAGCTGCAGCTACACATAATAGAGGTTAGCACCTGAGAGATGATGCACTGAAAACATAACACGTTCCCACCCAGTAGAGCCGGTTGATGGTCAAATTTCCCCCTTCAAATTACAAGGTTGGTGGAGAACACCCGCCTGCCAGCAGAACGAAGCATTTTATCTTCACAGTGCTAAATTATAATCTGGGGCTTTATTTTAGCAGCAAAGAGCACAGCAAAGCATTAAGCCTGGTGTATTACAAAGCTGCTACTCTTACGCTACTGGTATAAAACTAAACCTGGAGCCTTTGCTCTAGTAATTTGGAGCCTCATTAAGCACTCCAAAGTCAACAGGACTTTCAGCCTCTCTCCCGACTGCACACCTTGCGGCTGTTTCCGGATTCTGGTGCCTTGCGCGTATCAGCAACCTTTGTCTGCAGCTGCAAGGCCTTTGCTAACGAACACTGGCCCGGTGCACAAGACTGAATTTGTATCTTCCACGCAGCAATGTTTCAGGCCGGAGCCACGCGACCAAGAGATTGTGGAGCGTGACACAGCACAGACTGGGAGCTGCGGAGAAGCGCTCCCCGAGGGTGCTTGCACTCCAGAATAAGGGTTCTCCCCAAGCCTGCCGTAACACTAGCGGTATCGCGAGTCAGCAAAGCTGGTTAAGTCTCCTCGCGCAGACCCACGCTGGGCCTCTGACTGCACGGCCAGCTCCAACAAGCTCACGCTTTCTCCCAAGCCCGGGGAGCCCTTTGTCCCCGCTGCCACCGGCGAGCGGGCAGGCTCAGCTCCAGAGGCGCGGCTCCCCGCCGGCCGGCCGGGCTCGGCCTCTCCCCGGGCAGCCCGAGCGTGCTGGGGTACCGGCGGGGCCCCGC
>JAVJGG010000090.1:34282842-34296778 GCA_035590195.1 Aviceda cuculoides
CTGCTGCCCCCAGGTCTTCTGGTCCCCCCCCACCTCGGCCGCCCTCTGTGCCAAGCCAGCGCCGGTTAGCCGGCCTCCTGCAGATGCGACGCCTTCCCGGAGTGCCGGCGGCAGGGCAGGCTGCCGCCAGCGCCCGCGGGGGGGCCCGGCCGCCTCAGGCGGCTTCCCGCCCGTCGTGGAGGAAGGCCTTTGCGTGCCGTAGCGCCTGAGGTTTTCCTGCAGGCCGGGTGGTTTTTTGGATGATCGATCCCCCGGCTTGCATGGTCTTTGGTACAGCAACGCTTTCTGAGTAAAATGATTAGTTTTTCAGAGGCGGTGGATTAGTCTCGTAGGGGTTACTGGGCTAGACCTAGAGCTTCTGCTCTCTTCGGCTTGAGGGAAGCTTGCTTAAGCCTCACCAGGAAGGGGGTGTGTTCATAAACGAGCACCCATGAAATTACAGTCTGTCTGTCTCGGTTTTGTGGAAACGAGGTTAAAATAGCCGCTGTGTATGGCATCGTGTCACAGTTTCAACAGCTTTGTTGATCAACTAATGCTTTTAAACTAATCCTGTAAAAAGCAGCCCCTCCCTGCTCCACCCCCTTCTTTTCTTTTGTGGGTCTGACCATTAGTGTTAGTGCAGGCTTGCAGTGTCCTCAACAAAACAGAAGTGGCTTTAAAATTGAATTGGTGCCGCAGCAGCACAAGGAATCACACTATGTAAGTGCTTGTGCCTGGTGATGGAGGAGGCTGGCCTTGCTCGTTTAGGGAATGATGGGATCATCATTTTTAAGAAGTAAGATTGATTTCAATTGATCATGGATTAGTGCTGTAAATGAATAACTGTTTGGCTTGTAGGTATTTTTTGCCCCTCTGTTTTAATAATGTGATGAAGGGCACTCTTTGCTAGGGGATTATAGTTTCTGTGACTTTTTTTGATTTTGGTGTCACTTGGTTTGAAAACTGCTTGTTGAGCAGCAATGTAATGAAAAACACTGCATAGCTGTAGCAGTTAGGACTGCAGTTGTCTGAACTGATTGCTGTCTCTTGTAATTGTATTATGAAATAGCAATGCTTGAACTGCAAGCTACTGGAAAGTAAAACTTGTTAGTCTTGGTGGCTCAGTGAAATCGGTCTTCATGTGTTAAAGGCAGAACCACTTTTATGGCCTAGTCTGGGAGCCCTGAATAATTCAATCATATTGAATACTGATTCATGTCCTTTCTTCTTGCAGCTTGAAGTTTTACACATGATTTACATGAGAATCCTGCAGAAAGTATATGGAATCCGCCTGGAGCATTTCTACATGGTACGTCTGTTGTGGCAGGTGTAATGAAATGTGAAAGGAAAAAGATACTTCAACATTTAATTTGTTAAGTGCAATATCTCCCTCTTATCTTCTCACTAGCAAATGGCAAGTAGCTTACTGTTTTGTATGTTGTAATTGCATGAACAGGAGCTTAGAAATTCTGCCTCTATTGCAGAAAACTTGTGAGGTGCTATATACCCATGGGCGTTTGTGTTTAGGGAGGCAACTAGTCTGTTCACTTAGGCAGGAGTGAGAGTACAGTACTGCAGTGCAGCCATCAGCATGGGTCATTTACCAGAGGTAAATGAAGCTGGATGCATCATCTGTGCGTTGTTGCTGTGGCCTTGCTGATTATATCTGAGAAGTTGCTTTGATCCTTGCTCCTGGTCTTGAAATTGGCTTCAGCTGAAGATACTTGTAGAAATAGTGGTTCTGTGGGTGCGCTGCCTCTGGGGTTTTTGGTTTGGTTTGGTTTTTTTTCATGGAGAGGATACTTCCTTCTCCGCTATAGGAACTAGTGGGCATGAAGACGAGCTCCCTTGCCACTGTAGGCTGTAAGGAAAGGCTCTGTGGAGAGCCTTCTCCTTCTACGGTTAAGCTGTGAGTTGTTTTTCTTTGAGATGCTGTGGATGCCAGAAATGTCTGTAAGGTCCAGGAGGGATTGGACAAGCTTATGAAAGGATGCCATCTCTGGCCTTGAAAACACATACTGTCTTCTTGGGCATCTGCCTTTTGTCCACGGCTGGAGGACGGTCTCCGCTTAGATGTTAGACTAGTCTAGAAGGAAAGTAAATGTTGCTTTTAATGTTTGATCATCTCTGCTTCTCCATTAACTGAGAGGAAAGTAAGGAGAAGTGCAGCTGGAGGTTAACTGATACCTTGTTGATTAACACTTGATTTATCTTTTGTCTCTCTTGGACAAGAAGTGATTTCTGAAAGTGAGAACAAATAGTGTTGTCTTGTGCCATTTTTGGATAAACTGAAACAGGAGATCATATGTGCACCAGATAATGTCATTGCCTGTGAAAAACTGAGTTATCTGGGATACTGTATTATGAGGTTTAAAATACCAGAAAAAGGTGACAGTGTACCACTACCTTCTCCTTCTGACTTCTTCATAAAAAAAATTGAGTGTGTGAATTTCAGGGTGTTTAAAGAAAGATCTTGTTAGGTCTGTAATGCAGAGACTGTCCTTCTGCGCTAGTTTTGAACAAATTAAAACTGAGAGTTTAGATCGAATTTCGGAGTTTGTGATGTTGCTGCTTTAGTTGTTATTGTCTTTTTATATTTTGACCAGCCAAAATTGACACTTAAAATACTCTGCTGATTAACTTGATGGCATTCTTCAGCCTCTAACATGCGTTCCTAGTGGATGGGGAGACCATCCTCAGTGTGTTTAACCTATTTGAATTATCTTATGTTGTGGAAACAAACCTATGTGTTTTCGTTTAAGTATTGTCTACTTATGCATTGACTCTCTTTACTCTTTAGATGCCAGTCAACGTTGACATAATGTATCCACAGATATTTGAAGGCTTTCTACCTGTTTGTAATTTGTATATTCACATGTAAGTAGAAGATGCTGCATCCGTGCAGTTGCTATTCCATGTAAAGGTCCAATTTTCTAGAAGCAGTGGGGCTTTATGCCTTTTTGCAGATGGTGGTTCCGCTGCTTGTTGGCTCTGAGCAAAGTGAAATTTGCAGATGAAGAGGGGACAGCAATGTTTAATAGAGTAGAATTCTCATCAGGCAGCTATCTTGTCAAAATGAACGTGTTAACAAAATAATCCAGCCTCACCAATGTGGAGCACAAATCTATACTTTGAATGGCTAGAGGGTCGTGATTACACCTAGAAGAGGGATCTTAAATACCCGTTGTATAAATTTGCTGTCTGAATTCTATATCTTTGTTGGAATGAGGTGAGCATTAGACTTTAAGCTTCATTTCAGTCGTAAGGGGAGAACTGACTAACAGTTAAGCATAGGAGTTCCCTAATTAAGATGAAAAGTTGTTCTACAGGCAAATACTTTTGTCTATAGAAATCTTTGTGAGATGCTGTAAGAATACAAATTTTTAATGCTGATCTATGTGTGGAGTCCTACTGTATTATTCTCCTGAGACTTACTGTTGTCCTGTGCTTGCTGTACATATCCTCTGGGATGAGAGGACAAGGTCTGTTTTGTAGTAAATAGATATAACACAAAAACTGAATAATGGTCACTCCAGATAAGGTTGTATCTTGTTTTCTTTGCAGGGAGCGCTTACTTCCAGTGTGCCGGATTAACGATTTTCAAATTGCTGATGTTTTAAACCCAAGTAAGCAAGTGCATTGTAGTCCTTGTGCATTGTAATCCACCTGGGGTGGTGGGTGTCACTTGATATCCAGATGCTTTTTCTCATTTGGCATAGCCAGATGGGCATCTAGTACAGAGAACTGTCTGTGGTTTCCAGCTAATCTTCTGACCCTTGCTGCATCCTTCAGACAAGCTGGTTCTAATGAGCAGTTCTTCTCCTTATTCCTTATGTAGGCTAATCCAGTTAAATAACTGAGGGTAGTTTTGAATGCTACGAGTCTCTTGAACCTGCTGGTCTGGAGAGTGGACTGTGACATAATTGAAATAGTGTAAGAATGGATGCTAATGAAAATTATCCTGGCAACTCTGGAATAATATAGGAGCCAAATGTCCCTGCAGTTCAAACTGCTGTCTTTAGTTAGCCTGATAGTTACAGTGAGGTTCTATCTTCAGAGTTGTATTAGAAGTTTGACGCTGACTTTGTTTGAATGGGAGGCTGTATGTTAATAGGCTTCCTCCTAGGTACCGTTTTCATTTGCTATATTGCATAGAATTGCTAAGACATTGTAAGTTCATGTCTTGGTGCTAATTTTTGTGTAGTCTGTGAAATCTTTGCAGGGTGAGCAGGGGAAGAACTAATTTGGATTCTGTTGTTTTGTAATTTCTGTCTCTTCTCTGAATTGTGTTTTGCCCAACTTTTTCTAAACAATTGCGATGCATGTGGAAACCACAATAGTGATGACTTGCAATTCCTCTTTCAGAAACAAAGAGGACAGCTCGCTTCTTGAGTGGCATTCTCAACTTTGTAAATTTCAGAGAATTCCGACGTGAGGTCTACTTGACGTTACAACTGAACTATGTATGATTGGGTGCCATGTTATTCCAGATACCTGCTTAAGTATAATTAATGTTAACCTAGAACTGGGAACATAACGGTTGTGGGTTTTTAACTGCATGTTTACATGACACATTGGAATCTTAAATGTAGCCAGGTAATACAGGAAGGTACCAGTTTAATATTATGTAAAACTTGTGCAACTATATTAAATGTTATAAGCATACACGGCTACTGTAAATGGTTTAAGAAAAACCTTTGCAAAGCCCTTAAGGAAACACGTCAGTGTAGAAGAGTGAATGAACTTGTCAATATTGTAAAGGTTTCTGTATGACCATGACCAAGTTATTACTTAGGCCATTATCTGAAGTTTTTTCCAGTAACTTATTTGATAGCTTAGTCTGGTAAATGAAGGTTTGACACCTCGCATCATTTTGAGAAAAGATAGATGTAACAGTCAATGGGCTGAAGCTAGAATTACAGCTGGCTTCTCTTCTGAATATTTCAAGTAGTTTAGAGATGGTGTGTGTCATGTGAAATAATGATGAGCAGGGCTCTAAAAGAAGCCCAGAGAGAAACAGTATTCTGCTAAAATTAAAAATATCTCTGAATATTTAATTTGCAGAAATCAGCTATGGAGAAACACCAACAGCTAGAGACTGCAAATCGTGAGGCAGCAGCGAAGCTGGAGAAGCTGAAGTGAGTATGAGGAGTAAGTGCTGTGAGATGCACTACTTGACTTTCCTGTTCAGTGCACACGGTTTGGACAGGCTGGATCAATGGGCTGAGGCTAATTGTATGAGATTCAGCAAGGCGAGGTGCCGAGTCCTGCACTTGGGTCGTAACAACTCCCCGCAATGCTATAGGCTTAGGGAAGAGTGGCTGGAAAGCTGCCCAGCAGAAAAGGACCTGGGTGTGCTGGTTGACAGCCAGCTGAAGATGAGCCAGCAGTGTGCCCAGGTGGCCAAGAAGGCCAACGGCATCCTGGCCCGTATCAGAAATAGTGTGGCCAGCAGGAGCAGGGAGGTGATTGTTCCCCTGTATTCGGCACTGGTGAGGCTGCACCTCGAATACTGTGTTCAGTTTTGAGCCCCTCACTACACTACAGGAAAGACATTGAGGTGCTAGAGCATGTCCAAAGAACAGCAAAGAAGCTGGTGAAGGGTCTAGAGAGCAAGTCTGATGAGGACTGGCTGAGGGAACTGGGGTTATTTAGGCTGAAGAAAAGGAAGCTGAGGGGAGATCTTATTGCTCTCTACAACTACCTGAAAGGAGGTTGTGGCGAGGTGGGTGTCAATCTCTTCTCCCAGGTAACAATGGGAGGTTTAGACTGGATATTAGGAAAAATTTCTTCACTGAAAGGGTTCTCGAGCATTGGAACAGGCTGCCCAGGGAAGTGGTTGAGTCGCTGTCCCTGGAGGTATTAAAAGATGTGTAGATGTGGTGCTTAGGGACACGGTTTAGTGGTGGATTTAGCAGCGTTAGGTTAATGGTTGGATGTGATCATAAGGGTCCTTTGCAACCTAAATGATTCTATGGTTCTATATGGGGTGCCTAAACAGGAACTGAGTAGTTTAAGCCATGTGTTTTGACAGAATTGTTCGATAACTACTGTAGGAACTTTTAATTTGAGCAGACTTGACTTCTCCTTTGGCCCTTGTCTGACTTTGTTGCTGGTTAGCCTCCCTGGGAAATAAGCCAGAAAATAGATGTTGCTGTTGGGTTGTGCTCAGTTACAGAAGTAGCTCAACTGGCATTAAGCTAGAAGGCTTCCTGGCAGAAAATAAAAATGTGACTTTGGGATTATATGGTTGCTTTGAGACAATAGTGTATTTTGTATGTTGGGGATTATGGTGAAACTTTTTGCTGTTATCGTTAGCTTTTTAGTGATAAGTCTTTATCTCTCCAATAGCTGTAGGAAGCCCATCTTGAACCGAATAGATGGGTAAAGTTGTCTTCCTTAGTTGTTTGACATGTTTGCCCCATTCTGTTTCAGGCCATTTAGTCCTACTGCCTGTGTCTTTGCACCATTAAGTTTTGCTTTTGCTCCTGGATAATAGGATGAATAGATGGCTAGTTTTCAAGATAGCTTTCAAAACAGAGTTTTTTTTCCTCTGATAGCTGCTCTTGGTGTGTGTTAGACAGGAGGTTCTCTAGCTAACTATAGGCCTACCATAATACAAGCTGTTTCTATGGCAGGTAATATTATGCAAATTTCATAAATGAAAATTGCTACAAAAATTGGTAGAAGTGTTGTTCTTCTGTGCTTTGCTTAACATGATCTTTACATTTAGTCCACTGTTATGCTTATACCACTTCTTGCTAAAATAGCTCTTTAGGTTATGCTTCTGCTACAAAATCTTACACGCAAAGGAAAGTAAGATGTATTAATCTGAGACTATCTTGCCCTGATTACTAAAGTTACTGGTTGTAAACTCTTTGGAGAGAGTGATATTTTTCTTTCTTTTTTTTTTTAATCTATTGTACTCTGACCTGACTATAATGATGTTGAAACTGTCCAATGTCTTTATTTTTTGCTTAGCACTGTTCCAGTTGAACATCAAGAAGAGGTCAAGCAACTGACAGATAACATTCGAGAACTGGAGCAACTACTAAGGCAAGACTACCGACGGAAACAAGTACGAACTTTTTATGTATTTCTCTGAAATGCTGCTATGGCTTCTGATCATGGATGTTCCTTATTTCTGTTGATTTTGTTCCCTGCCACCTACTTCTACAAGGGATAAAGGGGACTTTTCTGATTTAAAACAAAGGTCGTTGCAACGCAATGCAGGAAATGAGGCCTAAGAAGGGTCACCCAAGGAAATGCCTGGCAAAAAGAGTAGGGTTGATTGCGGGGGTAACTTTCCAGCAATGGCAACTTGCCTCTAAGATTTCATAGGTAACCTTTTCAGCTGCTTTGGGGGGGAAAAAAAAAAAAAAAAAAGGTGGTTAGGTTTTTGGTTTGGTTTGGTTTTTAGGGGTTTTTTTGTTACGTTAAGTCATGTCTCTACTATTGATATTATTAACCATGTGCTTGACTTCTATATTATTGAGGAACTTGTATTAACTTAGTTTTTTCTCAAGAACAGTGCCTCTGGCAAAGAAGGTTGTGTGTGTATAATGCTGCCAGGGTCAGTAAGAATAGAAGTAGTCTGTCTCATCCCTACTGCTGCTGCATCCCTAGTGCTCCCAGTGGCTTTTCCAACAATGTTCTCATTCCCCGTCTTTTAAGTCTTATAGGCTGCAATTTTTGTCTGCTATTTATGGCACTCCAAAGAAACCATAAATGGGATTTTTCTTGTAGACAGATCTATGATAGAAGGGTAAAGGAGGTAGAAGTTGTAGAGATGCTTACTTAAAGTTTGTTGCTTTTTTTAGACAGCATTGCAAGAAGTGATTTCACAAAAGAAGTCAGATATTGCAGAGAGTACCCGGAAACTGGTAAGTACACCTCTGTGTAGGTGTAGGCTGTAGCTTACATCTAAGATCAACTAGTAGATCATCTTTCTTTCTAGGATCAAATTGTTCTTGGAGCTAGGTAATGTTCAGGTGGTGATCATTAGTTTGTTTTTTTTTTGTTTTTTTTTGTTTTTAAAAAAAAAACCTAATTTGGTTTCATTTTCCCCCATGGATGCTTTACTGCACTAGCTTGTTTTGTTGTTAACTTTAAATACACATCTCTGCAATGGAAACCTCTGCCTGTGTTCAGGAAGCTCATCTGTAAAAGGGTGAGAAATCTGGACTTCTGAGGAGCTATTGGCTTACCTTAGGTGCATAGAAGAGCTAATGAGGTAGACACTGACAAAACAGTGGGGACAAAACAGGAGGTTTTTGAGAGGTTGAACAGGAAGCCCGTTGCTCTTCTACCAGGTTGACACAGCTGGCTCTGAAACCCTGCAATGACTGCTTCAGTTGTCCTAGGTGAGGAGTTCTGAAAGAGAGAGCTGCTAGTAGCATTTATTAGCTAGCAGGCTTTTTGTGGAGTACTAGTTAAATGCTTTTCTTGTGACTTAGTATTGCACCCCTGTAAGCATGTTCAGGGAGCAAAATGGACTGTTAACTGCTTTGATTGGGAATGTTAATCCTGTTGAGAGGAATTTATTTTTAAAACAAACTTCCTAATGAGGAACGGCTTACAACAGAGAAGAGAACCTGTCCAGTCATAAGATCCTGGCAAACCATGCCTCACAATTCCTCTTTGTTCACCTAATTGCTAATATTGAAAGTGTGTTTCTCTTGTTAACTAGAATGAGCTTAAAGTGACAATGGCTACTTTGAAAGAAGAACAAGAACAGCTGAAATCAAAAATTGTGGAGAGTCCAGAGGAACTGAAAAATTACAAAGAACTGATGAAAGAGACTGTTAAGAAACTCAAGAAATCCAAGGTGAGGTTTTCCTCCGTCTACACAAGGAGGTATTCTAACAGAAAAAGCACATTTTACTGAACTGTCATCGTCTAGAACTGCTTCTTGAATGACTTATACAGTTGTTAGTCTGAAATGAAATCACAGCTTCAGAGAAAACTGAAGGTTGGTTGTAGGGGTGGAGTTGGGTTTTTTTGTGTTGGTGGCTTTTTTTTTTATTTTTTTTTTTTTTTTGAAAAGCAGGATTGCACTCACACTCACTGCTGCTTTGTCCTTGATGAGTGACTGTTTATTTGTGAAACTAGGTGTAGGACTCTCAAATCTATACTACATTAATATATAGTTAATATTTACTATATTAATATAATAATATGTTACTATACTAAATCTGGCTGTTTGCTTTGAAGAGATTACAATATTTTGGCAGCTCACAAATGTCCTTGGATTTAGAACACATGCTTCATAGTGTATCTGTTATCCTTCACTGTTTCTGGAATTGATGGCTGTCTCCACTAGTATGCTGAACACAGAGTTCCTTTCCTAGCTTTTTGCTTTTTTATAGTGATGTCCAGTCTTTAAATGTCTGTAGTTCATGATTGCTCGTACATCAGTGAAGCTTGCATAACTTTGTCTCTAGGTACTTTTGTTCCAAAGGTGTAAACTTTATAGCTTTAATTCCAGACATCTGTTTTTATGATGCTTTACGTAATTCCTGTTTTACCAGTGTAGAACTTATTCACTGGACAGCTTTTTTTTTCTGTCCTTAAAGCTCTTGTAACAAGCTAGTTAGTTCAGTGTAGTAACGCTTACATGTCACTTTTCCTGTGCTTTCCAAATAAATGCTTTTTATACAAACTGAAGATGTCATTTCAGTAACTACTACATAGTAATTCTAGCATATTTTAAACAATGAAGGAATGGGTACAAAAGTCAATATGCATTAATGCTATACAAGATAATGGCTGAACTCCAAAGCTGTTTTCTTAAGTCTTTTCTCTTTAAAGCAAGAAGTTATTGAGAAATATGAAGGTTATAGAGACCTAGTTGAAGTTCTGCCATCATGCCAACTGGAGGTGCAGTTATATCAAAAGAAGATGGAAAGACAGGGAGCAAATGTGGAGAGACTGGCCAGTGTGTTATCAGAGGTTTGTATTATTCCAGTTATATCTGGTTAGGGAGAATTTAATGTCTAAGCAAGATAGGTGATCATCAGTAAATTTCTGTATTTTGAAATTTCCCATCTCTCCTCTTCCCCAAAAAGAAAGAATTTGGATAACTTTTTAAAATCTTATTCTTAAAAACATCAGTAAAACATAACTGTTACTTTGCTGCATGCCACTAGCTAATGTACTATTGACCACTTTTAATAGTCAAAGAAAGCCTTTGTTGCCATAGAAACCTGACCTAAAATAGTTTGAACTGTCTTGGGGTTGTTCATAGGAAATGATGGAAGAATAAGAAAAGTGAGATCCAGTTTCTTCTGCCTAGAGAGCAGAAACGAAGGGCAAAAAAATTACTACTTCAGGAAAAGTCGTGTCTTAAGTGCCTTTAGCTTTATAACTAAGCCAGCCATTCCTGATGAAATGTTTGTCACAATACAGTACCTTGCTATTTGCTACTCAGTTTGGGGAGAATGCAATTGTTAGCAGCATTTGAAAGATGGTATGCAGTCTTTTTGGATATTTGTATAGCTTATGTTCAAATTACCCTTGGCTAAGAGCTGTAGCAGAACTCATAGTAACTTCTGAAAATCATGGGAA
Source organism: Aviceda cuculoides (assembly GCA_035590195.1). Classification (NCBI taxonomy): domain Eukaryota; kingdom Metazoa; phylum Chordata; class Aves; order Accipitriformes; family Accipitridae; genus Aviceda; species Aviceda cuculoides. The sequence continues at coordinate 34,293,388 of JAVJGG010000090.1, forward strand.
GCGATGGGATCTTGTACATTTGGATGTATTTAAAATCAGATAAAGACTAGAGAACTGGCATTTAAATGGGAGAATTAGTTAGCAATCAGATCTTCAAAAAGCAGGAAGCTAGTTCTAAACTTGGTAAACTAACAGGGTATGCTGTTTCAATTCCCCCCTCCCCCCCTAATTTATTTCAATACTTATGTACTCTAGGTCAGAAATCTGGAAGACCAGCTTGAGAGTGCTCAGATAGAGCTGAAAAAGGGAAAGACAGATGAAATGTCCTTAAAGAGACTGGTCACTGCAAAACATGAGAAGCTGTCTACAGCTGAAATAAGGATAAAAAAGAAGCGTGAAGATGTGGAACAATATAAGCACACTGTATTTGAGTATGGATGAGCTGACATTTCTGCCTGATGCTACTTTTATGTCTTCGTTATGTGCTACCAAAGTTTGCGTCTGGTACAAACACGTAGCTTAGCAGTAACAAGAAAATGAGTGATGTGGGATAGCTTTGTATGAAGACCAGTAATGCTGCAGGCAGGGACTTGGGGTCTCAAATCAATAATTGCAATGTGACTTGACAGCATTTCTTTTATTGGAGCACTAATTTAATTTATAATGCTTATTCTTGATTCTTTTATCTTCTTAAAGAGAATGTCACATTGGGATAATTTTCCAACTTATCAGACTTCAACAAAGCCCCATTTGCCTTTCATGAATTTTTCATAATTTCCCTTGCCACTTTTGCTCATTATCAAAGATGTTCAAGACCCATGGGGAAATGGGGCTCATATCTCAGAGGAGTATTATCCTGACATGATGCTTCTAAAACAAAAGGAAAAGTGTCATTTGATCAAAGCCCCTTAGCCCATCTTCCTTCCTACCACATGCTAAAGGCAAGTTGCAAGGCAGTGTTTAGAGCACAGCAGTCACTTCTGCAGCAGCAAACTGCAGCATCGTAAGGTCGTGGCTTCACTGTGAGATTAGAAGTGCTGAACTGTTACGGAGACAGCTTATTATATAACATTTTTTTGTACATCGATAGGAAAAGGAATATGGAAAATTATTGGCTGGATAGATTAACTATGATGGAAGAGAGCTTTTTCCACGTGTCTGAGAGAGTCAACTAAGATTTAGTCATGCTGATAGGGCTTATGTGGTGTGTAGAATGGCGGCAAGATTCCCAGGCTTCCTTTGCTCCTCATTTAGTGTATTATACCAGCTAAAGGAGATTAATTAAAAGCTACTTTTCCTTCCAAATAAAGAATGAAAATAATATAATCTAATGCTCCTTTATGTTAGAAGTTGCTGCCGATTTTTCTGTTTTGAATGTGTTAGATATTTCCCTTGAGTGATAAAATTAGGTGCTTTGGTAAGCGAGAGGGGAAGGGAGGTAACCTTGGTTTGAAAACAAGAGTTTTTGCTGGTGAATAAGAGAATGTGTCCTGACTCTTCCCTTGAGGTAGAAAGATTTAAGATTTAATTTAACTCATACTTGTTAAGTATGAGTGATTTCAGCCATTCTTTAGAGAAAGCAGCTGCTACAGTTCCAACTGTAATTATTGTACAAATGCTTGGTATAAACTGGTAGGTGTCTTTTTGCACTTGAAGTCAGAGTAGATCTCCTGTTCCTACACTAACCCTTTGTTGGTTACATGGCAGCCCACAGCTGGAGCTATGTGAATTTACCTGCAAGCTGGGGAAATATATTTGGTCTTTGTTTGGAATGCAGTGAAATGATGGACTGGAAGTTGCAGATGATATGTGTCGATGTATGGGATTAGAGCTCTAACTTGGTGGTAGGGGATCTGTGGCTAAGGAAAATGTGTGACTTTCAGTTGTGCTGAAACATCCAGTGGAGCTATATTGCTTTTAACCTCGTCCAGTGTCTGGCCTTTAGGCGGGGCTCTCCACTGACGCCTGCACTACATTACTCAAAGGCAAGAAGATGCAGTGTCCAGTTGTCAGTTGAGTTGATTCCATTGGAGTCACTTGAGTTACCTTGATTGGCAGCCACTAAGAATCTTCAACATATTCCTCTAAATCCACTTTGAATTTCGCTTCTTGTACCTAAGTTCTAGTTTAACAATTGGACAGATTTTCAAGCAAGAAAATTCTATACAGCATTGCTTCTAGAAGCTGCTAGTTTCATGCTCATAAAATGCAAGCTTTGCTTGTGGTGGGGTTAATTTTAATCTGGAATTAGTCAAATGTCTCAGTACTAACTTTTTTTCCCACCTTTAGATATTGTAATAAAGTTCAGGAGAAGAGGGGTGCTGTATATGATAAAGTGACAGCCATTCACAAGGAAATCCAACAGACAAGGTTCAAAATTCAGCAGCTGAATGAGAATGCTGAAAAAGAAGAAATGAAAGCCAAGGTGAGTTGGTTTTTTGTTTTTGTGTTTTTTGTGGTGTGTTTTTTTTTTTGTTTTTTTTTTTTTTTCCCCCTAAAGGAATCCTCTTTGGTATTCTCAAAACCGATTTTTTTTTTTTTTTAACTTGGGCTGTGTAGATAGAAGAACACTTATTGTCCCTAAAAATGAGTAGGCTGTGCAGGTGATGGTTTGTGTGAATAGTGGGAGGGAGAGCAATTCCTGCCTGTGGTTCCACTGGGTTGCTAGGGCTTGTTCTCATCTCTGCAGGCTGTATAGGTGGCCCACAGGAGAAGTGGGCTTTGCAGACCTGAGAGTAAAGACTCTGGAATGGTGTGATTGCCCAGTATTTTAGGAAGTGAAATTAAACTTGTCTTCCCACCTGTGCCTGTAGCAGATACTATGCTAGTTCCATGATGTTTGTTTTTGTATCATGGTACTTCCAGCTCTAAGCAATTGACTTTTTGTCTTTTGTTTGACCCCTGAGACCTGACCTGTGAGGCTTTACATTCATGTTGTAGTGATGGGCAGTACTGTAACCCTCTCAACAGTCTCCCTCAAATACAGGACTACTTGCCATGTCACAAATGCTTTCTGCCTGGGGTTTCAGGAAGATGACTGTCCCACTTAGCTTTGGAAAGGAGCAGAGATCCTGATGGGTTGGGAGTAGGTGATCACAGTCTGCTTGTAGCATCTCATCCTATCTGTTCATTACTGAAGTACTGTCTGTGCTGGGAGGACAATGGTAACAGTCACAGTGGCTGTTGGTAACGCAGGTTAACACAGAATGGGGCAGTAGTAGTGTGAATACTGGGCTAGTGCTGTGTGTGACCATGTCCTGGTTTCAGCTGGGATAGAGTTAATTGTCTTCCTGGTAGCTGGAGTTCAGTATGTGAAGAATGTTGATAACACACTGATGTTTTCAGTTGTTGCTAAGTAGTGTTTAGTCTAAACCCAAGGACTTTTCAGCTTCTCAAGCCCAGCCAGTGAGAAAAGCTGGAGGGGCACAAGAAGCTGGCACAGGACACAGCC
>JAVJGG010000090.1:34296878-34331339 GCA_035590195.1 Aviceda cuculoides
TAGTGTTATCATTATTGTTATTAGTTTCTTCTTTTCTGTTCTATTAAACTGTTCTTATCTCAACCCATGAGTTTTACTTCTTTTCCCAGTTTCCTCCCCCATCCCACTGTGGGGGGGAAGTGAGTGAGCGGCTGCATGGTGCTTAGTTGCTGGCTGGGGTTAAACCACGACAGACCACTAGAATTACAACAGAATCAAATTATTGGGATTTTGCTTGTGGCTGCTCTTATTCTGATATTTTGTAACTTCCTTGTGTTCTGTGAATGCTGCTGCTTAAGCCAGGGACAAGTGATTTCAAAATGTACCTTGAGACCACTAGACCACTCTCACTTAAATCCTTATAAAGCATTAATGTTAACTTTGCTAATCGATTTTCACACACACCCCCCCTTTATCTCCTCTTTCTAGGAAATATACCTAAATCTGAAGGCTGGGTTGGAGAAGCGTCATGACTCTCTCATTAAGACAGCAAAGAGTTATGCAGCCTCAAGAGAAGATAAAATTGCTGAACTGAAGAAGGGGCTGCTTAGAGTTCAGACTCCTGGAAGTAGTTCTTAGACCTGTCTTCACTTGTATTCCACTTTCATTATGTTTATACTCATATCTGTACTCAAAAGCTTGTGCTTTGCATGGGATGGATAATTATTCCAGGCAAAAGCCAACTTTGTCAAAAACCACGTCAGAGCACATTTAGCTTTCTAGACAGATCCGACATCATGAGCTCCCTAATGTGGCTAAGAAAACGCTGTTTAGCCTGTTTGTATTGTTTCAGTCAGTATCTGATTTTAGTGCTAATAATGCAAGTCTTGCTAACACCAAATTGCTTGACATTTAGACAGAATCCTGCTTTTTGTAGAAACTGTTCTGCAAACTGATCTGGGAAGACCTGGCGCTTTGGTCTGGCCTGAATGGACACACTGTTCAAGATAAGTCAGTAATAGGTGATATTCCACTACTGTTATTCAATTAAGATTAAATCCTGATTGAGTGGTAGTGTCCATGTAAATGTCAACTTCCTCTCATCACGAATATTGGTGACTAAACACTCAAGAGTATCATTTTAGTTAACAGTACAGTACCTCTAGATTCTTGAACTCATTGTTTCCACTCTGTGGGGTATTGAACCCTCGTCTGTGTTTGGGTGCTTAGTCCAATAAAAAAATTTGCATATATGAGTATTTTGTACCTTAACTTGTGATGGCACTCAGTTTGCCACAGTGTTTTTAATTCAAAAAAGAAAATGTTAATTTTAAAAATAGTTGATATAAGGATATTTAACCCAATTTCTCTTATGTCTTTTCCATCCCCACTCTCCCAACTGACTTGGCATAACATTCCAATTTAAAAATTTTGGTTTGTACATTTGTAGGAATGTGTACTACTAGAATTTTTTTTTAGTGAAGGGAGTAGGATTCAAGCCTGTATAGATAATATCTTTCTGGTTTTGTTTAATTCTTCAACTTCTGTTATTAGCTAGAGGTGCTAGCAAGTCAGGAACAGCAGGTGATCATTGCTTCTAAAGCTCTTACTGAGACATCAGGCCCTTTTAATATTCCGCTTTGAGTTTTTTTTTTCTTACATTGTAACACATGAGACATTTCAGTGAAAGTCCATGTTAATCTGCAAAACTTGACCTAGTACAAAGCTCCTCATACAGTTTTCCCATTTCCACCAAATATAGCCTGTGATAGGTAGGGGTGTGTGTGTGTGTGTAGCACAACTTTGTGTTAAGTGAGTGTACTTTTCATCCCAACAGTTTTGAAATGTTGTGCAGCAGCATCTGGTGTAGAGAGTAGTGAAAGTCTAACTGCTAAGGTAGATGATTTTTCCAAGAGCTAAAGATGTTAAGTACATGCAAGGCACAGAATTCTTTATGGATTTCATGCACTAGGCCACACATGGAATAATTAGTCATGTTTTGGATATTGTGCTTTGAAAGTGCGTTTTTTATGAATCCCTCCTTTTTGTGCTGTGGGTTAAAGCATTATGTTCTTCACATGCAGGTGTGCTCCACTCCCTTTGCCATAGCATGGATTCTAGCACGACACAGACACTATTTACGGGAGATGTTGCCTCTCATTGGCAGTGCTTGCTAATGAACTTGATGTCTGTGCAAAATGGTTTGATAATTTTTAGGTATTTCCAGACTTACAATACTATGAAATTCTTGAAGACAGATGGCAAGGCTTATGTAGAGTTTTCCCTGAGCTTTCTTGAGACATCCCTGCTTCCCATGTCAGTCTAACCTATATCCCAGCTTGACAAGATAGCAGAAGCCAAGCATTCCCTCTTTAACTTCTCTGAGAATTTTGGGGTGTGGCTTTTTTTTTTTTTTCTTTTTTTGGTGATGCTGTAGATATTCAAAGTAAACTCATGTGACTTGGTATTCTATAAATGTAACAGTAGTATCTACTTTCTCATAAAGACTGGTTGGATGTTGTGTTCCACAGCCTGGATGTTACAGCAGCTCTTAAGAAAGGGATTCCCAAAAGCTTCAGATGGATACTGCAAGGGATTACTCCAGCCAGCAGATGATTTTGACAGGATAAGCTTACTGTCCTTCAGGAAAATGCATATCAAGATTCTTAGGCTTGTCACCCAGTGATTAGGAATTTGCAGGACAAAGAAGATGCTACATTATGGTCCCTGCTCTCAGGGGTTTTGCAGCACCAGCTGTTGGGTAAAATAAAAGGCTGCAATTCATGAAGAAACAAAACTTCTGCTTTATGGGGACAGGTTTATGTGTTTCCGATAGGTTCTTTTGCCTTCAGAGTAGCCTGTCTGTACCTAAAATACCTATAAATAAAACATAAGCAAATCTGTATTTTATCTAGAGATAATTGATTCCTAGGTGTGAGTTTACTGCTGCTTTTCAAGAACTTCTACTGATCTTGAACCATATGGCAAGGCAGTGGGGGGAGTTTTAGTGTGACCTGAATAGCAGTGAAGGGAGGATGGCTTTGCTAAGGCTGATACAGCTTAGTTTCCCTCAAGAGGGCAGTGTTATTCAAAATTTTCTTGTTTGTTTTTTTTGTTAGTACTCATGTCTAAGTGCCTCAAGCCCTCTGCCAAGGCCTAAATCGAACAAAACTGAAGGACTCCTTTATTTTGCAACACTGCTGTTAAGTAAGCAAGTTATGGATGGACATCTATCATGAAGCTGATAGAAAAGAATAGCCAGGCTAGACTTAATGGAATGAGACATTCACAGCCTTCTCTGTAGTCTACCTGTGAGAATAATTGAATGTCAGTAGCAGTTATACAACTTGGCATAACATTGTTTAAATGTGTGTTTGATTTTTTATTTTTTAATTTTTTTTAATGTGCTTTTGTGTTTCATATACTACATAAAGCTTGTAGCAAATTTGCATTGGGCTGCAGTTAAGCTAGGTGATCTTTGGGAAACCAGGGCAGGATGTAGCTCTGATCTGAGCATCAATCTATGTGTGAGATTTAATGTCTACTCTATCTTTTTATAAATATCCTTTAAATGTGGCTCTCAACCTCTGCTTGTATGTTTGAGTAACCAGGTAACTTTGATGCCAATTCAGATTAATATAGAGCAGCCACGTGCTTTGTGCTCTGATATAGCATGGTCTGGGTCTTACTAGAGCTTTTGTTTAGGGAACCTCCATAGATGAGGCAGTAGCTTAGATCACCCAGAAGGTCAATGTGAATATAAGTTACCACTCAGAAGGTCGCTTTCCAGGAGCAGGAAGTTTAAGCTGGATTGCTCGTCACCTTGTCCATAGCCTGTCCCCAAACCTTCCTTACAGCTGAACGGTTTTATCCTGCAATTTTTAAAAAGTGTGTATGGGGGGAAGTGGGTAGTGGAGAGGGCATGGAGGTTGTCAGCACAGTTGTATGCAGCTGGGAGTGTGCTGTAGAGTAACATGGAGATGAAAATACCTCTTACAAGCTCAGATGTATGAACATCCAGAATATATGTATGGATAGCACAGCTTGAACCTCCTGTTATTTGTAAGCACCCTTCCTTTGCACAGACTCCATGCCATAAATTATGAAAAAGGAAGGTAAATGTCTCCTGCCCATGAGTATATGTTGTCTCAGAGGAAGGACAGGGTTTTGTTCCAATTTTGTGAAGAATTTAAATAAACTTTGGTATCTTTGTAAGTAGAAAAAGTAGTAATGGGTAAGATGGGAAATGGGTAGGCGACTTAAATTATGGCTTAGCACAGTATGTGAATATGAACAAAACTTTAAGAGGCTGCATGATACCTCTTCCCCTGCTTGTATGTCTTGCTGCTTCTTTTCTTGTGAAGGAAGGAAGCCCTTTATTCACTGCCCTGTTTTGCCTTCACTCCACAGTCTTGCTGGAAAGAAGATCTTCAGAACTCTGTCTCGGAAGCCCTCTTTCTGTTAGGCTTTGGGCAAAGTAAGTAGGGTTGGGTTAGGTGAGCAAGTTTTGTATTTTTCAACAGTGCTTCGTGAGCTGTTTCTGCTTTGGTTGTAGGATGAGCTGGAAGAGATGTAGGTGTGTTTGGCCACTTGGTGGGGCTGTTGGCACAGATAGTGGTGGTGAATTCACGTTTTGTTTCTGCCACAGCTTTGCTGGGGAAGCCAAAGGAAACTTGCTGAATCTGCGGCTCCAGAATAACAACTTTGCAGCTTGACATTCATATGTTCTAGGACTAGTCAGGACCAGGTAAACTAAAAGTTAAAACTTTTTTTTGTAGAGAGATTTCAGACAACTGATGGTCAGTTTTTTGCATGAAGACCATCCAAACAACTGCAAAAAGCCACTGTGTCCTTCTTGGTGTTGTCTTCCAACTGGAGAATATGAAGAACGTTTTGAGGTTTCCAGTACCCATGAAATCATGTTGCATTATACAGTAGTGGGACTCAGCTTTGAAGTGCCCTTTTACCTGTAGTAAAACTTGCTCAGACACTGAAGCCACCTTTAGCTGGTGCTGAGCCTCCAAAGCTTACTGCCAGGTGTTTCCATCTAAAGCTCCTTCCCTTTATGTTGCTGAAGTAAGAGCTAGGAGAAAGGAGATAACAGAGCCTGCACTTAGTAGTGTCTTCCCTGTAGTTACTGCAGGTGATTACTCTAGGAGTGAGTGTGAAAGGCTCATATACATGGAGCTGTGTTTTGATGTTGAGGTGAAGTGTGTCTAAGTTAGGAGGTTGTGAGGCATGGAAGAAACAAACAGAATCTGGCAGATAAATGCTCCTGTGCATTGAAGTCTTGTATCTGGAAGGACATCTTCCTTTTGGAAAGATTTTCTTGATGTTGCTGTCAGACTTGTTAAGGGTAAACCCTCTTACAATAAAGTGAAAATAAATGGCTGGAGATACCTGGGAATAAAAATAAGGAAAACTTTGAGCTGAATATCCAAATTCTCTTTGCCTGCAAAATGCATCTTTTTCCAAAGCTAAAAAGGGAACACTCCATTTCTTGAGACCTTCTAAATGGGGACAACTGTGTGACATGATGAAACTCCATAGCATTTCATGCTTAGTTGGTCTCCTTTGGCATTCAAGAGACCCTCTTAATTTGTGGTATTTTTAGGGCTAATATTTCTATGAAAATGCTTGCACAATATTGATTATGATGGACTTCATACCAGTGGATGCAAGAAAATAAATGGTAGGTATATACCAGCACTGCTGCAATACACTTTTGTTTCTTCAGCCCTCAAATGTTTGGGTGTTCTCTTGGTGTTCTATAGTCTGTTGCTCTAACAGTAAGGTGACTCCAGAGTGACAAAACCCAGTAGTAGTTCTTAAAAACTGCACTGATGTCTTGCAAGGTAGAGACCACATTTTTATTTTGTGTGTGTGTGTGTCCTGATGGGGATTGGATCGGGTTTGTTCCTCTCAGTCTTTATCACCTTGTGTTGCTTTTGGTTTTTGTAGTGCCAAGGGGCCAGATTCAGGTTTGGCTCTTGCTGTGCTATGTATCGTATAACAGTCCCTGATGGTCTCTGCCCTATGGTGCTGACAATCTAAAAGAGACAGTGCGACAGGTGAGGTGAAATGACCTTTCCAGGGTGTTGCCAGTATCACTGCCTGTACGTGATTCTCTGCCAGTTGAGCATCTAGCAATGCTACTACATCTGACATCCTCAGGTTGTACACATATAGTCACTGATGAGGCCTGGGCTATCTAACACAGAAGAATCCACAGGACCTTGCTTTGTTTCTTGCTATGTTCCTTGCTTTGATGTGGCTATCTGACCCTACTGCAAATAAAAGTCCATTTCTAGGGGTTTTAGGTTGCTTTTAGGGTTTGGTCTCATTCGCTGCATGGAAAATTCATGGGCAGAGCTGTTCAATTTGGGAGTAAACACTTGTAATGCCTAGAATGAGAACAGGTCCTTGCAAGTACTAAACCACAATCACTAGAGGTGCACATTGCTGACTCTGGGAGAAGGGAGGTTGTTGATGTGCTTTTTCCCTGAATGAAGCCCAAGAAGGCTCAGTTTTATTACCATGAGACTTTTTTCCCTTTTTCCCCAAGCAGAGAGAGAGCAAGGTGTTTAGGAACTGAGTTTGCTAATGGGTAGCAAATTATACAGTACTTTATTGCAAAAGAAGCGTTTGGAGGTTATGACAGTGATGTTGTGAAAGGCAATGTACTAAAAAATATACTTGCAAAGAGAAGTGGACATTAGAAAAAAAAAAATTATTTTTGCAAGCTGCAAGACCAGCTGGGGAGGACGTGGAGAGGCCAGTGTTTGTAGAAAATGAACAAACAAAAGGAGGGGAAAACCCAGGTTATGTTGAGGTTTCCATAGCAACACAATACTTTTCCTGGAATTCTCAAGTGATGAGACCTAATCTATCTGCTATTTAACTCTTGCATGCAAAGTCTTCTCCTTTCTCAACTTACCTGTTGTCCTTCACAGCATCCTCTGGTGATGGGTGTACTCTCAGTATGCATGGTGGTCTGCATGGGAAACGGTGTTCCTGCAACAAGGCTGTTCCTGTTTTGTTCCCCCGTTCCAAAGCACATAGAAAAGGCAAAGGTTATGAAGCTTATGTGTGCAAGTGGCTGTGCGTAGGAATGACCTGTTGGCTGTGCTGATCTTGAGAAGCTTCTGTTTCCTGCAGATCCCAGAGAGGAGGTGCTAAGGTGGTACTGCAAGCAGAGTTGCCAGGCGGGTACGTTGCTGAGATGTTCCACAGTCTGCAGGGTTTACTGCATAAGGATGTATCCTCCTTGGAAATGAGGCAGCTTAGTGCCTGAGATCTGCGGAAAACTTTCTGTGGATGTTTGGAGAGTTCATCAAAGTAGCCTGACTTAAATTTGTACCCAGAAGTCTACCCTTTGCTTGAAGAGCCTCAGGTTTGGGAATCCTTGATGGCAGGGGAAGTTTCTTGCGCAGGCAGGTGGAAGGCTGGCAGTTTTTACCTGATAAAAAGGACAATTGAGAGAGTGGGCGGCATGACAAAAGTCTGTGAAATTACTAGTGGTCTCAAAAATGTAGGAAGGAGTGTCTGCTCTTCCTTTCTTGTGGAGAGGAGCCATGTGTGGATGTGAAAGACCCTGTGCTGGTACAACATTGAGGGAAAAAATTCTGTTCCCTGCCTTCTGCCCGTAAGAGCAACACCCTTTGGTCCATCATTCTTGCCTGCGATGCAGCCCTTGGCAGGCAGAGCAGAGTGAGCTTTGCAAGATGGGCTGCTGTTGGAGGAGAGAGCTGCCTGCAGCGGGAGACAGGATGGTGGTGGTGGTGGCAGCAGACTGGCATGAGGGTGGGTGTCCTGGAGGTCATGGCTCCTGCCTTAGAAGAAATGGTCACAATCCTGATGGCTGTGGGGATGTCCTACAATCACTGACCATTGTCCTGCTGCTCGGATCTTGCTCTCTGGAACTGACTGCTTTGCCCTTTGCTGACAGTGTGGTGTTTGTAACTCACTCTGGAAGTATTCATGAGACCGTGATGCTTGCCTGGCCAGGGAGAGTGCCTGGGGCTGCTTCAGCAGAAGCCAAGTGCAGCTGATTTAACTGTTCAGGTCATTTAGCTCTCTTCCTTGCATTCTTCCTGCTTTTCAGCCTGTTTGGCTGTTAGTGGAAAATGGAAAAATTTGTTTGTTTCATTTTTTTCCACCCCACCATCTCGCCATTGTATCTGAGATCTCCTGCGTGGTAACTAGTAACAAGGAGAGCCTGGTGAGAAAAGATGGGTCCCCAAATGATGCTGTATGTATATTATGTGTATACCTTTAACTGCCTTTGGGGTGGAAGAGTTCTTAACCCTCAAAAGAGTGAAATTTAGAAACTAGCTTGCAAGCTGCCTAGTGAAGGCACTTGGATAAGCCATGGAAAGAAACTTACAGCTGAAGAGGAGACTCCTCTAGAAGGAAAGTCAGTCTGGTGAGGAGAGGCTTAGAAGGAACTTGTGTTGCTGTTCATGCCATGAGTTCTGTGATGGAGGATTTCTTTTGGTCACCCCTTGCATATAGGAAAGAGACCCTTTCTACCCTGCCAATGTTGACTAAGTTTCTGAGGTTTTCTTCCCCAGAATCCACAGGAATTGGGCATGATACAGGCAGGGTGTTAGTACAGACCTTTGGTATTTCCCCATTAGCATGATATTATTTTGAGTGATCAGCTGGTGCATCCTGCTTGCAAACTCAGTGCAAAACTGATTACTAAATTTCAGAGCTACCATCAGATGACAATGACAGACACTGGGTTTTTTACCCCTTTCTAGCAGGGCATATGAGCTGAGGGCACATGAAGATCTGGGGACACTTCTACTTATTTCTAGGAACACTTGACTTACCTTTTCTGCATTTGTTTTGGTGAAAGCTGGAGTGTTGGTGATGCTTTGTTGCATGCTATGGCCTTTTCTTTTACTGCAGGTCTTAGGACTTTGGGCAAAGTGCTGTGGCGTGTGGTATACATGTAGTGTAGGCTATTCTTGGTCTCTTCTGTTGGAGACCTGTTGCCTGGCTGGCTGTAAATGCAGCAGAGGGAGATCAACAGCCTATGTTCTCCCTGGTTCTGTGATTCTTTGGCTTTGAGGGGAAAGCAGAGCCTACAGAGTATAATGTACAGTATGACATAGGACTTCTGTATTTAGATGTATTGTGTTACAGCCTTGTTAAGGGCCTGACTGTGGCCAACCCCTGCAATATTCAGCAAAAGCAATACTCTGTTTTAATAGGTGGGCTTTCATTTTTTTTTTGTTGTTCTGTTATTAACCTGTTAAAGCTTATTGAGCCCTGAAGATTTGTGGATAGCAAACAACTGTCATTCCAATGTCAGAAGAAAACCAGTTCACAGGGGTTCAAAGAACAGTAATCCAGGTATATGCTAATAAACAGGAAGCAGTACTTTAATATCTCTTAACAAACCATCCCCCATCTTTAAACACTTACTATATTGCCTAATATTTCTCCTGACAGCCACCTGTTCAACTTCTGACCTGTTTGTAAAAATCTGCACACCATCTATCAGAGGGATACATGCACTTACAAACTTCTGTTCTGTGGGCATTAAGTAAATTATTTCTTTAAGATCATATGGCAGATCTATAATTAATTAAACCCTCCATGATATTAGCGCAAAATAATTTAGCCTTTCTAAAAAGGTAAATGTAATTTGCCGATCTGGTATTTGGAAGAATGCTTTCCCCAAAATCAATTCCTTTAGTTTCCAGAGAATAGAAATGAGAAGCAATCTCATTTTAATTATATCTCTTTATTGCTAACAAAGGAATGATTTATGCAATTAAATTAACTGGCTAGAAAATTATTCTCAGCTGGGCTGTCCTAATTCTTTGCTTTCTGAATTGCAGGCTCTTACACTTCTCTATGTAGATTAATTTTTCTGATATGCAAACAATGCTCCTTGTGTTCATTTTTAACATTTTTTATTCACAGCTCCCCTTTTCTTAGTGTCAATGACATGAGTAATATTTGTGCACTGCTGGGCTCTGATTCAGGCCTTTTTTATGTAGAAAGATTGGAAAAAAATCTTTTCTTTTGAATCTCATTATTACCAGTGCAGAGCAAGGTTTTGAAGTTTTCTTATCTATTGCTGAGAAACAGCAGCAGGAACATGGAGGGACTGCAAAGATGTCAAAGGATGCAAACTTTTGAAGGAAAATGTATCAGCATTGAAGAGATAGGTGAATTTGCAGCATTGAAGAGATAGGTGAATTTGCAGCTAGTGTTGAGAAAGATGCTGCTTTTTTTTTTTTTTTTTTTTTTTTTTTTTAATGTATTCCTCTTAAAACCCTGTCTGCTTGCAGCCAGGCAAAAAGCTGAAATTCAAAGGGAAAAAAAAATTGTCTTATGTTTTACACAGACTTAATAGGGAAAGAATTTTGGATTTTCTTTCTGCCTGGGATTACCTTGCAGTGGCTGGCCAGAATGTTAGCTAGTGATATTTGGGCCGAGGGGAAAATTACCATGTAGCAACACATTGTGACCATGTGCCAACACAGTCTGACATCTTCTGAATGGGGCATTGGTGTAATCTCCTGTTTTAAAACAGCAGTGAACATATTGCAGAGCACGTGTTAGCTCTGTCTGAGCTGTCCTGCCCTGTATCAGTAGAGATGTGTCAGCTGGTCAGTGTTTGCTGTGTTGGCACTCTCACACTGCTATCAGATGGTTTTGAAATAAAAAAAGCAGAGTTTTGTCTGGGTTGGTATGTGGTGCTTTGGGTGTGGAGAGGTCTATGCCATTGGGATTCTGAAGGCTTTTGAACTGCCAGATAGGAAGGATCAAGCTGTGATGATTTGGATGGGACAAGAAAGCACTCTGAGCTTGTTTTCTTTCAGTGTGGATTGCCCAGGGGGAATCTTCTTTCTGGGCTGGATAGCAACTGGGTGGGTGAGTGATGGGGTAGTTAGTGCAATGTCTGTTGACTGCAGTTGTTGGTGTTATCCTTGAGGACACCACTGTAAAAGCAGCATGAACTGAATTTGCGTAGAAAGTGGGATCACACTTATTGGAAGAAGCTTTTTCAAAGAACAGTTGCCCTTGGCTTACTAAGAGTGATTTCCACCCCCTCACCCCCCTCCAGTGCTGCAGGCTCTTTGCACTAGGTAGTACACTTCTCCTCCATGAATACCTTGGCTTGTACAGGAAAGGATATCTTACAATGCCTGAGAGGATGCCATTGGGGCTGAGTTTACAAGCAGCCTGTAGAGCAGGCTTTGAGTTCAAAATGATCTGGACTGAAGGAATGGTTAGAAATCAATAAGATGAAATTCATGACAAACATTACCTTTAGGGAGGAAACATCCGATTAAAACAAATGAGAAACAACTGCCTAGGCAAGCAGTACTGCAGGAAGGGATTTGGGTTCATAGTGAATCACAGCTAAGTGAGTCAGAGTGATGTTCCTTTGAAAAGAAATCTTGTTCCTGCAAGTATTAATAGGAGTGTCATGTGCAAGTTGTGGGGTCAGAGCAGAGATGCGACTACTCTGTGTTACCTGGTGAAGTCTAGGCTGGCAGAATGTATCCAGCTTTGCATACTGCATTTCAAAAGCCAAAAATGGGAAAGAACTGGGAAATCGTGACTTGTGGGCTAAGTAATGACAAGTCTTAGAGGGAGAAAAAAAACCTTCACCTACAGCAAGGGAGAATTAAGCTGATACCAGGAAAACCATAAGCTTCAATACTCATATCAGCCTGCCAGAAAAAAAAAACCTTGAACACAATGGATGTGTCCTTTGGTACCCCAACTCCACCTGCTTCTATTCTTAACTCAGCAAAACTGAGCTTTCTCCTATCCTGCGGTTGCCCTGTGTTCCTACAGCCTGTGTGGGTAGATGGTTTCATACCTCTTCCTCATCTTCACTTGGCTCCTGTTCCCTGCTTCCTGTTTCATTCTACTTAGCCAGAAAATTCTGGAGGGGGCTGGTACTGAAAGCTGTTATAGCGACGTCTAAGGCAGTTTCACTTCTCAATGCTGGAAATCCTCCATTCCTTTTGGAATAAGCAGTGCGTGTAAACATACAAGGAACAGAATAAGCAAAAAGATGTGCTCATAGTGGAAGGAAATGAAAGATGAGGAAGAGAATTTAAAAAAAACCCAACCAACCCACAACACAAACCAAAAAACAAACCACAACCAACCAACCACAAACATAAAAAACCCCAACCAAAACAGAAAACAGCTCCTTTCCTACAGTTGATGGCAGGGTGATCCTTCGCTGCCATCTGGGATCGGTTCTTTTATGAAGGACATACTGGGACCACTAGAAAGCTTTTAATGAGGTGCAGCGTAAGTTGCAAAAACAGGACAGTCTTTTGTTTCATCTTATTGAAATAAAGGAGGTGAATGCTGCAGTACCAGGAAATGTCCAGTCGCAGGCACATCTCTGTGGAGCAACTATGGGAGGGGAGGGAGAGCTAGAGCAAAGCCCTCAAACCTCCAAAATGTTAGGAGATGGAGAGTTTAAAGTGTGCTTCTTACAAGCACAGCCATGTAATATTAACCCTGTCAATGAAAGTGACTGTTTCAAGGATCAGCTCCAGAAGAAACTGCTACAGTCTGAATTCTGGACTCCTTTTCTGTTCCTTAACAATGGATACAAGAGAGTTCCCTCCAGGTCCTCTAATAGAATTAATCACCTCTCCACGGACCATTTCCCAAATGCACCAGGATTTAATTTCACACCGAGTGACATCCAGATGAAAAGCTGTCTTTGGCAATACAGGGAATCTCCTGTAAAGTAGATCTCTATTACAGTTGGCCGTTCTCCATGTGAGAAGATCCCTGCCTCTGTGCCTCACTTGTTGATTGATCCTACAGATATGGCTGCCTGAGAATGCCTTTCCTCTCTCGGAAAGTTTTAGCGCTTTGTGATGTGTTCTCTGCATGCACTTTTCTTCCAGATGAGGTGCTGCTGAGATATTAGTAAACAAACAGGGAGTTAACTTGGCTGAAGAAAGGTGCATGGACCAAGGAGGTGTGTGGTTGGGCCTATGTGCTCTCTGGAAAACTGTGTGGAATTTGAGGACCTCGTACATTTGTCCATGGTTTCCTTAAAAGAGGAGAAAAATCACTAGAAAGTCCCATTTTGCTCTTGCTTCATTCTTTACTCTTATGTTTTGCCCAGAATTTTTTGTTAAAGTCTAGTATCTTCTACTTTTATTTCTGCGCAGCTTCTTGTGAAGCAGGACCCAGCTAGACGGAGTTTGGACTTGCTGGCATCAGAGCAGTATTTGAATAAAAACAATTTTCATGGGTTTTCATTATATAACATTAAAAATTTAATGAATATTTTAATAAATATTAAATGAATCATTAATATTTAATTTTAAATAACAATGATACTTTTGTTTATATCAGATTCTGGATATCTGAGTGCTAAAATCAGAAGTTAAAATTATCTGGCTTACTACACTGAAAGAGATGCAAGTACTGGAAAGCTTTATGTTGGCCTTGTATCTTCATTTCTTCTGACTTTTCATTTCTAGTCTTTCCCATCTCCCAGTAAATTACTGAGATAGCTCCTAGCTATATCTTATGAGCAGCAGAAGTGAAGCAATGTAAAATATAGATAATATATACTGAACAGTACTGTATGTAATTAGACTATATAGTCTAATATACAGAGAGCATGTATGTGCTCTGTCTCACCGCACTTCAGAGAAACACTGTGTAACAATAAGGTCAGGGGTTTTATACTGCGGCCTTTTAAAATCGGTTATTCTTGTCATCTTGAACAAGATCTAGTTTGGTGATTTCCTGGGTGATTTCCTTAAGGTCCCTTCCAACCTGAACTACTCTGTGCTTCTCTGAAGACCTGTATGGCTATTGTGTCCGAACTGGCAATAGCTGCATTGCTTGTGTGAAGCTTTGTACTGAAAGACAGAAATGAAGCAGCTCAGTGAACGTATTTGCCTCTGAATGTCATGAGGTTCCTGTCAACCTGCTGGGTTCTCTCTGAAAAGCAACCCCATCCTCCAGCATACAGACTTGCCCCGATTGTTTTGGTGTTGTCCACCTACCTGTGAGACTCTTCTGGCCCATCATATAGGTTGTTCATAAGGCCATTAAACAATATTGGTGCCAGTGTCTATCCCGTAGGGCTGCCACTGGTCATGGACCGTCAGTTGGACTTTGTTCTGCTGTGATCACTAGGCCCAGCCAGTTTTTTGCCCACCTTAATTCTTATTTGTGCCCACCCTGAATTTTCTTGTTGTTTTTTTGTTTTTTTTTTTTTAACCCCCCTTTAGATCCAAACAAACTTCCTACAGGAATCTTAGTTTCTAGAGCTGTCTTGGCAAAGAATTGGTCACTCCATTGATTCTAAAGGGCTTTTGCAAAACTTTAAATACGCAACTAATAATAATAATAATTATTGCTGGTAATAATGGGAACAGCATGGGATTTCTTTTTTTTTTTTTTTTTTTTTTTTAGATTTCTCTGTCCTCTGCAGATGCCACTTTAATGCAAATCAAACTTTGTGGATTGTGTTACCTATTGAAAAATAGTTTCAATTAGAAATTCAATTACACTGTCTTGGGGGGATGGAACTGACAGTTTTTTTGAATTTTGCACGTTATAGAGGGCTCCAAAGTGCCATAAATCTGCTAATTGATTTCTGTACCTGTAATGTTTGATTAGGTGTATTTTATTGTCTTCTTGGTTTTAATTAACCCCAGGCTTGTCAAAATGCTTCCACTGACAAAGGATATATGATGAACTGAGATAAACTCTATTAACAGAGGCTGACTTTTGTCAGTAATTGCTATCATGCAAAAGAGTTATTAGAAATTATCACACACAAAAAGAAACTGTACTTTTGGTAACAACTTTTATGGGCTGCTATAAATCTGTTGATTGCCCCCTACATGCAGGAGATAAGCAACTGTGAATGACAAGGGGTCCGAAGGAAAATCCATCATTTCCTAGATGTCTTATAAATACTAAGAGTGACAAAATGGGAAGAGTTATGAAGTCTAAGTGCTGAAAATTGAGTGGATGCTAATGGACCCAAACTTGTTCCCATTAGAGACTGTGAGGGCTGTTGAGACAAGGGCACGACTACCTCAGGAAGCTCTTGGTTCTAGGGAAGCGGAGCATGTTGCCTTGCCTGTGGAGCTCTGGAAAACCAAAGCGATACTGAGCCCTCTGCCTCCAGGCCCTTGATTGGAGTCCAAATCTGGGCTGTCGCCACTCGGCAGCCGTCCGTGGCCTTAGAGGGCAGGCACCCAGCAGGGTCACGTCACTCGTGTGTGGGGACAGAGGCAAACAGGGACCGATGGGCTGGGGGTGTGCGGGTTTTACCCGGGAAGCAGTTGCAGACACTGTAGGTGAGATGCTTTTGCTGAGTACAGAGTTCCTTAGCGATGCTGCGTGCTGTTTGCATGGTCTGCTGTTAGAAATGTTTTATCTAGGAATAGAGTGCCAAACCTGACAAACCATGTCTTGGACAAAACAGGAAAGAAGGGTTAATAGCCTCATTTTTACTAATGTATCCACTTCTAAGGACTTGGTTTATGTAAGATCTTTAGATAGTAACATATATATAAACATGCAGAAGTCTGCATCAGTATTTTTGGCTGAACTGCAGCTTTGTCTGTTGCAGATCTCTGCCTTTGTTCAGTCTCTGGACCCTGTGTTTGTCTGGAGCTCTGTATGAATGGGGCATTGATGCAGGTATAGTCCTGTGAACACAACTGACGTAATATTGTGAATATAAACAGAAGAGTAACTAAGCCACACAAAGTTGTATGAGACAAACTTTCTGCAACATAGTTGTTGATATCACTACTTCCTAGAAACACTGTATAAACTTATGTTTTGTATTGGTAAGCCAATGTTTGTAAATGCCTTTTTTTTTTTTTTTTTTAAACTGTATATGGGGAAAGCACATACGATCCTCAGGAGCTGCAGAGACCTGTTCTCCGTTTTCTGCCAACTTCTGTCCTAGCTTTGGACAGTCTTGGCTGCAGTGATTTTACAGTTGTTTAATAGGTCTTCTGTCTTACTCAAAATGGTTAAGTTTAGCTTGATTTTTTTTTTTTTTAAATCTCTAGCTGAGAGGGTATTTTAAACTGACCTTCATTTTCTTTGCTGCTTTTTCTAAGAACTGTCACAATGACTTAACAGTACAGTTGTGTGAGGGTGCATGGAGAAAGGAAGAGTAGAGTGGAGCCTTCCCATATAGAGGTCACATGCAGTCTTAAAAGCTGTTTGATCTAACAGTGTTAGGATATTTAGCTTATTATTAATATTCTGGGAGGCTTTAAAACATCTCTGGAGCTTGTGAGGTGTGAGATTTTAATTTTGCTGTCTTAGTTCAGCCCAAAACAGATCTTCAAATGCTTGGGGCTTTTTTGAGCAGTCCTTTTTCCTCCTGGGCACTGCAGTGTTTGAAGTGGTAGGAGTGGCTGGAGTGGATTTACTGCTGTGTGTGGGTATGCTGGGGTGGAGAGGCACAGCTGGCACCAGGGAAGTGCTACCATGGGAATTGAAGGATGCATGTGCCCAGCAAGAGAAACTACTTACCCTGCTGATCCTCATGGATGAGGCAAGAAACCCTATTGTGCTTGAATCACAGTTCCTGTGATCATTCCCATGCAGGACACACAGAGAAGGTATTCTGCAGCATGCCACGTTCCTAAGGACCAAGTGTTTTTCAGTGAGTTGCTAGAGTGAGAACTGTGTCACTGGTTTCTGCAGCCCTGCAGGGGATCTTGGTGCTGGACACCTGGCATGACATAGGTGTGATTCCCTATGGGATTCTCCCCTCTCAGCTGCTGTGAGAATGAGGAATTTGAGTAGTTGAGAGTTGTGACCTGGCTTGATGTTTTGTGGACTATCAGAAGAGTCCTAGACATCTATAACTTGTGATGTGGGAATGTGAGTTGAGACCAGCAGAGGAGAGAGGTGCAGAGAGGGCTAAGGATGCCACGTATCAAGGAGCTGAGACAGATCTTTTAGCCCTGGTATGTTGGTAATGGTTCTGCAGGCTGGACAGTTCAAACTGGCTTGCTGTATGTGGTGGTGGAGTGCTGCATCATGGTATTGCAGCTCTCCTACCACACTCGATAACTCCCCCAGCCTTCAAGGGGCAGCTGGTATGTTTAGCAGCTGCACCCTTCTTTTTGTTTGTCTTGGTTACATATCTCAGAGTTCCATGCAAGTCTCGTGTGTGTGTGTGAGTGCACATATATCTATATTCCCTCTTGGGGTATGCTGAAAACAATCCATTTAGAAACCAGGTGTCCTTCTCTCTCTTGGCATCTGGTTAAATATCAGCCAAGTAGGAGAAGGTAAATCCTAAGATGCTTTAACAACTGCTGGGGCTGTGAAGCCCTCGGCTCCATCTGATGGGATTTGAAGGTCACGGTGGTTGCCCACATGTGAAAGATGTGTCTTTATTCCCCATAGATAAAACAAACCCAGATGATTTATCTTAAGGTGTCCCTAAACCGAGCCGAGAAGAGACATGTGCGTTTCAGTCTGCTGAGACCAGAGGTCGCTGTTTAACTGGAAATGGAGAACCCCCCCCTTGCTTCTCCAGAACCACCTTCTCTCTATTGTGTCCAGCTCTTTACCTGCTCTGTAATGCCTCAGGCTTCTCCTCCCTTACAAAAAGACTGTTGTCTCTAAAGCACAGCACTAGCCTTCTGCACATGAGGGACTGAATAGATGTAGCTGGAGGAGAATGTAGGACAGTGTGGTGGAGCTCTCTTTCTCTGCAGTAGCAGGCATTTCTTTTAGCCCTGGTGACTGTCTGTGAAAGGAGGAATTTATGTAGTGTTGAGCAGTGTGATAGTGATGGTGTAAGGATGAGAGAGGCTTGGACTTGGAGGTGATGTGATCCCCCTTCTGTCTGCAAGTCTGGAGGGATGAGACTGGTCAGAACGAGGCATACCTTTGGGTAACATGGCCATCCTGGAAGTGAGATGCTATAGGATGGGAGTGCATACAGAAGCAATGCTCGATGTTTGTGTTTAGGTGAGCCATACAGTATTTTCTACTGGTGGGGTATGGAGGCTATATGCTACGTCTCTTCTTCGTCACACAATTGAACTGAACCGACTGTGCACGAGCAGGAGATTCGGTGAGGCTCAGAAACCTCCTTGCCTGTGGGCTCTGCAGGTGAGTCCATCTCAGCCATGCTCTGCAGGAACAGCAGCGTGTCAGGCATGCCTTGTTATGTGGACTAGTGGCAGTTGTGTGTGTCCTGGTTAAAACTTGGTCCGAGTAGCAGCACTGCAGGGAAACCTATTTTGAAGCTCATTGAGCCCCTTTTGGCTGTACTGGAGGTTGAACTACTGCTGCTACACACAAGTGCATTCCTGCAGAGGGGTATCATCCTCTCCCGGGCAGGCCTCTGGCAGGAGGCATAGAACTGCACCACTGTAGCACCAAGGCTGAACCACTGAGCCCAGCTGATCCTGACCTGGCTGTGAGCATGTCTGCACCAAGTCCATTCCCAGACAAGGAGAGCTGGCTGAAAATGCTCAGCTTTTTTTATGAATCTCCATGAAATCCCATAGGTCACAATTTGCTGCAAGTTGCACAGGTGAATTAGCATCTTATGTCAGCATTCCTTAAAGCTAGAAAAACACCTCAGCTTTTAACTTCATTGCTTCACTCTATAGAAAAAGCGAATGAAAGCTTCCAGCAGAGACGACGGACACTTGTGCCTTTCTTCAGGAGAATGGTCAGGAATGCCTGGGCTTGACAAAATGGGACATCCATGGCAGCAACGGCCTGGGAAGTGAACAAACTGCTTCACATCACTCCACTAATTTGGTATTCACAGCAGACTGAGATCCAGCAGTATGTTCTCAATTGGTTTGTTATAGTCAATACTTATTATTAATAGATATGAAACAGACAAGATCTGAGCCTTTTGATGCTGTAAATCGATGTAGATCTGTTCACTCCCTGAAACTACAGTCTATTCTCAGCAGAGCCACAAATCCTTAGTTAAAACTTCAGTCTTTTGCCTAGACCTGTAAACTTATTGTGGATACCTTTGTCCTGGCAGAAGCAGGTCTTTCATTCTTCCTGCTATTCCAGTACACGTGGGGAATTAACTACCAGCAGAAGGCACTATTTGGCTAGAAAGATTAGTATGGTGTGGTTATTTTGGCAAGTGCCGTACAGCTAGCCACAGCAGCGCAGCTCTCATGTTGAGCATTACCTGTATTTGGGTGGACTTGAGCTGTGCCCCTCTTACCTTGGGAGCAGAACTCTGCATTCAAAGCAGTGGGAGTGTAGGAAACACTGCGGTGTCTAACTAACTTGCAAAATCCTGTAACGTTACTGCACAAAAGGTCCGAGTTAATGATCCAGTTGATTTACAAGTCAACTGCATGACAATAGAAATTAATATTCACTGATGAGCCAAACTGAGAGGCCTTGAATTTTTTTTCCTCTCTAATGGTTTTGTGTCAAATCTGTTGGTGAGTTCGTATACCTGTGTATGGATCAGAGGGTATCTGGGGATAAGTAGCATTTGATTAACTTTCGGGCTATCCTGGAAAATACAGTGCAAGAAATCTTGTGTGAAACTGCCCAAGTACTGTGCTGTTCTGAAAATATCTCCTCGTAGAAGTGAATGAGTAGATGGAAAAGGAGATTCCTGATCAAATATAGCTTTGTTCAGAGGGCAAAATGTAAGTAGCGAGGCCAGATTCTGCTCACTTTTTCTTCTGATTTATACCCACTTGAGCTTGCACCATTTTAAAATCACAGTCAGAGAAAAGCTGTGCTTATTAGGGGAAGAAGGTGGCACTTCTAACTGATTTGTAGTTAAAAACAGGGTTGCTGAAAGCTGCTGGCTGTGACAAGCCCCCTCTCTGCAGCAGGAGGCTGTATGGAGGGGACTTCAGTCTAGCATACTGATAGTCAGAAGTGGCTACCTAAACTGTGTGTTTAGCCCAAAGAACATAGTGTCAGTCACCTGCCTGATACATGGATGGGTGTTGGCTGGCTGAGAGCAGTTCCTTGACACCTGCAAGAATGGCTTTGGACATCTCTGCTTTTAAGGTTTTTCTCCTTCCTCAGGCTGGGCTGAGCTGAACGGACTAATGTCCTGTGCCTGAGGCCAGAGGTGGCATGAACAGTTTCCCCCATCAGCCCTGGGCCATGTGAGAGATAAGGACCTCCAGGGATGTGTCATCCTTCCTCCCTCCTCACACTGAACATGTCTTTTTCTGAGAGAAAACAGGGAGATGAGCTTGCTTGATCTCTTTGTTCTGCTGCTCAGCATTAGCAGGGACTGGGTGAGGATAACTTGTCAAAGGGGCAGATGATAGGGAGCTCTTGGCCCTGCTTTCTTCTCTCCAAGGCCCAGTAAGGTCTGTAACATCCCCAGGCTGTCCCTTTCCTGTAGCTTCTCTCTTGCAGAGCCAGTACTTAGCAAAACTCCTCTTAATAGCCTTTATGATCTTAATGCAATTTCCTTCAAAACCGCCATATGCTGTGTGAGCTTTGGGAGGGATTAAGAACATGAGAAGGCTGCTCTTTTAAATCCCATGGAAAGGAGGAAACGGTATTTTGAGTGCCTGCTGGCAAGGAAGAAAAGAATCCCATCACTTCTGTTCTGGGGCAGAAAAAAACTTATGCCTTTTTCAAACTTCAGACTGCCTCCTTCAGTTTTTCCTAAAAAAATCTAATCAGGGGAAATGTGAGGGAAGTCTCACTTGCTGTTTTGTTGTCATATTGGGTGATGCTCCAAGGTGCTTCTAAAACTTGTGAAGAAATGAGACCAAAAAGAAGATGAAGAACTCCAAAGAAGAACCAGATGCTGCAGAGATGGAGTTGACCCTCCTGCTGAGTAACCACTTCCCTCCTTATCAGCATGAGATCTATCTCAGCTGTTAGGGAGACTTTTGCAGGGTGCTGAGCCAGCCAGGTGCTGTCTTCTGAATCACTGTTGTGGCATGTGATGGGAGGTAGTATTTAATTTGGGAGTTAAGCCACCTGGTACTAGGGATGGCCCTTCAGACTGGGCAAACTAGGACAGATTTCAGATGCTGGGTCAGAGACAACCTCCTTGCAGCCACGCTGGTAAGTTGGTGATCCTGGAGTTAGGCTTGGAGTGTCTACATGTGATAGGCTTAACCTTTCTGGGATTTGTAGAGTAGTGCTGAAATCCATGGGCCGTCATGGAGTGGGCACCCTCCTTTCCAGATGGCTCAGTGCTGATGTGTGCTGGTCCTCAGTCCAGATCAGCATGTGAGGCTCTGGTGCCTGCCACCTGGAGTTAAGTCCTGCCTGGACCAGGACAGGGAGCAGTGCCCTGTGGTCAGAATGCTTCTATATGGGTGGGACAGAAGAGTCTGTCTCTAGCTATGGGTAGACCATGCAATGAAGCTGAAATACCAGAAGGTGGGCATTTCTTATGTATGTGTAGAGAGTCAGTGCATAGTGCATAAACAGATTAAAACTGGAAGTATTTCTTCACCTAGAACACCTGATCTTTGATCCTGTGGTTTTTGTAGCCCTGTGCATGGGGTGTTGCATCACAGCACTAGGGTAACGAGTGAGATGGACCCTTTCTCCTGCTTTGGATGTCTACAGTAGGAGTTTGTTCTGCATTTAGAGAGTGCCTGAGATCCTTTGTTGCAAACTGTGGTTGAAGGACAAAGTGCAGTGGTGGAAACAGTTCTGAGAAGCAGGATCCAGAGGTCAATTAGTGAATGAGCCAGGGATAAGAAAATAGAGGTTGAAAAAGAGTCAAAGATATTTACAGCCTGCACGGCCTTCCCTCTACTGGTGCTTTATTTTTAATGGCTTGCTGCTTTTACCTCTCTTCATTTAATGAATATGTTGCTGAGTTATTGGAAGTGCAAACTGCATCCAAAAGCAGGACACTCAGGGTTTATTATATTCATATAACTCAAAAACAGCCAAATTGATTTTTTTCTTTTTTTTTTTTTTTTTCCCCTCCCTCCTTCTCTACCTCATCTTTAAATCTTGCAGCAGGTTTAGTGGTAGTGACAGGTGTGAGACTGACAGCACTGGAGATGGAGAAGCTGTGTTTAGGTAATGACCCCAGGCGTGGGTGGGGAGAGCACCCTCTCCTCATCTGATGCTTGCTTTGCCTCCAACCACCTCTCTTTGTGGCTTGGGGCAGAGGCAATCCTCGGACTGCCTGCTCGATATTCTGGTCTCTGCTGCTGCTGGAATAGCTTTGAGAAGCTGAGCCTGTCTCTTCCATCCAGTTACTAGCATGGCTTCACGCCAGCTCTTGTATGACCAGCGAGAGCAGATAGCAGGCACCCTCAGTCACCACAGCATAGAGCCTGCACTTGCAGCTCTGCGGAGGCTGTTGGACCCGGAGCCCCGAGGATCTGGCTTCAGCTCCCCTTCCTGTGGGAGAAGAGTTGCTTGTGGGAAGAGGGATGTGAAACTGTTGCTCTGTGTGGTCTTTTTATCTAAGCATCTCTGGGAGTCTCCACTGACTGTCAGGCTCAGTCCAGGTAATCCTGTGAAGTGGCAGAGGGGGTATATTTGGTGGCTTCTGCCCCCTTTAGGGCAGCCTGCAGAGACCTGTAGTCTGCCTGCCCTCTGCCCAGGGTATTCCCCTTCCTAGCACAGAGGTGGACACAACAGCAAAGTGTAGGGCAATTCTTGGAGCCCCACTAGGCGCCGGACCCTGGGATTTTGTCCTGCGGCTACCCCGCCTGTCTGATGGGAGTGTAGCACCAGTGGGCTTCAGAGGCACCCTTGCCCTGTCCTCCCAGGATGGAAAAGGAGCAGAGGGGAAAACTGGGCGGTTGGGAGATCTCTGCTCCTGGACAAAAATAAAGGACCCCACCCTCAGTATGAAACAGCAAGAGGTTTTCATCTCAGCCCTGGTTAATGAGGGCATTTTGATCTACAATTGTTGACTGCAGAAAGAACCTTCCTGATAAAGGGGGAAGGGATGTCCTGGGGGAGAGGGTCGCTGAATATGCATGGCCCGGGTCTCTTTGTTTAGCTGATATCTGACTATATTTATTCTTCTAGATTACACATTCTGACTGTGGAACAAAGGGCTGGCAGGAGCCGTTCTCTTGTGCTTAATAATTTGAGTGAATTTACATTTCAATGCAGCCCTGTGCCACTTCCCACCCCCCATGGAAAGAGCAGAATTTCCCTGTTGCAGGGAGGGGGAAAAGAAACTCCCACCCCAGTGGCCAGGCTGGGAGATTTATTGATATTCCTCTCTGAATTTATTCCTGGCGAATCCTGTACGTGTGTGCCCACCCGCCCAATGCAGAGATGTTTTCTTCCCTGCCACCCTACTCCATGACTTGCTCAAATAAGACTGTTTGCCCCACCTCCCTGCTGAGCAGTGTGATTCATCGTCAAGTAATTAACCATCAGCAGTACAGAAAGTACCTGGCTAGGCAGAAGTGTGAAAACACATCTACACCTAATGGGAACTGGACGGAAGATTTCCAGTTTGAGTGACACCCAGCGAGCTGCAAAGTGACACAAAGACAGAGTTAGCCATTGCCAAAACTCCCCAGACATGCTCTGGTTTCTATGTAATGTCCTTTTCACTCTACCTTGGGGCCTGAAAGTACAAAAAAAAAATCATTTGCTGAGTCAGAGTCATGGGGAGGGTCTAGAGGTGGCAGTTTCTCACTTGTCTGTCTGACCAGGCTTGGCTCCCTGCCTGTAGCAAACAGTTTGACCACAGTTTGGCTCATCTCTTGCTTCTGAGATGAATTTTACCTGTTCTGCATCCCTAAGCTTATCTACAAGTATGATTTTGTGTCCCTGCATAGCATCCTGGGCCTTGTGTGCACAAGTTTCCTGTGTTAGCTGCCACCCAACACTTACTGAGCAGTTAAACGTTAGGACATGTTAGTCCTGCAGTTTAATGTTAGGACAGCTGCATACTTTCTCTTGCCCACCTGATGATAACCTTGCAGGGACAGGGACTTTGTATGCTGATAACCCCAGTGTGCTACACTGCATTTGAGTCTCTTGCCACTACTGTTCTGCATTAGCCCATTATAACGAACATTTGATTGTAGGAACAGATCCTTATTGCTATTTCACAGGACATGTCTACATTTCCTCGAGCCCTGGAGGAGATGGGTTGTGAGCCCATGAGCACAGGACTTTGCTGGGTGGGATCTGTGTGTTGAAGTGTGGATCAAGTTATAATTTTCTCCCATTTGCTCTTCTGTCTAGTCCCACACTATCTCACATGATGCAAAATGAGATGGATCCTCGCTGCTTTTGAGACTGAAGAAGCAGAACACGATGGAAGGAGCAGCCTCGGACATATCTGAGTCCAGCAGCAGCCTCATCCAGAAGCTCGTTACATCTGCACTGGCTCCTTTGGGCAGCTGGAGGACAGGTACTTTTGTCTTGAATGTGTTTTTTTGCCATCTCTTTCCTCCTTTTTGAGTCAGTCTGAAGACCTGTGCATGGGAGATGAGAGTTCTTGAGCTGAGCTGCAAAGTGCTTCAATGTCCAAGGGAAGCCTGGTTCTAGCTGGCTCCAGATGTGTGACCAGTGACCTTTTAACACATTCAGTTCAGGCCTTCATTCCAACCCAAACTGCAGAAGAACTTGGAAATGGGTTTTATAGCTGGGTTGCACCACTTCTATGTACACTGGAATGTGTCAAGCTCGCTGCGGATGTGCTTCCCTGTGCTGCTCAGAGCAACAGGGCTGAATTCCTGGCTCTGCAGAAAGCAGCGCAATGATCCTAACTTATCCAGTGCTTACAAAGTAGAGAACTTACGTACGTGTAATGCTGCTCTTCTTACTGCTACCTGTTCTAGATGTAGTTGTTCAGCCTTACAGAATGCAGGATATAATGCCCAAGGAACACCGGTAGAACCAGGACCTTGCGCTGTGTCCAGCTGGAGCACAACAGAGGGAATTTCCTGCCCTGCGGGGAGTCGGTCTAAAGAGTGAAACAGTGGGTGGTTTTTAGAAATTCTGTCTGAAACACCTGCTGGAACAGGTAGCTGTGTTTATTTTAATGGATAAATGTATACATTTGTTATTTTTCATTCATTTTGCATTGTGTACATGCATAAATGTGGAAACATACATATGTATGTTCCATATCACACACATATACACAATCTGTAATATACATGAACACAATGCAGCATTAAATCAGGGGGTTTTGCTTCTCTTAATTACCTAATTATATTGATTTTTACATTCTGTACATCTTGGTTTTATCTGAACTTTACAGAAGGTGTAAGCAATACACATCCTGTCACATCCCATTTTCACACTAGCACTGTTGCTGTATGAACCATTGCTAGAAATAAAACACGACTAGAATAGTCAGCCATCTGTCTGGAAAGCACATGCGGTCCCAGATGGCAGTTTCTCTCCTGCTCACTGGTAGCAAAGTCCTCTGTCTAAGGAACACAGCAGAAACGTGTAACAATTCAGCGGGGATATGTATAATGTGCAGCCCTCCCCCAGGCTGGGGCTGAGGGCCCTCCAGCAATGGAAGAGGAGGGAAACTTTGAGCACGGAGTCCATCCCTGAGGGGGGCAGGTGTTCACCTCCTGCTGAGTAGAGAGATCAGCCTCCAGAGCTATCGAACTCCACAGCAAGCCCCTCTGCCGCTCAGATCTGTACAAATGGGGTTCCTCATCCCATCTGTCTCTACATGTGAATATTCCTTTGCAAGGGTGCAGTGGGGAGCAGGCAGAAGAGAGTCAGCAGGACCTTGGCAGATGAAGCTGGAGGGAGATGAAAGCCCCTGAGCTGTTCTCCCTGGCATTGCAGGACTGTTCATGGGAGAAATGAGTCTGTGTCTGCTGGAGAGCTGAGTGCTTGGTTTGCAGACAGCTTGGCTACCAAGAACTGACACTTGCCAACCTCAAAGGCCCTCAAACTAACTTCAGAACCAGTCTCCCTCAACCGAGGAGTTGCTCTGTATTGTTCGGAACAATTGCAGCATGGCATTGCTGCCTGCCCTTAGTTGGTGCTGCTTGTGGAGAGACAGCATGGGAATGTCTTTCCTGCCAACAGAGGTGAATGGGCGATGAAGCACCTCTAGTTAGCAAAGCATGGTCAATTCTGCTGGACTTGGCCTCCAAGGGTTGCTTTTACTGATCAAAATGAGCAGAAAAAGCCCAAGAATGTGAAAATCACCAAAGTCTGGGCGTGACTCTGTGAGAATGTACCTTCGTCATCCTTTGAACTCTTCATCCCGTCATGCAGTTTTGAATCTGGCCTGCGGGAGGGATAAAGGATAACAGAACAGGTTTGTACAGAACTGAGGAATACTGAAGAAATAATCACAAAAAGAATGACAGCACTCCATGCCTTTAGGAGAGGCACCCCTAACCATCAGCCTCTTGGCTGTGGCTTTCACTCCTGCCTTCAGAAGAGCTGAACAGTGGTCCTGTGAAACAATGCTGAATTTCCTTATTTCCTAATCCTTTTGCTTTGCAAAAACATCTCCTTCCTGGGTTCCAGTTTTCTGGAATGTCTTTCAAGCCTATCTCCATTCCCAGAAAAGTCTTGGCACCATCTACTGACTTTTTAACCTCATCATACCTGTCCCCATCTGCTGCTTTTCTGCCGGGAGACTCATGGATATGGTGGTGTACTGCAGAGGCTGGCACGAGTCTTTTTGTACAGGGGCAAGCTGCTGTGTGCACTCCGTGAACCCTTCAGGAGACAGCAGAGTTTTGCTTCAAAACCCGTCCTGTGCTGGGGTGTTCTCTGTCTGGAGATCAACCAGCTGTTTGCTCTCAGTGCTGAGCGGGGGCTGTCAAGGAGCCCCGTCACCGCAGTGGTACAGCAGCGATGGTGTGTGCAGGAGGTGTAACGAGTGGCGTGGTCCTCTAATGCAACGCTTCCCTCCGCGGGTCTTTGTGGGAGCACCAGAGATGCCCATCCTGTGCAGCCACCGGAGCTGCCGGTTCCCAGCTATTCCCTTTGCACTCATGAGGTCAGGAGGAAAGACAGAGCGCATCAGGAAAAAGTCTTGCTGAGTCTGCGCTGAAGGGTAAGATTGTTTTGGAGGCAGGAAAAAACCAACTGCTCATTCCTTCCTTCCTCTCAGAAGTGATTTTGCCTTGGCCCAGCTTTTGCAAAATGGAATTAGAAAGCCTTGCTGAGCATTGGGAGCTGGCGGGAGCCATCACTCAGCCAATTCATCATAACAGGAGCCTGGTATCTAATAAGCAGGTAATAAATGCGCTAAGTGTCCACCTTTAACTTGCCTGCATGCCTCCCTGCAGAGGCAGACCCTGGGCTGCAGCTGCTGATGGGGAGACATCACCCTGCCTGGTAAGCAGATGATGTCAGGCCTGCTAAAGCAATAGCTGTCTGGCTTTTCTCTCCGGGCCGTGGCATGGCAGGGGAGAGCACAAGCTCTGCAGGGCAAGGTGCGGGGTGAGGGAAGCAGGTTGAGGCATGAAAGCCTTATCCTATGTAAATCGGCCCCGGAGGCAGTGGGGCCTGTCTGAGTTCTACAAGTCACACGGCGGGTTGTGATAGGGAATGGGTAGGGTTTCACTTTGTCATGAAAAGCTTCGCATCTTTGGTTGAGGTGCTAAAATTGTGGTCTTTCCAGTTTTAAGTGCAGGAGGTGATGGGCAAAGGACAGCTAGAGGGAGATGCTTAGGAAGCGTAAGAGGATGCTGAGTAGAGAAGCGTAGGGTGATGCTCCTCCTGCTCTGAGAAAACAGCTGTGGGGCACGCTGTGGTACCAGGAGGACCTGGGCCTAGGTGCGTGGGGCCAGAGAAGCTCAAGGGAAGTCTGCCCCAGGGAATTGCCCATCCCACCTCCCCCGCTGTGCCACGGTGGGTGGCTGTTCTTGCTGGGGGACCTGGGTGGGGAGAGGTGGTCCTGGAGGAGGTGACAAGTCCAGAGGAACAGATCCCTCTCTGACCTCAGGGAAGCGCAGATCCCCAGTAGCAGTCAGTGAAGACACATGGAATTGCAAGGGCCTTTGATGGCATCGGGCAGCAGGGACTGGGTCACCAGTGCGATCTCCCTGGTGGGACTGGGAACAATCCTGGCTGGAGGACAAAGCAGGAAGGGCAGGACACAAGGAACCCTTTACATTCCCAAAGTTAGAAGGACCTGCCGGGACATAAGCTCTAGGACCACCACCTGTGATTGACAGCGCAGGAGGAGCCGTCAATCTTCTATCGTTGCTGAGGCTCTTCCCAGGGCACCCGCCAGCGTGTGGGGGATGCTGCTCTCCCCAGTCTCTGCTGGTCCTGCCCGTCCAGGCTCCAAGCAGCCACTGGCAAGGAGGTCGTTATGGTGGGGCCCTGCTCAGCAAAGCAGGGAAGCCCGTTCCTATTTGTCACCGAGCGTCGGGGCCTTGGAGGTGAATCAGATGCACTGTATTAATAGATCTAATCATTGCAAGCCTTGGTCGTGCTGTATGTAGCAATCTGTTTCCTGGCTGACAGCGTGTTCGCTGCCAGCAGGAGGGAGAGGTGGAGGAAGAAGCATTGCCCATCGGCAGCTCCGCAGGGCAGGACCTTGAAGGTGGCTGAACAGAGTTTCTTTTCACATGTTGGGTGGGTGAAATCCTGGTCTCGCGCTCGCTGATGGCAAATCTGCCGACAGGAGCAGATCACAGCCAGGCAGACTTTGGTTTTTGGAGAACTTCCCATGCTTTCAGGACAGGGGTTTCTCTTTTTCTTGGGTATCCTTGAAAAAGAGGTCTGCTGCTCCTTTTAGCTTGCTGGCAGCCCCTTATTTTGCATTTGTCTTCCTTGCTGGCGCTAGTAGTTGGTGCCACTGCTGGCTGGTGTTTCAGAGCAGCCTGAGATCAATAGGGGAGCACTTGCTAGCATCATATTAATTGAGTCTTATGCTGAGAGCCCTTGTGCTATTGATTGTAACAGTAACTTCAGCTGGAATTTGGGAAGCACTTACTTGAAGTCTAAAAAATGAGAAGCAAGCAGAACGCTGGGTGATTGGATTGACTTCATTTCCAGCGGATTACACTGTAATAATTGCGTATGTCCAGTCTGCTTTCATTACTTGTCCCTCTAATAAAAGTACCAGGAATGCTTTCAAATTTCAATATGCAGGATTACAGGGCTTGCTTGGAGCAAGCACCAGAGTACACTGGACAGGAGCAATATGAGAGACTTTATCTTAATAACTGGCAGAAGATACCCACTCACCCTGCTGTCTGCCCCATTCACATCCTTTTCTTTGCTTTCCTTCCTCTAAAAAAAGGAAACAAAAATGCCAATTACTGGCTGAGAACATGAATATTTCATTGACCTCCTGTAATTCCCCACAAAGCTGAGGAGCCTGGAAGGTAATGAAATGAGATTTCTTCAAAGAACAAATGAATGAGAGAAGATGACTGCCTAACTAAAAGCCCAGTGAGATGAGGGCATAGTCAAGGGCCTGTCTTTGGGGCGAGGGAAGGACAGAGATGCTCTGGGGTCAGGAGGGATAAGAAGAGGTGGCTGGAGGCTCATCACACATCTTTGCTTTTCCTCCCAGCCCAGGGATAGCCCTCTCTCCAAGCAACTGCTCAGACTACGGGATGGTGTGGGATGCCCGAAGGGGTTGGGGCAACCCTAGCATGAGTGTGCAGGGCTGTTTTGTTTTTGTTTTGGTTTTGTTTTGTTTTTTCCCCTGATGTACAGCCTTCCATTATTGCTTTTGGTGTGGGCGAAGTACCCTGAGTGAACCCAGACTGAGGGTGCTTTGGCCGTCAAATGTCTTGGCTTGTTTTGCAGAGTTCTTTGCAGAGGGGCCCTGCTTGCTCGTGGCTGTAAGCTTGCTGGGGTCTTGCCACCATGCTGGGGCTTTCTAGGACTTTTGTTGTTTTTAATATGCTGCAGTAAAACCTGCTTTCAAACTAATTTATTATTTTTTACAAAGGCTCCTCCCCACTTTTTTTTTTAAAGATGCTGTCAAATTGCACTTCTTAAGATTCATGGTGGATCTCCTCCGCCTGACTCTATTACCCAATTTAAATATACAACAGCAAGAGGGGTTGAATGCCACTATGTTAACACAGTGCCAGAGACCTCTGTGAGGTTGTTTGTTAAAAGCAAATTGTACCTGTTAAGGGGCTGGGAAGGGGAGCACAGCTGCTGTTAACTGCTTTACCAAATTGACTCTGACTCATTCGTTTCAAATGAAAATTGAAATGCTTTTGACTTCTTCTTTTTCTTCTTTTTTTCATCCTTCCAGTGGCAAATTTGCTTTACTTAACGCTAAGTGGGGATCATTTCTTGTGATTACTGAAAAATGCATCATAACTTTTGATTACGCTGCTATTAAGGATGCAGAATGGCAATTGCTGCTGCTTGCAGAGAGGGAGAGAGAGGAAAAGCTGCTGGAAGAGCTGATGTGTAACCCTTTGCTATGCTGAGTGCTGCGGAGAAGGTGTAACTGCTGTTGGTCTGGGACTGCAGGCTGGTGAGGCAGGACGTAGGGATTGAATTCAGACTGGATGCAAGTGGGCAATGAACACAGATGACCTCAGAGGGATGAAGTGAGGGCTGGAGCATCACTGAACTGCCACGGCTTCCCAGAAGTTTGCCTTTTGCAGGTGCTAATGATCCTCTCTTTAAATGGAAACACCCTGGAAAGATGGGTTGTTGTTTGGAAGCAGGGGACATTTTGGGGGATGGAGAGGGAATTGCCCCTAGCAGAAGGATAAAGGACACACATCCCAAGGTTGTAGAGACCCTTCAGTGGGATGGAAGTTTCTGGCAGGGGGATTTGGATTTACAGTGGGGGAATGGGGAGAATGGTGTAGACAGTCTGGGAGATGCAGCAGGAAAGGGATTGTGGAGTGCCCGAGGACATTGCCTACAGTGCTGGGGAAACTGAGGCAGGGAAAAGAAGGTGGGAGGATGAATTGCTTTATATTGCACTGTGTTTTTCATGCAGGGATTTCTTGTGTTTAGGGAGCACCTGCTATGCCAAAGGGAACATTTGTCCTCCCATGTATGTGAAGATCCCCAGGGTCAAAGCAGAGCACAGGGAGGTGATGGAGTATCTGAAATGCTGTGTGTTGGAACTGGTCAGCCCTGCTTCTGGGGCAGCTGGGCTGTAGAGCAGCAGCAAAGGCTTGACCTCAAGATAAGTGCCAGTGAAGCCAATGAGCATACTGGAGATAATACCTGCTTGGATGGGGAGAACGCTCTGGGACACTGCAGAGAGCCCTTTCCTACCTTAGGAAAGGTGTAATCAGTGTTTTACTCTTTTACTCTTGCTTCTCAGCTTGGTGGGCTGGAAACAGAGCACGCATGGACTCACGTAAACCTGTGTGTGTCCAATGTCGCACAGGATTTGGGCAGTTAACTGACTTGGGAGTTGAGGAGAGGAGGGGAGGTACTGGTTTTGCTCTGTCAGCCTACAGGCCGCTCATCAGAGGGGCCCCTAGGAGCGAGGCAGGGAGTTGTGGTGGCTGGTCACTTAGGCACTTGCTCCTTTGCAGCCCCTTTCCAAGGGGTCTTGCTTCACTATTTTTACTGCCCCTTTTGTAGCTCTTCCAGGGCACTACCTGCCCTCTGTGGCTGCTTTAGCCCTGTTTTTCCACTGGGTACTACGTTTCCCAGAGTTCCTACTCTTACAGCACTGAAGTGCTGTAACAGGCAGTGCTGAGCTGCGTCTGATGAGACATAACAAGAAATGTTGGAAGTGAGCCTGCACTTAAATAATAAGCACAAAGAGCAGTTATAGCAGACATCTGCAGCAGGCTTGGAGGATGAGGCTTCCTCTTATTCTTAAGGGAAGGAACCCTTCTTTCTGCTGTAGTCCTTGTTGCTCTGGGGAATGCTGTGGCCAAATGCAAAGAGCTGGTTCTGTCTCAGGCCTTGAAAAAGCAGAGTTGCTAGTGGGAGAGAAAGCACAGGCTGAGTTACCGTGGCTGTGTTTGTAAGTGAGCACTGCGAGGCTCTCGGCATACTCAGGAAGAGGTTTCTGCCCAGCAATACTTGCCTGTAAGCTTCCTAAAACCAGCAGCAGCGCTTTGCTGATACTGCAAGGCTGGAAAAGTTAAAGATATGTCAAGGACAGAAATGTCTGGAATGATCAGATGCAGCGATCAACCTGCAGAGCTACAAAGGAAGAAATGTAACAGCTACTAGTATTGATGAGACAGCCAGTGCCCTCCATGGAGAATTATGATTTCTGCTTTGTTTTTTTCTTCCCTGTGCACCAAACTGAGCTAGAAAGCAGAACAGACTTGGCTGGTCTACCCAGTGAAATCTGGTTACAGGAAGGGGCCTGCTTAGAAAGCATTGGCAGCTGTGTGAATTGGATTTCTTGGCTGTAAAGCTCTCAAGGGATCATACCTCTTACCAGCTCACCACTAAGCCCATCCCCAGTTAGGAGGGACCTAAACTAGTCCTTGCAGCCCACCCACCTGCCACCTCTAACATAGACAAGTAGGGGTTAGCTTTGTTTTGGGAGAATGGGGATCCTCATGGCCAGAGTCTGTGGCGTGGCAATGCACTGAAGGTCAACCAGTCTCAGCATTCCCAGAAGTATATACATGCATGCATACCTATAGATATACATATATACGTGTATATATGTGTGTGTATGTATATATAATACATATATATTTTTTTTTGCTGGCAGCTGAGATAAAAGGGATATAATGAAAATGTAAACGAAAAACTTTACACCAGGCATGGCCTGACAGAGGGAAGATTGATATCCCATGATGCTTTGTCTTGATGAGACAATGAAAAATAACCACCACGGCAGCTGTGTCAATATCAGACTTGGTAATGCACCACTAGCTGTGGGTTTTTATTTAATCCGCTTTGCTTTAAGATGATAACGGTTGTTACTTTTCAATGCCTGTCTGTCAGCACCCTGGCATTGCAATATTCCTCCGCAGCTTTGCGAGCGGGTTTCATTTATTTTAAAATACCATTTCACACACTGCTGACTTTTAACAGTGTTCCATGTGAGTTTGGGAGATTGAATAGTGACAGAAACAACACTTTTTATGAGAATACAGAATATTAAAAATGGGGCACAATATACAGATGGCAGTTTTCACTACAGCTTGTTTTTTTCCCCCCAACCTGCTTCTGCTACTCAGCTTCCCACTGAATGCATTTGTAGTAACACCATAAATGTCACTTTCGCTGACTGCCTTTTGGCATTTTATTTAAATGGGAATTCGGCTCTTGCTGCTGCCGCCACTGCATTGAGCTCGTGTTTTGCAGGAGTGCCACTGTGCACGGTCCTCTTGCATCCAGTGCATTTTCGATCAGCTTGGATCCAGGGGCTGCCAAAATAGCAACCCCAGCTGTGGCAGAGGGATGGTGTGTGCATCTGTGTATACACACCTGTGTATCTCTGGGAGGACTGGGAAGGTCACTGAAAGCCATCCAAGAATGGTTTCTAGTTGGTGAAATACTTTTCTTTCTGCTTGGCTTGTCTAAGACTCTCATCTTGCCAGCAAAATGCAAAATCATTTGCTGCTGTGATGGCACCAAGAGGCAGATGATAACTGGAGTTAGTAACTCTTGCTTTTAACTCCTGGGGCTCTTTTGGCTGCTTTCTACCTAAAATCTGGCTGTTTGCTTTAGCTGTGTTGCTGTGGTGTTGAAGGAGCCCTGTTCCCTCCAGGTTTCCTGGGGCAAATAACAGTGAAGTCTTCCTACAAGGTGATATAGTCACACGACACATCCCTCTGGGCCTGGCTGGGGCTCCTATAGCTGTGTAGATCTCAAAAATCTCAAAAGCTTGGGGTATGAAGAACCACGATGGGTGACAGTCCTTGGCAGTCCTGATCTGTCTCCTGTCACAGGGCTGGAGACAGCTGCTGGTCTGCAAGTGCTTTCCTGGCAGACCATATAGACCAAAAAGCAACAGGGAAGGGGGTAAACTGAGGACTTGCTTTGATTTGCCCTCCAGAACATTTGTGTCTCAAGGCGGCTGGAGATGACCAGTGACCTCCTGAAGCATCCCTTCTCAATGGGAAGAGACAATAATTTTGCTGGCTTTTACCCCATCGTGGTGGCCCCTGAGGGAAGAGAGTGTGAACCGCTGCTTGTGTCCTGGATGCTATGGCTCAGCTTTCTGCCTGAAGAAGCTCTGCTCCCTCCCTTTCCTGCACACTAGTTTTTTGGGCTGTGATTCTGTAAATGCTTGAGGACTCTACACCCAATGCTGTATGTATCCCCGATCGACACACAATTCCTTCAGTGTGGGGAGGAAAAGCTGGTGCAAGCCTTATCCTTGTTCCCTGTTCCCACTGCCAACAGCCCTATTGATAACCTACTCTCTGTGATAACTCGCTGTCCTCTCTAAACACAGCTCCAGGAAGGATGGGTTGCACGCCGGTCTTCATCTTCTAATTCTACAAGACACCAAAATGTTTTTGAAGACATGTAATTGCCTGTTTGCGCCTGTTCTTTGCATACCTTTGGCAATGTCTAAGTCTCGTCTCTGCACATCTAGGCTGGAATGGTTTGAACGAGTTGTAAGGGATGATTGTGGCAGAGCCAGGAATCCTGCAGCCTGATGGTCAGAAAAATGTTTCTGTTTGAAAATGGAAATATTTGTTTTGCCTAACAAGGGAAAGACAGTGGTGTTTC
>JAVJGG010000090.1:34347412-34442070 GCA_035590195.1 Aviceda cuculoides
CTTCTTGTGCCCCTCCAGCCTTCTTGCTGGCTGGGCATGAGAAGCTGAAAAATCCTTGACTTGGTCTAAACACTACTTAGCAACAACCGAAAACCTCAGTGTGTTATCAACATTCTTCTCAGACTGAATCCAAAACATAACACTATACCAGCTACTAGAAAGAAAATTAACTCTATCCCAGCCAAAATCAGGATGCTTGGGCAGCACTATGCAGCCGAGCACCTGACAGATGGAAAACTCTGGGCCTTAGTCCTCCTGTGTGAGGAGAACAAGATCACAGTAGCCTAGGGCTCTCCGCATGGTTGAAGCTTTGGGATGCCCTGGAAGCAGAGAGTCCCTCCTCTTCCATTTGTACTGTGGTACGGCTCCTAGTGGTCTCCTCTGTGCTGAAAACTGTTGCCTGGGGAGAACTTGGCAAAACAAATCCACGAAACCAACCAGATGCATCTGGGGGCCTGTATCAAGATGTGCGCCACCCCTGGGTGTGCTTCTGCAAGAAATTTAGAGGAGTTAGCCCTAGAAATCTAATTTACTCTGCACCTTGATCCTCCCTAGGAGCTCAGAGAGGAGCTGGAGGGATATTTGATTGTGAAAATTGGAATTCACATTTTGAGGAGCAAGAGGGATGGTGAAACTCAAGCAGGCCAGGGCTCCTCAAAGGACATTTGAGCTGGCTTTAGAGAAGAAACAGATCTAGACCTCACCTGGACCAGAGCAGAGATGTGTTCAGTTTGTTTCATGGAAGCGCCAGCTGAGCTCTGTTCGGAAGGTCAGGAGAAATAGAGATCCTGGTGCTGGTGCAATTAGTTTCCCTCATCCCATGGGGAGAAAGGGCTGTTAAGTGAGGAGCTGTGTCCCATGGCAAAAGGGAGAAGAATGTTATGGTGGACATGGAAAGGCCAGAAGGAAGCGTGGCAGCTTGAGACTGAGGTGCGCTGGCAAGAGCTGAGCTTTCAAGGATTTTGAAGTCTCCCCTTCCAAAACCTTTTGATTCCAGTGACCTACAACTGTCAAGGCAAATCTTGGCACTTGCTTACACAGGAAGCAAAATCTCCTGACCTTGTGCTTGGTTGAGTGGGAGGAGATGGTAGACTTTAAAGACGTGTCCCTGACACTCACTTGGCATGGTGGCCGTCCTGTCCCCACAGGGTCTGGCCAACCCAAGTGTGTCAGTTCATGGCTCTCAGCATGCTGCAGCCTCTGCTTATGTGTGAGATGCTGTTGGGGCTTTGTGTGTGTGCTCTGAAGACCTCGTCTCCTCTGACTGGTGCTGGGTCAGGACAATGCCTTGGAGAAGTGGCCTTCGCTGGCAGAACAGTTGCTTGTTTGGATGGGGACAAGTTGTGCTCAGCATTGCTGTCAGCTGGTTGTGGGGGACCCTGTGGTGTGGCATCAATGTCCTTGTTCCCAACTGCAATGTCAGGGTGCCGCAATTACTGGCTGATTTGCGTGTGTGCCCTAGTCATGGGAATGGCCAGAAGTCATTGGGTCTGCGTTAGGTGGCCGTGTCATCAATAAAGCACAATGTGATCCTTCAGGCAAGATGTATGAGTTTGCCTCCACTTCTGCAGGCTGAAGAGACAACCTGTAGCAAGCAGAGGAGGGCAGAGCATGCTCACTTAAACCGCACTCTTATGGAAATGCATAAATACAGTGCTGTTACTGAAGCAATGGGAGCCTTGCATGCTGGTTCAGAGCTTGTCATGCTGCACACAGAGACTGTTCTGCCCAGGAGAAGGTCTGAAAAAGCTTTGTGTCTTTATCTCCAGTGGCCCAGCTGTGCTGTTGGCGGTGCAGGCCAGCCATTTGGTCCCCTTTCCAACATCTGGGATTAATGGGGAGCCTTGCACTATCTTTGTGGGCTTGGAGATAAGTTCAAAATAATTTGCCTGTTGACCTGCAGAAGTCTGTGGCAGGACCAAGGACTGCAGCTGAACCTCAGTCTTCTCTGCTGATCGCCCATCTGCAGCCAGTCGAGTTTGGCTAAGAGCCAGGGCCTGCAAATGGGCCCTGCTGTGAGCTACTATTGTTTACTCTTCATATCCTATTTAAAGAGGCAAAAGTTGAAGGAAGAGTAAGGGCTTTAATTCAGCTCTAGAGCCTCTGCTCTTTACTGACTTGTGCTTTGCCAATTCTGTGTAGAGTGGAGAGGGAGAGTTGTTCAGCACCACTGGTCCTAGTCTTCGGTCTGGGAGAAGACTTCTGAGAACACACCCCAATCCCAGGCCCGTGCTTGCTAAATGAATTGGATCTAGAATTATGGCTGTTTTGTTTTTCATTGAAGTCTATAGGGTGAGATCTACCTCTGCAGTCTGAGATAAGTTGCAAGTATTGAACTGAAAAATCCAACCTTTTTGCCATATTTCAAAGTCTGCAGTGAAGACTGTCTGATTTCTGCTGGTCGATGACTTCTTTTGGAACTAGAGAGAAAGAGAAGAGATTCCCCAGGCTCCATGTGAGGTGCAACTGTAATTCAGTCTGAGTTGCTGGATGCAGAGTCCATTGTGGGCTGTTGGAGGAATATGTGCTCTGCTAGGGTTAAATGCTTACATGAAATCAATAGAAGTTTTATTGCCACCACGTGATTTCAGCTGGAAGTCTGCCACCCGTAATAGAAGCTGTGTTAGGTCTCCCCCCTCCAACTACAGGACAGATATATTAGTCTAGACAACTGAAAAATAGTGGTATATTGGGAGGCTGCGTTTTCATTATGTAAATGGAGCTCTACAGGAGGATTAATTGATTATTCAGTTACTGTG
The DNA here is from genome assembly GCA_035590195.1 of Aviceda cuculoides. NCBI lineage: Eukaryota > Metazoa > Chordata > Aves > Accipitriformes > Accipitridae > Aviceda > Aviceda cuculoides. The sequence continues at coordinate 34,350,172 of JAVJGG010000090.1, forward strand.
GATCTGTCTTGGATGTCCTGGCAAGATGAGAGAACCTGATGGAAGCTCTCCAGTGATGCTATGTGGTAGTACAAAGGAGTCCTTGAGCATCCCCTGCTCCCCTCCAGACAATGCACAGCATGGGCATGTTGCATGTTGCTCTCCCTACAAGGGGACTTGCATACCAAAACGGTGTAGGTGTCTTGATGCTTTATGACTGGTGACTATATCCTGGTACAGGCAACAAAGGCTTGCAAGTGATAGCCAGAAACAACCTATTTCAGCCTACAGCCATGCCGTATCGAGGGACTCGCCTGTTGACTAGGTCTTGCTGATGGCAGCTGGAGACCATCTAGAAGGCCCATGAGGAAACGCATTGCTGCAAGCGCTGGGAGTCGTGTGAGATAAATCCACTTTTGGAGACTTGCTCCTAGCTGAAAAGGAAGTATAATGTATTGTCTTAGCCTCAGCCCAGCAGGTGGGCGATACAGAAATAGAGGGCCAATAATTTGGAAAGATCAGGTGGGGGAAGGAGAGCACCATGATGGGGACAGGCCCGAAGACATATTTCATGGACAGCCTGAGAGCTCGTAAGAGGAGGTCTAGTGGACAATGTGATGCTGCAGGTGAATGTAGTACCATTTAGGCATAAAGGTCAGTGTCCACAGGTGACTGTTTTGGAGCAGGGATCAGCTGCTAATAGGAACAGCTACCGAGTAAATGGTTGTGCTGTTCTGGTCTCCTTTCTGCATTGCATCCATACGTGGCATTTTGAATCAAAGAAAAGGATAGCTTTCCTGTATCCATGCTGAGGTCTCCACTGCTGTCTGCATCAGGCAGGGTGTCCAGGTGTGGGGACAGCTCTGCTCTCTCCCTGTGGCCCTGGAGGGTAGAGTCTTTTTGTAGGTAAGCAAACAGGGCTACCACATCTTTGTAACTGGTTATGTGCCTTCTGGCCAGGATAACGCATTATAGCACAGAGACTGTTTTCTGAACTGGAAATACCTGTAGTATCCTTCACAGTGGTGGGAAATAGATCTGCACAGTCTGTTGGACTCAAGTTGCTGGAGGAAGAAAGGACAGCTGTGGTGAGATGGATGCACTCACTTTCTGCTGTCCTGCTGCATGGAATATAATTGCTTTATTGTTCTCTGTTCTTCCAAAACCATTTTGATACTGTTGTCCAGATCAAATTTTGTGAAGAACATTTTAAAACAAATCTTAGCCTTTGGCCTGAAATACATCACCTGTGGAAAGTTTTACAAACAAACCTGACGTTTGGAGACTGGGTGTGGAAAAGCTGTGATATTGGACAAATGGAAATTTAGATCCTGTTTATGGGTAAGAGCAGATACTGGAACTGAGGGCAATATATCACCAGATTCAGATGAGAAACAACTCTTTGGGAGTTGAAAAGATTCTAGTGTTGAAAGTACAGTGTTTTCAGGAAGGCTTGCTTATGCTGGTGAAAGAGGAAAACTTGCCTCTATTTCCATGCCTGTAAATTGGAGGAAAAAAAAATTTAAAATTCAGCTATCTCATTAAATATAACACACTCTTCCAGAAAGTTTGCAGAGCATTTTGCACTCCTGCTGAGAACAGGGCAAGAAACTTTCTGGAGACCAAAGTAAGGACCACAAGTGATGAGATCCTTCTTCTTCTTCTATGAGAAGAGAATAAACTATGGTCAACTACCCCCTTCTCGTGGGCGATAGAAGTGCATTAGGCTACTGTTGTAATAGATGTGAGATGGCTTTTTACATGCATGTCCTGATGTCGTGAAGCCAACAGAGGAGACTAGTTGTTAGACTGGCAAGTCTTTAGGGCAAGGCTTCCACTGAAGTTGGAATTTATCTCATTTATTTAATTTATACTTGCTGATGCTTGGTTCAGTATGGGCTATGTAAAGGCAGTTCAGTACATGCTCTGTGTTGCTGACATGTCTTGTACATCACTAGGTGTCTGTGCTCTTTTTTCAAAGTCGCCAAGCACCAGCAATTTAAGTGCAGTGCAAAACTTTGCAGACATGAGGCTTGTTTGCAAGACAGACATGCATTTCCACATCCTGTCTCATGGATTCCCGAACAAAGATGTTTACAGGAAAAAAAAAGCATTAATGCTATACTAGGAGGGGGGAAGCATAATGTATTCTTCAAATGTTTGTATGTCAGCAAAATGCCTGCAAACCATTCAATAGATTAATCCTGTAGCTGGCCTAAAAGGAATGGATTTCTAGCCATAACTGAGATTGGGAAGAATTGATTTCCATGTTCTTGTTGACTGAATAAGATAAAAACAAATGCCGTGGCACTCATTACTGAGCCAAGAATTCAGATCTCTGCTGCCAAACTGCAGAGTTGGGTTGAATACTAGAAACAGCCCAGCCCAAGAACTGATGAAAAGGCACTTTTCAGGAGCCAAATCTTAAACCTTTTCCATTGTGAAAATGAGTCACGTAGCAGAGCATGGCTGCTAAAATACCTGGTGACTTAGTATAGATGTATGGCTGTATGCTTTGGTCTTTCAGCCAGAGCTATGAAGGCACTACTGGTAATCAAAAATGTGAGAATGGGGAGAGGGCCTTGGCTAATCTTTCTACATCAGAGAGCTGCTGCTAGAGATGATGCATCCTCCACCTGGAGCCTGGCTATTAATGTGAGGTCTTGAACAATGTCTTAAACTCTTTGGGATAACTACTGCTCTTTGGTACTCAGTGGTCCATCATGTCTGGATTCAGAAGAGGGAAATAGCAGCTAGTGTGTGTTACTGGTGAAAGTGCTAGAGTATATACCATCCGGTGGACTTCTCTGAGGTTGTTCCCTCTAGCTCTAGATATACAAATTTCATTTCAAAACAAGAAATTTTAAATGTGTTCAGGTTTCAGGGATGATATATGCTAGTTTTACTATCAAGTAGCTCTTAGCAAGGGGAATAACGAGCTTATGCCATGACTGGGTTGGCAATGCTCATTGTTTTCCCCGCCTCTGACAAAAGACAGTAGAAAAGATGGGAGAAAATACTGGCTAGGACAGGAGCTGACATCTGCATGTGGGACAGCCATGACACTCTCTCCAGACCTATCCATGTTCCCCATGTGTGGGGAGTTGCTGGCTCTGCTGGCCTGGTCTTTCCCAAGTTCTCCCAGGCTGGAAGGGCTGCATCCTCCTGCTGGGGTGCTGTGTAGGAGAGCTGACCTCCAGCTTGGGGAGAGATAGGGGCAGCCATGGTGTCTGGATGGCTCTGGCTCAGCAGGATGCAGCTGGTATCATCACAGGAAGGAACTCCTGCACTCAGGAGAAGCACAAAGCCCTGCAGTGCAAGAGATGCCACCTCGGAAATACTTTGCATCTTCTCTTTTGTTCACCCCAAATGAGCAATGAACAGGATCTTTTCAGTTAAGCCTAGTATCCAGTGCATCAATTTTGATTAGCAGTCTCCAAACATGGCCAGGTAGTAGGACAACATGTTCAGCTTGGCCTAATTATTTTTCCCACTTCTGTCTTGTTTTTAGTACAGTTGGAACAATCTATAAAAATCAGCTCAACCGCCTCTTCAAATGCTTGGGACCGAGGTGGAATCTTCTATGCTTTGTTATTACACCATTTCAGGAGCCTTCCTTTCCCCCTGGGGCTGGTTGTCCTTGGAGCACCCTCGTGCAGGAAGCAGAGGAGGTAAGCAATACAAAAACTTGATTTGAGGTCCTGCAAATCCAAACAAATGTGTCTCAGATCCCCAGTCTCTTGTGTTGTGGATTAGGCCCATGTGAAATGGTAAATCCCTGTCCTAAAATTCCTCAGGCAAACTCGGAATCATGGCAGTTTTTGACTGACGGCAAACAGATCACTTGATAACTCTCAGTCTTATTGACATAACTCTAAAAATATGCTGCAAAGTGTAAATAATAAATGTGTAGTATCTGCACTGGAGCAAGTAAACACTGCCTGATGTTGTCTGATATTTCACTGGCAAGGTGTCCTCAGCGATGCTCCAGCAGAATAATTTTCCAAACGAGTGACTTGCGTGACAGGTGGATGTGCTGAGCTAATGCAGCCGCGCACGGAGCTGGTTCTGGGAGAGGAGGTGCACGGGGCCAGCATGGCTCTTTGCTGGAGACAGCAGCGAGCACACCACCGTGGGTCCCCTCCTGCCGGCTCTCAGCAGCTCGTCGGGGAGGTGCGAGAAAGTGCCTGGCAAGCTCGCCTTGGGCTTGCTGACACGGGTATGTTGCTAAAAGCTTTTTTCCTGTGTGGTGTGGATATATCAGCTTCTGAGGCTGAATGACACGCTGATTAATAATTCATGCTGGCAGTATCGACTGTTGGGAGCTAATCTGAGAACGCCTCAGTGAAAGCCGTTAGTACATTTGCCCTGGGTGAAGAAGCTGTCTTCCTGCTCAGGTGCTGGGGTTATGCAGTAAAGGCAGTCTCCTGATGGCAAGGTGGCTGCTGATGTGCAGCCAAATCCTTTCTAGCCTGGCAGTTGTGGCAGCCAAGACCGTGCTCCTTGTTATCCAGAGTTTGCTCCCATTCTCCTGCTTTCTGGGGTGTCTCAAGGTGGCTGGAGACCCAGGCTGTTAAAGACCAGCTTTTACCATAGCTCATAACTTGCAGATCGACTCTTGTGCCTGCTGTCTTAGAGATGCCGGGGTCTGAAATCCTTCTGTGACAGGAATGGTCTCTGGGTTGACTCTGCGGTTGCTGCTCTGGCACATCATTGAGTGTAGGCACAGTCTGTGATCTTTCCTGGGGGGCTGCAAGGCAGGAAAGCACACACAGGCTGAACTCGGCTGGCCAATCTACTGAAGGACCCAGAGGCACCTTGGGAACTTGGCTAGCAACGTGACCCTGTTGGAGTCACATCCACCGAGAAGTGGATGTGACTTCCAGAAATTGGGACGCCACAGTTTGCGTAAATGTGGATTTTAAAGGAATGAGTGGCTTTGAATGCTGCTGTGATCCTGGATGGAGGGTGCCACCCTCATGTTGTCTGTTGTGGCTGGTTGGCAGAGGTCTTCCTTCCTTGACCATGTGGAGACAATGGAAAGTCTCTGAAGTTTCCATGGGGTTGAACACCCTAGGGCTGTACAATAACAGTCTGCAATGTCTGTTCATGAGTGGCAGACAGAGGAGACCAGTGATATGTGTCCAGGAGCCCTAGGGAAACTACTCTTAGCTACAGCAGTCAGAGCCCCGCCAAGATCTGCCTTTCTTCTCTCCTTGTCCTAGTGCACAGTGCAACATTGCACTGACTTTTCCAAATAAGATGTAAAGCTGAGCTGATGTGCTTTTGCAAGCAAAGCTCTGTTAACAAGAGCAGGGATGTTAACCTTGGATCCCTGCCCAAATTGAAATGGATATAATCTCTAAATGGCTCATACCAAAATGAAATCCACTTACAAGGGAATATTTGTTCCTTTCTCCCCTGCAGTGTTGATGTGTTGAGCACAGAGGGGACAGCAAGTTGGGAGTGGGTGAATCTTGTGTTGATTGTGGTAGGGACCAACCCAGCCCTCTCTCCTCTCTGGGTGGATATTGTTCTGTCTTCAAGAAGATTTGACAAAAACGAGCTGGAACCACACAAAAACCCCCACAACAGTCCAGATCCCGATTGAAGTCTCTGTTTTGGTGGACTTTGGATTAGTCCTGAGTTGTGCTATCCTTCATGAGAATACCTTATACTTGGCACTTTCTGAGATGCCACAGTCCCTGGGCTAGGGTTATGCTGTCATCCAGCTCTGATGGAGAGTGCTCCAGGCTGGAGTAAGACTCCAGAACACTTGGCTCAGAGATGGTGTTCCTCTGTCCACCCTGGTCTGGGGGAAAGCATCTGGGATCCTGGGGGCTGTGGTTAAAAGGAGCACTGGGGACTACTCACCATGAGTAAAGGCTGTGCACCATAAGTAAAGGCTGTGCACCATAAGTAAAAGCTGTGCACCATGAGCCTGGGCAAGGGCAGTGCCTCATGCAATTGATAGGTTTTATTGCCTGCCTGCACACCAGGATCAAGTTGTTCCATCACCCAGGAGGTGTCTGGTGGCATAGTTTGGAGATGCAGTACTGTGCTTCACCATGCCTTAACATCTGGGTAGTGGAAAGTCTCTGCCTGTGTCAGACATTTATGTATGGACTGTAGCCTTGTGAAAAGGGATGCCATGGCAGATATTAGCTGGAGGAACACGGATGCAGGGGAATGTCAAATGCTTCCCTTCAGAGAGTCCTGAGATGGAGAACACGATGATGGGGCTGAGCAGCACTGGGGAGAGGACTATGGAACGAGCAGAGAGATGAGGTCTCGCTGCCATGGTCACACTGAGACCTCGACGGGTCCAGAAGACATCATGCTGAGAGGCACGAGAAGTCAGTATAACAGGCATTTCCCTGCCACAGTGCAGCAGGAATAGGGTGGTGAACATAGCATTGTGCTAGGTAACACAGCTACGTATATATGCGTAATAAGATGGAATAAGCTGGGTGTCTGAAATAGCAGTGCAAGCACTTGATGCTGGGAGATGTACTGCAGCAATGCAGGATCTCGATGTGTTTTGGTTGTCCAGCAGGACCGGACTGAGTTCTGTGAAGATGCTTGCAGCTTCAACTTCAGCAAACACTTGCTCTGGCTAATGCAAATGTTGCTTTGGAGATGCTGAGAGGATTTTCTCCCCCCCTTCTTAAAAAGAGCATATGTTCTCACTACTAACAAGCAGGTTTGCGAAGAGTCTATTTTTAAGATGATTACAGGGTATCAGTAGCTGTTCCAGTGTCAACTGTCGGTTTTGTTTCCTTGTCGGCAGTAAACTGTTGGCAGGTTTGTGCACCAGAGGTTTACTCCTTCCCAGCTGTAATTGCACAGCACAGAAATTATCACTTGCTCTGTGCATGCCTCTGCTGGTTTCTCCCTCTGAGCCTGCTGTTCACAAGCAGCTCTTCCAAGCGCTTGCTACCCAGTGAAGAGCCATGTCGTGGCATTTCCTGCTGGCAAAAGGCAAGGCCTGGCTAGATCTAACAGCAGAGGTGAGTCTAAATGTGGCATTATAATACATGTATACTTGATATCGGTGCATCCTGCTTTGTGGCGCGGAGAAGGAGCCCAGAACCCAGTTCCTCTCCCAGTAAGCCAAATGTAGAGACTGGTTTTTGCAGACAGTTTTCCCCATGTGTTATATAAAATTATAGCTACAGCCCTAGCTGGGATCCTCAGGGTGTTCAGCATAGGTGATCTGGTGGCTGGGTGTCCGGAGAGCTGGTGCTCTTCAGCTCGAGCATGTGTCTGGCACATGGCTCAGTCTTTCTGCACCTTGGATCCCCCTTTGACTGGCAGGCAGAACAGCATGGCCAGTCTCCACCAGGCTTTTCTCCACATGGCCACAGAGAATTTGAAGTCCTCCGGTGCTCTTGTGAAAGAGGATGTGAAGTCCTTCTGCTACAGCAAAAGCTGTGTTTGCTAGAGGGCACTGGAGTGTTAACTCATGCCATCCCTTCGTCCTGCTACCATGCTGCTAAAACAGAGGTGACTTATGGAGGAGGAAGCAAATAGGATCCTTAATTGAGAATTAAGGAAATCGCATTGTAAATGGTTGCATCCTCTTTTTTTTTTTTTTTAAGAGTCTAAATAAAGCCATGATTTGTGACTGCAGCTCTGCACACAGAGGTGACGAGGGAGTGCAGTGGGAAGTGTCAGCTAATGGGAGCAGGGCTCGGAAGTCCCTTTCCTTACCCCGCAGGGCATGTCCGGTAGGAAACAGCCACTTGAAGTATACTTGTTCCTTTTCCCTTGACACGGTGGGCAGCTGTCATTGTGACGATGCCTGGGTGTGAGGTTTGCTCCCTGTCCTTCAGTGCAAGTCCTTGGCATACCTCTGGGTTCAGACTCGGCCTCTCCTCCACCCTGAAAGTTTCCAAGTGCCACCGAACCGATGGGAGAGAAACAATTGTTGTGTTTCCCAGGCTGACACCTCCCGCTGAGCAGCCTTCCCCGCAGGAACGGCAGTCCTCTCGCGTTACTCTGGGGACACGACGCCTCGGTGCTGATGGGACCAGACAGGATCCGTCACTGTGCTGATGTGTCTCCTCCACAAAAAATCCTAAATGACACCAGTGTCTGAGAGACAAGGAACAAAGAACAAACAAACAAAAATATCTGTTCATTTTGCTCCCCTCTGGTCATCTGTCATCCAAATCTGGAGTGGGGACTGTGGGCTTTGTTTTGGAGGAGGGCTTGGGTTTGCGGGATCTGCTGAGGATGTGAAATTGGTTAGCTTTTTTTCACGTGAGGCCAACAAGCCTTGCAGGCCAGAAGACTGCTTCTGCTGGACTGTGTTTATGGACTATCTGTCCCTGGTTTTAGCTTGTTTTTAGAGCGCAGGATCCTCTGACTGGTACCATAACCAGTCCCTTGCAGTAGGGCAGAGGGGATGGGGCAGGGCTCAGCATTGCTTGTGCCACAGCATAGGGCCACAGAAGAACAGGCATCGGGAGGACCTTGCCAAGGTCGTGTGAGTCTGTCTCCCTGCCCCCAGGTAAGATCAACTCTACCTACTTCTTTTCTGGACTAATCTGTTTTTAAAGACCCTTGGGGATAGAGGTTGCTTAACCTCTTCCAAGGCTTCTAACAGTAATGTAACAAGCATAGAAAGTGTGTTGGGTTTTTTCTCCCTCCCCCACCCCCCTGTCTGACCTAATCTTTCTTGCCTCAATTTTTAGCCTGTTGTTTATATTCTGCGGTGGATGTGGCTGAAAAAAACCTTTCCCTTCCCATTTCTTGCAGGCTCTTTGAAAGCTGCTCTTGGATCAATGGGGACCAACTGGGATGGCTGTGCTCCTGTGCAATGCGTGTGGACACGTGTCACCTCTGGGCTCACGCTCTCCAAATGGTCCATTTCTGTCTCAAAACAAGGTGGCCAAAAGCAGAGCACCAGACTTATGATGAAAATCAGCCCTTTATGGTGAGAACCTGAGATATTCTTGCTTGAACAAGGTAGTTGGGGAACCTCACCCAGCTGAGGATGCTGACATTAAACCTTCATGGCATTGTGGCCTTAGCTCTTGAGAACAGTGTCTCTTGTTCAACTGGGCAAGGAGATTTCTCCCAGATGTGTTTTCTGGTTTTAAATTGGCTGGCAGAGTTTTCTGCTTTCTTTACATAGACAGCTGCAATTTTCTGGCTTCAGCAGTGAAGGTACTTTAAAGTTGGGTGGGTTAGTGCTTGTGAAACAGTCTAGGCTGTTCAGTTTCATAGGATTTAAGACTGGCTTACTGTTTGTGTCCTGAATGTGCTAGGAAAATTCCTTGCTTTGTCTGGAGGCCATTTCACACTTAAATTGTTGGCTTGACTCTCCTTTTGTGCAAGTTGTTCAAGCTGAGAGTTGTTTGTTCCATAACAACCTCTTCTTGTCTGTGATAGCAATATTTTGGGACCTGCCCTTGATCGCGGTTTTGAGTGACACCACTTCAAAGTGTGCTGGAGCTACCTGTTCTGGAGAGAATGGAGGAGACGGCCAAGGAAACCTGAAGAGTGTTGCTGTGGGAAATGGCAGTGCATCTAACTGAGGTAAGGAGACTACCAAGCACATGACAGCGAGCCTAGAAGGACACAAATTATGTAAGGATAGCTGGACTAAAACCTTGCAAAATAAAGTCTTTATGGCTTTGTAGGCTATCTTCAAGCAAATGATTTTCCGTGGACCTCAGAGAAGAGTTGTGAAGAACTGGCTGAGCAAAGCAAAACACAGTTTCCGTTAACCTGAGAAAACAAAACATCCAGTTCTTTAAAAACGCCCCAGTCCACGTAGCTGGAGTCCTAGAAAACAGCCTTAAAAATAAATAACCTGTAGCTTTGACTAATTACATAATAAGGCCACCGCCTTCCCTTCCACAGGCAGATGAAGCAGGTTGGAAACTAAGGGTACCGGTGTGGTGACAGCAGAGCTTGCGATGAAAGCACTGGCTCTTGTCCCTTGGCAGCCCCAGTTAAGAAGGAAATACACCCATAGGCACCAAGTCTGTTGCCTGCTACTGGGACTGCTCACTGGTGATGACATCTCAAATATGTTTTAATAACAAGTGGCTGTTAATAAGCACTAGCTACTTCACCAGCTTAGATGCATCTCTTTAAATTTAAACAGGATTAGATAAGGTAGGGAGACTATTAAATACCCAAATGAACATTAAGCAGATATATTGGAGGCTTAACAACTCTGCAGCAGATTGTTAAATTGCTCTAAATATTTCCCTACTAGTCTGGGGGTATTTAATTAAAACAACCCCTCTAGTCCTCTGTAATGTGCCTAGCAGGCCTACAAGCCCTGCACAGGGCGGGACCCTAATTGGCAACGTTAGTGTAAAGCTGAGCTGTGCTTGAGGACAATTAAAAAAACAACAGCCCCCCCTCCCCATCCCACCCTACAAACCACCCCAAGCCCCTCTAATTAGTGTGAGAAATGACGACAAAACAACTCCGAGTGTCTCCAGTGACAGGTGCACAAATAACAAGGCTGATGAAAGATTTTGCAATTAAGATTGCGCTATGAAGATTAATGGGATATTTTCATAAACTGATGTAAGATTGCCTATAACCCAGTCGCCTCCACATAGCTCCATCTCCTTCTCACCAGCCCTTCTGTATCCCTTATTTCTTAGATTTCCTTTGCCTGTATTTTCCAGGTTTGTGTGTGTCTTTGTCCCCAGCACTTTTTTCAGGTTTTGGATGTTTCCTAGCATTTTCCTCCTCTTGCTTAGGCTGGTGGTGTCTAAATCTTAGGTGTCTTCTCCATTTAAACTTGCGGGGTGTCCACATGGGACGTCTGTGTGGTGTTACTCCATCGCAGGCTGTGTTTGCAGAGCACAGAGCAGTGGATGACTTGCAGGTATTTCTGAGGTAGCTCACCTCTTGTGCTGCTCATGGTGTTGCTGCATTGTGCAAGAGGGACTAGGGCAGGCTAGTTTGTCTTTCTAGCCTGATTTTCCAAGATGGTGACATTTCTACCATTGTGTTCAGCAATTACTTCATTTTCCCATTTATTTATTTTTGGGTGGTTTTTTGGAGCTGTTTGACTGGTTTCCCCAGCAGTGATGGATAATGATCTCGGAGAGATTAAGTTCCTGCTAGTCATGTGGAAATGCATGGCTGGGTAGCAAAGAGAGTCTGTTAACACCCTACTGGGGAAGGGCATACAGTGTATGATTGACCTTTATTAGTGCCCCAAGGATCCAGCTGCAAAGCACACATCTGGCTTTAGAGCCACGTGTGCCCATGGCTTTCTGGGGCCCATGGGTCACATTGCCTGTGCCTCTTCCCAGCCATGTATCCCCTGAGTGTGCGAGTGATCCTATTAACCCAGATTAAATGTGATATGACCGCTGCTTGATAAGAAGTATTAAACTGGCAGAGAAGTAAACTGAGAGCTGGACCAGACACCCCTTCCCACGCACTCTTCGAAGAGGGAGGGAGATTTGCACCTATTGCCCAAACCCACTCCTTTCTCAGAGTTGTTTGCCTATTGCTGCTGTCATTGCTACTTCATTACTCCTAATTGCCTGTTACTCTCGATATCTCCAAGGCAGGCTAGTACACAGGGAATTTACATTTTTAATCTAGTGAAAGCAATGATTGGACACACAGCCTCCGGTCCTGGTTTTCTTCCTCTCTCAATTGCTGCCATATACCAGGTTTGATGTCTGGCTTTGCAGTCTGTCCATGCTTACCGGCTTCCCCCCCCAGGTAAGCCCTTGGTTTTCCTTCCTGACGTTTTCCTCAGCTGTGCCAGTGACTTTTTGCTGTGACTCTCCTGCAAGACCTCTGGGATCTTTGTTAGGACAGTGGGTCACAGGTTCTATGGGGGATATTAGGGACATTAGTTCTGGCTGGCTGGAGTGGGCTCTTTCTCGCTGCTTGCTTTTTCCATTGCCACGTGTCTGTCTAATGATGTGTTAGAAGAGATGCCTGCCCAAACCTGCAACCCTGCTTCCCCCAGGGCCTCGCACCAGACACGGGCCCTAAGGCTGCCCGGGACTCGCAGAGCTAGGGTTCTATAATCCCATGTGCAGGGATTTAAGAATAGTTATACCTGGGGCCCCAAAACCAGTACAACCACTTCCACACTGTACTGGTTGCTAACTGCTGGCAAGTGTGTAAACAAGACCTCAGTGAGTTGCTGTTTGCCTCCCGATTCAGAGGCTCTCCTCTGTGTTTCTCCGTGCCTCTATCTCCAGTGAAGGGACTGTAAATTCTTGTTTCCCACAGTTTGTGAACAGTCTTTAAATGAGAGTTAACGCAGGGCCAGCTGCTTGTTTCAGCCACTTCTCTGTGCAGAGGGATGCTGTGCACTCCAAGCTCTGACACCCTTTCTATAGGGTCCGTGTAAAAACCTGGTCCAGTAAAAAGGCAGGAGGATTCTGGTCTCTTAAGAAAGAGGCACTAATTGGTGGTGACACAGAAATGTAGTTTTTCCTGAGCATGGTATCTGTCTGACAATATTCCACTCACCAAAGCAAACAAGCAGAAATTAGGTCTTTCTGTCTCTTGTCCATGAGCCTTTTTGACTTGATATCTCGTTGTCTCTACTCTCTTTTTTAATTGCTCAGCTGTTGTCCTATTAGTGTCAATGCTTGGCGCAATGCAGGGGTTATAGCTGAAGTGCTCTGGCTGGTGGTGTGCGGGGTGTCAGCCTGAATAAATACAGTGGTTCTTCCTGTTCTCACAAATCTCCTTTCCCATCCCCTCCTCACCATGAAGATGCTGAAGAAAGTCGGCAAAAAGTTAGTGTAGCTGCAGCCCTCAAATGTAGGTAGCCTTCCCTCCCGGGTCCTTGGCTTGCTGGTACTTACAACCCTCCTCAGTGAGTTCCCAATGTGACTAGCTCTTTGGGGCTCGAGGTAATTGTTGCTGGGTCAACTCCAGAGCTGAGGTTATGTGGGATACCAGATATGCTGAGCAATGAGGCTGGGTGCAGTGAAATGATACTCTGTGCTTTGGGATAATCAAGGTCTTGCAGAGCCAGAAAATGCTCTGAAAACTTTCAGAGCAAAGGTGCTGCTGTGGTCCTGTCTCACTGTGTGTGCAGATCTGCAGGACTTCTGAAGGCACAACCTGTCACCCATCGCAGCCTGGCCTCCTGCTCTTGTGCGTTAGCCTCATCTCAGTGCGGTGATCTCGAGTGCCTGGCAGCAAGCCGGCTGGCTGGCTGGCTGCCTGTCTGTGCTTTTTCCCCCTCTAAGTGTCCTGGTGGTTGCACTGATGCTTGGCTCTAGCAAATTAACCTTTTGGGGAAAGTCTCCACCTTGTTAGCTTCTTGCCTGGGCTACGAATAACTCCTGAGAGGCTAATGCTTCACAGTGATCCAGAGCAGCCAGGCAGCCTGCCTTTTCCTCTTTGCTGTGAGTTTCCTGGTGCTGGTGGGTATGTAGGGCAAGGATGGGAAGACGTCAGAGTCCAGATCTACTTTATGGGTTGAGCTATCCCTTGCTGTTGCAGTCCGCTGGGACAAGGGAACAGAACGTGCCTCATAAGAGATTGTCCCTGGAAAACTGTTCTTGCCAAACACTGCACAAAACTGCTTTCCTGCTCCCTGGAAGAAGCACAGATGGTGCCAAACTGAGCCTGCCAAGGAGCAAGTCCCATTGTCCTAGTCGCCTGTGGTTCTGCTGTGACCTCTGTCACTGTCTCCCTCTTTGCCCTAGAGAGCCCAGAGCAATGTGTGGCTGAGCCTGCCTGCTCTGTGGGGAGGTGGGAGGTATCCAAATGGATGTGCCCTGACCCAAATGGCCCCTGTGCTTAGTGCCAAACAGGTCGAAGCAGATACTGGAGCCCAGTGCGGTAAGAGGTGTCAGGAGATGCAGCAGCAGAGCCGTGGGGGGACCCCTTTGCTCAGTCCCCAGCCTGGATGAAACAGAAGTCCTGAGGAGTGAGCAGGATGTGGTCCTGCCGTTAAAGATGCTTTGAAACAAGCAAACACGTGGGCGGGAAGGGAATTTGTGTTGCAGAGCAGATTTAATTCTTGGTATTTTATAACCCGAGTGCCTGACTTTTTACAGATGTGGTTTTACTATCCCCTCCTATCTTAATAGCTATTTTATAAATATTATTATGAAGAAGTCTAATGCTAAAGGGAAGCTGGGCTTTGTTTTATCTGAATAGCGCTTTCTTCCAGCTTGGGATAAGGGCTGTAATGCTGCAGAATGAAGCTGAGCTGGAACAAAAGGAAATCTATTCATTAACTTAAATCGTAGTAATTTTAGCATGACCCAAGAGGAGCCTGGTGAATCTAACCCTCTATTTTCCCACATCCTTCCTAGCGAGTGCCTTTCTTTCTAGCTGAGGTTTGAGAGCTGACTCACTTCTAGACTACAGTGAAATTTGGGGTGGATATTTTTTTTTCGTTAAGATTAGAGTCAGTGCTGTTACAACAATTGCAGTGGAAAGAGAAATGATTGTCATTGTTGATTTTGATGTGTAAAAGCTGAATTTAAGTTGTCCACTTACCAATTTCCTAGTTATTGGATTTATTTTTTTTCATTATGCTTAGTCACAGATCTCTGTAGATGCTGTAACCCCCCATCCAGGGTAGGAATCATGGCTGAGACCTTGATTGCTTGATCCCTCTTTTCTGTGGACATGCTCTTGATTTTTGTAGGACTCTGTGTTTTGTGGTGGCAGTGAGAGGTCAAACCGAGACCTAGGGGAGGAGAGGTGCAAACAACTGCTCAGGCTGGACTGAAAGGGACCTGCTATTGCCAAGGCACGTTGAGGAGTCCTGGCCCCTGACCTCCCACAGTGTGACCAGCCTTACTGAGAGACCTTGGACCTTTCCACTACCATGGGCCAAAGCCAGCGCTCAACTTCCCTTGGCAGGTTTTTATTGCTGGAGGTTGTTTGGTTTGTTTTGGTTTTTAAGAAGCAGCTACAGTTGTAAAGATGGAGTGGAGGGGGTTCCTGGGGGACAGAGGACTAGAGGGTTGGGGACACAGGAGGTCACAGGTATCTCTGCTTTCTGCATCTCTGTTTCCCAGTCTGTAAAATGGGGGCAAGGAGGTTGATAACTTACATAAGAGCTACTGGCATGCAGTATTTTGTAAAGGCTCCGAAAAAACCTTCTGGATGGCAAAGCACAATGGGAGCACAGACAGCCTCATCACTCAGACAGCAAACTCCTACATGTGAAAACGTGAGCTGGGAGTTTGACGTATCTGCTACCCAAATGCTAGCAGGTGACGAGCAGATGGGGCCGCCGGGCGCTTGTCTGAGGTCTGCCTGAGCAGAAGGTGGAGGGGGAGTGGGGATCCGAGTGCCGGGACTGCTTTTTGTGTGTTGTCGATAGCTGACACGTGGTTCTCACCAAAGATGTAAAAATAGAAGCCGTTGGCTTGTGCGGGGCTGTGGCACGGCACTGCTTTATCTGGGAGTTTGGATGTCACGCTCTCCCAGTTATTTATAGGCTTCAGGCAAACCTCGGGAGAAGGACAAGAGGAACAGAACGTGGTAAATGTGTCCCATGGTGGTTTTGGGCCACGGCGGTGCCTGGTGGGCTGCGGGCACTGGGAGTCCTCGCTCTTCCCGTAACGGTGTCTGTCAATCCTGCAAGGACTGACGCAGGAGGGCAGTCCATCTTTGGAGGGGCTCTTCTTTCTGATCCACATGCATGACCTGCCTTAGTGACGATGTGGATTTAAACACATGGGGGAAGAGACGGGGGTGGATTGAAGGAGTTTATGAAGAGCTCTGCAAAGGGCAGAGGCAGCAAACAGCTAAATCAATGTGTTGTGTTTTGGGAGTGGGGATCTGCTTTTCTGGCAGGTAAACCAGCAGAGCAGTACATGTACCAGAGGGTTATGTCTTGCTGCAGTCTGGAGTCCTTTATCTGACAGCCTCTTGCTTGTGGTCCCAGTCGGTTTGCACTATGCAACCTCCCATACTTCCATTATTCTTGAAATCCCCAACTATATGCCCCAGTGCCACCCTCATGATGGAAGGGAATTGGGTATTAAAAGCCTCAAGACACACAACCCCAAAATCTGGTTCCCACCATAGATTCCTCTCCTGAGGCCTTGGAGCTCTCCATGTGTCCATGCCTTTGTCCCTCTGCCCCAGTGCAACCTCAGGAGAAGCTGGCTGAGGCTGTGGGGGCAGGATGGCTGGGCTGTTGGATGGATGGGAGCATGGGGCTGGACAGATGAAAGCCAGCAGTGTGGAGGGAGCCAGGGCATGTGAGCTCTGCTTATGGATCCATCTGTGAGCTTGCTGGGAGGTAAACTGAGAGGTGCAGATGGTTGGGGGTATGGGTGACCTCTGTGAGCTCGGCCATTGGCTTGTTGCTTCACCCTGCTCAGCTCCTGTGACACAGGGGAAACCAAGGCAAGAGGGTGAGCCTGAGACTCCAGACACCCTCCTGCCTGGAAGCCTGGAGAAGAAACCCCCATGCTTCCCTGGGAAGGTATCCAGCCCTTCCCTGCCCATGTAGGGCTGGGAAAAAAACCCAGGATCTCCTCTGGACTTCCCGGTGGGATTGTCCTCCTCTCTCCCCTTCCCCACAGCAACAAGCTGTGCCAGTTCACAAGCCATTGAGAAATAGATGCCCGCGGGTCCCCAGTGCTGGTGTTAATGTGATGGGGAGAGGGGCCAGCACACCTGATGGTGGCTTGGAATAGGAGGGAAATGATTACAGCTGAAGAGGTCGTATACCATAGTAATCCTGAAAAGAAACATTATGATTCATCATTCCTGATGTAATGTCATCTGTTTAATAAAGCCGTAATTCACTCTGTGCTCATTTTTAATGGGGCTATTTAAGTAATGGCGTTGAGTTTTCTCTTTCCCAACCTCCCTCCACTGCCATACTAAGTAGGTCTTGGACCGAGCACTTGAAAAGAGCTATTGGAGCTGAAGACTTTTTTTTATATTTACAATATCTTTCAGGCCGTAGCTGAATAGGGTATTATTTATGTCAAATCACTACTTACCCTGAAATATGGGGAGAAGGAAAGCCAACAGCTGGATATGGTAATGAGTAAATAAACCATGTGTCTCTTTAATGATAGGGACATGAATTTGTGCCGCTTGGGGAAACGGCCAGCGATAAGATGTCTTTCACTGGGGCTGACCACAGAGCAAGGGCACCCCAAAATTTATGTTGCTGGAGGGTTCCCTTGGCAGCTTGCTGGGAAGAACAATGGTCTGATGGTTCGAGGTTGGCTTTGCTGCCTGTTCTCTGGAGGGTGTTGTCCACGTGCAGACACAGTAGTGTTTGCTACCTCCGGCTTGGTGGCACAGTGTGATTCTTCCCAAGAAAACCTGGATCTTGAAGTTGTGGCTTCTATGGATGTCTTAGAAACTCTGGGTTCTTAAAAGAGAAATCCAGAAGGGTCATTTTGGGAAGAAGTGGCGGGAATGGGAGTGTCTGTGTCCCCAGTCCACAGGGAGAAGGTGTAACTGTTCTTACTGTCTGTTTGGTTTTCTTCAGGATTATTTTCTGTGTGTGGAGAGAAGCATGTCTAGGGACGTAAATTTTGAATGCACATGTTTGACCACCTACAAGTGACATCACCTGTCTGTCTTCACTAGTGCAGAGGGGCAGGAGCGTTTCTGTCCCTGGGGATGTGTTACAAGGGCAAATCCAGTGAATGGGCTACTGATGCAAACAGTTAAAGGAGAGGGCAGATGCTGAAGGGAATTACCTGAAGACAGCAGAAGGCTGAAGACCCTGTTGAAGTAGGTATGCCAAGGTCAAACTTCTTTGTGCATTCAGTCTCCTGTGCAAGGGAAAAAGGTATTTTCATTCTGTGGCAAATCAGGGTTTGTGCGAAGTTGGTGTAGGGTGAAGCTTGGGACTACAGCCCTTATACCACAGTTAAGGTTCATACACCTGGACATATGCAGAGGCTGTGGGAGTTCTTGTGGCTGAGCATCCCTCTGTACTGTGTGGTGTACAGACACAGGACAGAAGGTCCCTGTCTCAAAGAGCTGATGCACCACTAGGTGAACATTGACATGTAGCCAGGTGGGCCCATTTCTCTTGAAGTCGGCTGTATGCCTGTCTTTCCGTGCCTGTAAGAAAAATAAGACCTGCCAAATTGGATGGATCATTTCTGATATAGGTGGCAACTCCTGACAGTGGCCAGGAGCAGATGCTTTGGGAGTATATGAGTACTGGGCATTTATGGACAGATCCTTTCCACTATATCTACCTGGCTTTTGGCAGCCCTTGATGTAGGGAGCGTCCTAAATAAAGGAGTCTCTTAATGTCACAAGAGAGTTGACTTTCTGCATGAGAATTATTTAACCTTTCGAAATTCATTCCTATGCGTTCACTGTGTGTACGTTTTATTGAAAAACCAAGTCATCCCTGCCCTCTACCATAGTCCTTCTGAAAGAGAACCAGAACTGTGACTTATTACAGCTCCTTCTAAGGTGCTTTGATTTTGTTTGAAAGGGCCATTAAAAATATTGCACCTTGCCACCCATAGATTGCTTAGTTGGGAGTCGCACATGAAGGCCAAAAGGGTTTTATTTGAGAATGTGCTGTTTTGCACAGATTTTTTTGCCTAATTCAGAAAGCAGGGTCACTGGTTTTAAGAAGCCACAGATTAAAATAAAAATAACCTCAAGACCTGTACAGTTTTTGTGGCTAGCTGCACTTTGTATTTTTCCCTAGAATTTTTAGATAACAGGGAGTTTCCAACTATCTCCCCAGTTATCATACC
The DNA here is from genome assembly GCA_035590195.1 of Aviceda cuculoides. NCBI lineage: Eukaryota > Metazoa > Chordata > Aves > Accipitriformes > Accipitridae > Aviceda > Aviceda cuculoides. The sequence goes on from JAVJGG010000090.1 coordinate 34,368,840, forward strand.
AGAAGCAAGAAAGGAAACAAATAAGGAAACTTGAAAAAAAACCCCATAAGCACCTTTAAATACCCCACGCTCAAAGCAGTTTCTACTTTTGTCCCATCCGGTGGTAATTTATCATGGTGGAATTAGGCAGAAGCGGAAGCCAGCCCTCTGTTCTTTGGAGGAGCTAGGAAAGGCAGAAGGCTGGGAAGGTAGGTCCTGTCTGGATGAGGACGGTGTTAGGTGTTATGGGGGTCATCAGGCTTCCTGCAGGCCCCTTCACTGTGTCTCACAGGCTGGGTCTCCCATGCGGCTCCTGCTGGAGCTGCATCCTGTTTGGACCATGGGATTTGATGCTACACGGACCTGAAAGGAAGGTCAATGGATGTCATGTGAGGATACTTGGACTCTTGCCCAGCCTGTGGAGGTGAGAGGATGTCTGGTGATGAAAAGGTTAGTTGAGGTATCATGTGCTATGGCTCGGACATGGCATTTGGGACAGGTCCTGGCTTTAATATCCCTTTCCTCCCCTTCTTTCCTCATGCTGCTCCTCACCTACAGAATGGGAGTGATGGTTTTCATCTGCCTTTTAAAGGGTTTTAGATCTGATGTGCCCAAGGGCTGAGACTTTCATAGGGGGATTGTTGCCAATTTCCCTGTAGATATTGAAAATATTCTTTTGCTCTTGGTATAACTCAGCATAGCTTGGTCTGAACACCTGTGCTCATGTCAAATGCCACCTAATTCTACCCATGGTCTTGATTTGGGCTCAGTGGAGCAGGGTGCTGGTCTTCATTACTCTAGCCCTGTATAAGCAGCTGCTAAGGCTGAGTACCTTTTGTGCGGTGAGAGGAAATTGTTTCTGCCTGCCTTTTATGTCTGCACTATCACCTGAGGAGCCCTCGCTGCAAGCTACCAGGGCTGTGCTTGCATGGCTTAGAGCGGGAACTGTAACCAGCATGTCTTTCCTAAAGCAAATACCAAAAATTACATCTAACAAATGCTGTTGAGAATGTGAAATTTGTGGGTAAATCATAACAACGTCCATGGGGTCAGCAGAGAAGGATAAACCTGCCACTTACAGATGTTCAAGGCAATAAAAAGGGCCTGTAAAGAAAAGCCCTTTGTTGCCAGGCAAAGCCACAAGCACAGAATTGCACCGTGGCTGGGGCCTCCCTCTTTCCTGGGAAGCAGGGAAGGGGTTAAGTCTGGAGCTGAGCACTCAGCTTGCTCTGTATTATGTCCAGGTGGCATGACGTGTGAACAGACGAAAGATAAAAATCGCAGCGGATAAAATCACAGAGGAAATGGCTCTGTCTGAGCCCAGATCACGACGCCTTGCGCTGACCCCACAACCTGAGCTCCATCAGTCAAGTTGTCCTTCCCTTGACTTCTCACCCCATGCTCTGCTGCTGCCGCTACTCCATAAAAGAGGAGGGTGGTGGGAGGAGGGGAGAGGCGGCTCAGCCTGATGACTAAGAGGGTCTGAGGACACAGGTCAAGTTCTTTCTGCTGGAGTCTGGAAGGGAAAGCTGAGTACTCTACCAGACCCTGCTATAAAACGATCTTCCCCATAAAAGGACCGAACAAGTATCCGGAAGGCGAGTGCGGTCCTCGTCTTGCCTTGGCTGGGGATGGGGGGGTGGTGGAGCAGAGCCAGACTGCCCCGGCTGTCGGAGACCCTTGCTGCCCTGCACAGAGAGCAGTAGCAATGTGTTAGGGCTTGGGGTTTTGCTTTTGAGGCTGTAAGATCTGCGACTCATCTGTCAGTTGGTCCCTTTCTGTCCACCCCAGCCAGCTTGGCAGCTGTGTATGTGTTAGCTCTGCTGCTCGGAGGTGAGGGGAGAGACCAAGCTGTCTTGTGCAAGGATGTTGCTGCACCCTCAGTGTCTGGTCACCTTCAGGAGAGAAAGTCTTTGAGGGCTTTGATCAGCTCTGCGGGCGTCTCTGGGGGGAATGAAACTCCTCAGTCTCCTTGTTCATCTGAGACAGGTGGCATCGGTGACAGAAATAAAGTGTGCCACTGTCCCAGAGCCAGGCAGGCACAGCTGCGGGGAGAGGCACTCTCCAGGCGGGATCACGCCTCGCTCTCAAAGGAGCCATGTTCGCTGCAAGGGATGGAGGATGCTGGAATTTGCTCCCTTTGTCTGATCCAAAAGAGCCTAGTTTTGGGGAAGGCCTTCTGGGCACGCTGCATAAGACATCTGTTTTACAGGGTGTTTAGGACGGGGCTCAGCTCAGGCTTCCCAGAACTGGGAAAGGCTGGGAAGTGGTTCCCAGTGGTAGCTGGCTGGGTTCCCCTGCTGTAATTATCTTTTGCAGCCCTGGGATCTGAGTGTTCCCAATGACACTGTGCTAGGGCAATAAGAAATGGAAGGGAGTTTTTAGGCGATGAGACTCTGAACTGCTCTGTGCATTTAAAAAAAAAAAAAGTGCTTTATTCTCTCCTACGGTATAAAGACGCAGTGGACCACAGCTCTGGTGGCTTGTGGCTTCATGTTTATATGGAAACTTGTATTTTCAGTTCAGCTTTAACTAGTTCCCTGTGTATTTTAGTTTAGCTTAACTCAGCCTGGTTTAATTGGAATTTATGCACCAGAATAACCAAGCTGGTTCAGAGCTGGCACCCCCTGACCTGCAGGTGGGCTTTGTTTTTAGAGATGCATGCAGAGGTATAGGAGACTACCACTGTCTCTAACTTACTGGGAACAGAGCTACAGTGGTAATGTGCTTGGGCACCAGTTGATGCAGGTGCTGAGGAGCCTTCAGTCAAATGGTGATTGTGATTGAGCTTGGGTTAAGCAGCTGCTGAGTTAATCACCCAGTCTGTGTGTGTATGAAGCCTCTGGGCACTAAAGGAGCTAATGCTCTGAAGTCAACATATGCCGTGTTAACCCATCCCAGGGCTGGCTGCACCTGTGGTGATGCCTGGGGCTCGTGGTGGAAGGTGAAGGCTTATAAAGCCCTCTCCTTCCTGGGGCTTTGCTCCCCTGAGGCTCGTGAGGGCTGTTGGCCATTTATCATTGCCTGCTCGGAAGTATGTACAGTGACAGGGTGAGCACCTCCAGACTGAGACGTGACCTGGTAAAAGGAGGATGCATGTGCCCATTAAAAGTTGATTTAGAGCTTAATGAGCATCATGCCTTTGCCTCTTCTTGCTATAAGGAAGGTCGGGGTATAGTGACCAGACCCTATCTGGGAGCAAAGGTGTGTCTTGCCTTTGACAGCATGTGTAGCAAGAGCAAGCGGGCTCAGAAAATGCAAGCAGTGGTTGAGAAGACTGAGGACTTCTTCCCTGTCCTGACCGAGAAGGGAAGGGGTAACCCAGGAGCACACACTCTGGCAAGGATGTGGGGAATGTCCACAGAAATGGACGTGACTTTTGTGGGGGGCAAGATGCTTGTCTGTGAGCAAAACCACCTCCCCATGTGAAGGATTGGGCGGCTGCATTTCAGGTTCCCGGCAGGCTCTGCAGATCGTCTCCAGCTCAGCGAGCAGATGGGGAAGCCCATTTGTGTACTTCTCCACTCCCAGAGAGGCTGGAGAGCATCACCACTTCTCCTCCCCGGGGAAGGCAGGTCTGTGGCACGACCTCCCACCTGGGGAAACGAGATCAGCAAATGACTCCTAAGTAGCGTGTCCATCACTGTCAAATTGACCACGGATGTCAAGCGTGAATCGGCTGTCCCCGCAGCGCGGCCGGAGCCAGCCCCTTAGCTGGCTGAGTCGAGCTGTGCTGACTCCCCGTGATAGCATTTTAATGTGAGGGATGACAGAGGCCTCCAAGTTAATGTCTGCAGAGAGGTGACAGTTTTGAATGTCAGCCAAAGTAGAAGGCCTGCCTGGAATTTTGCAAAGAGTGAAGAGGATGGGCATGAAATTAGCACAGGCAACCGCGTCTGCCAGCAGCCTTGCGGCACTGATGCCTGGTGCTCCCGAGAGCCAGCCACCTGAGCAGACCTTCCCGCTTGGACCTCGGAGGATGACCTGTGTGTCTCCCAACGCGGCTCTTCCCAGGAGTGCCTTCAAGGACTGGAGGAGGGACTCGAGCCTGGAGCTCACTGTTGCCCTCTTGGGAGGACCACCGGGATGCGGGATCGGAGATAGAAATGCCACGCTGGTGATAGGAGATGGACATAAGATTGGAGCTGAGCTGGTGTCTGCCTGCTGTTACTAAGAATAATCAGTGCGTGTATTTAGATGAGGCCTGGCTCTCAGGAGCTTGGCTGGCTGCCCGAACGGCCTCATGGAGTCCCACAAGAAGGCACTCCTGGTGATTAAAATCTGATGGCAAAGAGCATCCGCGTAATTCCTAAACAGCTTATTCATGAAAGCCTCCTGATGCTCATTGTGCAGATGAGGAAATGGCCAGTACAAATCAGCCCAGCCCAAATGAGTGGGTATTCCTGTCCTCATCCCTGACCTTGGGCCAGGCAGCTCACGTTGCTATGCCTCAGTTTCCCTCCCTTCCACAGGAGAAAAGGCTGGGTTTCTTTATGGAGAAATGTTGGGGAAAATAAGTGGCTGCAGAGTTGCAAAGGGCCTGAAGACTGCAGGTGGGAGGCATTCCTGAAAGGAGACGAAAGCACTGACAAGATACTGAACACAGCCAAGAGCTAGGCTGGATATATTAAAGAAAAAATGAGGGAGATGTCTGTGGTCAGCTTGATAAATTGTTTCCCGCTCAAAGCTGTATTTCTGTGTTATTGTTTGCCTGCGATGGGATCTTGACCAACTCTCCTCAGGCTCACGGGCTAATTGCTGAGTTCACAGAGTTGCAGATGAGCTTCCATGCTGTCGTCTGAGCTGGGACTGGGCTGAACTGGTTGTAGACTAGCCACTGGAAAACCAGTAGTGGCTCTATTTGGTAATGCATTACAGGGTACAATATTCCTTTTTAACCAAGTAGAGCCCAAACCCCTTCAAAGGGTAATACTATTTGTTAGTAACCTTCAAAACAGGGAGGAGAGCATATTTGTGTTTGGGTTCCTTACGAGATACTGTCTTTAGTGTGCAGAAGGATTTTCAGAAACCTGGTCTTCAATGGCCAGGAAGATTAGGGAGCAAGATACTCTTCCTCTCCTACCTGCAAATTGCATTTATGTCCTTGCTGCAAAAGCACAGGGAGGAAGGAAAAGGTTGGGTGATTTAACTACAGTCTCTGTTCCAGCAAGGCCACAACTTGGGGACTCTTGTGTTCTGTTGTGACCCTGTATGCACACCCTTTGACTTGAGTATTTGGGAAGTTACAGCTTTGATACAAGAGAGCTTTGTGAGAGAGATTCCCTCATGCCCAAAGCAGGATTTTAGGAGCTGTTTAAATAAAAATCTGTCTTGCTATTTGCATGTAGATAAAGCAGTGTAAGGAATGACAGCAGCTATTGTACGAATGCGATTGGCTCATGAGGAAGAGGATTGTTGCTGTAGTTATGGGCAAATCCCTTCAGAAAATGTTTCTTGGGTTTTGGGAGGTCCTGGAGACTCCAGGAGCTGCTAACTCAATCCCTGTGTTGCTGGGATGGCACCACAGACAAGGCTGAGATGGTGTTAGAAGTGAATTGTGGCTGCTCTTCTTGCCAGGGATTCACGTCCAGCTGCCTACAAGCATGTGAAAGTGGAGATGATGAAGGCTTTGGCCACCTCTTGCTCGAACACAGATTCCCACTTTGCCATTGCACTGAGAGCTGCAGGGTGGCAGTAGGCCAGTTATGCAAAAAACCCACTGGAACTCCTCACAGATATGTCAAATGTCCATTACATGTGAAAAAAACCACAACCAAACAATCAAAACCAAACCAAACCAACCAAAACCAAAACAAAACCCCCCACCAAACAACTGACACACCCGCAAACCAAAAACCACTTCTAAAGGAAAATAAAAAACTTACTGTGGACCACCTAGTTCTCAGCACCCCAGAAGTTCAAGTTAGTGTTGGTTTTAGCTGAATATGGAAATAAAACAGTATTTGTACTGAGAAAAGCCTGCTTAAAATAAGGAAGGAAAATGTCTAAAGTGAATTTCAAATTTCTTATTTTAAGTTGAATGCTGTCTTTATGTGACTGGGCAATTGACTGGAGAAATCCTGGGCTTTGTTTAGCTATTTTTCTTGGCAGCACTTTGACCTCTAGGTATCTCCTGGTCTTGACCTTAGCTCTTTTCCAGCCTTGGCGGAATGCTGAAATTTGCAGGCTTTTAATCCCAATACATCAAATGCCAATCTTGCATGTGCTGAAGTACTGACTTGTGTTGTCCTAGCCAGTGCTTGTCTGCCCTGTTATGTGGCTTCAAGTGTCTTTCTTTGATAGTGTTGAAGGACGCTAGTAGGCTTGTCTCTCCCTGGGAGGATGTGATGTTTGACCCTCTCCTCTGGACCCAGCACCCAGGTAGCTCTTGCTGGTCCGGTCTTGCTTGGTGGTAGCATAGGAGACATCTCGCAGGGAGGCTCTGGCTCCAGTGCAGCCCCCTGAGGTCCACCAGGAGGGTGCCTTTCATCAGCTTATGGGTTTTGGTGGAGCAGAACTTTCCTGCCATCCCCGTTGCCATGCAGAGTACTAATTTTTCCTTCCCACCAATGCATTTTTCACTCAATCTAGAGTCTGTTAGCTCCCAAAGAATGGGTGGAGGTACTGTGGGAGAAGACCTGTGTGGATTAAACTCCTACTTGCTGCCATCCCTGCCTCCTCTGCCAAAAGCTGTGACCCGAGAGTGTTCCTTCTCCTCAAACTTGGGCTATGAGCTAACGCAGAGGAGAGATGTGTGCGGTCGTTTATCCTCCTCATCGACAGATGGGATCCGACAGCTTCTTCCCTTATGCAGTCACAGACTCCACAGCTTGCATCTTTTTCCCTTTTCTGCCAGGAATAACTTTGGGGGGGGCTTTAAAAAATGTTTCATTAACGCTTCTGGAAATGTTGTTTTGTGTGTGAATTGCAGGAACTATTTACAGTAACTTCTTAAATGAACCTTACAAAATGGGAATAATTTTACTGTGTGCAAATTTCACAGCCTTTTACTGTTCTGATTTTCTTTTCTTTTTTTTTTTTTTTTTTTTTTGACAGCTTCTACATTTTAAAGTTATGGCCCCAGGCCTAAGAAACCCAGTGTCTTTTTGGGCCAGGTGAATTATGAATCAGCCTTGAACTCCCTTCACAGTGCTGAGTATTAATGTGTCCATATTGCAGAGGGTTAGTGACTTAACCAGTGGGTTGAGCAGAGAGCAAAGAGGGGACTTGAGGTCTCCAAGTATTTAAGGCAGGGCACTATATTCTTTCCCTGCTAGACAGATGGGAGACAGTGAGGCCCATGGACCTTGGAGAAATTAATGGGTCCCTCTGAAAAAACATCCTGCTTGGAAATGAAATGTTACTTGTACAGCCGTGTGCTCTGTGTGGCTGCCTTTATTTTTATTGGCCCCTCATCCGTTAAAGTTGTCACCTTCTGCCATCATCCCAACTTTCTGCGTTGGGAGAAGGTTTGGTGGTAGACCTCTTCCATGAAGCGTGGGGATACTTGTCAGTTGTGCTGTCTGCAACTTGTTTTAATGGGGGTTGTTAACTGATTATCAGCTTAAATGAAGATATTTGCTGAAAATTTAATTAAAACTGATTATGTGAGGTGTGCTTTTTCTTGGCTGGGGAGCTTCACTGTACAGTAAGGTGGAAGACTGCTTGCTCAGGAGCAAAGAGCCTAGGGCCCATGGGCAGGCAGCTGGCTTGGATGTGTAACTGAAATGGTGGGTAGCTGCCAATGGTGGCCAAGGGCCCTCAGGTTGCAGGGCCTCTTGCTATGGCTGGTGTTTTCCATAGAGTTTGGGTGGCAGCGACAGAGCTGCAAGCTCTGAGCTGGTTTTGGCTGGTACCCAACTCGATGTCCCCACATGAGATCTGGGGGTATCACATCTGACACCTCAGCAGCCAGAGGGGGTGCAGCTTATCTGGTCTGGGCCACATCTGTAGGGTTGATTGACTTGGGCAGGAGAAGAAGAGTCCACTTCGTCCTGCGACTTGCTGGACTTCTGATAGCTGAGTACATAGTGAAGACTCAGGACTGATCCTGCTGCAAGGCTGCATTTGGTTGAATGGGGCCATGTATTTTGTTTAAAGCTTTTGTTAGCAGATAGAGTGCTTCCAAAAGATGCTTTGAAAGGAGAGTGTGCAGGCACCTCTCTTTAGATGCTCAAATACAAGCATGCCAAAGAAAAGCACGTCTCTATCTCCCCAACAGAAGGAGAGCTTCTCCATAGACATGAGTGTGTGTGACCACCAGTTGTGTTGGCCTCTGTTCTTGCAGAAAGCAAAATGCTGTGCTGATAACTCTGTTTATTCCATTAAGTGCTTTGCCTGCTGAAGAGAGGCATGATAACGTAGCAGATGTCTGATATTTTCTCTTAAGCCCTTCTTAAATATTTTGGGCTGGTCAGTTTTGTTGATCTTTCCTAACTTATGTGAGTTACCTGCAGATCCTGGGTTTCTGGAGAAAGATGTGTTGGATAATGTTTCAGCCAGCCACTCTTGTCCCCAACATCCTGAGACTCTTTCCTACCTCCCAAACCAGCCCTACTGGCTTCGGGTTTTGACTTGCATTATTTATTGATCTCTTCTTTACAGCAGCCCTTCTGCTAAAGCCAAACCTCGTCTTGTTGAGGTTGGCTCCTTGGCAAGTGTGAATCTTACAAATTTGTCCAGGTTCAGAAGAAAAACAACCGTTTGAGGGTTTACAATTTAACTGAAAGCCAAAAGGAAACACAGCATTTCATTTTGGATAATTAATAGAATTTTTGATAGGACAATAGCACTGATATTTTTGTTGAAATTTAGTAATAAGTTCTGTCACTGAAATGCTTTTTTTGAAATATAATTTTAATTTAATTTGAAGCAAAAAGCATTTCAAGATGAGGAAAACTGAACTTCTAGGCTCAGAAATACTGCAGCTAGGCATTTTGATTTTGCAGAATTAAATCATTTCAGTGTGAAGAGCCTTCAGTGTGAAGGAGTCAGGAATGATTTGAGAAGTATTTTGATGTTACTGAATCTGCATTTCTCCCTGGTTATATACATATCATGTGTGTACGATAGTGGAACATTTTTTACCTGTTTCCACAGTAAATGAGTAGCTAGCACAGTCCTTTAGTGAAAAGCCTTAGAATTTAAATAGACAAACTGGCAAGTTATTTAATCTCTGGATACTTTTGCCTGCCAGAAAAAGAGTGCTTTTTCACTTGCCCAGCTCAGTCTTTGGCCAAGCCAAGAACTAAAGTTGGGTCTTCTGAGTCCTTGTCCTGTGTCCCGTGACAAGATCCCTGTCTTTCCTCTTTGTTTGCGGTTTGTGATTAATCGCCCAAGTCTCCTGATATTATTTCTGTTCTGCTCCCTGACTGTATGATTTGAAACTTTATAAACAGGCCATAGCAAATGCGTGTGACATACAAAAATATGGGTATTCATCAAAGTAGCACAGCTGCTCCTGAAACAATGGTGCTAAGGAAGCCCATTCATACTAATTACAGCAGCACAAAGAATTGTGTCGCTAAATTTGCTGTCAGGTCCAAAAAAATGTTTTGGCTTGACCTGAAACAGTCTCTTTTGGGGAAGAAGCTTTTGGCAAGTTGAAACATTTTAGTTTCACTCTAGAAGAAGCATTTTGTTTTGAAGCTAAGGATTTGCTTTAAGTGGAAATTAAGAATTAGAAGATGGAAACATTTCTTTTTAGGTCAAAGGGGAGTATTTTTATTTTTAAGGAAAAGAAGTCTTTCTCTTAACACTAACAGTTTGATAAAAAGGAATAAGTGGGTGACCTGTTTTAATAGGGCTGGAATGGTATTTTTGGCAACCTCTTCTCCCAATCTGAGCTCTTCAGCTGCCGAAGGATTGGCTGACCCTTCTGCAAGCACCCGGGAAAACCACCCCACCTGGGGGTCTGAAGCTTGAGGTCCGGGTGACCTGTCACTGCTCTGCTTTGCTTCCAGCCTGACGTGCTGAGCAGGTAACCACGGTGAGACCTAGCAGCTCCTTGTGTGGTGCTGCTTGGTGGGGGGAGAGAACAGGGGAAATTCTTCTCCTAAATGTTGCTGAGCCCAAAAGGAACAAAGTGTGATTACAGTCCGCATGCCTTTATTTCTATACACTCCTCTGATGGCACTCTAACCACACAATAATATCTTCCTTTCTGAAAATAGTGTACTGATTTAGTAAGATCCTTTAATGTTTAGAAAGTCTGGAAATGCATAATTAAGGTATCCAGCCAATTCCCCCTTTTGCCTTGTAATTATTGTTTGTTCATTATCACCCCGAATGACTTCCGCCACCCACTCAAGCTTAACTTTGCCCCGCAAATCTGTCAAAATAGAGACGCATATCAACATTGCAAATTGCTATTACGACAGAGGGAACAAACTTCCTTTTTCTCTCAGATGAATCAATTTTCAACATAATTTCACAATCATGCAGTAGGTAGAATGATTTATTGCTGCACAATTTCTGCTTGCCTTTCTCTTCAAAATCTTACCTGCTCAAACCTCGAAGTTCATCATTGTCTCTCAGGTATCTAAAACAGCCCCAAAGAACTGTTGCAGTTCATAACATCCAACATCGTATCAGTAAAGACAGTTCCCAAAGCTGCTTGAGAGCTGGGGCAGTAAAAGGATAGCAGCCTCACTCCAGACACCTGAATTAAGGTGAAAAAGCAAAATGTTTCCAGCCCACAGCAACTTTGCTGACTTCACCAGGAGCTACTTTGTTTATGCAATATGGTGCTCATTGTAGTCCACGTGAGTCGATGGGAAAACTGCATTTCATGTTGTTTCAGTCACTGCTTTTATTAAGCAGCCATTTGGATGACATATGGAAATTAATGTTATATTTAGGCATGTTTCTGTATGTCCATGAAGACAGTTACAAAACTATTTTTAACTCTAATGCTTGTACTAATCCTCCTAAAACTCACCAAGGGGCACTAACTCTTCTCCAGCAGCAGAGGAAAACTCAGTCCGGTCTTTAGGGGGCTATTTTTGGATAGGAAGCTATTTGCCAGAAAAACCCATTCAGTTCATTCTGGTTCTGCTCTTATCTCAAGTTGCTCTACCCTTCTTGCCAGCATCCTGCTGATTCCTTTGGCTTGCGGTACCCACAACCTTGCCGGAGCAAGTCCTGGGACTTGGCAAATCCCTTGAGCTGTGCATGGCTCTGGCAAGCACCAGCAAGATGTGTTGCAGATCTGTTCCAACACACATCTGCGTGGAGCTGTTCCTGTAGCGGCGGTGTCAAAATCTGGGATGCTGCTGCTTGTGCATGCCCTGCATGTTGCTCCAGGTGTTTGTTTCCAGTTCCTGGGCTTGCACATACCTACCCACTGCACAAAGGTCTCCTGAGCACATCGGCTAACTAGCAGCACCTCTTCTGTCATTTAAGAAAGTCTTTCTTTCAAGTCTTTATGGGATGGAGAAGCCGTAAAGACTGGGTTAAAAGCTGACATTGTCGATGGGCCATCCAAGTTGCCAATGGAGATGCAAAAGCACCACTGAAAGTTCTGAGATTGATTTCTTCAGGAGCTTTTGCAGAGAGGCCAGAGGCAATGTGCCAAGATCTCCTGGGATGACTCCTGTCTGGGGTATTACTGCAGATTTCTGTTCATGAAACCCTTGTTCTAACCTGCTGGAGTATTTTGCATGCTGTGGGATGTCTGCAGAAGTATCTGTACCATGCTTCAGGCATGGCCTCCCCTGAGGCCCAGCATGTCACAATAATGTAATTTCTCAGCTTGATTCAGCTGGTGGGTGGGTAGGGAAGGAGCTCTCTGCTCCCCATGAAGCTCTGTTCAGAAAGAGTCTTTCTGCTGGGATGCGAACCTGGTTCAGGCTCAGATAATCCAGGGGAAGGGCCTCTATTTTTTGTCCTTTTTTTTTTTTTCTCCCCTTGGCATCTTCTGCTGCCCCACATCATCTCTAGGCCTCCCTTGGGAAGCTGCTCTACCTCTGATGGGATGCGGTATGTTGGTCGTATGCTCAAAGCAGCTTCTGCCCCCTAACTGCTTCAACCCAGCCCTGGGGCACAAGGACCATTTTCCGTGGAGTCCTGGAGGGGAGCACAAAATTTCTCCAGGACAAAGGAGCGAGATTGCTTCATCTCCTGAATGAGGGAACTTCCTTGGTGGCATGCACTCAGAGACACGCATGCCCCATTCCGTGGCCATGCTGTGGGCAGCTCCACTGGCCAGCGTGCAATGATTATTATCTTGGACTTCTGCACTGCAGTGTAGTGATGACTGCAATTTATCAGGCTATTCCCTAGTGGACTGGATTTGACCTGAATGCTAGAGCGTCTCGGTGCTTCCAACCAGCTCCACTCACGTGGTGCCCACACCGGCTTTCCTGGAAGGCAGGCTGATCTGGCGGGAACTGCCTGACACATCGCCATCAATGCATAATAACCTTTACTTAGGAAAAAAAAAAAAAAAAGAAAAAGAGAAAAAAAGAAACAGAAAAAACAACCTTCTGCCCACAATCCCGTGGTAACCCTAGCAATATGGGCATTAATGTCCAGACAGTTTTCTCCTCCGGACAGGGGGGGAGTTAATGGGTTTAGATTATTTGTGGTGATCTGGATTTCAGATTGACACCATAAATATTCAAACCCTGAACCCGGCTGGATGCAGCCGCTGTTGACTTTTGTATGACCTAGCTGGAAACTTTAAATCAGCTGTCGACTTGACTTTCAAGGGAGCAAAATGCTCCAAATCCACTAGATAACATCTCCTTGGTGTTTTATTACCTTCTAAGAACCTCACTTTGGTAGGGAACCAACTCCAGCCCCCTTTCAGAAAGCAGAGCTTTGTAAGCCTTGCAAAGTCATTAAACCTGCCATGTGGGAATAGGGGTGTCCTACCTTGTGGCAACACACAGGGCTTATTATATAAAATGTACATGATTAATATACAAGCAAACTGAGTCCAGATGCAATCCTAGCATCGTGTTATTAATAGACTAACATAGATCTCTATCAATGGTGCTCTCTGTTAGCTAGATCACACTGGATGCTGCGTTTTGAGTGTGTTGGGGTTTTTTTGGTGTTTGTTTGTTTTTTGTTTTTTTTTTTTTAAAGTGTTCCTTTGTCTTTTGAGATCAATATATGGGGCTTCTCTGCAGGTACTGGTTACATCTTGCTCCTGATGTACAGCATGCTGTCGTTCTGGTCAACAAGCCAGGGCTGGTTTGTAAAGTGCTGAGTAAGTCCGACGTGAAACACTGTGAGCAGCCGTGAGGATGGGTAGGGCCAGTGGTGCCACGGCAGCGACCGCAGATTGCTATGCCCGCACAAGGTGCACTCTTGCCCACGGACCGAGGGCACAGCAGCCCTCCAACGCCAGATTCGTCACAGCCAGCGGTGTGTCGCGGGTCACTGGCAGCTTAATGAATGTCACAGCAGCTATAGTGTCAATAAAGGTGACAGCCTTTGCTGAAGAAAGAGACCCAAACACCATTTAAGTAATTGCGTGGTGGGAGCAGCCATGACGTATCTGGCTGCTCGATGTCTGCATCCCCCTCTGAAGAGCTGGACAGTGCATCCAGAGAGGACGCTCTGAAAAGTCACAGAGGTAAAAAAGTTGGGACCAGATAGCTTGCTGGAGTAGACCTGTGAAAAGGGGACCTGTAGTGTGGCTGCAGTCAAGACCTCCAACCCTCTGTAGCTCCATGGGAGATACCAGAGAGCTCTTCGCCTCTTCTTCCCTCAGTCACCTTGCCCCACCTTTCCAAAGATGTTGCCAAATTCGATTACCCGGCTTTGAGGCTGGTGTGGTTTCACAGCAGTGTGGGGCACTCAAATACCAACAGTCTTGTGGTGTGAAGGGGTCTCAGGTCCACGCAAAGCGGCCCAAGGTAGGAGCTGTTTTTGAAAATGCAGTAGCTGGCAAGTCCAAGCTGACAGCTTTTAGACTAATTGGTTTGATGGTCTAGTCCTCTAATGTAATGTTTTATTAGGTCCAACAGATTTCTGTTCCAAATTCCCTGGGGAGCTCTCCAAAATAACTGTTCAATGAATAGCTTTTCCCTGCAGCTGAGAGAGAGAGGCACTGGCAATAGAGAGATTTTGGCAAAGCAGCCTGACAAAGACTTGGAAAGGCTCTTAGTCCAATCTTATAGCTTATCTCACACCTCCTCTGCTCATCTGGCTAGTACTGGAAGTGAATCACAGGCAAATGGTTGTGTCTCCTTAGTGGCCAGGGATGCCTGCTCTAGGTCTTCGTTTCATCTCCACCTCTGTTGTGAAGGTGCTTCTTCCTGCAGTTCCTATTCTTGATACATTGAGATCCCTCTCTGCAGAAGCTCTCAGAGACATGCTCTCCTGGAGACCACACACAGGGATTTGGAGGTCCTGGCATGGCCGTAGCTGTCCTCTCGTGTCTCCAGCCCATGTGGTGTCTTATCCCCCAGCCTGCAGGCAGGCAGTGGGCTCCTGTAGTGACATCCTCCTCCAAGCTCACTCTTGTTATGAAGATGTCTGGACTTTCTAATACAGAATTGCATGCCTTGTGCTTTTAATATCATGTATGAGTGGCTATCTGCCGACTAAGATTAATTGAATATGTAAAACAATAGGTGCTACGAATTAATACAAGGCTTTGTAATAGAAGATGACTTTTATTCTAGTTTGAATACTTCACACAGCGGCTATAAGTACATTAGTTTTATTGATCTATATTCATAGAATTATTTAAATGTACCCTGTGGTGCTGAGTGTCGGGGATTTTCCAATGCTTGCCACTATGCATTTTTCATTAGAGGCTTGCGAAAGCAGATCCAAACTTTGACTGCCCAGGCAAGATTAATTTCATCTTGACAGCCACAGCCAAACACAAGCAGTGTGCGCTTTGAGAGCTGACCACTACACGTGGTCTCACACCACGTACCCCGGAGCGGTTTCCTGGGCTCCCTCCTTTGGGCTCTCCTGCATTGCCAGCATTTCAGCATTGCCAGGGTATGCTGGCTACCAAACATTCTGGCTCCACCAAGGCTTTCTTCTGCATTTTGTTTTAAAGAGGAAAATGGGCTATATACAGCTGAAACTCTTCTGTTAAAACCTTGTCTGTACTGTGCATACTAAACCCAGCCTGATCTTCCAAGGTCAGATGTTTGGCAGGTGCCAACTGTCTGTAGCTGGTACAACGTTTCTTCCATCCAAATGTGACTGGATTGTCTTTTATTTCATCAGATTTTTTCCACTCTTGTCTAAAAATGCTCAATTCATTTTCTTGCCCTTCTTGAGTGGGTGATTAAAAAATGCCAGCAACTTCATTTCTAGTGAAAAGCATTCTCAAGTTTTTCTTTTAATGGTGTTTGTTTGTTTGATTGGCCAAAGAAAACTGAATTTTTTTGGTTTACAGGGAACTTAGGATGAAAAGATTTAAACTTCCCAGAGAAAAATGAAATTTGGTGGGGTTTAGTGTTTAGAAGTGAGGCAAGTGTCTAGGCAGAAAAGGGAGCTTTCTCACAGGTTTGTCTTGAGGTTGGGTGAGGGATGGGAGGTCTTGTAAACCTCCTTGCCTGCACTGGGTTGCTTGTTAAAGTCATGGGGAGTCTCTGGAGTCTACTAAGAGGTTGAGCTCATGCTGCAGCCTTTGCTCGAGGGAAGACACTAAGAAGGTGTCTGGCCTTTAGCTGACAGCCCAGTGAAACTAAAGCTATCTGAGTTTTCTGTCTCTCCGCTAAATTGGGTTAAAATTAGCTGACAGGTTCCAAAGCGATTGGAACACATGAGCCTACAGTGTAATTGCGTAAGCCACTCTCCTTAGGAACCAAGCTAAAAAGCATCAGTGTATTTTACAGTGCTTATTATAACAATTGTTTTGTGTCTAGTTCCATGTTCACTGTACCATCTGAACATGAACTTCAGGAATGCTGGAGGGGTACATAGCTGATGGGCCTCCTTGGGAGGACCTACGTGAATGTGTGTGTGCTGCAGCAGAAAAACCTTTGGGATTTGGGAGCCTGGCCCTGCAGAGATGCTCTTGTCAATCCTGCTGATGTGGCTGTGCCTGTTCTTACCTAAAGCCTCTTCTGAATTGGGCTTTTGTCCCTCTGTTGCGTCCTTGGGGGTGGAGGAAGAAGCTAGCAGGGGATACCATTGCCTCTCTGCTGTGTTGTCCTAGGGCTGCTGGTTGTCCATGGAAGGGTTATGTCTCCAGCTCACATCTTTTCAGGATCAGGGAGCAGGGTCTCCTGGGCCTTACAGCAGGGAAGCGCTGCCTGATTCCTTTGCCCGGAGTAAGTTGAAGGTGGCTGCAACACTGTCCCTGGAGAATGCTGTGCCTCTGGGGTTGAGCAGGAGCATGGTTGCTCCTAGCCTTGCTGTGCAGGCAGCCCTCAGGTATGGCTGCTCCCCTCAAGCATGTCCCGAGCTCTCGAGTGGGCTCAGAGCCACGTAGGGCTCTATACCATTTAGGGAGATGGCTTCCAGTGGCTCCCCCCACCGCTCTATGGGGACTTAGAGGAGGATCTCTGCTTTTATTCTTTATTTATTAATAAATGGAGGAGGTAGGCTGAAAAGTGGCCCTGGCAGCACCTTCTCTCTGTTGCTCTGCATCCTCCTTGCAGCAGGGCTGGAGGGTGGGCTGGGGCCGGGAGCTGAAGCTGGAGCTGGGCTGAGCATCTCTCTCTTGGTCCAGAGCCCTGCTTTTGCCTTGTGGGGGGACAGCTGACCTGGGACCCAGGGTCCCAGCACTCAGACCCTGCCTTGCTCTCGGAGAAGGTGGCTTTGGTGGCAGGTTCGTGAACTTTGCTATGTTTTATAGCCACTAGAGGGGGGTCAGAGACTGCTGGCTTGGGCTGCCTGCAGCCAGGCTGCCCGGGCTGGGGGCAGCACAGGGCAGCCCAGGTGGGGGGTCTTGGGCTGAGCCCCACGGTGTGCAGCCTGGCCTTTCCTTGCCCTGAGCTTGTTTTCAGCGTCTTTCCCAGCCTCAGTGGGAATTCCTTTGGGAAGGTCAGTGCTGCAAGCTGAGACGTGATGCCTGCATCTACTCCGCTTTCCCCCCATGGGAATATGGACATGTGGGCAGGGAGCACTGGGTTAGCAGGGAGTCACGCTGGGGAGTCCTTCTAGCCCACAGTGGATTTATCAGCTCAGCTCCAGTAACACTTTGTAACTTGGGGGCCAACAGCTGTCACCCAAAGACAGCTGTCTTGCTTGCACGCAAGCCTGAAACCACCTGAGGCAGCTCTGTGCAAGACCCCGTCAGGTCTTCTGGCTCTTGGGTGGAAATCCCCCCCTTCATGCTGTGCTCTGGCACATCCTAGCATGGAGCGTGCCCTTTGGTCCATGTAAGGTGGCTGCAAAGCGACGGTGGGGGAAGGACTCTGCGTGTCCAGCCCAGGGCACGTGGCATTGGCCGTTGGCGAAGAGGAGGCGCTGAGATTTGCTGAGGAACGTCAGGCCGTTGGGATCACTGGCGCTGGAACAATTTCAGCTGGCCAGGAGCAAGTCTGTTTATTGTCTCTGAAACCAGGCATTCGAGGTGCTGAATTTCCTTTGCTAGCAAAGCCCAGAGCAGTATTTTGTGCCAAGATGAGGAGAGAGTTTCAGAACACTTTTATAGCTCGTTGTTTTCCCTCGTGGGCCCCTGTATATGATTCTTCTAAAAGGGAGGGAGTGCTGGGTTTTCCATTTCTACGTGCTGCTCTCCAAACTCGGAGTGACATGAGCTGTAACACTTGCTAACTTCTTATGGACACCTTGGCAAGACTCAGTCAACTTCTGAAGAGGGAGAAAAGGACAAAGAGAGTCTACAATTGCCCTTAGCAGAGCCTGGCACAACATCAAGAGGGATTTTTCTTTCTGGGAGTAACACACCTCTGCTGCCATTGCATGGTAGATATTCCTGATGATTCTGGAGCAGGATTCAAAAACAGGTATCTTAATGGCATCAAACCAATCCTCTAAGGATTGTTTTGTACTTGTTGCTGAGTGCACCCAGCCCCTAACACGTCATGGGAATAGTCTGTTCTCTGTCACTGGGAAGTGATGGGGACTGGTTGCATTAATGGATGGGAAGGACTTGGCCTCCCCATCCCTTGGCCTCCCCACAGCTCTAGGATCATTTTAAGTGTGAGGCTGTGGATTATAAATTATACAGCATTTATAATCAGGAAAACATCTGCTGGGTGCTCTTTCCAGTGGACAGGGCCAGCCAAAGGCTCCAGGACACGATGTGTAGGGGTTGCACCAATCGCCACCTGTCTGCTCCTATAATTGAGTTGATTTTTTATGATCTTGACATCAGCTTTCAAGACGCATGATCTATGTGTTTATTTAGCTGTCTTTCCTGGCGTCCCTTAGTTTTGAACTCCTGTAAATCCTCCCACAGTTGGATTTCTGCACTTTTCAGAGATTACGTTTCCTGACAGTACATTTCTCCTTCCCCCTCACTTCGGTGACAGCTCAGGCGAGGCTCCAGGGACCTAAGTGTTCAAACCTGGCTCTGGGAAGCTGAGCTCTGACACAGCAGGTCTAACTTTCTAGGGGCCAAGCAACTGGTACTAGTGTAAGTGGGCCCAAACATGCTACTTTGAGGCTGGAGTCCCTCTCCAGGTTCAAAATCTGGTCCAGGGGCTGTGTCATCCTCCAGGACTTGGTGGCTGGACCATGAGGTGGTCTCCACAAGGGGAGCTGCTCAGGTCCTGTCTCCACGCCAGGAGGGTGAGTGGAGTTGACGTGGCCAGAACAACAACTTTTTGTCAAAAAGCTCAAATTCTGGCTGCTGGGGAGTGAGATTTTTGCAGCTCTGTTCAGGTCCCAGTGGCCCTTGCTCACCGGTGCTCTCATCTCAATGGGAGTTAACCCATGCAAGGGCTTCCTGGGGATCCCAGCTCAAATGATTCCCAGAAGGACCCCCTTATAAATGCCCTCATTTTTCACAAAACCATGTCTTCTTTTGTCCTCTTTTGGGGAAGTACAGCTAGTGCTGAACTCCACTGCCTTCCAGATGTGTACAGATGGATGAATACTTGCATACTACTAGGAAAGAATATGCAGCAGCTTTTGCTTTTTGCGCTTTTTCCTACCAGCAAAGCAGGGATTGTTGACAAGAGCTATAGGCAAGAAACCTATTAAGTCTACTGGACAACTTCCTACAACCTGTAGCCTCTGCCCGCAGTGGCTGGGGGTACATCTCCATGGAAAAACTGTGTGAGTGAGAAGATTTAACATGGGCTGATCTGGCTTTCCAGGCGGGGTTTGCAGCTACCTTCCCTTTCCCAGCTGCTCCTAGCATCCTTTGCTTACTCCTTGTCCACTTTTGCCCCTCTGGCCTTTTTCTCATCCCCTTCGCAGGGCTCTTCTGCCTGGCCCTCACCCCTCCTGCTGCCTGCCCCTGTCCCTCCTTTCCCTGCTCCAATACGGAGAAGGAGAAGGGGAGACTGCCGGGATCCTGAGCTATCCTGGCTCTGACCTATATGGTGCCTATGACCCTTGATCCCTGCCTCTCTCCCCAAACTTCCCAGTCACCGGTGACCCATCAATTAATTTATTTACAGCATTAATATCTCTAGAAGGAGTTTCCTGTTTGACTGCATGCTGAGGCCTTTCTCATCTCTTGGAGAGGATCCCTGACTCCAGCAGGTATCATGCCTGATATTTTTCCAAAGCCAATGTGAACTTGTCCCTAGTACAAGTTCATATGTGAGGCCCTTGCACTTGTGCTTAGCTCAGGTGGCATTCCCACCCACTGCTAAACCTGCTTTGGAGCTCCTCTGCTGCCTGCAGCAGCACTCAGAGGTGTCCAAATAAAATGGATTTAAAACATACAGGTATGTCAGGACATAATTTCCTAGCTCTGTTACGAGGGCCCAGTGATACCCACTGTTTCACTCGCCCCACAGTGGGGATGGTGCTGCCTCCCTCTCACTGGTGCAATTTTAAGGAGTCCAGGAGGGCCAGAGCTCCCACTAAGGGTCCAGTTTTCCATGGGGTTGACTAAAACCTAGTTTTCACCCACTAAGGATTTGGTTGGGCAGCTGAACATGTAGATAGGTGACAACCTGCCGTATCCATATGACAACCAGATACATTAGCTGTCTGTCACCAGAGTGCTTAGGTGGAGGATGCTCTTGCTGCAGCCTCATGCTGTGACCTGGCCACAGCATGCTCTGTGGGGCCATGACTGAAAAACCCCTGGACACCATGAGGGAGGCAGAGAACATGGCCTAGCCGACATCTCTGTGCCAGCTTCTCCTCCCCATCCTTTCCCCCATGGTCCTCTCTGCCAGGTCCTCTCAGCTATCCTTGTCCAGTTCAGCAGAGGGGGCAAGAAGAACTGATGACTTAACATGGGATGATTTACCCCCCTGTGTAGCGAGATGTAAAAGGATTTCTTTCACACTAAGCTGGAGGCTTGCCTTTATGGGCATCTCAAAGCCTTGGCCTTGAATGGAAACCTGTCTCCTGCTAACAGAAGATTGGATACACCTCATAGTCACTTGTGCATATTTTTGCCTGCCAGACAGTCGCGGGAAAACAGATGAAGAAACATTGATCTGTAGGTCTTAATTTTATGGGCTTGCATGGAATCCACCTCCCATTAATTTACCAACATCAGTTAGAAGAGCTAATGTCCTTAGCATTCCCCTCATCGTGGCTGGGAATAATCTGCCAAACGAGCTATCCCTTTATAAGGGTGTTACCATGTAGGAGAGTGAAGCTGATTTGCACCTCTGATAGCTCTGTGGTTATTTATATTGCATTAGTGCCTAGCTGAAGCCTGGGTCTTGTTGCGTTGCTCCTCAGGCGAGAGATCTCCCTCCGCAAAATTACTCCAGGTGGGACAGGGAATGGAAACGCCCTGGGAGCAAACAGGTTTCATGGTAAAGCAGCTGCAGGTTCAGAGCATGGGTGTCTTTGCCTCTGGGTAGCTGCTGACCCCTCCATACCAGGCTGCTTCTCCACACTCACATATAGTTGGAGTCATCTTTGCCCTTATAGGGCTGCTTGAACTACGCAAAGGCTGTTGTTGTGATCTGCCCGCTTTGCATGCGTGTGCTCCTTTTGAAAGTGAGTTAGGTGGACCTTGATCCCACAGTGAATTTCCCGTTGTCACTCCCCCGGTTTGCAGAGAGGTTCAGTGACCACCATGCTCGGTGCAGGGCTGGTGATCCTTGCGCAGCCTGGCTCTCGTGGTCAGCCCGCACCTTCCCGTCCTGCAGCTTGGGTACTATCCCTGCTACCAAGAGCTGGTGACATGGCTTCCTAGTGGTGTCACAGATTTTGACCTCAAGGTCTCATCTTCGGAGCTAGTACCCATACTAGAAATACAATCCCTCTCTTCCCCCATTTTTTTTTTTTTAAAGTATCACAGAAAACTAAGGCACAGAGAAATAGAGTCCTTTGCCCAAGGTCACTTACCAGCTGCAAAGTCTGGAGTAAGAGCGCCCTGATTTCCTGGCTTCGTGTCACAAGTGGGAACGGCTCCTTGCTCTGATGACAGCGAGGGCTTTACAGTAAGGGAGGGGAAAAAAAGCCATATTTCAACATGTTTCTTGCCTGTCCCTGAGTGCATCCCCCAGGGTGAGAGTGAAGTCAAGAGCCTGCTGTGAAAGGGTTATAGCCGACCTCTGATCACAACCGATTAATGACAGCCCCAGGGAGCGAGAGCCCTTGAGCTGGCAGGAAGGAGGTGAGTATGGAAAAGCAGCGAAGTTTTAAATGCAGCTGCCGGAGCCCGACATAGAGCAATAGCCGGGGAAACAGCCATGCTTGGATGCATGGCAGCAGGACAGAAATGGAGGTGATTTCTCCATCCGTCCCCAGCAGTTTGGATCCAACCCTTCAATCATCAAACCCCCTTATGATCAGACCTGTTGCTCTGAATTGGCTGGTGATGGTTTGTGGCTTTTTTAATTTGTTTGTTCAAATTAAGCAAAAAAAATTGCTGTGAGGGTGGGTTAGTATTTAACTCCAAGCACATGATCACAGCAACAGTGTGTGGCTGCTCCCCAAGAAGGTGAGGAGGACTATTGACAAAACAGGGAAACTGAGGCAGAGCATCAGGATGGGGCAAGCAGGGCCAGGACCAGGAGGAGTCCCCGCTTCTCCCTGCGCCGCCATGCATCCAGCTTTGTGCTGGACTCAGCAGAAATCTTCCCTTAACGTAATTAAAGGATGAGCAGAGACGGCTGCGAGAGGAGGCGGCTGTTTACAAGCACGGAGGAGGGCATGCCGGGAAGATGCTCTATTCCCCTGCTCGAACTGCTGCATGGGAGCACGACCCGCGGGCGAGGACGTGTGCAGTGCTCGGATGCTCTCCAGCTCCTCCGCAAAGGGCTGAAGCAAATTGGCTGTTAATGCAGACAGCGGCCGGCTTGACTCAACACTCCTGCGCTACAAGCGGGCTGCGGGATGGATGAGGAAACCCGTGTGCCTTCTCTAACAGGTCTGAGCCCGCTTGTTAGACCTGGTCAATAGTTTGCTGTCAAAAGCAATTCTCTGTCAAACAGGCGTTGTGTTTTTCTTTTCTGCTAGAGCAGAATTTTTCTCGGAACATGTCAATTTTCAGCCAAATTTTTTGCTTTTGGTGCTTTTTTTTTGTTTGCTTAAATAGCAGCACTGAAAACAACATGGTTGTCAGCTACTGAAGTCTGAATCTGAAGGCTCAAGCCAGCAAGGTCTCCAACTGTATTTTTGATTTTATGTCAAAAAAAAAAAAAAAAAAAGTGGAATGGAAGAAGGTTTTTAAGAACTGATTGTCACAGGGGAAAAACATGTGTTAAAGGATGTCAGGAAAATTTCTGGAGGCTTGGTGTCTGTAAGTCTCTTTGCTGGTCTGTAGCTGTGAGTCTGGAAGTGGTTCAGATGGAGCAGAGTGCTTGGGGACAGGGACGGTGGCAGCCCAGCTCTGGTGACATCCAGAGGTCCCTGCTGGTGTGCCCCATTCCCTCTGCAGGCTTGTGCTTGGATCGTGGAGCCTGTTGGGTCTTCTCTACTCGTTCAGCTCAACTGGCAATGTTTGCACTCAACATTAAACACAATAGCTTCTCAATATAATGGAAAACGGGCTGTCTGGAGAAATGCTGCCTGCTTAGGAAAGCTTTCGTTAGGGTCTGTGCTCTGCCCCATGGGTCCTGGAGCCACCAGTGTGACTGGTGGAGGTGATGGGGACATAGCTGCTGTCCCACCCCAGAGGAAGCATGGTGATGAGCTCTTTGTCCTGCCCTGGCCTAATGGGTGTCCACCTGGTTCTGCATGGACACCCATGGTGTCTCTGGCAGCACTGTAGTTTCAAGTGTTGACAGCTCGGCTTGTTGGTCTGGAAGCCACATGAGGATGTAGCTAAGACCCATGCAAGGGATGCAAGACCACACCAGCACCCAGGGGCTGGAGGGTGCCTTGCGCTGTGAGGGTGCGTGGAGGCGGGGAGAGCTGGTGGGGACCAGCTGGAGAGGCCCTGTGGCCCCAGGTCCCATACACGTTGGCTTGGCAGGGCTTTTGGGTGTTGCCAGAGTTAATGCAGGGAGCGTGTGCGCCTCGCTTGTGTGTGTTTATGCATGCAAAGAAGTGCCTGCTGGGGAAGGAGTGGAAGGCTTGTGATTTATCATTGCTCTGTAATGGGTGCCTTGCTTCTAGTGAAAGAGGTCAACATCCCTGAGAGATACCAAACCCCCTTCTTATTAACGTCCTGTTACAGCTAATGGCTTGGGGTAGGGCAAGCAGGTCTTACAAGTAAGGCATTAAAGAGCAGCACTACTTGGAAGGGAAGCCGAAGAATTTACAGCAATATTTACACAGAGGCTCTCCCCAGAGATAAGGAGGTACACAGTCAGCTCAGCAGATAAGCGGAGCTGTGGGACGAGGCGGAGCAGGCACTGTTGTTTGTGCATCCTGAAGTTCGACAGGATCGAAAGCCAGAGCTGCGTTTTGTGGGAGGGGTGGATGTGATTGGGACCACGTGTGCCAACCGGGACCCAGCATCTGGGAGGGACAGGCGTTGTGTTAGTTCAGTGTCTTGCAGTGAGGAACGGGGCCAGCAGAACTCCCTCATGCTCCTGGACCTGAGCCCCAAACCTGGGTTTGAAGGTGTGGAGTAACACAAGTTAATGAATGCAATTGCATGTCCTAGTGAAGATGTGGAGATCTGGCCCAGGTTAATGTCCCTGGCAACCACCATCTGTTCTGTCCACCATACGCTTTGTGAGCTGCAGGTTGACAGTTGTTCCTCCAGCACATCCCGCTAGTGCATTCCAGCTCTGTCTTCAAGAGCCCTGTCTTGAACCCACCTGGCCATGTCCTGGGGGACCCTCAGGGACCCATCTCACAGACAAAAGGAAAAAGGCAAACCATCCCACTTCATTTGAGGTGAAATATAATTCCTTAAAAAAGCATGTGTCCCAGAATGTAGGTTGAGCAAGATCACCCAGGCTGGGGAGCAAGAGAGAAACTTCAGCTCTTGCCTGTCCAGCTGACGTTATGGGCAGGTCCCCTCTCCCTAATGCTTTAGCTACAGGCTCACTTTTTCACACACCTTCCCCGCTTGCTCTGACAGACCTGTGGTGCATCTGTACTCACTTGTCCCTCTCCTGTGCAGGCTGAAGATCCCCCAGACCATTCTCCGCTTCCTCCATCTGCTTCCTGCCAGACAGGCCAAAATCTCACATCCACCTGCCTCATCCAGCAAAATCTCCTGATCCAAAACCTGCTGCAGACAGAAGGAGTTTAATTTGTCTTTTCTCATTGGCAGCACCGGGCTTTGGATCTAGCTGTGTCTGCGGTAGAGAAACCAGATAACCCCCTGTGCAGCAATCCATAACAAGGCAGCCCAGTCTGCTCCGTGCCCCCTTCCTGCATCAACCAGAAACCTCCCTGCACCTCCCATCTCACTCCCAGCTCCTTTACGTGCTCAAATCACCCACAGCCACCACCTCATCCTGTGCTAGACCACATCTCCACTTCACCCACCTCCCCAGCCCCTAATAGCACTCGGCCACCGATCTCCGAGCACTCCATCCATCATTTGACTAGCACATTATTTATTTACCATGGGGGAGAGAAGGGAGTTGGGTTGTCTGGAGAATGTATTAAATTTTCATTTGTTCTCATTGATTTCTGAAAGGAAATTGCTGAGTTACACCATCAGGGTGGACTAGTTACAATATGGAGAGTATCTACTAGAGGGGGGTGCTGGATGGGAAATGAGGACAGAGTTAAGGTTATTTTGAATATTAAATTAAAATTATGGTGACCATTTAGCTAAGCAACCTCATGAAATTTATCTGAGGATGTTTCCTCTGCTTCCCCTAGTCTCTGCTATAGCTGCTTGTCCAGACTTTTGCTGGTTTCTCTTGCCATGTGGGACATGGGTGGTATTGCTTCCTCCTGGCTGCTGGGTGAGTAGTTCTTGCTTGCAGGTTTCTCCTCCGAAGACCCGTGTGTGTGCATAGGAGCAGCTGATGGCTAGGGCTTGTTGCCCATCTGCAGGAGCTGCTTGGCCTCTTCTAGCTCATCCTGCTTGGTTTGGAGACAGTTGCCTTAAGTATTTCTTCTCCAGGCACATCTGGGTTCTCTCCCCCTGAATTTCCACTGTGGTGGTTAGCACATCATTTATGGCAATTTTTTTCCTACTTTTTTAGTATGTACTAATATTGTAAGTTGCACTAGAATACTGACTTTTCCATAGGACTCCTTGTCATCCAAAAGCTGCTCATTTTTCTTCTCCAGCCAGAACTGGCATCCCAGCCAAAAGTGATGGTTATGGTTCAGGTTTTCCCTGCTTTCAGGGCCACCAAGGACTGAGTTGGAGTCTCAGCTGAGGACTGGCTCACATTACTTCATCTTAGACCAGTTTCCTGACCAAGTTAAACTAGAGATGTTGTTTAATCCTGATCAGACACCAGGGTTGACCTAACCTGCCTTCAGAGCATGTCTTTGGTGGAGACGGTGCAACCTTCTCATGTGAACAAGATGGTGAAGCAATTGTCCTTGAGGAAAGGTCTTGTGGCTGGGATTTTTGAAGACTGACACTGTTTTCTGGGTTAAAATGGCAACCTGTTTCTCATGATGTCTGAGGACTGTGGGCTGGGGAAGGTGCCCACATCTCTGAAGAGGTTGCCTCCATCTCTGGCCCCTCTGACCCAGTTTGCTGCCTCCTGTCACAGTAAGCCCTGAATGCAGGGAAACGCAGCATGGAAGTGGAGTGTTTTTACTGGGGTTTTATTTTTGCAGTCTGGAGGATAATCAGGGGTCCTCGAGTTTCTGTGGGAGTTGAAAGAAAGGACAGAGCAAACTGGCACTGTTCCCAGTCCAAAATGTTTTCACTAATTGCATGCAACCTTCCATACAAGAGAGAGAGACTGCAAATACCACCGGCAGTTTAATTACCACTGCTGGTTCACATTGATCTTATTTATGCTGTTCCCGGTGCTGCGTGTGTGCAGCGTGTGTGTGTGCGCGCAAGGTAGGAGTGGGTTGTGTAGGGAATCGTGAATTGCTGGAGGCGGGGAACTAAGGGGCATGTGTGTGTTTATTTGGGGTATGGGGTCCTTCCAAAGAGCCCTGATGTACCAGACAGCTGTGCCTCCAATACCCCTTGGTGGTGTGGGTGGGAAAGGGACCGCGTGAAGGTGAAGACAGGCGCAGGAGACACGCGTCGGGGCAAGACCAGTTGGATTCCTGGGCTGGTTTCCCAGAGCCTGCTTGGCTTAGCCACCGCTCTGGCTTAACTCTGAGCCCTGGTGGCAGATTGCTTCCCCTTTGCTAACCTTCCCCTCCTTGAACGCAATGCGTTTCCTCCCCATCCTGAAGCGGGGGGAGAAAGCGGCACGGGAGGAATCCGACATGAGCAGGCTGATGGCTGCCGTCCCAGTGCAGGCTCAGCAAATGGGGCTCGTGATGGATGAATGTGCAGGGCAAGAAGTAATAAAATGGGCCCCAGTCATGTAATCTTCCATTAAAATGAAATGCATACCAGAAATGAGGCATTTCTGCAGCTTGTACCATCTCCCACGGAAGATCATGAATAAAAGAGGCAAGTGTACTGTTGACAGATGCCGGCATGCATAAAGGACAGTTCCTATAAAGGCAAAGCCCCGGCTAACAGATGGACTAAAGATGTGAGATGCAGGAAGATTTACCAGTCTAAATAATTCAAAGGAATGTCGTATGGGGAGGCAGTGCTGAAGAGGGGAGCCGGCAGAAGGTACAGATGGAAAGGCAGGCCAGGCCTTTCCCACAAACCCATTAAGAACATCGCTTGTCTGAGTGACAGTATGTCGCACAAGGCACCGGCAGAGATGGGTGGATTTGCCTCCAGCACTCCTTTTGCAAGGTCAGGAGAAGAGGTAATCTCAAAGGTTGCAACTTTTTGAGGGCATGCTTTGCCTCCTGCAAGGCTGCTTTCTCCAGCCTTCCTCCTCTCCCTCCTCTTCCTCGCCATCCCTTCACCTGCTGCTGGGGAAAACGGGAGCACAGAGGTGATGCCGAAGCCACGAGTGGAGGGTGGATGGAGGTGGTAAAGGCGTTCAGTGCTCCCATTGCTCTTCTCTGCCTTGCTCAGGTCCCTGGTGGTCCTTTGGACTTTGAAGGTGCCAGGGGGCTAGTGCTGGGTGCCCTGGGCCCTGGCTGTCTGCGGGAGGATGAGCACAGCCGAGTGCAAGGGGAGACTTGGTGTGACCCTGAAAGGTGGGTGCATTTGTGTGGGCAAAGGGATGCCTGCGTGCCCAGGTGCTGTGCAGGAGGGAAAGGGCTGCAGTAAGAGGAGCAGCTGGGATGATGAGTAGAAGGGATGCTGGAGCTGTGTTTGGGAGGATAACAGCACTCCAAAGAGCTGACTGGGAGCTGCAGTGTGGAACACAGCTCCCTCAGACCTTAATGCCTGAACACGGTCCCTCTCAGACTGGGTGGCCTGCTGGTGGCCCCTTTGTGTTCATAGAGGCGGGCTGCTGGTGTGCATGGGGCAGCTCGGCGCTGTGAGAATGCTGCGCATCCAGCTCTCACAGCTGGGAAGTAGGAGCATTGGGCTCATCTGCAGCACTTGGGTCGCCCCAACGCCGCCCTACCTGCCGTGAGTGCAGAAAGTTGAAGGGTTGATGTTTCGCACTGTGAAGGGGGCTGCCTTGGCTGTCTCCTCCTTGGGGCTCTTGACCTCCACACTTGCATCAGTCCATGGGCTCAAACACTGCTGGGGCACTTGGTGGCCTTGCGGAGCCAGGGGCCGCTCAGGGGATGTGACTGCTGCATGCCAATAGAGGTGTTACCGTGCCCCAACATCAGGGTGATGGGAGCTGGAAAAATTGTGTGGAACTCCCCAGCCATCAAGATGAAGGCTGAGAAAGGCTGGCCAAGGCATTGCAGCATGTCAGGAGGGTCTTGGCAGTGTGGGACACAGGGGCTGAGCTGATGTAGGAAAGTACCACAGGGGACAGGGCATTGCGACGGCTGAGCACAGGGCTGCTCATCACCTCTGGGGGTGCCCAGGCCCCCTCTCCCCCTGCCCCCAGGGGAGCCCAAGGTTGGCTTGGTGAACGTGAGACATTTTGGGAGAAGAAGGAAGATAAAGGACAAGATGCAGAGGGTTAGATAGAAGTCAGCGGCAGCTGCTTGGCAGAGATTGTGCGCGCTCTCCGCTCAGAAAGGACGCCTTCCCTGGGCTCGTCAGCCGTCTGCAGCACGGCGATTAATCATTGGTGTCAGAATCCCTAATCCTATTCAATGGAAAACAAACAGCGCGGCATCCAGCCCTGTGCTGAGCCCAAGCAATTAGCATGTTTACATGGACTGGGGAAGCTCAACAAAGAGTGGCCAACGGGGGCCACGGGAAACGAACCTTTGTCAGCCCCTGATGTTCGAAGTGCCCTGGGATCCCTGGGCTCTGACCCAGGCCCAAACTTGAAATGTGGCTTGAAGCAGTTGAACGCAGCTACTTGCTACCAAAAAAATTTTTCTTGATTAGGGCTGAGGGGTGTGTGAGTGCGGGCAGCCACTGAAGCAGGGGGCCGTGTCTGATAGGGATGGTCAGCTGGTGAAATGGGGGTCTGGAGGGGATAAGGGGTTTGCTCCTGGTTTGGCTTTGAGTCAGTAGCAAAAGTAGCAGCCAAAGCCTTTGCAATTCCAGCAAACTCAACCCTGTTGCCAACCCCTTGTCCCCATTCCTCCTGCCCCTCTGGCCCACACTGCTTGAGCTACATCTCTCTGGCTGAAATTAGTTTGATGTCTTGCGCTTTGGGTGGGTGCTGAGCTCTGCCGGGCCCAGGCCATCAAAGGGCAGGGCTGGGGCCATGCAGGACCAGCATCCCTGGCATGCAAGGGCTGTCCCTGGGGGGCTCAGGCACCTTGTGTAGACTTCAAGGTGGTTTGAGAGGCGGAGTTACAGGGAGAGATACAGGATTAAACAGTTACCTGTCTGCCCCCTGTGCCTGTCCCCAGTGGCTTGCAGTAGCTACCTTGGACGAAACTGTCTCCCAAAACCAAGAGCAATCCAACCCTTCTTCAAAGGTGATGGTGGTGATCTGCTAAGGAAAAGGCCTTCTGAGCGTGGCTGTGATTTCTGCTCATAACACACGTACCTGAACCAGCTCTACACCAACCAGCCCAGTGCCTGCAGCAGGACTTGCCCAGGTGAGCTGAGCAAGTTGCTGTGACAGTGCTTGTGCTGCCACGGGACTCTGCAGCCACCCAGCAGGTCTGTACGGACCCCATGAGCTACAGCCAGCGTGGGCTGCCCTGCCTGAGCACCTCTGCCCCATGCAGGGACCCCTGTCCTGGCAGCTCTCCCTCTCCTTCAAGCTGCCCTCGTCCTCTGGCAATCCTATTTTTTGCATTGTGCAGTGTGCAGTTTCTTTGGACAACCTGCACCCACACTATTCCCCACCCCGGTATCACTCCCAGGGCTGGGCGAGCTGCGTTTGGAATGAAGTCCAAGACACTCCGGGATGCAGAACAGGGCATCCCTTGTGTGCTTTATCCAGCAGAGAGGCCGAGACCTGCTCTTCCCTGCCCAGCTCCCTGGGGAAGACGTTCAGACCTTGCTAAGGGGCAGTGAGGAGACCGAGGGGTCCCGCAGCACCACTGACCACACAGGTCTGCCCAGGGGGTGTGAGGGGTGGGTTCGTCCCATGTTGCATTTGGCAGACACTGGGGTAAGCCATAATGCAGGGAGAAGTGCAAGAGAGGATTATTTAACCGGCCTCTGCAAACACAATTTCAAACAGATAGCAAAGAGCAAAGCAAGGGGAGTGAGACATGAGCTATGTTTCTGTAGGACCTGCCAGAAGCTGGGTGACAGTTTAGGTATCCTGGAAATGGGAAAAACAGCATTTATGTTTAAGCTTCAAGTGACCTGTGGAGCTTCTGGTCTTGGGAGGGTGGAAGTGAGACAGCCCTCACAAGTACTTGATCCCTCTTGAAATGAAGGGGCTTTCCTGGGTATGCAGCTTTCCCGCTTCCCTCCTAGAAATACATCTGATTTTGGGGGGTGGAAAAAAGAGAATTGATTCAAATAAAAATGTATTTGTATGAGAAAAATTATTTCCTTCCATGAGAAAACACATAGTTTGAGGCAAATTTATGGCTTTGGCCTGGTCATTAATATCTGGTTGTCAAAAAGTATTGGTTTGAACAAAAATATGTTGTAATAAAAATGCATTGTTTTGAAGAAATTTATTGTCCCCATGAAAACCTATTCAATTCAGAAAGATATGTTGATTTCAATGAAAATCTATTTGTTTTAAGAGACAGAGAGAGAGAGAGAAGTTGCACTCAGCTGAGAACTAGGGGCTTCTCTCTAAAAATCTCCCTGCAGTCCTGCAGTCATTAGGATGGGGAAACCTAGAAAATCAACAACTGGACAGCAAAGGAAGTCTGTAGGTCCTTTTGCCTGTGCTCAGTGATCATCCTCCCAGCTGGAGGAAAGTGCCTCAGCTCCCCAGTGTAATGAGGGGAATGTGCTTGTCTGTTCCTTATGGATTGGATGGCTTCTCCCTCAAACAGCTCTCCTCACCTTGCAAACCTTATGCTTGTTCACTAAGTGCAGATCCCAAGAGATGGGTGCTCGTGTGAACCCACCTCCAGCTGCTATGTAAAGGTGCAAATCTTGCAGGTGACCTGAGGAACATGCAAGACCCTCATCTCCCTCTTTGTCCCTCAAGCCAGGCCACACGTGAGCAGCAAGTATTGTGTTGATGAGTACCTGAAGGTGAGATAGATGTGTCCATACTGCTACTCATAATAGTTCTACTTTGGTGTGGCAGCTCAAGGAAAGGGCCCCTTTCAGCTAAGGGGAGCCATGTGGCTTTGTGGTTCTCCCAGCCCTGCTCCGGCATTGGCCTGAGATGGGGCTGAGGTTTGCTGTCCTGCCTAAGCCTCTTTCCCTGCCAGTGGGGACTGGATGAAATTCACTCTGAGCTTGAAAGCTGTAATGCCGCCTTAGCCAGGATTATGAGAGGAGCCACCGTGGTATCACCTGAAATCCACCTCCCGGTGCCTCCCATTTAAAACAATCAGCACATGTTTGCAGTGGGCTTTTTCTTTCATTATGCTCCAACTCTGCTATTTAATCAGCTTCTTCCTTCCTCTGTTTGTACAAGGTATCGCTAGCCTGTATTAAAGGGGAAGAAGGGAAGGTACAAGATAAAAAAATAAAAAATTAAAAAAAATCCCCTACCCAAGAAATGTCACTGCCGCAGTGTTATCCCCTCCCTGCCAACACATGCTTGGGTTCTGGTGTCAATGGAAAGGTTGCCTCTGATTAATATTAATAAAGAATTAGAGCTGTGTTTGTCATGATCACCTCGTTTGGTATTGCTCTGTGTGGCAAGTGAAAGCAGAGGAAGGAAGAGGTCTGCGTGACATTCATTAATCATTTCATCAGGAAGGAGTTCAAAGCAAAGCCCTGCCTTAACAAGGACCGCAGACAGGGATGAGGCCATGTTTATTCAGATGTTCCTCCTTACATCTCTGACCTCTCACCCGGTCAGCTGGTGTGGGCCTCCAAAGCCATGATGCTCTTCTGGGATCCAGGGCATTCTACCCCCAAACGTGGGCTGCCTTGGTCTTGGCTAGGTCAAGGTGATGTCATATGAAAACCTGACATAGGGCCACCATTGGTATCTAGGTATCGGTTAAAAAATTACTCCTTGAAGAGCATTCTTGGTTCCCCTTCGAGTCAAGAAGCTTAAGAAACAGTGATGAGACCATCCTTTGACAAGTTGTTTTTCTCTCAGGCGGTAATCTTTGTTCTGCATGCTGGGACGAAGAATTCATCAAGGCAGGGATTTCTGCTTGATCTATAGGTGAGCAGTGGCCAGGAGATGGGAGATACTTGTGAGACATGGTGATCACTGGGAACTTGTGGAATAAGCCCTAGGAAGGCATGTTCCATCTCCAAGACAAGGCAGTAGGGACACAACTGAACTTAAGAGGTATTCAGTCTCAGAGAGCTCCTTGTCTTTCTGTGGGACACTTCCAAAAGATGGCTGCTCCCACCATAAAATAGGTGCCTATATTGGAGGACCCCAGATATCCTTGCTCCACTGACTAGAAGACCTTACAGATATGCATATACTTAAACAACTATTAGATGGTTCAAGTTCAGTGACCTAAATTCCATCTGCAGCATCTTTACATCTTCTGCAGCATCTTCTGTAGTAGACCAGACCTTTCTTTGGCACATGGTGTGGTTGGGAACATGAGGA
Organism: Aviceda cuculoides; assembly: GCA_035590195.1. NCBI lineage: Eukaryota > Metazoa > Chordata > Aves > Accipitriformes > Accipitridae > Aviceda > Aviceda cuculoides. The sequence continues at coordinate 34,401,473 of JAVJGG010000090.1, forward strand.
TGAGTGTTTCAGGAGTTCAAGTTATGTATTTTACACAGATTGGCTTATTAAGAGTGAGCAGCCCTGGCTGAGGATCGCACCTTGCTTTGGGATCACAGTACCCAAGTCAGCCTTGGCTGATGATAGCATGCAGGGCCTAATGCAGGCAATTTATCTAGACTTTTAGTGGTATTTTGTTTCTTAAATGCGTGGAGATTCCTGTAAATATTGGCTTAAACACATCTGTGTGTGGCCAGAACTGGTCTCTGCTTTTTTCTGTTCTGTATTTTCTGGATCCAAGGCCAGAAAGTGATGCACACATACATATGGCAAAAGCTCTTTGTATTAAGAATTTACAGCTCAACCTTCTTCTTGCTCCTTTTTCCTCTTTTTTTTTTTTTTTGTGGATGCTATTTATTATTCAAATGTGGGGAAAGTCAAGCCAAGTGGTGCATTGCTCTCATTAATTATTCTCTGGGATTAAGGAATCAGTTAAAAGCATATCTCCCTTAATCCTGTTTTATTAATTTTATATTCTTGGCAAAAAAAGAAGAAAAACAACAACCCCCCAACCCTCTTTACAAAGGGATCATGCAGCTTTCTGCTGGGACCCTGAGAACAGGAGGTCTCTGGTGTTCCATGGATGCTCGTCTTTTTAATTTGATAAAATAAATTAGCACAGGATTAGAGCCTTCCAGCACAGCATAGCTCAACTGTGGTTACCACCTTAAGGGAGGCATTAAGCATCGTTTTGGTTGCACAGAGGTGAAATGCGAGCACGCCGGCCCCTTTGCTCCTGTGAAAGAGAGAACTTTCCTCTCAGTAGCAGCACAGCTCGTGGCCTCTCCTCCCCACCTGGCCACTGGTGAACGGGCTGCCTTTTGCCAGCGACAAGTTTTGTGTTGGATGAGGTGGATGCTGCCTGCTCAGATGCATGCATGAGCACACCAGCTTTTTTCATAGAGCAGAAGCGATAACTGTAATTAGCCTCTTCTTTTTGGGTTATTATGAAGATGTAAATGAAATGGCTTTCTCTAAGACAGCAGAGACTTGATTCCTGAAAGTGAAGGTTTGGTCTGGGAAATGGCAGGGGGAGAATGGGAAAATGGAAGTGGAGCTTTTGCAGGTTTAATCTCCTTTTGGTGGCATATGTGATCCAGCTGGTGCTGTCATCAAGACCTTCATGATTCTTCTGGCACGAGAGACATGGGGAGGTCAGGCTGTGAGTGAGCAACCTGTGACCACAAGGCAGATTTGGTGGCCTCCAGACTGCTTGTTTTATGTGGCTACCAGATAGGAGAGAAAGGAAAGGTGGTGCTGTGTGGCTATATGATCTGTTCCTTGGACAGAGGATAATCTGCACTGGACTTCCAGGAGCAAGATGGAACCAGTCACAAAGGGGCTGAGGTTTGCAAGGCACAACGAGCTGGACCATCGGTGCTGGGCTCAGCCTCTCAAGGCTTGCACTGAGCAGCATGATGCAGAGGCATCTGGTCCCTCAGCCACCCTCTTGGGTGGCTTTTAGGAAATCGATGCTATGGAGGCATTTAAACCAGAATTGGTAGGATAGTGCTCAGAGCTCTGCAGTGCAGAATGTGGAACTGGTGAAACTTGTTGCGTCAAAAAAGACACTATGATGGCTGTGTGGCTGATACGTTCTTGGCCTGTGCTTGTCTTGAAGTTGAAGATGACTGTTCTCATGGGGATGGGGACGTCATTGGGCACTGGAGATGCATTACTGTTTATCATTCATCTTTCATCAAATAAGCCTTTTAAAGCAGAATTGTGCCTTCTCTCCCTGGAGAAGACATCTTGTTTGCCAATAATGACAGTGGCTTGGAAGTGAGTCTGCAGTAATGCCAGCTGGGCAGGGTTGCAATAGAGGGAGGTTTGTCCTATGGCGTGGGAGCAGGTATTCAGTCCACCTTCAGCATCACTGCGAAGGGCAGTGTGGATTAGCAGGTGTTGGCAGATAAATGTTTTATGTCCTGTCAGCCTTGAGGTCACTTCTGAAAGCTGCTCCTTCTTTCGAGAGTGTCTTTGACTCACAGAATCTCTTCTGGTCTCGCCTGACCTCACCTGAATATCTTTGCTGCAGAACTAAGGGTCACACTAGAAGTCTCTGGTGTTGTTTTCGAGGCTCTTGTTATGGAAATTCCCACAATTTCAGTCATCTGAGCAGTGCAGAGATTTTTGCCAAAGATCTTCCATTCAGTACTTATTTGTACAAGAAAGCTGTGATCAGAGGCTGTGCAGACCCTACAATAATACAGATACCAGCAAAACATCTTCAGGGCTGGATTTGTCAAAGATCCCAAATCAAGGCATTTCTATTTCCTCTGTCTTTTCTCTACCAACCAGGGATTTCTTTTCTCCCACAACATATCTGTTGTAGTTTGTTGTTGTTTGTGAAAAGTCACTAGATAGCAGGGAAGTTTACTCTTATAAAAAATACATGGTTCATTTGGAGCAGAAATATAAAGCAAATGGCTTCATTTGTTTTATTCAGTCTAGGAACAACTTCCTAACTTGCTGTGTTAGGAAGAGCCACCTCTTTCTCGTTCTTCTGTTAGTAGAAGAAGGGAGGAGCAAGAGGATGCCCCGTTCCCAGGCACTGGGCACTCCCTGTGGACACAATCTGGTGTCCTACATGTGTTATGATCCAAATAAGATTCAGGCAGGAATTCATTGCTTGGTAACTCTGTGCCCTATGGAAACTCACTTGGATCCAGCAAGGTGCCAGGCTGCCACCAAGCAAATTGTGTCTTATCTCAGCCCGAGAGCCCCAGAACTGGAGAGGTGGTGGGGTGGTATGCATGGAGCTGGCTGGAGGTGAGTGGTGTTCTGGTCCTAGAGAAATGAGGAGGAGTCCTCCTAGTGATGCCAATCAAAAGCTGAATTAGGCTCTGTCCCACTCCTGAAATACCATGTTGGCTGGGGTGTATCTCACAAAAGGAGGTTTTTCAGTGGTGTTTGGGCAGAAAATCTCATCTGTGCTGATGCCTGGGTAAGCTTGTCCTGGCTGGATTGGAGGGGCCTTCCCTGTTGTTGGGGACATGCTGTGGCATGGCTGGAGCAGCTTTGCCTCTCTGTGGGGACATGAGCCAAAGAAAGGTGTGGGCTGTGAGTACTATTGGAGTTAGCCTTAGTGGTCATTGGCTTTGAAAAAGCTGAGCAAAAGCCAACAAGACATTGATAAAGATTTCAAACAGCCTTCTTCTGGTGCCCCGGTGGTGTCTTGATCTTGTTCCCAATCTTTTGGGTGAGACAAGAGCTATTTTAAGTTAATTTGCATTGTGAAGCATCGCTGATGTGCTGGTAAAGGAGACGTCGCACAGCCAGGCACAAGGCAAGCCAAAAAAACAAAGGCGTGTATTCTCAGGTTTGAGGTAGGAATTATATACACTTAGAGTCATGAACTCTGGGTAATAATTGAAAGGTCAGATTGATGAGAGCAGCCTCTGAGATACGATTTCTATGACAGCTTGATGGATGCCCCACTATCAAGGTGTGCTTTTAATCATAATCTCATTACTCCACTTCTTATGGTTCGACTCACCTAAACTCATGGGAGGAATCAGGGGCCACCTCTAAAATGTGAATCGGCTTTTATTTGGAGGAAGAAGAGTTGAGTGGTTGGGAGAACAAAAAGGAAAGAAATGAGCCAAAAAAACCCCCAAACTTAAGACCTTCCTAGCTGAGGATGAGTCAAGAGTGGGTGTGAGAGCAACACCCTTGTTGCTCCACAGCAATGCTCTGAATATCTTTCTGCTGGCTGGAAGCAGTACAGATGATCTGAAGCAAAGAAGGGAGAGTAGAACCTCTCCTAGCATTGGCATGTGTCATGCCCATGAATCTTGCTGCATTGCTACCCCTGAGTGTCTGGGCATGGGGCCTGTGAAGAGATGGCCATTACAGCTCTCCCAAGTATGAGAGGAGCTTTGTTTTTGAGATCCAATGCTGGCTGTTCACATGCTCTGATCTATTCATCCAAAACTTATGCTGAAGCTTCCCAGTGATGGCCAACTGTAAAATGCTTATGGGCTGATGGAGAGCACCAGCTTCTAGCAAAGGGTCCCTGAGCCTTGGAGAAGGCAAAAGCCTTTTTTTGAGGTCATGGTGCACAGGAGCTGAGAAGGTAAAGCTGAGCTTTATCCCAACCAGGCCCCAATAGCAGGCACTGAGGGGACACCACCACTTTGCAATAAATATCAAGAAGCCCTGGAGATCCACCACATCTGCTGGTCCATCCATGGATGTGGCTGTGCAGAAACTGCACAATGGGCTACATCAGTGATGGTGGGCATGGCCCTTTCCCCATGTCCTCAGCACACCATAACCCAGGGGGACTGGCTAGTGGTGGCTCCCAAAAAGCATCCTCGCGGGCTCCTCTGCAAGAGCTCGGTGCCAAGGCTGGAGGGTGCTGGAGTGGCACCATGCATCCTGTCAGCAGATCCTGCAATTCATCCTCGCCTCCCTGGAACCTCCTGGAAGAGTTAGTATGGAAATTTCAACCTATTTTTAAGGGTTATTTTCACTCAAGTGAAATCTATCAAAGAAGGAGGGTTATTTTTACAGCGCGCAGCAACTGCCGGTTGCCATGGCAGCGGGCCGGGCGAAATGCAATAAAGCATCCCTCTGTTATCGTAAACACAAAGGGAACCACGGGCACCGAAAAGAAAGGCGAGTGTCATGGGGGGAGTAAGGCAACACCGTGGCGCGCTCACCAAGACCCAGCGCCTATCTGGGCTCAGGGAGCTATGTCCGGGGAGATTTTATGGGGTCCTCTGTGCCCATGCATGATCCAGCGGGCCAAGAGGAGTGAACCTCTCTGGCCTCCCCTCCATGTGTGTTGAGGGCACTGGTATGTCAGCCTGAGATGAATTTTTTTTCCCTCTTCATTTGCAAAAACTTGGAAGAAGTTTAGAAAATGCATCACCTAAAGAGGAGGGGTGGAGGTGGGGGAGAACCTCTGTATTTTTTTTGATCTGACTTCCAGAACAAGGAGCAGTCGGCTGTGGAGGTCTCTTCACTTAAACGTTTGCAGACTGTGAAGAGATTTTGCAGGTGATGAGAGGGTTCATCCTCTCCATCTCTTCCCAGTGTGTTCTTTCTCTGTGTAAATTTAGGCACCCTGTTTAACCACAGCAGCTGAACACACGTGTAACTGAAGCACCTCCGACAGTGCTGGGCCCAGGAGAGCCTTGGGGAGCGTGGGTGTGAGCAGCTCCCGGAGAGGTGGAGGACCCCAGTTGGGATCTCCCTCGTGAGCTGTGGCTGCCAGTGTGCTTGAGCCCTCAGGTGTCCCCTGGCAGCAGGGGACACAACTAGAAACCGCACCAACCCCTCGAGGTAGATGTTTTGTCCCTGAAGCCTGTGCTGCTGTGTCTTTAGTGGTGCTATAAGGAAGTCACATGGCTGTCCCTCATTGCTTTTCTGTGCCAAGATGCAAATTGTCCTAAGGTGGCACATCTTGGGTGCACGAGGGCTGGCTGGGCAGGGGGAAGCCTGACGCAATTGTCACCATGTGCTGATGTTGAACTCCCACTGAGGCAACGGCTGGTAATGTGGAGGGAGAGCAAATGGGCACAGGGCTGGGCTTCCTCACCACATAGAAACCTCTCCAAAAATGTGAGGGGGTTTTGGGGGGAGTTCCAGGCAAGCAAAGCACTTTTGTTTAAAAGCATCTTGAATTGGATAGCCAATTCAACCCAGACCATCCAAAATGCCTTGCCATATGGCTCGCCCTAGAGATGTTGTTGAGGTCCTGGGTTTGCCACTTAGCTCTGTCATTGGAAAAAGCCAGTGGTTTTTTATTTCAAGATGTGGGGCAAAAACCCAGCAGGCATGAGCTTGGCAGGTTAGAGCAAATGCCACTGAAGACCAGAGTCTTCCTCACACTTTCCCCATGGAAACGGAGTTATCCCCAGCTAACCTGTGCAGAACAAGCTCTCTGAATACACCATTTCCCAACCCAGCCTAAGGTCAGTCCCACTTCAATAAATATAAATCCTCAAGGACACACATGGGAGTTGGATGTCCCATCACCACTGAATGCCAAGGAGCAAGTGGGTGTGAAAAAGTTGAGTCTCTTGCACCAACCAAAAGTCCCTCTCCTGCCTTACACCGATCCAGGATCCTGCTGAAGGGTTTGTAGGGCAATGGTTTTGGAGAAGCGAGGCTTGCTTTTTCAGCAACTCATAAACAGGGAAAAGGAACAAAGGCAAGACTTGCCGTGCAGCAGTGTGTGTATAAATAGATCCCTGGGAGGGTAAGACCAGCAGGAGAGAAGAGATCGAGGTGATTTCTCTTTCTGAAGGAATAGTCTTGACGGTGCTTGCTTGCCTTTGCAGCCAAGCCCTGTAGTATCAGGTCATTGCTCCTTGTGCCCAGGGCTCACTTACCTAGGCAAAGATTGTGTAAAAAACCCTGCTACTTGCCAGGGGAGGGGGATTTGCTCCATTTTTTTTAAAGGTTAATGTTTTTTTTATTGAATAGTAAGGAAAAAAAATTATGATAATGCTCAGGTGGAGACATATCTAAGAGGGTTTCTAATGATTGGCTTTTATATTGAATTATTAGAAAGTCAATAACCAGGGCATGTGGCTATCTGGGAGTCCCTCTGAAGAAGAGCTCAAACTAGCTCTTCTGGATGTCCAGCAGTCTGGTGGTATTTAGCTAAACTCTTGCTTGGGGAGCATTTTCACCAAGGTCTTCTCCAAAGTAAAGTCAAGGAGCACTTTCCCAGGGGACTTGGGTCCTAGCCCTCATGCTGACAGCGTGCCGCAGTATACTGGCAGAGTGCTAGATGATCTCTTCGAGATTAAACTTAATTCACAACTCTTTAACCTAAGGTTCTCGTTCATAAGTGTTTCATTATTAAGGGGTGAGTACGTGGCAGCTACATTCTTTAATAGCATATATAGCATGTTACACTTTACAATGCATTAGCAATAAATGCTTAATGGAAGAGGCTATATCAAGCTGTTAGATAGAAAGCCTATTATAAAACGTGGGCTCCTGCTAAAACAATGCGTATGTCTGTTTAACACCTGATGTTAACTCGGGAAGTGTGTTAGAAAGCACTGCTCTTTGGCATAGAGAAAATAAGAAGCACTTTATGTATTAAAGTGTCACCAAAATTTCCTCGCTTGTTTAAAACAATCTTGAGAAAATGTTGTCTAAAAGGTGGCTGGCTGAGATGGGAAGTCTGGAGGAGTCTGTCAGAAGTAGGGGCTGGCATTATCTGGGGGTGGGAGGTGATGTGCAGCAAGGCTGGATCAGGCCTGCCCAGCGCAGCACGGAGGTAAGCTGCTTATAAAGCCAGACTTAGACTCATTGAAATGTTGTTTGGAAAGGATCCCTGAGGGTCTCCAGCACAAACTCTCCTTGTAAGTGGGACTTTCCCCAGCACTACATCAGGTTGGCCATGGCTTGGTCCAGCTGAACGTTGCAGTCCTCTGAGGATGCAAAGTCAGCAGCCACTCAGCCTCCTGGTGCAAGTCGCACCCTCCAAAACCTTCAGCCTCTGGGAAGAGGTTGCCTTAATCAAGCTGCTCTGGAAGGTGAGACCTCAAGCTTTTTTTAGCATTTTTAGCATAAACCCAAGCAGTCATTGGTGGTGTCTGGATGCATCTGACCCAGCCTGAGCTATGTGCCCAACAGCCCAATCCACCAGTGAGGTTTAGCTCTTCTGATTTGCAAGGTCCAGCCTTGAGTCCAACTCCACTGGGGCTGACAGCCAGCAGTGCAGGTGGGAGAGCATGCTTTGGGGCATGGAAACCTGCTCACTATCTCTAAGTTCAGGTGATGCATGGTGCACCCTGCAAAACCCATGATGACTTTGAGACCAGCATAACTGGACTGGGCTTCTTGGACTTCCAAACCCAGCCTGCTATTCCCCACCATGACTCTTCGGTCCTGACCCCTCTGTCTTAATCCAGTGCTTCAGCAGTTAAATGGAAAATGGTGTCTGAGAAGATTAGAATTAAGTTATTAAAGCATCTGGACACTTTTAAGAGGATTGCTGAGCATCGTAGTACTCAAGATTGACTTGAGAATTTGGGGGTGGATTTGCAGCTGGAAGAAATTCCTCATGTACTGTATACCTGCCCCTTGTGTATATGTTAGCATACTTGGCACAGATGTCTCTTTGTTTCTGTACAGGAAACTAATTGCCTTTCTTGTTTCAGTCTGAAGTTTTCCTGTGTCATTCTGTAAATAATGAGAGGCATTTCTCAAAGTTTGCCAGGTGCCTTTGTCTCTCCTGACGGCACTTCAGCTGCTTGCCCTGCACTAGAAGAGCATCCCCCTTGCTGGAAACCTGGTGTCATCTCAGCAGGGTCTGTGCTGGCCCAGAGGTTTGTCAGCTGGGAGACGTCCTGCAGGGAAGCGAAAGTGGAGAGAAGGAGGTTTTATGTGAAAGCGACAAGCTTTGCCTTTGAGCTCGCTCTAGCTTCCAGCTTTTTGTGTGAATTCCAGCCCTGGAGATTAAAGGCCTTTATTTATCCTCAGCACAGCGGAGGCTTAGGCAGCAGCAACAGCTAACACCTCCTGTGACCCACAGGGGTGCAGCTCTTGCCTGGTAGGGGAATTTTCTCAGCCCCCAAATGCTTCTGACCCTCTGTTTCCTTTCATGTGCCTTTTAGAGGCTGAATTTTCAGTAGGTAGTCTTTCCTTGGCCGTAAGATTTACCTCCTGAGGTTTAAAGGATAACAGCAGAAGTTCAGGGCTTGTGACAGAATCGGAAACAATGTGATGCTGTGATGAAAATCCATCTCTCTCCTCCTGGTACCAGGTGATGGTTTGCTACAGACCTGTGGGAGAACAGAAATCCTCAGAGCTTTCCCAGGAAGGAAGCTGGAACAGACACAGAATGAAAGAGGGATGAGAGAGCCTAGAGCTAGCCTAAAATTGCACGCACTGCTCCAGTTTGATGTGAAAGAGGAATTCAGGTCAGTAACGAGGGAGCAGATGCGAATGCAAGGTGCAGAAGGGTTTGCTGCTATAAACTAACCAGAGTTTACAGGTGCTTGAGCAGTGGAAGGGGAGGTTTGTCCTGTGGGAAAAGGGAGGATCAGTTCTAGTCATGGGTCAGTGACTGCCCAGATCCACCCAAATCAGGAAGGAAGAGCACTCCCCAGATCTTGTGGCACACGTGTAGACCGAGCCTTGTGAGCGGAGGTGGTACAGCTCGGGCAAAGAGGCAGCCAGCATCACGGCGGTGGCATGAAGTTGGCGGCAGGCAAGGTTTGGTAGCGGGGAGCAGGAACGACCCTTCATTGCTGCTGGCCTCCGTGCTGTTGCCCGTCCTTCACCTGTCCCCGTGCACCAGCTGCCGTGCAGTGGCCGGTGGGGTGCAGGCAGGGCTGCTCGAGTGGCCCCGGCCAAGCCACTGGCAACCTGATGCTATTTCTGCTTTACTTATTTGTAGTTACCACCGCAGCTCTGCTTTCTACGGTGTAACTTGGGCTATGGAATAAATGAGGGCTTTGCCGTCAGCAGAAAAGCACCAAGGAGGGCTCGTGGTGAGAGAAAGGTTTGGCTTTAGGTGATTGAAAACCACCTGGGAGGAAGACATCTGGGTGGCCAGGAGATGCTGTTGAACATGTCTAAGTCAGGATTTCACTGCCTCCCCTGGTGCATTGGGCTGTGCCAGTGCTCCTGGGACGGTTCCCTGTGCCTGGCCGAGAGCACGGCTGCAGAGATGGGGGTAGCTGGGAGGGGATGCTGAGCTGTGCCTCAGTTTCTCCTCCCAGCATGCAGGAGAGGGAGCCTGTGGGCCAGCTGAAGGGAAGCGAGGAGGTGGTGTGGTCTTGCCAATATTTGGGGGTATGCAGCATGGTATGGCTGGTCGCCCTTCTCACTGGGCTGGCTCTTTATTGGGAATGAAGCCGGCAGGGAGGGATGAGCATCCTGAGCCGTCTCAAGCCAGCAGATCTCTGTCAAGGATTTGGCCTGGACTTTTATTACCTGTCCCTCTTGTCACTTTTGTGTGAGACGAAGCGGGGACATAGGGGGTACCTGGTTACTTTGGGGCTGTCACATCTGCTGCAGGGGGGACAGTACAGTTTGTGACAAGCCGATGTCATTAGCGCTGGCCTCCGAGGCTGCTGCCAGTCAGGATTTACTGCCCACCACCCTGGGACCAGCCATGCCACCCACTCCCTGCATGGCAGCCCCTCATCCGGAGCATGGCTGGGGCACAAATCCTGCCTGGCACTCAGCACCTTCCAGGATGCATCCCTGGGAGAGGAGCTGCTATCTCATCTCCTTCCTCGCATGGGGAGGTGGGAAATGCTTCGGCATCACTAATTGCGGAGGGCTTGTGCTTTCGGCACCGCTTGCCTCAGACTGCCAATCACCCCGCGCTCCCCTACTCCCGCCGCAGTGCCGAGCATCGCGTCGGCTGTGTCACGGTTTGCTCTGACATCGACCTGACGCCTGGACCGCGCCGGGGAAGAGACAAGCAGTAATTGGGTCCCTCCTCCACCAGCGTTGCCTGCCAAGACTGTGGTGGAGGCAGCAAGTGCCTTTGCAGCCATCCGAGGGTGTGCTCGGGTGCTGAGACCTTTCAGACGGAGACAGACCTGCCAGGTGTTGATTTCTGCTGGCACTGGGCATGCTCTGCAATCACAGACACTGGTTTGCAGCTGGGGTAAGGTGGTAAACTGGCAGTACCCTGCCAGCTTGCACCAGTCACAGGCAGGCAGCAGGAGCTGTGGGGCGACTCTGGGGGTGTTTTTAGAAGCATCAGGCCACAGGTATCGTCTCAAAGGGGGCTGGCACGTGCTTTTAGAGATGCTTAAATGCACTTGTAAACCTGCCCGCTGCAGGCACGACTGACACCTCGCCAAGGTGGCTGCAAATGCTACTGCCAGACAGTGCCTGGGCAGTAGGATTGGGCATGCTGCTGCTGCTCCGCGTGTGCCAAGGGGTCCCTTCGATCCCTGTGGGAACAGCATGACCAAGCTGCTGCTGGCAGCCTGTGATTCCTACAGGGTCTGGTCTGGTCTTGCTTTAATATGGGAAGGGGCACCTGCGTCCCAGCCAGGTGCATCTGGAGGAAGAAAGGAGTTTCTGCAGAGAGCGTGTGTTTAATGTAGATGATGGCAACAGGAGCAACACTGCAACTCCTGGTGCGCCAGTCCTCACGTCACTGCTGGAGTCCACCTCTCCTCATCACCCACCCCCCCCCCTCGTAGATCTTGCTCCTCTGATTTTCTCCAACTTTGCCATTTTCAACCGTCCTTCATGTATTTTCCCCAGCACCTCTTGCCTCCTTGTCTCAGTGGTTCTGTGTAGGCAGTGTATTTCAGTCATGATTACAATAGTGATGAAAGACCTTTTCGGTGTCAGGGCTGGCCGGCGAGGTGGGGAATGTTGTATTCTCCATCATCAGTGTGCCGATCTGCTGCTAGCAGCACCCCCTTCTCACCTTCCCACCACCTGGGAGGCAGCATGTGATGCCTTCCTTGCGTTTGTGAGGGCTGCTGCTGCTTGATCCAGATCAGCTGGTTGCGCGGCGTCAAGAGCAATGCGTCCCCCTGACAGCATATCTGCAATTACTGGGAGACATTTTTGCCTGTAGCTGCACATCCCTGCTGCATTTTCAGCGATAACAGCTTCAGCTTGGGTATTTTGCCCAATCTCTTGCAATCAGGGACTTAGGCAGCTATTTTTGGCTTTGAACCTGGTCATCAAGAGAAAGCATCAAGCGTGTTTCTTGCTTTATCTGCCCATGCTTTTTGCTACGCTGTCACGATTTTCTGTGGTAAGCGCTGTGGGCTGCCACTTGGTTAGTCCCGGGGTGAGTGATGGATGTCAGCTGCTTAGGATCACCGTGAGATCTTATGTGGTTTCTCCTTGGGTGTGATGCCTTCCCCAACAGTTTCTCCACCAGTGGGACCTTCCCTCCTGCGAGGCCTCCCGGCATCTGGAACGTGGTTCTCACCGACATCCCTCTTCCACAAGGCAACCTCTGGGACCAAAATCCAACAAATGGCCCATTTAAAAGTGCAAACCTTGGAGCTCTCTTTATCCCAGGAGGCTACCAAAACCCTGCTGATGCATCTGCTCTGCTGAAAAACTTGGCTCCTGCCATCATAGCTCAGCTCCCACTCCCTGAGCAAGTGCAAGTGCTGCTGGGCTGCCTCTCCTTAGGGCTGAGGCTGCCAGGGCTCAGCTCCCCACCTCGTGCATGCCTCTGCAAGCACAGCATTGCCCTGCTGTTTTCTGCCAGGTAGATTTTAAGCTTTTAAAGCACCATCACGAGATCTGACTGTATCATCTATGCTTTCAACCTTCCCCAGGAGCATTTCTCCCATGTGCCCTGAGTTCTGGCATTGCGTGTGGGTGGTCACCCCAGGGAAGAGAAAAAGGGACCAATGGAGCAGGCACCTGGATGCAGAGACCGACTGAAACTCCTGCTTTCATCATAGCTGTGGTGGTGACAGCCAGACCACTCTGAACAGGAGGGTTTTACCAAAGAAAGACACTTTCTGCATAGCTCGAGCTCCAGCTAGGTCTCCCCATTTGCTAGAAATCATGGCCAGGACCTCTAAACCAATACTGAGATATTACAAATAGTTACATCACATGGGAAAGCTGACAGCCCTGTGACTTTCAGGGGTCAGGAGGGACCCATCTTACTCTTAACTTCCATAGCTGTTGTGTCAAAAGTATCACACAGTAACCTCAAGTCCAACATTGCCCTTTTCTTGCCCTGGCTGCTTCCATGCATAGGGTAAGCAAGGTCTACTGGCAGCTGCCTGCCCGCAGCTCACTTGGTGGCTGTAGCCATGCTAAGGACCGATTAGAAAGACTGCCACAGGCTTAACAAAGCACCAGGAGGCATTTATCTAATCTCTCCTAAATTCACTCATCTACCCACAACCAAAAAGAAAAAAAGCTTTGGAATTTAGGAAATTAATTAAAATAGTAAGTAAATACAGCATCTGAGTCATTACACTGTGTATTTTTGAAAAGATGTTTGCTGCTGGCTTCCCAAAGGTCCTGCTAATATCAAGGGAGGTAGCTTCTTCCTCACAGTTCTATAGGGGCAGGGACATCATCTTGTGAGAGCCCCCCAAAACTGTTTCCTTGAAGATGTCCTTTCTGCCTCATTATAGCTGCTCTGTGTTTGTGTTTTCCAAGCATTTTTGACCACATTAATGATTACAGCAAAACAGGGTTCTTATTGGCAGCACAAATCACTTTTTCAAGATGACACCAGCACTTACAGTCTTATTACTGTCATTAACAAGATTATTATTATGACTTTGCCATGCTCCCCCTTTCTAAAGAAAGCAATTCAAATCCAAATATTCTGGCTTAAAAATATCCCATCCTCATTTGCCTCTCTAACCAAAAAAGAGGTCACACCAGCCCTTCTGGGTAACAGAAGAGCATCTTTCTGGGGACGGACTTACGCCGTGTTTTAGGTTAAGCACACTTCTCAGGCCCGCGTTTTCCTAATTGTACATCTGCTGAATTCAGCCGCCTCTGAGCTCAGCAGTGGTCTCCAGTCTTCTGCAGCCTCTCCCCGCTTTGCTGGCTGGGTACAGAGCCAGGGTCTGCAGCTGTGGGGAGGTGACGCTACCAGATATTGGCCAGGTGTCACCTGACGTGACTTGCCCAAAGGACCTGAAGGTGATCCATGGAATTGATCCCAACATCTCATTTAAGATGAGATGCCTCTCTCCTTTTACCTGAACTTGAGGATGCCACCGGCCCCATCCATCTAGCAGACTGGAGTTTTTGGCTACCCTGAAATTAGCTGCCAGACAGTAAAACAGGGAGCTGACAGGGTGTTTGTCACAGCTGGGACTGTCCTCGCCGGGCTGAAGGTAGCTGGATGATAGGATACACAGGAGAGGACACATTGTTCCTCGTCTTGGCCGTTACAGCTTTACAAATGACTATTCCAAGCTTAGTTCCAAAATGGTGTCGTGGCTTTCGCTGCTGTCATCAATTGCCATCAACACTGCATTTAGCTGACATAATTACTTATTGTTACAATCAGTGCCCATTAGGTTAAAGCTAAATTACAGTCTCAGTCCTTGGGAACTGCCTATTACATCCATATGAATACGCAAAGTTCATCACTCATGATTAACGTTGCTACAGTGAATACAAAAGGAATTAGTGAGGACCTGTCACTTATTGTAAAGTGCTGCCAGATTATGGTATCAGAAATGATGTGTCAACTGTTAAAACTTAATAATCCATGCTGGAGTGCTGTATCTGATTATAACGCTGATCAAAGGAGAGGTCTGATTGGCACTCGGAAACCGAGGCTGGGTGGTTATGAGACCGATAACCTACATGGGTCAGGAGTCGTTGACCAAATGCCGGAGCTGTGGCTCAGCGTGCTCACCCCCCCAGCCCCGGGAGCTGCGAGGGCCTGGGGACCCTCCTGGGGGCATGCGCCTGGGCGCTGGCGTGGTTGGGAAAGGATGGATGGGTCTGTGGTCCATGGGCACGTGTCTGAGCCAGGAGGGTGGATGTGGCTCCCAGCCAGGCACCTCCTTATTCTGACAGAGAGCCTGGGCATCCCAGGCTGGAATTCAGTCGCCCTCCTCTCTGTCTGATGGTGCAAATCACTCTGCTGCAGCCAGGAGTGCCACTGCCAGACTGCATCTCTTGCACTGGTGAGACCCGACTGGAGTTTGGGAGCACATTTCCCCTGATGTGGGCTGGGAGGTCTCCCTGGTGGGCTGTGTTTGTTCCCATGGGGGAAAAGCAGCATGCAATCGTGTATGTATTGGTGAATGTGTATATATATGCAAGCATATATACGTGCATGTGTGCATGAATTTAGAAAAAGTCCTAAGATTTTATTTTGACATTGCTCAAGGGGACTGTCTGATTTTTCTAATTTGGAAAGACTTTTTGTTTTGAAAAAATTTTTTTTTTTCATTTTTCTTTCAAACTCTCAAGATTGAAGAAAATGTGTTACTTAACCTCAAACACTGTAATGCTGGTGTTTTTCTTCTTTTCTTTCTTTCTTTCTTTCTTTCTTTCTTTCTTTCTTTCTTTCTTTCTTTTTTTCTAAAAAGCATCCTACAAGAAAACATAAAGATCTGTTGTTGAACTCAGCTAACAAAGTCCTCCTGGGAAGAAGAGCTGAACCACACAGGCTGAAGCACATGGGCTTGACAGAGGTTGGGTAGCTGCAAATCTGTGTCTGGCCCCTGCTGACCTCCCGAGGCAGGCTCTGTCCAAGTCAAGGGATGGCATGGTCCCTCCAAGTATGTGGCATTGCTCTCCTCATCCAGCAGTGCGCCTGGAGCCAGGATGTGGGGAAGTCCTCCTTCACGGCTGGGGTTTGTGTAGGACCATTGATGGGTTGCGAGCCACACACCAAAATCCCCACGTGGGCTTTTCCTCACAGCCCTGCAATTTTATTTGTGGCTACTGGTTGCAGATGTTTGCTACCGGTCACAGCCTGATTTGCGGCTGAAAGCTGGCTACTCCATACTAGCACATTTACACTATCCTTTAACCAGCTTAGGTTTCCTGACAGCATTTTGCATCTCCACCAAAGAGTATTTAGAACTCTCGTAGGTCTTTAGTCAAAGGCTCCTGGATGCTTTGCATGACTTCTGGCAAGCGCTGTGCTTTCTGCTGTGGCTGTCATGATCGCAGTGCTCCAGCAGATGACAGAGGCACGCTTGTCCTTTTGATACGGGGGTCGTCCTTGCTGCTAGACGGTCCTCGCTGTCTGAGCGGCCGGCTGTGAGGGTTGTAGCTCCTCTGCCTGCGGCCAGCTGGGCTGGTACGCGGGAGCTGAAGGTTGCTCTCGTGCTTCCAGGTGGTTTAACCATTTTTGTTCTCTAGGGAAGGTTCATCATTCTATGATGAAGGATTCATCATAGAATCATCTCTATTCCCTTTAGCAGATATCTCCCTAATACCCTCTCTACTGAAATGGGATGCGACATAACCACCTAGTCTCACTAGCAGTTCTGAGAAGAAAGAAATAACAGTTCTGGGAGTTTCCAGGGGAGGCTGTGTGATTTTGTAGCAATAACAATATAATGTATCACAAGCCATCCCGAAGCCACCCTGATTCCCAGAGTCTCTCTTGGTTTTCAGACCTGTTCTTCTCTTCTGTCCTTGCAGGCCCTGAAAACGCTCAGCAGCAGCAGTACCAAAGCAGGGGAGGAAAAGCCATTCTCTGGAGATCGCCACGTCTGGAGGGAACAGGGGAAGATCCGTTTGCTAGGGATTTCAATGTCCTTGCTTAAGACTTCTCTGCCAGGGTGCCTGGCTGAAGGTAAGTCAGGCTGCCGGTGAGCTGTGCCAGTGCTTTCCATAGCTGTCCGTGCCGTGGGCTGTGAAACCGTCCAGAGCTGGGCTGCTCCACTCAGATTTCTCTACCCAGGACCTGTGTGTCTGCCGTAAAGCCACATGGGTTCATAAATGGGCAACGCTGGAAGGCCACTGGAAGGTATATTGGTGCTGCTGCCAGGGTGTCTGCTGTGCTTGTGGATGCTCCATGCTGTGTGCTTAGGCTGCTGCACGCTGCCCGATGGTGCCCGCCACCAGCAGCTTTTCCCAACATCTTATCGCAGCTTTCCCGAAGCTTGTTCAGGATATGACTTCTTATGCGTCCTCCACTGACAACTTGAAGAAAAGCCTTTGGTGTATTCCCCTCTGGGCTTGCTCCAGTTGTGCTTCGTCTTGTTTGAGGAGCAGCAGCCTTTTTTGCACCAGTTTGAATCTTCCTTTGCCCGTGGTCCAGGGTGACCCTTGGCTGCTCCTCTCCTGCTCATTGCTTCCCAGCTGGCCCTCATGCTGTGGAGCTGTTGGACAGCCCAGGGAGGAAAATTCTCCCCACCTCTGTTGAATAGCATCCTAGCTTTTGGTGGCCGTGTCTTCTGTTTCCCGTTCTGCCTTGTGCTAGGTACACCTATGCTGACATGCATGTGTATGGGGCATCATACAGGGATTGTCCTCTCCAATATATTAAAGGGCCTGATAGCAGTACCAAGGGTCTAAATAATGGTCTGCAGAATTGAAAGTTTCAGGCAAGCTTTACATAGTTCTGCCACATTAAGACCTTGCTCTTGCACTGACTCTTAGGTGTTTTTTTCTTCTTTGGTTGCCTAACTAACTGACGGCAAGAGCTGGATTTCCTTTTCTCTTTTCCACTGCAGTTCCAACAAAGCAACATAACTAAAAACAGTTGTTTGGGCTAAACTGAAAACTTAAAACATCTTTGGTGTGAACCTGCAAACAAGACTTCCCAAGTCCTGCTCTGTTCTGGTTCAACTGATACATTTGATCTCTGGAAAAAATAATGAAACATTTACTTACCCTAGGCAAACAAAACTCCCTTTAGGAGACCTGAAATGCAATCTGTCATTTCCATTTCAAATAATTTTAAAAGTCTGTATAATTTTAACTATAAAATGGAAAGTGTAACTAGCCAGTCACTGCAAATGGAAATGTCCCTTTTCAAAGCATTCAAGTGAAATCTTTCATTTATTTTCTTGAAGGATTCCTGTTTGTTGGCTGGTTTGGAAGTTGGCAATTCATCGAGATGAAGTTGTGCAATGTTGGCTATTGCTGAATTTGCATTTTTTTCCCAGAGGAGAGAGATTTAGAGTGAAAAACATTGCTGTGCTACATCATCAGCAGCTCCGTCCCCGCCCCATGGGTCACCCCCATCATGCGGAGAAGCGCAGGTCTGCCCTTCCTCACCTCTTCCCCCCCCACCAAAGTCCTCAGGTGGTGATTCCCCTCATCCCCGCTCTGGACATGGGATTACAGCTCCTGCTTCTCTTCCCAGTGCATCATCAACATGTTGTTTCCAGGGTCATAAATTTGCACTGTGATGAGACGCAACCAGATGTTAGGATACGTGAAGCGACTGGCGAAGCAGCCTGCCTGGCGCAGCCCCCACCTCCGGAGTCAGCCACCCGCTAATGAGAAGCAGGTCTCTCGCCTTGCGCTGGGCCAGGACAGACGGAGAGCATCCCCAGGAGCAACCGCGGAGCTGCCATCTCGACCCCCTTCCTGCTCTTGGTGCCCAGGGAGCATCTCCAGGGCTGGATTCAGGCACTTCGGTGGCTATTGGCTTCTGGCAGCCATCTGGAAAAGATAGTTTGGGCCAGTACGGGGGGGGATGCACAAGGCCATGGTCTTCCTTGCTAGGAAGGAAGCTGGTTACAATGCTGTATGATGCTTTATCATGTAAAAATACTTCTGAGATGCATGGTTTGGATCATCTGTGTGGCTGAACAGCCTGTTTTTTAATGGAGAGACCCATGGGAAAACAAGGTCTTAGCTCAGGATGCTGAACCAGTATCCTCTGCCAGGAGCCAGTGTTGACTTGGGATGCCTGTTTCCAGGTGGCTCCAGCCCACGTGTCTCCATGTGGGTACCCAAGCTCTGAGATGCCCAAGTCCCATGGGTGGGCAGGGAGCTAGGGCTGGGAAGGTTGTACTGAAAAGCAGGTGAAGGGCTGCTTGCAGGGAACATGTCCCTCGTGGGTTGTGAGGGTCCTCAGGACAGCTGCAGCTTTCGGCCAATGTCCTCTGCACACACTACCGTTTCAACCCACGTCCTCCTGCCCCTTGGTGCATGCTCACTGGGTGACATTTTGGGGCATGCTCTAGGCATCGGGGGATCCATACCCTGCTTACAGTCCCTGGGTACAGCCACCCTGTGAGTGGTTTCTCAACATGGTCTCCTTCTACTGCTGGTGGTCCCTGCTGCTGCAGGTGCAAGACTGAGTCCTGCGTGAGGCTGGAATGGCTCCATCAGCTCCTTTACAGCGTCAGGTCAGCGCCTGCATCGCAGGGTGAGTCTAAGCTTAAAGGTGATCCAGTGTGGAGGTCTGGCCTTACAGCTACTTCTCTTTTCCTTCGCTCTTCTCCAGCCCTTGTGGGCAGTGGTGGTACTTCCTCATATGCATGTTTCCATTGCCCAGGGATGGGCAGGTCTCCTCTCTCCTTTTAGCATCCAGACAAGCACAGAGGGGACAGAACTATTTGAAACAAAAGGAGCGTGTTGGTACCAGACCCGAGGGCTACATGTTGGCCAGGACATTTTGGGGGGATGCTCCTTAGTTGGAGGTTCAGAAACAGCCTCCAAACTGGAGAAGGAGATGGAGCTTGGTAAATCCTCAGAGGGGACAAAACACCGTGGTGCCTCTGGCCATGAGCATCCCTTGCAGCCCCGGGTCCAATGGAGGGGAAGCCCAGCTGCCCCCAGCTCTATTAGCTACCAGCCCAAGGGATTTTCCCAAGGCCGTGCAGGAGGGATGGGATCAGGCGGTCCTTGGGCATGTTCCCACCAGCCCTTTCCAGTGACGTGAGAAGGAGCGCGAGCGCTTGTGGCTCTACTCAGCTTCCTGGGAGGAGTAGCCCATGGCCCCATCTGACCATGAAGGGTTTCACCACTGTCCCGGAGAGCCGCTGCCCTTCCCATAGGAAGGCCAGACAAAACAGGGCTGCCCGCCAGCAGCTCCTGGAGCTGCACCTCGCCGCCCCGAGCATGTACAGGGAAGGAGGGGGACGCCCTGTTACACGGGGTGTGGAGACCTCCGCGTCCCTGCTGTGCCGCAGAGCGTCCGCTCCATTGTGCGGCGGCGCGTTGGAGGGAGTTTGGGTTAAAAGGGGTTAACAGCTCTCTGCTGTAACACATGATTGGTCTTTATGAGGTTGAAACTCTTGTCTGTTTGAGGCCTACAGATGATGCTAAAGAGCACAATAATGACAGCAATTCAAAGCAATCTAATTATGCAAACGGGAGGCTAAACAATTTCATCATCCTTAAATTAGATTGTCCTAATGAGATAAAGACACCAATTAATCCTGAATTAATTTCAATAGCCTATTTCAGGCAAACACTTTAATATGCAAATGTAAATGAGAAACAAAGCCTACTGTAGAATGCCAGAGTTCAAAACCTCTCTCTGCACAGCTGCAGCGGGTGTAAATAGTGTCTAATGAGTTTGCATGGAAAGGCACAACCAGTTGAAAATTTTAGACTTCATAAAGCACAGCCGGTGCCTCAGGTACGTCGCGGTGCCGAGCTGGGCGGGAGGAGAGGGAGGACTCACTCGGCTGACTCTGGGAAGGCCATCAGCCGCTCTCCGCAGGCACACATGGGGTGGGTCCAGCCGCCGCCGCCACGGGATGAAGGGCTTTAACAAGATGCTGCTCCGTAAAGCCAAACGCTTCATGCTGAGTACCTGGCCAGTCGCCTTTCTAGGACGCAGAGATGATTTTAATTAGCTGTTGTGTAATTGTTTTAAATTAGCCATTTTGCTATGCACTCAAAAAAAAAAAAAATCCACTCCCTTTTTTTTCTCCTAGGCACTTGGCAGGGGAAAGGGCAGAGCCTGGGATTTAGGTTACAGGCAAAAGCAAACATTGTCCTGAGTTTCTCTTGCCTTGCTCCCCTGCTGTAACAAAGTACCACAAGCTTTTGCTTTGAGCCATAGAGGAAGCAGGGCCCTGTTCCCGGGGCCTGACTGAGGTCTGACTTCCAGTTTGCACTTTGCTTTAATTATGGGCACTGGGCAGGGGTGCTGTGTAGGGGTCTGCGAAGGCGGCTACGGGAAATGATGGCATTGGTGGTGAGGCTCAGGTCTGAATTAATCCTGCTGCTGTGTCTCCTCTCCAGCAGGTCCCAGGAATATGCCCTGGAGAAAGCTGTTAAAAAACAAAAGAACAACAAAACCAAATTGTCCCAGAATGAGCATCTCTTGGATAATTTATCCTTCTACCCCTCCGTCTGCCAAATCCATCCTGGGCTGCTTTTAGGGGATAATGTAATGCCAGAGAGGGTTTGTGTCCTTCCCAAAGTATTTCTTCATGTATGGCAACCGTAGATGTTCTTCCCCTATTAAATGTCCATTCTGTCTTTGAATTTCCCCAAGGTTTATCTTCAGCATCACCCCATGGCAGTTTGTGCCACAGGTTAAGGGGACAGCCTGGGAAAATGTGCTGCCCGTGGACTGTCATGAGTGGAGTCGAGGCCCCCCTCACCCTCCCACCTTCCCCTGTAGCCTTTCCACTGAGCCCCGACAAGCCATCAGCTAGGCTGGAAAGCTGTTACTTTTCTTCTCAACTTCACCCACTGGCTGTTATGAAATGCACAGGGTCGGAGGAGGTGGTGGTGACATTCCTGGGGCCACCAGAATTGGGATGCAACCTGGGCAAACCTGGCAAGGTGAGCTTGGCTGCCTGGGTGGTGTCCAAGGCTGAGACAACCTAGACGTGCTGTGAAAGTCTGGGGATAAAGCTGAACATCACTGGTTGACCACCAAGCAGATACCTCGTGTCTTCCCCACGCGTTGGAGGGAATTCACTCTTTGTTTTGGCACCGCGGGGTTTTCACACTCAGACATTTCATGAACCAGTGAGATCCTATCCTGGTCACATCGCCTCTTGCAAACGCTTTTTTGTATCAAATAATGTCCCTGCTGTTTATTGTCCATCCTGCTTCGTTTAGGAGGGCAGCGTGAGTCATGGTTGGGAATTTCGGCATTTCTACTGAGAAATCTTGGGTAACTATCATTTGTGCAACATGGCATTTACTACTTGCTGGGTGGACCACGAACATCCCTTTCTGTTTCTGCAGCCTTAATGGGCATGGTGGTTTATTGACAGATGAATTGAGACAGTGAAAGGGCTGATGGCCCAGAGCTCGCAGTGTGCCAGCAGATCTGGAGATCTTCTATCACACATGTTTGTCCTTGGAAAAAAGACAATTGACTCAGTAAATTGCTTAATCTCTGGCACGCTGGGTACCAGCACTGCCTTTTCCACTGGAGCCCTGGAGATTTTTTTTCCCAAAGCATTCGGCGCTGCCTGGGCTCTGCTGTCAGAGCCGTCAGCAGGGCAGTGCGAGCTCCGGCTCAGCTGTAGATGCCACGCCATGATGGGGCCCGGGCAAGAGCTCGCTGCTCGGTGCTGCTGCCGTTCCGGAATCCACTCCCAGCCAGAAGAGCAAATCCCTCCTGCCCGGCACCATGGGGTGCAGACATGACTGAGAGCAGGAGCGCAGATTTAATGTCTCTCAGAGACAAGGTGCTCGGTTAGCTGGGTCTTTGGTCAGATTGAGGAGAGCTGGGGGTTACCCAGACCTGGCGTGGAACCTGCCAGCAGAGAGGGGAGCAGGCCAGGGGGGAACCCAGGGTGGGGAAGCCATTAGTAGGCACAAGCTGCATCCAAAAGAGGATGACAGATCGCTGCCTAGGGCTGTGGTTTCCTGTTAATTAATACCAGATCTGTGCATTACCCGGTCACCCCAAGGGACGAATTGGGTCTGAATCAGGGGTGAGCACATGATTGCATTTTTGCCAAATTACCCGGCTCGTACAATATGGTGTGTATCTGGCTCCCCGCCAGCAGTGGGAGCACAAAACAATACCTGATTCAGCAGAAAGTCTTCCTGGCCCCTTTGGAGATCTTGTGAAGCAGCAGAAAGAGTTTATATCTGTTTAGTGCTTTGCATTGTTTTCAGGCTTGGACTGGGTGCCGTAAAATTGGATTTATGGTTGTGGGGAAGCATGGCCAAAGGAACACAGCCTCTCATGCCAGTACAGTTTAAAACTAGACATGGGGATGGGTCCAAAAGCAAGTCCTCCTGACTTGCCATCCAGACGTGAGCTTCATTGCCTGCATCCATCTGTTGTTGAAGCCTGGTGATCCCTGGAGGAGCTGGGCATGCTGCTGAGATCCCGAAACAGGGATGCTCAGTCATGTTCTAGTTAAAGGGCTCTAACAGTCAGCCAGGGGACTTGTAAAAATGTTACCACAGGGTCTCCTGTTTATTCTCGCGCTCTCTCTACTCGGCTCACACATTAAAAGATGGTATTTTTTTAGCTGCCAGTGCTGCTGTCTGACAAATCCAGCTGTTTTCTTTCCCCCTCTGAAATCATGACATTTACAATCAGCGTTTAGTGGAAAGCTGCCTGAGCGCTACGCTCTGCCCTGGTACTCAGAGAGGCCGGCTGGGCTCGTGGGGATGCTGGTGGGCGCGTGCGTGCCCTCCACCTCCTCCAGCCTGGGCTCACCCAGCCGGGCTGGTGCTCAGGCTGCTGTGCTGGGGATGAGCCCTGCCCTGGGCTGTTCTCTACCCAAAAAGCATGCAGCCAGCCGGAATGGCAGTAGGCTGTCATTCAGCTTGCCAGGGGCACAGGCGTGAAAATCAGCCTCAGATTTGCAGCTGTTTGAGCAAGCTGGGCTCTCCTCCTCCTCTTCGTGCACCCCTCTGCCAGGTGAAGGAGGAGGGAGACCAGCTTGGGTGCCCAGTGCTGCCTGTCTGCTCTCTTCGTTCCTGCCTGGAAGCTCCCAAGGGAAGGCAGAGCAAGCTGGGGATTTCTCTGTCCTTGCATGGTTTTCAGGAGGAGATGGCTGGGATTAAAAGTCTGATGCAGAGTAATGGGGGTGTCCTGATCTTCCTGTCTTCCAGAGGAAAAAACCCCAACCTATCTCCATTCCAGCTCTCCCCAGTCCCTCCCCAAAACCCCCTTGAGAGCAGCACAGAGCAACTTTTGCTCCCTGCCTTGCATCAGCCCAAGGAAAAGCCCTTACATTTTATGCATGTGGAAATCCACTTTTCTGCACCTGTAAAAGGGGCAAGGCTGGGACAGAGGGAAGCCGTGAGGATGCAGAAGGTGGGCTCAGAGGAAATAAAGCCGCATGACACCAGCAGCAGGTTGGTTACTGATGAGCCATCCAGGGTGCAGAGGAGAATCTGCATAAAATATTCCTCATGGAGCTTGGGTAGCTGGTTCCAGCCCAGATAACAGTCTGACAGTCGCCGAGGAAGGATGTCTTTAACCTTCACAAAACTGAGAGGACAGCAGAGAAATGAGCCAGGCAGTGGTGTCATGAAAATCACAGTCTCAGGGGTTTGGATGTGTTTTGCTCTGCAGCAGACTTCTGGGTTGCAGAGGGAAAAATTAGCAAAATGCTGGGAGGAGGATGTCTGGTGGGCCAGGGACATGTTTCTGTGAGAGCTGTGAAAGTCCTTCGTAGAAGGAGGTCTTTGCAGAAGTTGGCTCCTGGTGGTCCCGGAGAGGCGGAGATGCTGTTGCTGCTGGATACCCCGTGATGCACAAAGGTTATGGGTTTAGTGAAAGGCCACCCAGCAGAGGTCCAGTGAGACCATAAGGTGGTGGTCCAGCCCCCATGGGATGACACCCACCAGCTCTTCCAGGTCTTTGGGGGCTGCTGCTCACTAGTGTGAGACTCAAACCTTTCAGGACAACCATTTCTATCATAAAAAGGGTCTCTGGAGACACAGAAGGGTCAGTGCATTGGGCTGCATGCTTATGGTTCGACCTGTGGCCTGTGTTTGGATGACTGGGGCTGGGGGCTTGGGGACCTTTCCTTGTTGGGGTTTCATGGAATGGGGAATGCATGTCAATATTTGGGAAATCCCATTTTGTTGTGAGTTTTAATGCAAACAGCGATCCTGGTAGCAAAAAATTTCATCAGGCTCATCACACCAAGATAATTTGACAACCAGCGTGGGACACCTAAATGTGTGCTCAAAGGCAAAAGCCCTCTTCTGTCTTTCCAGCTTTTTTTGTTTGCCAAACCACGTATTTGGTCCATGCCTTAGAGCAGAACTCGCCAGGGCTGGCACGCTGGGCAGCTCCCATTCCACAGCCCTCACACTGAACAATCCAGTATTTGCAGCCAGTTTCCAGCCAGGCTTTTCCTGCAGAGCCCTGGCGAGGTGGTATCTGGCTGTCCCTGGGTGAGCTGCTTCCCACCAGTGCCGATGGAAGGCAGCGCTTTGGAGACTGTCTTGTGACACTGAGACACCAAAAAAAAATAAAAAGAGAGGAGGTTCAGTTCTTCATCTGGAATGGAAATAAAGCTGGTGAAAGGACGGATGTTTTCTCTTTTGCCTTGAGGTTAGAAAACAGCAGGAAATCCTTGCTTGAAGAAAAGACACATGGCCACCAGTATGACTTGTGCAGGCTTTGCTGCCTTGAAGTGAGTCTGGAAACAGAGTTTTGCGGTGGATAAAATTTCACAGACTTTCCATGGTTTCTGACTGCAGCATTTCTTGTGCCTGGTTTGCAGCTATAGCTAAATTTTTGCCATATTTGCGCTAGCTTGGAAGGCAGTGCTCATGCAACTGGTATCACAGAGCCGAATGAAGCAGATACTGGTTTATCTCGACAGCTTTACATGTGGCAAGACAAAATACCCACATGGGCAAGAGTTTGCAGAAGCAGCCTTAGCCGGACCCTCTGTTTTTGTCCAGGCACCTGACCCCATAAAGTCTTTGAAAAGCAAGCGATCCCCTAACTGGCGACCCCACAGCTTGCAGAACTAACTTTGCCTTTCTAGCTTATTAATAAGCATCTTTTCTGAGTAACCAAGATGTATTGAGTTGGGACTCCCCAAGTGCGAGCAGCCAGAGATAGCTTTGACTTTTCCTTTTTTTAATTTACCTTGTGGGGCTGTGGGAAATGAGCAATCCTTCTGGCTGTCAATATTGCCAGCGGCGCTACCATTGCCATGACAAGGAAAGGGGGGTCAGCGGGGGGCTGGAGAAACCAGGCACCCCGGGACCGGCGTCTCAGCCTCGCGCCCAACCGGAGCTGACACGTCCGGCGTGACGAGACTCGAGTCGACGGCATTCTTGCAACTCCCAGAAAATGTCTTTTGCTTCAGCTCTTTCCCCTTCCCAACTTTCCCAGACAGATTCTTCCTTTCATTTATCCTTCCTCAGCCCTTCTCTCTCCTCTCCCTGCCTGATGGTTCCTCCTGGGGGCTTGGCCGCTTTGCAGAGGGGCTCCTTTTTACGTCTTGCCTTTTTGCAGAGGAAACCTTGGCATTCACAAAATACTGACGGAAGTGGGGAGCAGGGTGGCCTGGGGGGAGATCTGCTCTGCCCACTCGTGTAGGAGCTGCCGTCTTGCTCCGCATCCCTGCCTCTCCCACCACCCTCTCTTTTCCTTTGCAATAGCAGCCAGGGATCTCACTGGTGATGGTGCTTTTTGGGTGGCCTGGCCTTGGTGGTGTCTTCTGCCATGCTTTCAGGGCAGGGAGAAAGCAACCTGGGCTGCCAGGTAGGCAGGGAAGGAAGGGAATCACCTGTATCTCAATTAAGTGATAATGAAGTGATATAATACAACTCAGCTTGGTGTGGCTGGAAGGAAGGAGATGAGAAGGTGATATAGGGAGCTCTCTTTGGTTCCCTGTTTTCCTCTGCCTCCTCTTTGTGGGGCACTGAGGGGTGCCCTGAGGGTGCCCAGTGTCCTGGGACCCTTCTCTGTCAGCATTAGAGACCTGGAGGAGCAGAGCCATTGGACCCCACTGGGATGACTCTTCTGCTTGTGGGTCACGGACTGTGAGTGGGGTGTTGTGAGGACCAGGGGGTTTGCTGTGGGGTGCTGCTTGGTTTGGGGGGGGGCGTTTTGGGGGTGCTGCCCAGGTCCCTGTTACTCCAGTATGTGGTGGTTGCTGCTTGTTATTCACCTAGTTTTTTCCAAGCACATGCTATTTTCCTTGCCTGCTTTAAGCTGTTTGCCGCCCTACTCAAATACTGAAGAGAGTTTGGTACCATTTGGGTTTCTCTGGTTGTGAGTGGGGTGTAAGCCCTTCTTGTTGGCACTGCCCCACCTGGGCTGATAGGGGCTGCTTTGCACTGCTTTTGCTGGTGCTTTGAGACCCCCCCCTTAGAGCTCTCTGGTATCCTGTGTCATGGTCAGTCCTGCCGGCCTTTCCCCTGCACCCGCGGTAGGCAGGAGCCTGTACCTCTGCCTGTGCTAGACAGGCTGCAGCTTGTGTGAGAGTTTGGGGGCAGCTCAGGTTTGGCTTTGGCTGATGTGCAACAGGACAAACAGCAACAAACACACAAAGGGTTTTCTCCTATTGCATCTCTCTCTAGTAATGCCACGTGAGAAATCCTTTAACATGAGCTCACATCTCACTTTGTGTTGCACAAATATCTTTCCTGGGACTTCTGTGCTGCATATCCAACCAAGTGCTGAAGCAGACTGGCACGTGCTTCGCGGTGTTCCTCCTACCGAAGCAGAAATCACCCCTGTTTTGGGGATGTGGGTAAGAGAAAGGACAGAGGGTGCCACAGGGCTTGGATGCTGAGTCCGGGTGTCGTACTGCTCCTGGTCCAGCCTGGGGCAGGGTGGATGGGGAGGAACCCGGTGGAGAGAAGGGAGGGGTCTCCTTGGTGTCTCACCACAGCTTGGTCAGGCACCAGGAAAGCAGAGAGCCAGGAAGGACCTCCTGGTATGCCAGGACAGCTCTCGGATAGCATCACAGTTGATTCCTGCAGGCAGGCTGTAAGGCAAAGAGCTGATTGCCCATTTCTTTCCCATCCTGGG
Organism: Aviceda cuculoides; assembly: GCA_035590195.1. Lineage (NCBI taxonomy): Eukaryota > Metazoa > Chordata > Aves > Accipitriformes > Accipitridae > Aviceda > Aviceda cuculoides. The sequence goes on from JAVJGG010000090.1 coordinate 34,428,786, forward strand.
TCTCTGCACCCAGCTGCCAGCAGCCACCTGGGCAAATCTTGCACCCAGGTGGCTTTAGGCACCTCCTCTGATGGTTCCTGCAGGAAAAGGCAATGTGGGTTTTGGGTGTTTAATCGTTTTATGTGGCCACTGCAGCCAGGTTGCTCCTGTCTCGTGTCCCGCGTGTGGCAGGAGGCTCTGTCCTGGTGCCATTTGTCTTCGGTACATTCCATTTATCTCCGGCAAGAAGTTTCAGACCCAAACCATCTTAAGTGATCTACAAAAGACAGTGATAAGTACCTTCCCCCGTCATTACGGCTCCATTTTATCACAGTGGTGATAGCAATAATGGCGGTTGTAACCCCCATCAAGTCCACTTAACATGGTTCATTTTCAAAAGTCACTCAATGCCTCCTGACAGTCCGGCCGGGCGGTATGAAAAGATCATTTAACCCTGATGATCCGAGGGAGCCGGCGAGTGGGAAAAGGAGCCCTGGCAGCCGGAGAGAAACCGGCACGTGGTGGGCAGGGGGAAGACCATTGATTTTATGACAAGGGGCAAAACCACTGTCAGCACGGAGCGGCGCGGATCAGGGGGACGTTTCAATTAGCGCTGGCGGGAGAAATCCTAGGGACGGCAGAAAAGCCTGGGCTGCCTTGCCTATTATTTTTTTAACAGTGAAAAATGAACCCAAAATTAGAATCCCTATTAACAATTAGCGTAATTAAAGGCGACACGTTATAATTTCAGCAGAAAGGCGCTTTATGATGATACGGTGGCCTGAGATAATTACACCCGGTGCTTGGCTGAGGCGAGTGGTAAATGGATGGCGTGGTGGCCCACCTGCCACTCATGCAGCCCTGCTATTATCCTGCCTGATGCTGCTCCAGTCCTGCCTTGCCGTTAAAAGTAAAGCCATCCTCTCGCGACCTCGGACTCATTTAGAAATTGCTCCTAAAGTGCACTTGGTTTTAAAGGACGGGGAGGGGAATGAGCGCTCTGGTTTGCAGCGGAGTTGCAAGGCGGCCCATGGGCGGTCACTGCCATCCGGGCTGTGCCGACGGCCGGGTTTGCAGTCGTGGAGGAGACCCCATAGCAGTGATCGTCCTCTCATCTGCCTCACCCACCCGGGTCAAACCCATAGCTCTGACTTCCCACTACATAAGCTTCTCCTTGAAGGCATCCAGGCCTCTCGCCAATGCTGTATCTCATCCCCTGCATCCCTCCATACATGTGCTGTTCCTCCCCAGATTGAAAGGGCTGAGGCTGGGGGGGCAAGCCCTGGGCTATGAGCTCCCCCTCACACCTTCCTCGCCTCTCTCGGGCCTCCCACTGCCCACCGGGGACAGCTCGGGGACCGCAGCCTGGCAGCTGTCACCCACGATGGGGGAAGCGCCGACCGATGCTTTGAAAGCAAAGCCGTTCAAATTTGGCAAACGAGCAGCGCACGCGCTTGCTTTCAGGTTAGCTTATCTGAATAATTACATGAGCAAAGCTATCCCAGAGTGTCTTGGAATATGCAGAAATATATTCCATCTGTGTATGCCACAGCATCAAAGTCAAAGAGCTCTCTGAAAGGAGGTCGGTCTCACTCATATTTGAATTTGGGGTGGGGATGGTGGAAGAAACACTAAAAATCAGAATCATACGCTGCCCAAATGACCCATTTGGCTTTAGGTCCAACAGATTGAATTTTGAGGGCTTTTGGGGGGTTTGAGATCATTTTGAATTATAGTTTACATAAGACAATGCAAACCTTGAAAGCATTGAGCTGGAAGCAGAGCTGTCAATTCTGTGGCAAGGAAGTGCTTTGATCACTGGGAGAGGAATTTTTTTGAGTTTTTCCTCCACTGAGGATCTAGAACTTGCTGAGGAGGTTTCCTCTGCATTTGGAACAAAGTCAGGAGAGTGGCTTTTTTGCAGTCCCTGCCCCTCTGGTCGCCTTCCCTGGTTTGCAGGAGGATAAATACAGGAGCTGTCGGGCTCTTGAGTGTGGGGAGCATCATTGCCTGCGGTGCTGCCCCATCCTGGGGTAGGGGAGTGGGACTATGCTGGAGCTGGAGCAGTTTGCTCCTGGTGGAAGGCAGTTACTGGCAATTTACAGTGTGTTTGAGGAAGTCCCTCGGAAGAGGGTTTAAGAGTTGTTGAGTCAACATGAAACAATATATCAGTTAATGAAGTTTAATAGCACTGAATAAGAACTGCACTGCGGCTCTGGGATCCTCTTGCAAATGCAGTTATGGACTGAAAAAGAGAGGCTGGAAAAGCAGTCCCTTGCTCCTGTCCATATGTTGTTCCCTCCGTGCTTTGCAACTCAGATGCCTTTAATCGCAAGCCAGTCCCACAGAGGTGATAACAGGAGCTGGCTGGCATCTCTTCTGCTCCTGCAGCATCAGCAGGAAGATGAGTCCTGGGCATTTCAGAAGAGTGAGTCAGGCCTTTCCCAAATTAGCTCCAAAACCAGCTTTTCAACAGTAAGGCCTAGGGTGGAGCTCTGCTCTCTTCCCTTTAACTCCTCTGAAGCTCTTTGAGCTTTGCAGGAAAGGAACTTTTCTGAAATCTAGTTTCCCCCTTCTGAATGCATGCACTCAGGAATGATGATCTTGGCATCCCAGGCAGGGATTTGCTGGCAGCAATTTCTTTCCTGTGAAAATCTAAAGATGTCTTGGGACATCTGCAAAACTGGGGGGTTGGGGGCTGGGAGGGGAGAAAAATAAGAAAGAAGACAGAGAAACTGCAGAAGTGTTCCCAGGATGGCAGATCCTTTTTCTATACCCCATAGCCCTGCCCTGTGCCTTCCCATGCCACAGCTCACTGCTCCGATCCCGAAGGGATGGGGACGGTGGCACCATCCAGAGTGGGAGGGCAGAGATTAGCCCCAAGCACAGGCTCTGCATTTCGTCATGTGGTGGGGTTGGTTTGTTTGTTTTTAAATTTAAAAAACCAAAATGGCAAAAGGGGTTATGGAGTGTGCCAAACTGCAGAACTGCTCAGGAGGGAGCGTGTTCATCCCTCCCGCTCCTGCAGCCCACCCAGGGCAAGGGGGTCAGATCCTGCAATGAGAACGGCTGGGGGATGATGCAAGGAACAGCTCATGGTCCATGCTGGGGGGTGTAAGGAGTCACTGTCTGACAGGCTGTACCAAACCCACACTGCTTCTACTTGCACAGAAAAGGGGGTGATCAGGGGAGCTGTGAAGGCAGGAGCTGCTGAAATTGCCCTGCGGCCATGGGGCAGGGGGCGAACTGGGGGCTGAGCGGGGCTGTGTGAGATGGCTTTTTCGGGGGCCCATGATTCAGCATATCTAAAGAAGATCTCTGAGGATATCTCTCTGTGGCTTGTCATGGTAAGGACCTCAGCACATGTTTACACTGTTCTTCTGCCCAACATGATGCGCAGTGACGCAGGACTTTGCTGGGTCCCATAAGTGCTTGGGATGGAGCAAGGAGCAGAGGAAATCTTCCAGGTGATGCTAGAATAGCGACTCAGCCTGGTTTTTCAGAGGCGTGCATGTTGGTGGGAATTGCTCTCCTGGAAGCACCAGCCATCCTTGGAGCACCTCTGGCTGCAGAGAGGGGGAGATCACATCCCCTCTCTGACTGCTCCATTGCGTCTGGCTTTTCCGAGGGCAGGGTCCCACTGTCCCTACTCACCTCCTGCTCTGCTGGGATGCTGCTTGCTGCGATAGGGAGGTGAGCATCGAGCTCCTGTCTTTAGACAATCTTGACCCAATTTTTCTCTGGAGCACTCACAGGCAACGCATTTAACAAGTGCTGTGTCCCTGCCAAGCTTCGCTGTGCCAGTCTGCCAGTCTGAGCAGCTGCCTGGCTCAAGAAAATGCTGCAAGAATTTGTCTGTCCTAAGGAGGGCATCGCCTCTCCCAGCCTGGCCTTGGCTCTGGGAGGTCTGGACTGTTCTTGCAAGAAATGCAACCAAAAATACCACTGTTGGGCAGGTCTGACAGGGCGGCAGAAAAACGATGACAAGTGTTTCGGGTTGCTCTGGTTTGAAAGCATCTGGGAGTCCAGCGCATGCAGGTGCAGAGGGTTCTTCTCAAAGTCTGTAGCTTGTCCCCACCATCTTTTTTCCCCTCAGTCCTCCTGTGAGTTCTCTTGGAGGGAAAACTGGGCCTGGATGGTCACATCTTGCTGCTGCCGTTCAGTGTTGGGGAGGGTGGCCGTGGTGGTGATTAAGCAAGTCCCTGTGTGCTGTGTGCCTGCTTGGGAAATGCTGACTAAGCAGGTGCTTGCAGGGCAGGGGGGCTTGCAGGAGGTGACCAGAACCCCGGGGAGGGCAGTAAGAGGAGTCTCCCACCGCTGCTGCCCGTGGGGTGTGAGTGGGAGCAGCACCTGCTCCAGCACCTCCCTGTGCCAGGGTCTGCAATGTCTCCTGGCCATCCCCTCATCACCAGGACAGGAGCCACCTCGAAACTCACATAGCCACCACCTCTAACCCCCTCCGCCTTGTGCAAGGCCCTCAGCCTCCCCATGAACGCTGGCAGCGGCTGAGATGTGCTGCAGAAATTGGGGGGGGCAAAGTCAGTGCCTCGCACCCCGCTTGTTTCCCAGCCCACAGTGGGAGGTGGGCAGGGCTCCCCAGCACGGGCACCTACAAGGATGGTGCCAACATCTGCAGTGAGTGTCCCTGCTGCAAACTGGCACCAGTTGGAGGGGAGGGTGGAACATCCAGCAGGGCTGAAAGCCCCTGGATGTGTTTTGCTGTTGCTGTGGAGGGTGGGAGAGCGTGCCGGAGCTGAGGGAGGTTGCGGCACATCCAGCACCCCAACAATTCCGGGCACACATGTGTATGGGAACAGGGACATACCCCTTGGCACTCTCAAAGTTCAGATATTTAGAATAAATGATGCCTGACCCTTTCTGCCTCTCTTCCCTTCCCTCTCTCGCCTTCCCCAGTGCCAGTTCCCAGTAACCCAGGTCCGATAATTCAGTTGTAATAAAATGTGACTGCTGGGGCTATTTTTACGGAGCTGGCACTCATTTGCATGCTGGCTCTGTGTGGGGCCCCAGGCAATTTTTTTTTTTCCTCTCCCTTCCCCCTCCTCTCCCCCCCCACCCCCCCACTTCCCCCACCCCGCTGGCATCCCTCTGATCAGAAGTGACAACAGAAACACAGCCGTATTTCCCGGAGATTTACCGAGTTAGACGATGAAAGCTCGGAGGAACAGTAACAATAGGAAGGGGGATGTGAAGGAAAGCGGCAGGGGGAAGTTCCTAAACTGATCGTTTTCAAATGTCAGCTCCACTCTCGGGGGCTCTGGCGGCTCTGGGAGTGAGCCCGTGGCTTATGGAAATGCCAGGAGGCAGTCGAGGTGGAGGCATGTGGATGGAATAGGCCGGCTTGGCCCTACTCATCCTCTGGGGCTAGAGAGCCTTTGCTCCTTCTGGGTGACTCCATGGGGTTTTGTCTTTGACCTAGTGTTGGTGCTGCTGCCTGCCTCCTTGAGGGGCTGCTGGGTGCCACTGGGGGTGCTGCCTCTCTTCTTTTGGGTGCTGCATCCTTCTGAATCCTTCGAGCAGCCTGGGAGCAGCTCCTTGCTTGAGAGCTCTGGTCCTCCTCACCCTTCTCAGCTCTGGATTGTCCCTGAAGACTGGATGGAGGAGGGTGGTGGGCACCAAGTGGGGACATGGTAAGAGCAGAGGCTACAGGAGCAACGGTGGCTGAATTTTTTTCCAAAACTTGCTTTTTGTTGAGATTGCCCCCCTTCTAGCCTGAACAACCCCCTGCTAAAGGGAGGCTTGAGAAACACGTGCTGCTCTCCTGATGCCCAAGGCATCTTGAAGCAGGGCTTCAAGCTCCATATTTAAAGGTGCCAAGAGGCTCCCTGAGCTGCCACTGCCACCGGGCAGCAGTCGATCAAATGGGAGGAGGCGGTACAGAGGGTCCCTGGTGGGAATTATGGCCGCGAACCAGCTGCGGTGGCCAGGTACTGCACTGAGCCCTACTGGTGCATGTGGCAGTGGGCAGCCAATGCTGGGGAGCACAGAGGAGTGTGAGCAAGGTGTGATTGCGATGCCCTCTCCTTCCACCCCACCAGCTGCATGTGGGTGCCCAACACCCTCAGGCCAGCTATTTTATCAAGGAGCTCTGCTGGTGATGGGGACAAGCAGGACCCTCTCAGCCAGGGCCTGTAATACAGGGTGCTTGGTTGCTCCCATCCTCCTGCCTGTCCTCACCCCCACTCTGCTCCTTCTCTCTCTGTTTCTCTCCCCAGCGCCACTGTCAAGCAACTTGATCACCTGCCAGCCCGTATTGATTTTTGCTTCCCAATCTCCAAGCTGGATGGAAGGAAAAGATTAAAAACAGTTTGTCAGTTTGAAGTTGAATAAGAATTCAGCACAAAGGATATCACAATGGCTTGGGGGGGTAGAAGGGGTCAAGGCCAAAGATGGTGTTGGGGAGAGCGTAACCCTTTTGCACTCTCTGCTCCGGTGATGCTCCCATGGTGGCCTGATCCAGCACACCTAATGCATCTTGATGACCTCCCAGCTGCTGGTGGAGGTCTGCCTTCGTCCCTTGCCCTCTGGGTCTGGGCACCCCATGTATGTTGCTCTGGGGATCCTGGTGTCCCGGCACCCCCCGCTGTGGCATCTTGGCCACCTCTCGCTCCTTGTCTTCCCACTGCTCCACCAGCGGTGCCCAGCCCCACGCTCCATGTGTCCCTGCTGCCTGTGCCATTAGTATTCATGTGGTGGGTCTCCTGCTGTCCTTGTCAAGACTGAGTGGGCAGACTAAGGAAATTTGCCCTTCAAAAATGAGAATCATTTGAGTCAGGGAAGCTCTTCCTTTGTGCGTGTGGTTTCCTTGCCAGCCTGAGGGATGACGAATGGTTCACAGCCATCCCTGTGCAGCAAAAAAGTGCTGTTTGGTTGAGATTTGGCAGGTTGTGCCAGGTACGAGCAAGGGTTGCATGTGTGCTGGGAGTGGAGCTGCATGCCATTGGGTTGTGTTGAATTTGGGCTGTGTGAAGGGAGTGGTGCATGCTCGCCTGGGGTGTGATACTCCATTGAGTGATGGAGGATGCTCAGAGGCAAGAGGGAGCCTCGCAGGTTGGTTCTTGCACAGCTGGGATCAGGGCTGTGCCGCTTGCCAAAATCCCCCAGCAGAGCCGCTGAGCCCACAGGGTGGGACAGAGGGATGGCAGCCGAGGCCAGAGGCACAGTCCTGAGCCTGTGCTGCTGCCATGGGTGAGAGTTTCTTGTCCCTCATTGCTTTTCCCCCTCTGCCTCCCTGTTTTTGTGAGGGAGGACAAGAGAGCTGCAGGATCAATACTCTCCTTCCTTGCTGCTACCATCTCTGGCCAGTATCCAGTAAGGATCTTCTGAGATGTATTTGCCTCCATAAAAAAACTAGGGTGGATTTACTTCCATTTATACCTGCAGGTGTATTTCCTTATCTAAATAATAGATGGTTATGTCCTCAGCCAGGGTAAGCTGGCAGAGTTCCTCCAAGGTCAGCAGAGCTACGCTGGCTGACATCCAGAGGAGAGGATCTGGTCCTTCCAAGAAATAGCAGTGCAGTAGCTGTGTAGGGTGAAGATGGAAGGGAAGATGGGCCAATTCATGGAGGGTCTGGGAGGTCTGGATTTCAGCTCCTGCCTCTGTTCTGGGAGGCATGGGACAAGTTACCTCAGCCACAGGTGGGGTCTGCACCTGCTGATGGAGGACCACCACTTCTCAGTTGATGGGGAGAGGCTGGCACCTCCCCAGGGCTCTTCTGCCTGTCCTGGGTGGTGTGGGAAATGGGTCAGCTGCTGGCAGCACCACTTGGTCTTTTGATACTCTGTTTTGCTCTCTGGCTAAATCAAGGCGGTCTTTGGGGAGCATGGGATGGTTGTGCTGAGATCAAGCTCTCACCTATTCCCGTCTTTTCCCTTCAACCCCTGGATCCAGCATGCGCCTCCTCCCCGAGGCAATAGGTACTTGAAGATCTTCTTTCCTCCTGTACCTCCACCAAAGTGACAGCTCCACTGAGGACGATGCCCAGTGGAGGAGCAGGGTTGAGCACAGCCATAGGAGTGCTGCCTGATCTGCAGGACATGATGTTTTCTGTTACCACCTCAAGGCTTTTGGAGGGAGGTGATTATTCTCATTCCTTGCTGAACAAACAAGGTGAGAGAGGTGCCAGCTGAGGCTGGTGGATGGGCAGATCTGGCTGCAGACTGCCAGGACACAACAGCTCTGAAGCTCTTGTGTTCCCTCTGCACACCAATGCCCAGCCACAGCACAGGAGGGCTGCCCCAGCTGCAGTGCTGTCCCTGCCGTGTGACTCCAAGACGATATTCCCCGTCTCAGCAACATGCAGAGCTCAGGGAAACCTGTGCTGTCTCTGCAGCTCCCGTGATGCCAGAGGGGCTGATTTACTTTGAGACCCAAACCTCTGCCTTGCCCAGCCCCACACTTCCCAGTGAGGGGGACTGGCGTGTAGGAGCTGCTGCAGCTTTGCTCTCCTGGGGTGCCCATGGAAGTTGTGTACGCGGCTGTCAGGGCCCCAGGTGAGGCAATAACTAATGTGCACTGACAGGTTGAGGGATCCCTTGGCCAGGGGAGCTGTGGGGCATTGCTAGATAGCTAATGGTGCTGGCACCTGAGAAGAGGCAGGTGTACTTGCCGCTGGCCTTGGCCACCCGCCACCCCTCTGCGTGCAAACCAGGGTGCTGGGGTGGGCTGGCTCTTGGCCAGGAATGGCCGGGTGATGCTGGCGGGGCTCAGGCTGAGCCAGGGAAGCAGGGCAGTGGGGTCGTCTGCTGCTTGGCCCCATGCCTGCATCCGCACCGCAGCCCCCACGCCGGGCGGAGGAAGGTCCCGTGATGCGGCGTTGCATCGGGGAGGTCGGCTCATCCTCCCCCCACTCCCTGGCTTTACCAGGAGCCAGCAGGTAAAGGTGGGCCCTGAAAAGCCAGGGCTGGCCTTGGTGGATGGAGCCTGTGCCTCCCCTTCTCCCCAGGGTGGGAGCAAGGTGCTCGCTGGGGGTGGCAGGCAGGAGCCGCCAGAACAAGTGAAGCACGAGAGGCTCACAGGGAAAGGTCATGGAGAGTTTTAAGTAGAAATGTCACTGTGGTTCTGTCAAAAGGATAACGGAGCCAATGCGCATGTGGCAAAGCTGCTGCTGCGACGGAGAGGGCAGGCTCACCGAGCTGCGGCTCGCCGGCCCCCCTTTGCCCAGACCTGGGGAAGGGGCTTGGTCAGGGTTGATGCCCTCCAACTGTCACCTCCCCAGCCTCACAGTCCCTTTCCCTCCCTCTTTTCCCAGTACTCCTCTGCGCTCTCTTCCTAGCACGGTCCTCTGGTGCCATTGGATCCAAGTCCCAGGGAGATTGCGGCACCTTCTGGGGAGGTGGGAGAGCAAAGGGGAAATCCTGCATTCTCCAGTACCAGTCAGACCATGCCTAGCTAGGAACGACTGGCTGTCCCCCCCTACAAAGCATGGCCAAGCGAGGCATGTCCCCTGGCTGCGGTGCTGTGACTGTGCCGGTGTCCCTCCCCGGCTCGCTGGCCAGCCCACCACCTCCTCCGGCTGCGAAGGCTGCTCTCCTGCCCTGGGGCCTGCTGTCCTGAGTGGGGAGGGAGAGCGGAGCTGCAGGCTCCAGCGCGGGTACCTGCTGGAGCGGGAGGAGGGGGCTGCTGAAGCTTGTCATCCCCTCACCTTTGCGAGGCCCTGGGGTGTGGGGATGGGTGGCACAGGTGCCGCAGCAAGCCGCTTGCCTGCTCCTTTGCTCTACACACTGGGGTCCTTTGCGGGAGGAGGAGATGCCACCGTCCCACCACCCAGCGGTGAGGAGAGGATGGGACTGTGGAGCTGCTGCATGGCCAGCACCAACTCTGGAGACTGTATCTGATTTTTTTTTTTTTTTTCCCCCCAACCTTAATTACTGAATTTCCATATCATCAATTCCCTGCGAGTCAGCACTTGACAGGGAAGACTGTGGCTACTGTCCTTGCTGCTGCCATCAGAGAGCACCCGCTCCGTCCAGGGGACAGCTCTCAAAACGTTATTTTTATCTCTGTCTCATAAAGCCTGTTCTGTATAAATATATTTTAATTAATTAATAAATGGGACATAATGAATTCTGGCAGGGTGACATTTGAGCATAAAGCGAGGCTTAAACAGATCCTGACATGTGTTAGCTGGGAAAACACAACACACCCGTGTGTGCACCACACACACACATATACATATATATATATTTTTTTTTTTTTTTTACTTGTCAGGACTGTTACGCAATGTAGAGGGAGATAGTTGTGAGGGTTGCTTTTAGGAAGCGGAGGTGAGAGCCGCAAGCAGTGGCTCTGCTGAAGAACCACGTAGGCAGTCCCCTGGGTTGCCTCTGTCCTGAGACAGAGAGGAGGAGGGAATAGATTGCTTCGTCTCCTGGAGACTGATGAGATGTCTCCAAAGAACGGGGCTTGCTGGAAACGCCTTGTCTCATCCAGCCTGCGCCATCGGCTCTGGAGGGCCCCGTAGCTCTGCTGCAGGCTGGAGCAGGGGTGACCTGAATTTCTGGGAATACCTGGGATACGAGTCTCAGGCTCCCGCTGGCTTGTGGTCAGTCTCCAACCCAAGCCAGAAATACAACCTTGCAATGCCACATTTGACTGGGTAGGTGATGATGATGGTGCACTGCATGGTTTTTTTGTTTTCCTAAAATAATGTGTTGCAAAAGAACACAAGTAAAAAGGACAGGGTAGGGCTGTGCTGGGGCTCCCTGCCAGCCCTGGCACTGATGGGACCTTCCTCTGGATCTGAGGGGTGGAGGGGCACCCCAGTGGTAGCCCTGTTGTGGACCTGGGATTGGAGGCTTGAAGGAGCAAGGATGGTCCTGTGACTGGTCAGGGTGGTGTTTCTGACCTTACTTGGTTCTGGTGGCACCCGATGGGGACAACATCGCAAGAGGTCCTGTGCTGGCAGGAAGGGGTGCAGGAGCTGGCACCCACTGGGACATACTGGGGTAGTGAAAACTTCACCCATTTCCTTCTAGTACCTCTGCATATCTGAAGGTCGCCTTTCCTGCACAAAGTCGGTAGCAGATCTGCTCTTATGTAGCTGGGATCCAGGTTTTGATCCAGAAGTGGACTCTGTTTCTCAAAGCCTGTCAAAACTTGTGTGTCAGGGTCTCGGTACAGCCCACTGGAGGCAGAGTAAGGTCTAATGGTGAACAGTGTCCAGTCTCAGATCTTAAAAATAGAAATCTGCTCCCTTCCTAAGTTTAGGGTTGTGAATTTACAGCTCTGCTCTGCTGCAGCTCAAGGAAGAACTAGTAAGAAAATTATGTTAGTACCAATCACGTGTGCTCTAGATGAAAAGGTTGCACCTACATATATCACTGTGTGTGTGAAGGTAAATGCAGTACAGAGGAGTCCTTCAGCAGCACAGAAGTGTTGTCCGAAGACCCGTAAGCCTGATAAAGCATTCCTCCACTCTGCAAACGGCTGCTTCTGCAAGCCCTTGGCAGAGCTCCCTCTTCGTGCAGCTGCCCTCAGTTATTGCCTGTGATGGTGCCCACTGGCTTTTCCTTCCTCTGCCTAAGCCACTGGCTGTCAGGGGGCCCAGTGGTCTTTGCTCAACTCTCTGCCTTAGGCTTTTCAGCGGCAGCATGACTTTGCTCCATCATGTGTTATCCCAGCACCGTGCCTGCATCCTGATCTGCCTTTGGGGAATTTTGGGAGGTCAAAGGGCACAGCCAGGACACTTTGACCTGTTATAGTTGCATATCTACATGTATTTGATCAAAAAGAAAGGGCGGGCTGTTTGCTGTTCAGTTTTAGTGATGAGCTTTGGCTGCTGGAAGTGGATTTGAGGCTGGTCTCCATGTGGGAGGGGGTGGGTAGACTGGGGGATTTTAGTGTTTTTCTTCCATGGAACGGGTCAATATTCCTCCCCTCTCCCTCGAGTAGCTAATAATATAGTGGTTGGCTCTTCTTCGCCCAGCAGGGTTATTGTCATCCTTGCTAAAGTTTGACATTTTACACTTTAAGTAAGCACAGCCTTAGGCAAGAAGCTGCTAAGAGACAGATTTCCTTATTAAAAGAAGATGTCGCCAAAAGAGCAAGTCAACAAATATGCCACTGCCCAGAAACAGCCATGCAGCTGGGAGAGCCGAGGAGGGTGGTGAGTGGAGCCAGCATGGGTGATGGGCCACGGAGGAGACAGCCCGAGCCATCTGGGGACATGGGGTGCTTTCACCCACTGCTCCCAGAGCGGGCACCGTTTCGTATGCCCCGTAAGTACAGCCCCTATGGTGATGAGACTCCGGGGTCCTTGTGCAACATGACCCATCCCCACCAGCATCTGTTAGCTACAGGGCATTTGTCTGGGTGTCTGTGCATGGAGGGTTTCTGAGTCTGAAAACATTTTCAAGGATTTTTCTCAATATTGCGATCGCAAAATGCCAGACACACAGAGAAAGCTGCAGGCAACTGCTCTTTTTTTTTTTTTTTTTTATATAATCTGAGCGTGCCTGGTAATGTGCCTTTTCCCTATGCTGCTGACAACGGTTTTTTTGCTCCCCTTTATGGAGTTTAAGTATAATACACTTAATAGCAGTTAGTGATGTCAGTGCTCTTTGGTATAGCAAATCTCTGGTGTGAGATAATCTTAGTTAATGATCAGCATAAAACAGATAGAGGTCAGTATTTTAGCATCACTATAAATCCCGCATTTACTGTGATAGAGTTGGAAGGAGGCGATCCCATTAACCTTTTCATTGTATTGATAGGGTGTGCGTTCCGCCGTGGTCAGTCGGGGTGGAGGAGCAGTGTGCTGCAGACCTGCTGCCATCCTCTTCCTCGGGCTCACAGTCGCCTGTGAGGCTCAGCCAGGGCTCAGGATCGTGTCCATGGGGTGGCTGCCCCATCTCCCGCTGCAGCCGAACTCGGGGTGACACCACTTAATGGGAGAGCAGTGTCTGTCAGACCAGGAGGGGATGGAAAGGTGCTGGCAGCTTTTACCCTCTGCAGGTCCTACGTTGGACAGGGCAGTGCAGTATGCACACAAGTCAGGCACTGGAGGGGGCGGGTGGGGGGAGTCCTGCTGGTGCCAAAACCTCTGGGATAGCTCTGAACCATGGTCCAGGTCAGCAGCCCCCATGGATTTTGGTGAGGTGGCACTGGGTCTCACCAGCTGCGAATCTACCCCAGTGCAGTGCTCTAATAACCTGGAGATGTAGGCAGCATGGAGAGGGGAAAAAAAAGAAAAAAGAAAAAAAAAAAACCCAACCAACAGATTTACTGCTTCCCAGCCTCATACTCTAATTAAATACAATCAACACTAGCATTAACAATGCCCATT